>CM076584.1:1365285491-1365990958 GCA_034641835.2 Pinus albicaulis
GAATCCTAGGGTTTACCTAGATTTTCACTTATTCAAACATGTTTCATCATGATTACCATTTATTGGTAGTGCTTGAAAAGGTTTCTTTTAACTCTCAAAGTTTTCATGGATTGAGATTTCTATGAGGTATTTAAAAGATATCAATAACACTCAGTTCCCCAGTGGAGTCGCCAGAAATGTTAGTTGCTGGTGGCTCAGCTAGTTTGATATAACAATTGTTCCTGAACCGAATCCCTGATTTTCTATGTTTCACCTTAAATGAAGATGATTGGGGGTTTTGTTCCCCAGTGGAGTCGCCAAAAATGTTAGGAATCTATAATTTATTGGCAAGATTGGTAGAGTCTAATTACAGAAACAACATCATTTCAACCAACTTTGGGATTCTAGGATCTAGCCCTCCTGAATCTAGAGAGGGATATCTCTATGAATGTGTTTAAAGATATGATCTTTAATAACTAAAATTATGATATTAGGCTAGTTATGAAGAGCTTGGGTTTTGTTTTGTTTGTTTTTGTTGGGAAAGGACATGATGAAAGTGAAGGTAGTTTCAAAATGAAGGGTGAAAGTGTTTGCAGATGAAGGAATGATTTGGCTGACAGAAAAGGAAAAGACAGTTTTAACCCATTCAGTTATGGAGTCATAGGAGGATTTTAATTGGACAACAAGGTTCAAGAAGGATCCATGGGGCAAGTCACTTACGTCAAAGGATCTCTTAAGGTGATTTTATGGAATGAAATAGATAGGAAATGAAGAACAAACAAATGGAGATATAGTAAAATAGCCTGAGATCAAGTAAGTTCTTTTAAAATATATTGCTTCAGCATGTACTTAGAGAAAAACATGAGATTATTCTGAGATCAGGTTGATACCTTTAAACTAGCCTGCTTTGAAGTTCTTTCAGTTAGAAAACATTAAAAGACAGTTGAACAACTTAAGATCAGGTAAGTGCCTTTAAAATACTCTGCTTTCAGCATATTCAATAAGCAAAACATAAAAGTATTCTAAGATCAAGTTAATACCCTTAAACTAGCCTGCTTTGAAGTACTTTCAATAAGAGAACATTTACAGAACAGTTGAAAAGCTTAAGATCAGGTAAGTGCCTTTAAACTACCCTGCTTTCAGCATATTCCATAAGAAAACCACAGATAACAGTGACAAAGAGAAATTTAGATCAGGCAAGTGGCTTTAAACCAACCTGTATTAATGTACTCTTCAAAGAGAACTTTCAGATGAAGAACACATAGACAATAAAGCTTTCAGTGAGAGTAGGGTACTATTGAGAGTAAATCCTAGCTCTATGTTTGCTTCTCTTTATCAGACAAAATGAACAGAATGAAAACATTAAGCAAAATAACAATTGACAGTGAGGAACACATCACCATTGACACAAATCAGTATCCCATAAATCAGTAGCTTGTATTTGATGTTCGAACCAGTTACAATCAGCAAGCCCGGTGGGTCTTTACAACTTCAAACTTCTCATATCAGCTTATGTATCTTCAAGTTGCAAACAGGGCATCAAAAGCTTGAGAATAACTATTACATGCATTCAAATGTCTAGAGACCAACATTTGATCATCTGCTACAGAAGTATTTATAGAAGAATGAAGAGGTGCGAGGATTTCCTAGGGGTCAAGTATCCTTAATTATGTAATCAATGCAATTCTTGGCCTTTGGGAACCAGGCAAGGCATACAATGGGAATGTAATCGTTTATAACACTGTTTGTGTCTTTCGAGGCCTGATGATTGAAAATATCTGCTTCTGGACTGTTCTTTAACCTTTAAAATAGTTTTTCCGACAATTTAGAGATAAGATCCTCGATTAGTATTGATTGTTCGGTGACCTTTGCTTTTCTGTGAGGCTGTAGGTGCCTTTAGAAGCTGGAGAAGGTTCAATTAGCCTTTGTTTTAGTGTCAAAGTAACTCTGTAGCCATTATTTGCATTGAATTCCCCGCAGGAGTAACTCTTCGGTTGTGCTTGAGACAAATATCTGATCCTGATCAAGAAATTCGGCCTTTGATTGAATACTTTGAGGCACAGGTGGCATTTCAGTAACTAGAGGGATCAATTTGCTTCAATTGTGGCGGTGGAAATGCCCCTGTTGATAAAACCCTTAAAATATTCTTTAAACTATGTTTTAAATTGGGGATTAGGCTTTTGATAACTCTCTTAGCCGTAATTCCCATAAAACTGTCTCTAATCCTCTGTTCCAATACATTTTGGTCTTCAGCACCGATACTCTTTGACTGTGACCCTTTCATGGTGTTTTTGCTGGTGTGCAGGGTTGCACAGGGTTTATAAGGCATCCATACCTGAGAAAAAATTGATAAAATGTGCATTTCCACCCTGTGGATTATTTCCTTTGACGAATTGAAGACGGGAGAGTCGTCACCCTCCGCCTCTGAATCTTCTTTGGAAATAACGAAAAAATGATTTAAAACCCTGCAAAACACGAAAACTATTATAAAACCTACGTATATAGGTTAACTGCATTGGAGGGTGTGCGAGGAGTTCGGAGCCGTGGCATCATCCAACGGTCAGGATTGATCGGAAGCGATCGTGGAATGGGTGAAAGGAGGATTAAATCCGAGTCATCGATCGTGCAAAGATCGACAGTCGAGATTGAATGAGGTGGTCAGTGGAGAAGGATGAATCTAAGCCGTCGATCGTGAAGAGATTGACGATCGGGATGGGAAATGGAAATTCATATGGAGAGATTGGGCGATGAATTGTAGGCCATCGATCTGCAGATCAGATCGACGGTAGAGATTGATTTGCCGATATACGATGGCCCGATTATCGTGCACGCACCTTCATTAACCATCGAGCAACTTCAGCGAGCGATCACCGTTGATTCAGTGGGCCTAGATCGGACTGTCCATAGAGATATCACTGGGTGTCCTGGTCCGAACATTAACACGCAATGGACAACGGATGGACGGCGGTTTGCAAATATTATACGAGACGCGTGGCGGCAGGTGTATGGAATCACTGGCCATCAGGGGAAAACAGCCTTTTGCCCGAAGGCGGTGTGATGGACCACCGGTTTTGGGAAAATAGCGCATGGCTGGGTGGTCCACAGGGAGGCGCGCTCCGCACCGTCGTATCTTTGGATCAGATCGACGGTGTAGATTGCTACAAAAATTGCACGGGCGAAAAATTTAATAAAATGATATTTCGACGGTTTGAATAAATATTCAAAGGTTTTTTAATGTTTTGCGAAATATTTATTTAAACCAGAATAAGCGCCCGACTACTCAGCGCACTGTCACGGCATCAGGGTGCATGGGTGGAAAGGCTAGGGACTTAGCCCAAGGGGGCTTAATCCCAATATATATAGCAAAATGGGTTTTTAATGGTTTTTCTCATGATTTCAAAGGTTTGAGGGTTCCGATAAGTTCAAGAGTGAGTCTTAAACCTTATAAAGGGAATTTTGATGAGTGGAAAAGGCAAAAATGTGAAAATGAGGGATTTTTGTGGGAAATAGGGGGATATAAAGATGAGGTTAATTTGGGAAGAAGGGAAAAAAGAAAATGGGTTTGCAACAGTATTTGGCCTTGGAAATCAGCAAGATTTCAGGGTCTTTTGGGATGTAAACAGCAATGAAGATTTGGACAGAGGCTAGAGGCCTTAAAGATTCTTCAAGAGCCAACAATTTTTAATAGAAAATTGTTCCTTGAAGGCTCAAAACTGGTTTAGCCACCTTTTGATATAATGAAATTTTATAGGTGGCTAACACTACAAAGTGAAGCAAGCTGCTAACGGGAGCATCAAGAAGTACAAGGTAATATTTGTTGCCTGGGGCTTCTCACAGATTGAGGGGATCGACTATGAAAAAACCTTTGCACCTGTCGCAAGGTATTCTTCCATATGGACCATCCTTGCTCTCTCAGGGTAGATGGGTTGGCACATTCATCATAAGGATGTGAAGACTGCATTCCTCAACAGAGTCATTGAGGACGAGGTGTACATAGAGAAACCTGAAGGATTCGAAATCTTCAGCAGCGAGTTGCATGTGTGTAGGCTCAAAAGAATGTTGTATGGGCTGAAAAAAGCACGTCGTGCTTGGTACACACGGATAGACAGTTATTTCACCGGACTTGGATTAACCAAAAGTGAGGCGGATTTGAACCTATACCAGATTGTGGTGCAGGGTAATTTTTTTATCATTGTACTATATGTAGATGATTTAATAATAACAGGTGATGAACTGTTGATACACTCATGCAAGGAAGATCTTGCAAAGGAGTTTGAGATGAAGGACTTGGGCCTCCTTCATTATTTCCTGGGATTGGAAATTTGGCAGTGGAAGGGTGGACTATTTGTGTCTCAAGGAAATTATGCCCAGGAGATACTGGAGAAGTTCAACATGCAAGGATGCAAGCCTATCGACACTCCTCTTCCTGGTGGTTGGAGGAAAGAGGATGCTACATCAGTAGAGGTAGTGGATGCCACTATTTATCTATAGTTGGTTGGCTTGCTCATGTATTTGGTCAATACACGACCGGAAATATGCTATGCTGTTAACCAGCTTTCACAAGCTATTGTTAAGCCTACCAAGATCTTTTGGAAGGAAAGCAATCATGTTCTGAGATATCTCACAGACACATCGGGATATGGATTGTGGTATAGACAGTCAGATGAGTTAAAGCTACATGGCTTCACGGATGCAGATTGGGCAGGGAGCCCAACGGACAGAAAGAGCACATCCAGAGGGATATTCAGTATCAGGTCTACAACAGTTTCTTGGTACAACAGGATAAAAAGATCCGTGGCACTCATTTCAGTGGAGGCTGAGTACATGGTAGCAAGTTTGGTTGCATGTGAGGTTATATGGATGAGGAAGATCCTAGTCGGGTTGTTCGGTTCACACTTAGATCCTACTATGATATATTGCGATAATCAGAGTTGCATTAAACTCTCAGTTAATCCAGTATTTCATGATATATCTAAACATATTGACATCCGGTACCATCATATCAGATATTGTGTGCAGCTAAAGATCATGTTACTATCTTACATTCTTACGGAGGATCAGGATGCAGATATTCTGACGAAGGCGCTCACCAGGAGCAAATTAGAATACCATAGAGATAGGATCGGGGTGGCAGATAACCCCTATCTTGTTGTGAGGGAGTGTTGAGATTCAACAAGATGATGAGATTAGTGAAAAGAGTCGCCTTCACTAAGTGGGACATAGGCTATTTTTGGCGCAAAGTCTATTTTTAGACATGTCGATGATATTCTATGAGTTGTAGGATGATATTTGTGGATGGTTGGTCGAGTTGGAAAAACAGATGGACTTATATTTTTAGACATATTGGGTGGAATATATTTTTAGATTTCCAGTCTAAAAATAGATGTGTCGAATATTATTAGCTCTTAATAATATTTGGACTCTAAACATTATCTTATTCTCTTAGAGCACTTCAGTTAAGTGCACAGATGTGGCACAGTAGCTGACAAAAGGAATTACGCTATTCATAAGGGTTTACTGGAGCTAATGCATGAAGAAATCAGTTAGAACTCATGTGATAGATTTTGGTGGAGTTATAGAAGTAGTTGGTGGAGTTGTATTCAGTTTAACTCAGTTAGACTCATTTGAGCAAGTTGTATCTAGTCTAACTGATTGATACACTAGTGAGGGTGGTGTGAACTAATTAGTTAATTAATTCAATAAATAATAAATCATTAATAAACTAAAGAATACATGAGTTAACTATAGTGCATGGATAGTTTTAGTGGAAACTAGTGGAGAGGTAGGTGAAAAAGAAAGTGTGACTATCAGTTGTGACTATAGTTATGCATTGATTGCATCCAACACTCAGTGGAGATGCCAATGAGGATTGCATGAGCAAGGATGGCTGAATTCAATTTCATTCAAAGCCATTCTTCAGTAGGGATTGTGCAATAGAGGCAGGCTAGCAGGTGGCAGAGATCGGTGCATGGATTTACAAGATCGGGCCTGATTAGTGTGTAGCAATTTTATTGTACTAAGAGCTTGATATGTTCAGCTTTGTATGAGGATTGTTACATGATCTCTCTGACATATATTATATAAATATAGTTGGGGTTTTTAGCTTCATGATTTCCCGTTAAAAAGTTGTGTTAATGTGTGTGAATTTTTATGGTTTCATGTGTGCATTGCAATTGATTTAATTTCCGCATGTGATGATCAATAGTGGAATAGATTATGTATTGTGCATGAAGTTAAAATAGTGTGTGATCAGGATAATATTGGATATATAACACATAATTTATATAATCTCTACATGTAGTTAGCATCCTAAGTTGTGGTATGAAAACTTGCACTACATTCAGCATGCTTACAACCGTGCAAAACACTCCTCTACACAAACATCGCCATTTGAGGCATGTATTGGATACTTGCCTAGATCTCCATTGGATTTAATATTTGGGAAGGATGTTGCTATTGATGGCCATAACGACATAGAAAAATCCAATAAGGTCATAGAACAAATCAAATTAATACATCAAACAATTCAAGATCAATCTAGAAAGAGGCAAGGAAAGTACAAAGCAAGGCACAACAAGCATCGTGCAGATCAAAAGTTCCAAGCTGGTGATGAAGTTTGTCTTCACATTAGAAAAGAGAGGATTGAAGGATAAGGTAGCAAAATGAAACTAATCCCTTATGGCCCTTTCATAATTTTGGAAAATATTGGTGAAAATGCCATCAATTTAGATTTTCCTTCAAACATGCAAATTTAATCTATTGTTAATGTTGAGAACTTGAGGTTGTATGAGCCTCCATTGATTGAAGATGTTAGCCCCCATATGAAATTTTTGACAAGCAAATAGGGGGCTAAATAATTGTTGAGTCTTCAAGGAATGCCTTTCCCCTGAAAATCCATCCTCCTTGAAGTCTCTCAATTGTTGTGCCTAATACAAATCCCCCTCTGCTAGTAAATTGCTAAAAAGGGCCTATTATTCCTTCCTTTACCCCTGCAACATACATCAATTCCCCCTCTTTCCCTTTCTCTGAATTCCCTTTCTTTTACCCTCATTTAGCCTCTTTTATCCCCCCTTGGCTCCCCTTCTATCTTCCCGTTTACCCCTCAAATCCCCCCAAAAAATCCCCTTGAGTCCTTCCCTTACTCTTTATTTCCCATTTTTCCCCTTATCGTTCCCCTTCACAACCTCCAAAATCCACTAAAAGGGGTAAAAAAAACCCACTTTCCGACCATGTAATAGGGCTTAGCCCCTTTCCCGCTGGCCCCTTAACCACTTCCCCACACATGCCCGTGCGCTGGGACCAAGCGCTTAAGTCCTAGGCGCTAATCGCAATTCGAACCGTCGGGCGGGTGCAATCCTTTGTAAATATCAACAAGCTCCGATGTGATTTGTTTATAAAGTTAAGTCTTGCGGTGTGTTGTGCACCGTCGATCTGTCGTAAGATCTTACGGCCAGCGCTCAATCGCACTACCCCTGTCCGATCGTAATCACAAACCCCAGTTGTGTTGCCCCGATGGTGATTCCCCGATTGCATCATAGCCGTCCGTTCCCTTCCAGATCCAATGGTTGGCTCTTAATCGCAACAACACTCCGATCGCGATCGCATTCCCTTCTCTCCGCCTTCTGATTTCATCCTGGCCGTCCATCCTCCCGCAGATTAGATGGCCATCACACTCCCATTTCCTCCAATCACAAGCGTTCCCCACTGTCTGTCGATTCAATCCCAGCCGTCCATCTGTTGCGCGATCCAACGGCTGTCGCTCAATCGCAAACCCCCCTTCCGATCGCAATCGCAAGTCACATTGGAACATCCCCGATTGCAATCCTCCAATTTAATCCCCACCGTCCATTTTCCCGTTGATCCGATGGTCCTCCGCCAATCGCAGATCCCCTCCAATTGTGTTCTCCACTGTTGATCTCCCGGCCAGATCGACGGTCAGTGCTCAATCGCAGACCCTTCCCGATCGCAATCGTAAGTCCCTCTTTCCGTCTCCCGATTAAATCCTGGTCGTTCATATGTTACATGATCCAACGACCATCGCTCTTCCCTTTTCCGCTTATCGCGAGTCCTTCTCTCTGTCTTCTGATTCAATCTGGACCGTCCTTTTCTCCGCAGATCAACGGTGATCGCTCAATCGCAACACCGCCCCGATTGCAATCGGAAATTTTTGAATGTGTCACCCTTGCCCCCCCCCCCCCCGATTGCGATCCTCCGATTTGATCCTAACCATCCATCGGATCTGGGATCTAACGGTCAGGATCTAATCGCCCTCCGCCTCCACTGGGTCCCACTCTTTCATTCATCTCTATCGCATTTCATGCATTTCATTTGTTGTTGTTAAGTTTCATATATTGTTACGCCGGTCAAATCTCCGCCATCGATCTCCATCTCTAGGCCTCAATCCAACGGTCTGTGCTGCATATTTCTACCAAACCCTATTGTCTACACATTCCACCCCTCCACTACATTTTCATCATAATAGCTTTGTTTCCGCCACCGCCGCACCACCGCCTCGTTCACCCTGCATTCATCGCTCCGTCCACTGTTTCTTCATAAGTTCACTGTGTTGCAGAGTTTCTAGAGGATGGGACCGCCGCTGTTCAATGTACTACCTCAATGGCGAGTGGCGCAGGCAGGATCAAATCTAATGAGCCAGTACCATCAGGAAAGTCAAGGAATGGGGCCGTCAGGACTCACATTAATGGAGAGCAGAGTTCAAACGCTGAAATCCATCCGGCGCCATTTAAAGATCGAGCTAACTTGACAGAGGCAGTAATGAAGCAGCAAGGATTTTCAGTACAGAGTAGAGGGATTAATGCGCATCAACGAAGATCTTGAGCCCTGAAACAGAGGTTTAAAGAGGCAAAGCATCATTTTGAAGACCCCGAGGATCGATTCTGGAGATCCTGAACATCAATAAGAGGTAATATCAAGGTTTTCTTATCAGCAGAATGTTTTTCCATAAAGGACAGGTCTCCCATACAGTCTTTATTATGCGCCGTGTCCTTGAAGGAATTTCTCATCCCAGCTATAGTTCAAAACAATCTAACATCCATGAGGCATACCTCTCAGCAGTTTCTTTCATTTTGTTCAAATCACCTGGAGTACTGCAGCCAAAAGGTCAAATCATATCCGAAGCAGATCTTTCTTTCACGAGGAAGGTGACAAAAATTAAATATACAGTGCATCAAGCAGAATGGGTCTTGGCCCTGCATTCATTGTTGTGTTTAAACGTAACATTTAAAATTCACCTACCTCCTCAGTCGGTCCTTTGTGTCTCTTCTGCTATAAAGCACAGAAGGATATCATTGTAATGGTTGTTGTTGCATTATCAGTGAATTGCAAGCATTTTTGTCCCGAGCCAAGTTTCCTGTGTAATAGTTGTATGACAGGCTAAGAAATATGATGTATTCAGGCTTAATGTAAAAGCTTTGGGCAGTGATGTACCTGATTGGTGTTGTGTTTAACATGATAAGCAGTTTTCATTGGATCCTGATCTACGGCAGTTGGTGATGTTTTTCTTATCTCTTTGTTTATTTCCATTTCATTTCATGTTCTTCTGACTGACATCTGAACGCATGACATAAGATTTACCCTTGTTAGGTACCTTATGTCCCAGCTCTCTCAGTCTTTAATGTTTTCTGCTCATATGTGTATCTGAATATTGTTTTTAATTGACTAAACCAGTGTAGTGGATGATTATTGCCTTCTCTCTGATGTGCAAGTTGATAGAATCAGTGTTCAGATGTCTTTTTTAATATTTAATTGAAAGAGGTTAGGAACATTGGGAGGTGTAAAGCCTATCGCTGCCTCTTCATAACCTGCCCTTCGATACAAACCTTTTCAAGACCCCTCGTGTTGCCTATGGTTTGTCCAAGCAGGCCTGGAGCTAAATGACCTCTGGCCTGATCTATAGACAGAATCAGATGGTTTTCCATCCTTCATTCTCATTCCTTAGTGTTCCATCCCACCAATCAGTCTTTGAGATCCAAATGCTCTAGATGACTAGCCCAACTGAAGCTTACACATTGAACATAAGTAAATCCTTTCTTGACTCCATTGCCCAATGGCCTTGATGTTCCCTGAGTTATCTATTCTTGCCTAGCTTCCTTCTTTACTCATCCTTGTCTTATGGTGAAACCTTCCTTCCTGATTCTCAACAACCAAACCCAAACAATCAAACACACAACCTTGAGCCTATAACTAGCCTAATATCACAATTGAGAACTTCAAAGACATATATCCTTTGATAATCATAGAGAGATCCCTCTCTGGACCTAGGAGGGCTAGATCCTAAGGTCTGAAAGTGGTTCTATGTTGTCTCATCTTTTGGTCTCTGTCAACCTGGCCAAAACATGGGAACACCAACATAATGGCGACCATACTGGGGATTCTGAGTACATTTCATCTTGAACACTCTTTAAACCTCAGAAACTTAGAAATCTAGCTAGGTTGACGGTAAGTCACACCTTTCTTGAATCAGCCTCCATTATTGAATATCCACCATACTCTTAGACAGAGCCTGGATAGGGCCAGGTGGCCTCCAGATCTCATCCTCTCTTCAGGGGTGACATATCTGGTAAATGCCCTCCCAGTCAATCTCTAGTTGGATCTTGTTGCTTTAGAGGAGATTCATGAAAGGTGATAGTGCCTGAGCACTATGGTGGACAGTGTACCCTAGAATCATCCTAAACTCTCCACTTGGCGACTCCATTGTTCCTAAACGTTAAAGACTCCACTGGTGATCAGTAGGCCTGCTGATTATCTCGGTTTCACATCAGACTCCACTGGGAGACCAGTCCCAAAGCATGATGAAGACTCCACAGGGAGGCCAGTTCCCAAGACAACATTAACCATAATAGAAATAACAAGTAGGGCTAAGCTGCTTGGCTTATAAATAGCACTCTGGCTCACAGAACCATTCATACAAGAGCTTTCCCTGATCCAAACCCACCTGAAACAGTTGATAATCCTGAGAAAATCCTTAAAAGAACACCTGTGAGTAGGAGATCAACTATTTCTAGCAACATTCATAGAGCCAATTCTGCACCAGAAGATCTTGCATCTCTATTAGACCCTTTCTTCGACCTAGACCTCCAAAAAAAATTACCTAGAACTAGGTCATTCAGTGCTTCAGACCAGCCAGACACTAGGGACAGCGAAACCCCTCCTTCCACACCACCTGATCTCCACTTTCTCCAAAACTTGGGGCTTTCTCACCCTAGATCTGCTCAACAGACTTCTGCTGGTCCTACCATCCCTGTCATCCAACTACCAGCTGCTCACCCTATACCCCACCAGAACAACATCATGGCAGCCTGGTATGCACCTCTAGTTTTACCTCAGCCTTTACTACCCTTACCAGATGATTATCAATAAAAAATCCCACACTTCCCTGCTAAAGAGCCTACAACAGTGCAACAACATGTAGATAAAATGGAGGACTCCTTTGACTATATGGAAATTGATGATGAAACAATCAAAATGAGAGTTTTTGCACAGAGCCTGGGGGGAGAGGTTAAAAAGTGGTTTAAGAACCTACCTGCTGGTAGTATCCAAGATCTCCCTACTTTATACCAGACTTTCATCAACAAATGGGAAACTAGAGCAAACCCTCGCCAGCTCCTAGCAGAATACATGTCCCTTAAGAGGAACGTAGGGGAAAGTGTCCATGATTACACCACTAGATTCAACAGTATTTACAACGCTCTTCCCCCACACATGAAACCTCCACAAGGTATGGCCGTGGCCAAATACCCTGATGGATTTGATGCTGACATGGCCTATGAACTTAGGGATAAAGAATATACCACGTTGGAGGATATGCAGAAAGGGGCAGTAAACATAGAAGCAAATCTGATTGAGAAAAGAGAAAAACTGAGATCTGAGAAGAGGGTGACATACAGGGATGATAATGTAGCCTCCACGTCCGACCCCAATAATGAACGCGTGTGCAGGGAAATGGAGGAGATGAAACAAATGATGAAAAAAATGGCTGTCACGGTTAGTAACCTAAGAAAAAATCAGAATCAAAACCAGAACTTTAGAAGAAACAACAACACCCCCAACAGACAGAAAGAGTCAGATCAACAAGTCATTCCCCCATTCCAAAACTTTCTTGACGAGGATGAGGGAATCGTAGAAGAGTCTGAAGGGAATGTGATAAACATGTTCGAAATAGAAGATTCGATCCTAAACTGTGATTCAGAAGAGGACCAACCCTCAACCTCTTGTGGGGAGGAGGAATGGTTTGAAGCAGAGGATTATAGGTTGGGATTTGAAAATGTCATGTTTCAGGTTAGAGAACAACGCGAACTCAGGAGTAAAAAGAACCAAGACACTTCCAAAACCAAAACTCCTGAGGTGACCATCAAAAAGAGGCCTGAAAAATCTTCTAAAGCAACCGCTGTAAACAATAAATCAACAGCTGAGAGTTCTGAGAAAAACAAACAGAAAGGCAACCAAAACAATGAAAAACAAAGTCAACCAACTAGTAGCACTAGCACCTCAGTTAGTGCTCCTGATAAAACTATGTCTACACATGTACATAATGAGAAAACACAAACTGATTCAGCTACTAAGGTAGTTGCAAATAAAACAGATTCGAACATTCCCAAAAGCCAATCCATTTTCAACTTAGAAAGTGAGATTGCAAAAATCAAAATCTCTGTACCATTATCGGAGCTGGCCTCTCAGGATGTATATAAAGGCCAGATTTTGAAAGCATTAAATCTGAGTATAAATAATGACACCGTAAATTTGAGTGATGATCAGCCTGCCCTCTTATTCGGTCCCAAGATTGAGGGGAAATTTCAGGAAGGGGTAGTTCCACCTTTTTATATCAGTCTTAACATTCATGACAAGATCCTTCATAATTCCATGCACGACTCCGGTGCATCACACAATCTAATGCCTAAGGTAGTGATGGAAAGGCTAGGTCTAGAAATTACCAGACCTTACAAAGACTTATACTCTTTTGACTCTAATAGAGTAAAATGCCTAGGCCTCATCAAAGACTTATGTGTGAGCTTAACTCAAATTCCTGCGAAATGTATGGTCATGCATGTGGTGGTGGCAGACGTGCCACCCAAGTATGGCATGTTATTATCTAGACCATGGGGAGCCAAGCTGCAAGGCACCATGCAGATGGATGGCTCATATGCCACTATCCCTATATTTGGCCAATTAAGAAGACTGTATAGAGAGTCCCAAATGAAATTCCTAGTCAACAGCCCCGAGAAACCTGAAAATTCGCCATTATATTCTGTGCATACCGACCTTGACTCCTTCATATTTTGTAATGATGAATCCTTAGAAGAGCCAGAGTCCCAGAATAGGCATACAAATGAGAACACCGAGCCTATAGACCTCCACATAATGGCCACTCTGGAAGAATATGACCAGGAAGACCATGGGCAGCACACTGAAAATGAAGAGGAAATCAGCAATGAAGCCTGTAGGGTCTGTGGTGGACCTCTCACTCCAAGTGAAACAGAAACAGAACAAGAACAGCAAGCTAACCACCTCCCTAACATCCATGGCCTCTATGAACAATGAGATAGTTTACAACCTAGTACAGGCCTCCCAACTCAACCTAATGGCGAATCCAGCTGTAAGGTAGAAAGCGAAGTGGAAGTAAAAAAAGATCCCCTGTGGGAAATGAACTTTGATGGGTCCTGCACTAGGCAAAGCGCTGGAGCTGGAGTGTGGCTGCGTAACACCGAAAATGATCACGCGGAGAGCCACGCTGTCAATCTGCATTTCAAATGCACGAATAACATTGCAGAATATGAGGCTCTAATCTTGGGTTTAAATCTGTTGAAAAAATTAGGAGCCCGTAGGATAGTCGTGAGAGGAGACTCTGAGTTAGTGATCAAACAGATGAATGGTGAGTATTCGGCAAAACACCCCAAGCTTAGGGCATATAGGAATGATACTCTAGATTTGCTGAAAACGTTCATTGAATATGATTTAGTATCCATTCCTAGGGGTCAAAACGCTATTGCAAATGGACTAGCCTGCCTAGCTAGCTCTTATCCTAAGGCCCCAGTTGACCAAAAATTCATCATTTAGACTAAATTCAGGCCTGCAGTGCTAGACAATGAAAAATACTGGCAGGTCTTTGAAGGAGACAAACAGATTGAAGATTTCCTGATGGGCAGAAATGAGTTTGAATTTTCTGATTCAGACTCAAAATCTGATAACAGCTACCCAAGTGAGGATTCCCCAGATGAACTAGAAACACCTTGTGGTATAGAAATAAATTCTTTTTCTGAAGAAACTGGAGATTCAGCCATAAAACGTGAAAACACAGATAGAGAAGAAATGGAGGTGCTGCAAGCCAAAGACAAGAACATACCAAGAGGCTTAGCACCCTTAGAGGACCTCTTTGATTTCGATGATGTTGCAAAGAAGCCCACAATAGAACATGCAGAATCAGATGTAGAAGAATGTAACATAGGCACTGAAGACAAACCCAAAATGATAAAACTGGCTAAGTCTATACCTGCAGACATGAAGAAAAGATACATTGACTTGTTTAAGGAATTTATTGATGTGTTGGCGTGGAGCTACGAAGACTTAAAGGCCTATGACACCAACATTATACAACATAAGATACCACTGAAGGAAAATCAGAAACCTTTCAGACAAAAACTCCGTAGAATTAATCCAAAACAATTGCCTGCAGTAGAAAAGGAAATTAAGAAGATGTATGATGCAGGCATTATTGTCCCTGTAAGGTTTTCTGATTGGGTGTCAAAATTAGTGGCTGTAAGGAAGAAAACGGGGGAGATTAGACTGTGCATAGACTTCAGAAACCTCAATAGAGCCTCCCTGAAAGATAACTACCCCTTGCCTAGAATGGAACATATCTTACAGAAGGTAGTGGGCTCTAAAAGAATCTCCCTGCTTGATGGTTTTTCAGGATACAACCAGGTTCTGGTACTCCCAGAAGATCAACTCAAAACAACTTTTACCACTCCATGGGGCACCTTCATGTACTTGAAAATGCCTTTTGGATTGATGAATGCTGGAGCTACCTTCCAGAGAGCAATGGATATTGCTTTCTCAGATGAGATTGGACACTTTATAGTTATCTACTTGGATGACTTAACTGTCTTTTCTAAAACAGAAGAAGAACACTTAAAACATCTGAGGAAAGTTTTTGAAAAATTTAGAAGGTATGGTCTGTCCCTAAATCCTAAGAAGACTGTTTTTGGGCTGCAAGAAGGTAAGCTTCTTGGCCACATTATATCTGAGAAAGGGATTAGGATAGACCCCCAGAGAGTTGAGGGAATACTTCAAATTACACATCCAAGAAACATCAAGGAGCTACAGTCCTTCATTGGGAAGATCAATTTCCTTAGAAGATTTATCCCCAATCTTGATGAGCATCTTAGGAAAATGACTGAAATGCTAAAGAAAGATGCAGGAATCAAGTGGACTGTTGAAGCCAAAAAATCTTTTGAGTCAGTAAAGCTTGCACTCACCCAAGCCCTTGTCCTTATCAGCCCTGACTTTTCAAAATATTTTCTGATCTTTTCATTTGCTTCCCCACACACAATAGCTGCGGTTTTGTTGCAGAAAAATTCGAAAGGTAAGGAACAGCCTATAGCCTTCTTCAGTAAAGCATTGAGAGATGCACCCTTAAAGTACAACATCATGGAAAAGTAGGCCTATGCCCTGATTAAGGCCTTAAAAGACTTTAGGGTGTACATTCTGCATTCTCACACCATTGCCTATGTGCCAAACATAGTTGTCAAAGATATCTTGTCCCAAGACCCAGATGGGAAAAGGGGCAAATGGATTGCTACGATTTTAGAATATGACATTGAAATCAAACCCACCAAGCTGATCAAAGGTCAAGGCCTGGCCCAATTAATGGTTGAATCTAATCTACAGGCCCTTGATATTAACATGATGAATGCCCTGGATGAGCAGGAAGGATTACCCCATCCAACTGTTGAGGAGCAGTTTCAGAACTCTCCTTGGTATGTTGATATCCTTTACGTGCTCACACACCTCAATGCCCCTCCGGAACTGTCCAAAACAAAGGCCAGATTCATAAAAATCAAAGCTAGAAATTACTGCATTATGAATGAGAGTCTATATTGGAAAAATCCAAATGGCCGTTTATTGAAATGCTTGTCTGAAACTGAAGCCGAAAAAATCAAACAAGAATTCCATGCTAGGGAGTGTGGAGGCCACCTGAGTTGGAAGGCCACTGCAAATAAGATACTCAGGGCTGGTTACTATTGGCCTACACTCTTCAGTGATGTCCATAAAATGATCCTTACCTGCCACAAATGCCAAATTTTTGAAGGCAAAAGAAAGCTCCTTCCCCTCCCTCTGCAACCTATCACCATAGAAGGTCCCTTCATGCAATGGGGCTTAGACTTCATTGGAGAAATCCACCCCTCTTCTTATGGGCAACACAAATGGATCTTGACTGCTACTGATTACTTCACTAAGTGGATTGAAGCCATACCCACTAGGAATGCCACTGATTCTGTCATCATTAGGTTCCTAGAAGACTTCATCTTATCTCGGTTTGGTTGCCCAAGGAAAATAATCATTGACAATGCTGCTGCTTTCAGATCCAAAAGAATGATTGATTTCTGTCACAGGTACGGAATTGCACTTGGACATTCAACTACCTATTACCCCCAGGGTAATGGCCTAGCTGAATCATCAAATAAAAGCCTGGTTACAATCATTAAGAAGCTGCTGGAAGAGAATAAAAGGTCTTGGCATAAAAATTTGATACATGCCTTGTGGGCAGACAGGCTCACTACAAAGAAATCTATTGGCATATCACCCTTCCAGCTGGTTTATGGGACAGAAGCAGTTTTTCCTACTAGCCTTGGGATACCAACGGTAAAGCTTATTCAAGAAATCCAATCAGAAGAAGACAACATGATAAGGAGAATTAATGAAACAATCCATCTTCAGCAAACAAGGGAGCAGGTTTATAACAGAGATGTCAAAGTGCAGGAAAACATGAAGAGACAGTTTGACAAAAGAGCCGAAGCAGCAAATTTCAAAGTTGGGGACAAGGTCCTGAAGTGGGATTCAAGAAGAGAGGATAAAGGCAAACATGGCAAATTCGACAGCTTGTGGCAAGGTCCCTTCATCATTCAAGCTACTGTGGGTCCTAATGCGTTTTTCTTGCAAGAACTTGATGGTTCCGAGTTGTTTGGGGGTCCTGTCAATGGCAGGATGCTCAAACACTATTTCTGCTAATTCTCCATTTCCAGTTTCATTTCCATTGTATATACCGTTGCAAATTTTCATTTTCAGCAAAAAAGTGAAGAAATTGTTCCAAAAAAAAAAACAGAATGAAAGGAGAGGTTCAGACATGCTCAAAACATGAACCTCTGAGGCAAAAGGATTGGCTCTAATAAACTCAAAATATGAGCCAAAGGGAAGAAGAATAGCTGGTCCTTACAAGCTCAAAATCTGGATCAGCAGTGAAAGAAGATCCAGCTCTAATATGCCCAAAATCAGAGCTGGAGCAAAGGAAAGAAGTGACTCAAATATGCTCAAAACCTGAGTCACAAGAAAGAAAGAAGGATGTTTCATAGTTGCAAAATTCCATGCCTTCACAGTTTTGTTTTCTTCAAGTTTCTGCCGAGCAAGTCAGGCTGTCTAATCCTGGCTTGGCTGTGTTTAAATTTCCTGTCTTAGAATGTAGGTGAAGAAACCTGTCGGACAGTTTAATCCCAACAGGTAGTCGATTAGGTAGAGAAATAGATGAGGCCAACAGTCTAATCTGGCCTCATGGAGCAATAAGGGTAGAATTAGAATAGGTTTGTTTTTGTTTTGCAAAATAAAATGTGAAGGGTCTGCTAGTTCAAATGCACCCAAGGGAAAATTGTTAGAGCTCTAGTTTGGGTAGGTAGATTGGTTGGGAAAATGTTTCTGCTGATTTGTGTATCTAATATATTGTGGAAGCTAATCTAAAGAAAGAAGGGATGGTTCAAGCTGCAGGCATCTGGCCTACACCAAGAGATCATCTTCTGGTTTCTTGGCTCCTTCAAGAAGAAGCCATCCCCATGTGGAGCCACTGTTAGCCCCCTTATGAAATTTTTGACAAGAAAATAGGGGGCTAAATCATTTTTGAGTCTTCAAGGATTGCATTTCCTCTGAAAACACAGTCTCCTTGAAGCCTCCATGTGTCTTTTATCCTTTGATAGTTTCCCCTCTGTTGATTCCCCTTTTAAAGCCTCTCTGCTAATGAAGAAATGCCAAAAGGCCCCCTTTTTCCCTTTTATTTCATCCCCCTTGTCTTCCCCTTCTATTCCCCTTTTACCCCTCAAATCCCCCCAAGATCCCATTTAACTTCTTCCCCTACCCTTGGTTTTCCCTTTTTCCCCTTTTCTTCCTCTATCGTTCCCCTTCCCCACCCCTTAAAATCCATTAAAAGGGGTAAAAACCCACTTTCTGACCATGTAATAGGGCTTAGCCCCTTTCCCGCCAGCCCCTTAACCACTTCCCACACATGCCCGTGCGCTGGGACCAAGCGCTTAAGTCCCAGGCGCTAATCGCAATCGGAAGATCGGGCGGGTGCAGATTCCTTTGTCATAACACAAAAGCCCGATGCAATTTGTTTAACTCGTTAAGTCCCGTGGCGTGTCCTACACCGTTGATCTTCTGCGATGATTCGACGGCGGAACGCCAATCGCAACATTCACATCGTAACCTCCGATTGATCGCAAGCCTCCTGCTCCGACCTCCGATTGCGATCCTCCGATCCATTCTAAGTCGTTGATCTGGCCTTCAGATCTAACGGCCAGCGCTCAATCGCAAACCCATGTCCGATCGCAATCGCAAACCCCAGTTGTGTAGCCCCGATGGTGATTCCCCAATTGCATCGTAGCCGTCTGTTCCCTTCCAGAACCGATGGTTGGTGCTTAATCGCAATAGCGCTCCGATCGCGATCGCATCCCCTTCTCTCCGCCTTCCGATTTCATCCTAGCCGTCCATCCTCCTGCAGATCCGACGTCCATCGCACTCCCATCTCCTCCAATCGCAAGCCTTCCCCGCTGTCTGCCAATTCAATCCCAGTCGTCCATCTGTTGCGCGATCCAATGGCTATCGCTCAATCGCAACCCCCCTTCCGATCGCAATCGCAAGTCACATTGGAACATCTTCGATTGCGATCCTCTGATTGTTGTCCCCACCATCGATCTCCCCGCCAGATCGGACGGCTAGTGCTCAATCGCTTCTCCCCTTCCAATCGTAATCGCAAGTCTTCTCCGTGCCGCTCCGATTGCGATGCTTCAATTTCATCCTGGCCATCCATCCTCCCGCAGATCCGACGGTCATCGCTCAATCGCAACATTGCCCCGATCGCAATCAGAACTTTTTGAATGTGTCACCCTTGCCCCCCCCCGATTGCGATCCTCCGATTTGATCCTAACCGTCCATTGGATTTGGGATCTAATGGTCAGGATCTAATCGCCCTCCGCCTCCGCTGGGTCCCACTCTTTCATTCATCTCCGTCGCATTTCATGCATTTCGTTTGTTGTTGTTAAGTTTCATATATTGTTACGCCGGTCAAATCTCTGCCGTCGATCTCCATCTACAGGCCTCAATCCAACGGTCTGCGCTGCATATTTCTACCAAACCCTATTGTCTACACATTCCACCCCTCCACTGCATTTTCATCATAATAGCTTTGTTTCCGTCACCGCCGCACCACCGCCTCGTTCACCCTGCATTCATCGCTCCGTCCACTGTTTCTTCATAAGTTCGCTGTGTTGCAGAGTTTCTAGAGGATGGGACCGCCGCTGTTCAATGTACTACCTCAATGGCGAGCGGCGCAGGCAGGATCAAATCTAATGAGCCAGTACCATCAGGAAAGTCAAGGAATGGGGCCGTCAGGACTCACATTAATGGAGAGCAGAGTTCAAATGCCAAAATCCATCCTGCGCCATTTAAAGATCAAGCTAACTTGACAGAGGCAGTAATGAAGCAGCAAGGATTTTCAGTACAGAGCAGAGGGATTAATGCACGTCAACGAAGATCTTGAGCCTTGAAACAGAGGTTTAAAGAGGCAAAGCATCATTTTGAAGACCCCGAGGACCGATTCTGGAGATCCTGAACATCAATAAGAGGTAATATCAAGGTTTTCTTATCAGCAGAATGTTTTTCCATAAAGGACAGGTCTCCCATACAGTCTTTATTATGCGTCGTGTCCTTGAAGGAATTTCTCGTCCCAGCTATAGTTCAAAACAATCTAACATCTATGAGGTATACCTCTCAGCATTTTCTTTCATTTTGTTCAAATCACCTGGAGTACTGCAGCCAAAAGGTCAAATCATATCCGAAGCAGATCTTTCTTTCACGAGGAAGGTGACAAAAATTAAATATATAGTGCATCAAGCAGAATGGGTCTCGGCCCTGCATTCATTGTTGTGTTTAAATGTAACATTTAAAATTCACCTACCTCCTCAGTCGGTCCTCTGTGTCTCTTCTGCTATAAAGCACAGAAGGATATCATTGTAATGGTTGTTGTTGCATTATCAGTGAATTGCATGCATTTTTGTCCCGAGCCAAGTTTCCTGTGTAATAGTTGTATGACAAGCTGAGAAATATGATGTATTCAAGCGGAATGTAAAAGCTTTGGGCAGTGATGTACCTGATTGGTGTTGTGTTTAACATGATAAGCAGTTTTCATTGGATCCTGATCTACAGCAGTTGGTGATGTTTTTCTTATCTCTTTGTTTATTTCCATTTCATTTCATGTTCTTCTGACTGACATCTGAACGCATGACATAAGATTTACCCTTGTTAGGTACCTTATGTCCCAGCTCTCTCAGTCTTTAATGTTTTCTACTCATATGTGTATCTGAATATTGTTTTTAATTGACTAAACCAGTGTAGTGGATGATTATTGCCTGCTCTCTGATGTGCAAGTTGATAGAATCAGTGTTCATATGTCTTTGTTAAGATTTAATTGAAAGAGGTTAGGAACATTGGGAGGTGTAAAGCCTGTCGCTGCCTCTTCATAACCTGCCCTTCCATACAAAACTTTTCAAGACCCCTCGTGTTTCCTATGGTTTGTCCAAGCAGGCCTGGAGTTAAATGACCTCTGGCCTGATCTATAGATGGAATCAGATGGTTTTCCATCCTTCATTCTCATTCCTTAGTGTTCCATCCCACCAATCAGTCTTTGAGATCCAAATGCTCTATATGACTAGCCCAACTGAAGCTTACACATTGAACATAAGTAAATCCTTTCTTGACTCCATTGCCCAATGGCCTTGATGTTCCCTGAGTCATCTATTCTTGCCTAGCTTCCTTCTTTACCCATCCTTGTCTTATGGTGAAACCTTCCTTCCTGATTCTCAACAACCAAACTCAAACAATCAAACAAAAACCTTGAGCCTATAACTAGCCTAAAATCACAATTGAGAACTTCAAAGACATATATCCTTTGATAATTATAGAGAGATCCCTCTCTGGACCTAGGAGGGCTAGATCCTAAGGTCTGAAAGTGGTTCTATGTTGTCTCATCTTTTGGTCTCTGTCAACCTGGCCAAAACATGGGAACACCAACATGTTTGACCAAGACAATCTATTTGAAATGGTCTTTGAAATGGTTTCCCAACACCGAACCTTGTCCTCTTTGCAAGTCACTGTGCTTCTTTGATGCCAACAAACAAGTACTTGTCAAATGATAGCCAAAATCAATTTATCACTATGTTTGGGCAAAGATCTTTGAAAAAGATGTGTTTGTGGTTATTTTTCAAATAAGTATTTCTTTTGTTTTGGCACAAATAATCCTCCCCTCAAGCACTACCCCTTTGCTATTCACTGCGCTTTGCAAAGTAAACAAGACACCTTTCAACTGACTTTGAAGACCTTCACAACAAACTCTATTTTTGGACTCTGGGGCTGCACAAACTTTCACTATCTCACAACACAAAAAGGACCTTTAAAAATGACCAAGCCTTCATCTTCTAACCATTGTTTCCTTCTGAGTTTTTAACAAACACAAGCCTTTGCAAAATACTGTTAAGATACTTCTCAAATATTGATTTGAATACCTCTTAAACTAACTCTGCTCCTTTATAGCAACTGTGGGCAGTCTTAGCTATTTTAATAGCACAATCAAAGAGTCTTCAAATTGACATAATAAACATCCATTTTTCACTGTTCTATCATTTACTAGCCATGACCAAGGATATTCTTTTCAATTTTGAAAAACCACCTATCTCCTTTAATCACTATGTTTGAGAAAAAAGACTTATATAGGGTGTGTTGGTGGTTTTTGTTTGAAGAGGAATCTCCCTTTGTTTTGGCACAAACCCCTTTCCCTTAAAACCCTACTCCTTTGTTATCACTGTCTTTGAAAGGAAATTAGGGCTCTTTAAGACTGATAAAAAACCTTCCTCTATTACTGTATTGATCTTTAACACCCACAGCAACAAAAACTTTGATTTTGACCAAAGGCTTAATCGCCTTCACCACTGTTTCTTCCTTGGAAAACACAACATCAATACCCCCTTTAAAATTCGAAATTCACCAAGGAGCTAAGAAATACCTTGAAGATGGCTTTGTGGACTTGGTTGATCATTGAGGCAGCCTTTAGAAATGTTTTTTCAAACCCGAAGGATGAGCGGCACGTTTGCAACCGAGAGCGCCACACAGAAAGAGCTTGTCAGGTGTTTTTTGGGCACCGGTGACCTGAAGATATAGGCGCGCCGTGTGCCGCTACAGGAGTGACACGCTGTAGTTTAAATGCAGTGTTCGGGCGCTCATAGGTGTGCTGCGAACACCTACAGGCGCGTCGCGCAAGATTTGAGCTCAAAAAACTTCGAAGAAATGCCCAAAATCACTTGGTTTCTCCAGTGAGTAGCTAATGGGCGTTTGCTTTGGCTTTTGAAATTACAAATGGGGCCTTTGAAACGGCCTCTCTGCCTTTTTATTTGAAAGAAAATTCAAATGTATTCACATCATGTTTTGGAGGGTCTATGCCTTTTTGAAAAGGCTTTTTGTTTTTAAACAACTTAAAACATCGTTATGGCACTTTATGCCAACAATTCCTTTGACTGCGGTGTTACCTTTAATTGTATTCACCAAGGTTTGACTAACACCTGTTTATCAAAGAGAAAGCCTTTTAAAGACCCTCAATGTAATCATATACAACAACAGAGTTCTTTCACATGTTCATAAAGAGGTCTTGTCTATGACTGTTGTATGCCTTGTTTCTTTGAATGTTGTCTTTGAATTTGAAACATTTTTTCATAGCTTTCCTCATACATACTGTCTCTGTGTATTCATTTGCATAGGTATTTTTAGGAAATAGGCTAGTCTATCTTATTGTCATTTTGATGAAGTTGTTCTAAGTTTTGGGCATTCTAGCTTCAGATTTCTTTTGAAGAAGACCTTTATGGACAGGAAAAACAAAGCTTCTTGAACATCATACTATCACTACTTGGCCTATGTTTTAACACCATACTTTAACTCATAAGCCTTCAATTTCTTTCTACTGATTATTCAACTCTTTCTTTCAAACAGTGAACCCATGTAAGCACCCCTTGAAACACTACTTCTATATCAGTGGTTTCATCCATTGGAGAAAATGGTGTAAACAAGTTTTTAGGCCATTTGAAGCATTGTTATCCTTATGCTCTTTGAATGAGGCCATACCTCTGCTTGTTAAATGAAGGAGGCCTTTATCATATTTCCAAACCATCTGCTTTTAAATGAAGGAGGTTTACAACAAGTGACCCAACCATCTGCTCATGTTTGGAGGAGGTTAACATAGTCATGCCATTTCATCTCTTTTTCAAACTGTGTCATCTTTCCTTGTAATGCATATCTCTACTTGGTATATCACAATAAGTAATAAAGTGAAAATTTGGAAATATGCTCTGAGAGGTGTTTTCTAAGATATGTATCATGTTGTTAGAATACCCTTGTGAATCTTTTAGAAACTAGGAGCAACATGACTTGTATCTGTAGAGTATTTGATTGCTAGTCATTATTTACTAGCCTTTCTTGACTGTGTTTGCAGAGGTTTATTTAATTTTCTCTCTTACCAATACTCTTATCCTAGGCTCAAAACAACATGAGAAGTAGTTGTCTTCTCCTTTTTTAGCTTGACAATGCCTTCTGGAATACTTGTACATCTCTGCTTTTGAAATAGACACTAAAACACTGTAAATCAACCCAATATCAGTTTGGCTTTTGAAAGATGTATTGTTGAGACATCAAGACCTTTAAGTGGTGCGACCTACAGGTGTATCAAGCTTTGTTTTTTGCAGACTAAGCGCCAATTCAGGGTTGGCTGGTATTGAACAAAAGATTTTGGCTCGGGATGTTTTTGCCAAGGGAGGATTTCCTAAAGCGCCACTACCTAACTTAGGGGATATATTTGACAGATTTTGAGTATTCTCTTTGGTATGACCAGATGTTAAGATGACATATGACCAGAGGTAGGGTGGTTGACATTCTTATCAACAGTTGGTTAATGAATGACCTAGGGATGAGGGTGAATGACAACAGATGACTTTAGCTTATGATAGCTGATGGACAGAATTATATGACTGAAACTAGATAGGACTTGACAACTAGGTTTTTCTCATCATAGGCTGATTGAAAAAGGTAGGAGGACAAAAAATGTTTAGGGGTGTTTTCTAGATGACAATTTTGACAAAATGGAGATCAGCTTCTAGAAAACTTGGCTTTAAAAACTAGTCATCATCAGCAGGTGAAAAATATTGATGACTAACAGTGGCTCCAGTTGGAGAGGGCAGCTCCTTTTCAGGAGGTGTCCAGAATTTCAGATCTCTATCCTTTGAAGACCAGTGCCTTTATCCATTGGCGAAATTTTTTTCTTCCTTGATGTTATTTCTGAAAATTGACAGCATGATTAGCATCAAAGTCATTTCTACCTACCCCGCTACATTTCCTAACATTTTTTCTCCTTTCGGGTGCATTTGGACTAGCAACCCTTTGACATAATATTTTTGAAAAATGACACTATCTAATTCTACACTTACATCCGCCGGGAGTTCAGATTAAGTTGTTGAACTCCTTTGTTTCTCTACCTATGCTGGATCAACTGTCAAGGTTAAGTTGTTTGACAGGATTTTATTCTCTAATTTTAAAACATGAAATTGAAAAATGACCAAATCAGGATTAGACAGTCTGATTTGTCATATACTTGTGGCATGAAAGACAAGCTGCACACAAATATTATTTTTCATAAAATGAAATCTAGAAAATCAGGGCTAGGATACACAGTTTGTTTTTCATCCCTGCTTTCCTCTTTGGTTTTGTTTTGAGCATGTGGAACCAGTATCTTTTCCTAATCTATCTTCTTTGACAAGTCAAGCTTACACAATATTAACTATCTCTCCTCTCACTAACTTATCAGCAAATAAATTTAAAACATGTTGAGTTATGATTAGGCTAGATAACTGAACAAGACATTTTGAGCACTAGTAGCGGAATTTAGACTTGTGCGCTTTTAGAATGGCTATTTTTTGAACATGGGGCTTTCTTTCTATTTTTCAAACTGCCCTCTTTTTCTACTTTTCTATTGTTTTTGAGTTTTCTGTTTTTTGTTTTATTTCTTCAAAAAAATGATATATACAATCATTGAAAAATCTGGAACTAGAAATCCTAAAAATGGTGGAACTTGAGCATCTTATCTTCATAAGGATCTCCTACCACTCTTGGTCCACTCATCTCTTGAAAAGAAAAATTTGGAAAATTTTCTCTTTCAAGCATGACATAAGGATTCAAGCATGAATCTCTAAACAACCCCGTATCTTCCCACTGTACCTCTTTATATCTTTGATCTCCACTTCTTCTTTTACTGTACATCTTTTTCAAATAATGCAGATATTCTTTGTCATTTTTGAAGTATATGATGACATCATCAAGGTACATCAGAATGCAAAAATTTAGAACTGGAAACATGGCTTTTAGGAGCATGTTTTTGGTGTCTAGTGGTTTTGTAATTCTGGGTTTGAATATGGAACTACTTCCAGCATACTTGAAAAATTCTTTGAGCTGTTTGCTTTGCAAAGGAATTATTTGGCGATACCCTGAAACATCATTTTGTAAAGACACATGATTAGAAGCACCTATCATTTGTATAGCATGGTCTTGAGCAAGAAGGATATAATTTCTATCCCAAGGGTGTATATTTTTGTTTCTAAAATCAACACAGACCCTATGTCTAGCTATCTTGTCTTTGATTATTATTGTTTGGTCAAGATTTGTGTATTTTCTTTTGTCAAAGCTGTCTCTTGGAGTGGTGGCAGTGTCATAGTGCATCTCACTATTTTCTCTACATGTAGTAGTATCTTGAACAATCTTACAAATTCTAGCAGTTCTAAGTCTTTGGTGAAGTGGCAGAATGCTAGCTAGTTCAAACAACTCAAGTATATTTGGACTGCAGTCATCATATCCTTTCCTAAGAAGTTTATCAAACACTTTTTCTATATTTTTAGCTATTGTGGCTACAGTCAAGGTTTCATTTGAATAGGTAGAGTTATGAGATGGTAAATTCCGCAAAGTGGTAATGTCACCATTAAGCTCTGCCTGATTTTTCAAAGAGGGCTTGTGATATAATGTCAACGCTCTGCCCTTTATGTCTCCTCTGAGGCTATTGCTGATGTTTTTCTATGGTCGAGCACCTTTCATGGCAGTGACCAGCTTGTGCTTATTGCCTAGTTTTCTGTTTACAAAAGGAACAAACTCTCTTTTCCAAGACATAATCATTACATGAGCTGTCTAATTTTGACAGTCCACGTCCATCACAGAGAACTGCAGCTCTATGGTGGGATCTAAGTCGTTTCAAATTTTTCCTAATTTATCTTTGTTTTACCATCATACAAAATGAAAGAATTTAGACTCTAATGCAAGGAGTACATTGGGATGTTATCTAGCCTTTTCGTCGTTAATCATATATTTCATGTGTGATTCTCAAGAAAGAGTATTTTAGTTTAGTTAAATATAGGAATGGTGGTGAGACACATCAAGTTTAGCTATTTCCAAGCTATTGCCTCCTGGATCCAGATGTGTGCTACTGCATACTTGGGAGGGAATGTTCTGGCCACTACCATGTCCAAGGACTGTGTTTTGGGAATGGGGCTGGAATTCAAAAGATCTTTATCAAACCTACACTTGACTCCCACTGAACTGGGAAATGAATATGTCTTTATATGTTGTCTTATATTTCTAGGTTTAATCTTTCCATCACCACCTTTGACATGAGATTGTTAGAATGTGAGTCTAAAAGAGACAGTACTGTAGTAGATTTGGTCATGTATATTCACATTATGTGTGTGAGGAATTTCTTCTGAATTTTCTTCTTCTCTATTTTTGGACCAAACAACACTTCAAGGGTGTCATCAAATAGAATAGGAAATGGCATCATCTTCATATTCCAGACCTTTAGCACTTGGGATTTGTAAGAGTTTTTGGGTTACAAGTTCAAGGAGAGGCATGGTGATTCTCATTTGGTGATTTCTCCTTCAAAACTTGCAAAGTTGTGCTTAGGTTTAGATAGTTTTCTGGGCTTTTCTGCCCATGACCTTCTAGTTCTTTTAATTATTTACCTGTCTATGATTTTGTCTGTCATTATTTCCACTGTGAATATTGTGAGAAAATATGACAATCTCATGTTATGTCATTTTAATAGCTGACTTTTGAATGGTCACGTTTTGATCACTTTCACTTTGTAGCCATTCAACGTTCTTTAATAGGATGTATCAGGTTTTGTATCAAATTCTGCCCTGAGTTACCTCATTTTGGGATTTGTTCTGGTTTTTTTCTAGTTCTAACATCACATCATCTGGGGTTTGATACATGCCGGAAATCCCAGACAGATCTTTCCGTCCCTGGCAGTTGGTTTGCATTTTGATTCCAGAAATAAGTTTGTTTCTTTCCTAGAGGCAACCTCATCTTCATACTTAAACTATTAGTTTGTGCCTACTTTAACCATGGAAGTTCCTCGTATCCCTTCTTCTTCACTGACAGCTGCCTAGTGTATTCCATTTGTCATCGCTTCTTGCCTGCTTGAGGTTGTTCTCTCAGCTGTCTGTTCCTGCTTAAGAAGGGTTTGGTTGGTTGTCCTTAAGAGGGCCTTCACTTATTCTTCTCATTTTTTGGTCTAACCAAGTCATCTATTCTAGATCCACAGTTGTGACCAAAGGGACACCATCCTGCATGTGACTTTCCTTTTCAATTCAGTCCTAGCCTTTTTCTCAAGTTGCTTCTGCACTGAGGTCACTTTTTTTCATTTCTGGGTTGTTGTGTGTCCCTCGCTTCAGTTAAGCAAGTCAGCGTATGGGTCAAGCTTCTGCAGAAACTTGTATAAGGTCGAGCCAAGTGGAGTGTTTTAAGCAGGTGAGTGGTGTTATAAACACCGTTGAACCTTATGCAGTCCTGACATTTTCCCCATTTTTCCTTTTTATATTGTTATACTTGGGGAGATTGCAGATTTGAATGGGTTTTTTTTCCCGATTTCCACTTATTTATGAAGGTTTGGTAGTTCGAGAGATCGTATGCCGTTTGGAGCGTTTTGGCATGGCAAACATCTTATTCTTATGGTTCTGCTTTCAGCCTTGCTGCACTAAAGGCATCGCTGCATGGCATTCACATGTTGTTGGGTTGCAGCCTCAACTCCCAGAAAGTGCGGATTTGGATTGGTAGCTGCTTGCAGTGAGCCGCGTGGCAACACCAAGGCATATCAAACCTCATGGTGGAGCTAACAGATGATTTACAACATAAGGGCTCGAGGATGAGCCAAGGTGACTGGAAATGAAGTGGTGGTTTGGATGTGCGGTGAGCGCCTGGGTTGAAGGAATTGATTGAGCAAGATTCGGCAGAAGCCAAAGTGGTGGAGAAGATGAAATTCAAGAGGTGTAGCAGGTGAGGTTTCTCTACCAGACCGTGGTGCCTATAGGGCTCGAGATCGTCGAAAGCTGGCCACGCACTTTTCAAAAGGACCGTGCTAATTTAAGTCGTAATGTGAACCTCAAGGGATGCAGATGTTCAGTACCAATATTTCTTTATGGGATGACCCATTGCAGCTGCTTCTGCTCAAAAGCTGCTTACAAAGCACAGCCTTCTGGTTATTCACTACATAGGGGGATTTGTCCGGGATGAGATCTCGGTATTGGATTTTCCGTGGGCGTACTGAATTCAAAGTTTAAGAGTGATGGTATTTGTGATTGTTTTGGATGTGATGGGGTTTCAGGGCTTTTTCTAATGCACATCACTGGTTAAAAAAATGAAGGCTAGTGGAGTCTTCCAGTGTGGATTTTTTGAGACCATGGTCTCCACCGTACCATCAAAGATGTTGCAGAAAGCTTTGTGTATCTGAGGTGAAGACTGCAAGCAAAGCTTATCACTTAGTTTCAACACAACTCATGCATATACGGTTTTATCATAATTTTATTTCATTTATTTCCTATGTTTAGTAGCTTTCAATCACCACAGATATACTGTCAACATCAATTACAGAGTTTAAATCATGAATGAAGCTTATGATGTGAGTTTGTATTTAAAGTAAAGTGTTTATGATGGTTTTTGTGGAGTTTTTAGGCTTAAATGAGGCTATGTAAACCTGTGTGGATACCAAGTTGTTTTATAGAGACAAATACAGTCCACCACCAACAACTAGGAAAAGCCAATATGGGTATGTTTTTTAGTTTTTTGAGTTTATATAGCCATGGTTTATTAGAGTGTTATAAACCCTGATTCATGACTTTTCTGTAGAGAAACAAAGAGTTTACTTCAATGATTCTATGGACTACTTACTCGTTAAATTTTTCAAGAATAATTAAACCCAAGCAGGCTCACAGATCACAGGGCCCGCTAGTGCCACCAGATCACCATTATGTTAGGTCCGAATGATTATTGATCAAAAGCCATGATGTCAGTGTATAACATCAAACGAATCTTTGGCTTTCCAGGACTCATTTCGGACCTTAGAGGCCTTCTTTGTCATAAGTATATTATGTTTTTCAAAGCTCGATTTAGGCTAATGGTAAACAGGTTTTTTGTTTTGTTGTTTTTTGAGGAGGAACTAATCAAAGACCAAGACAGATGGTGGATTGGTCGCATCAATCGGGCTAGCGGGGCCGTGCGGTCAGGAAAGCCTTTATGGTATGCTACAAGGAATACCAGCCGACTGGATCAAGGCAAATGATCTTAAGGTAAAATGATATGAGATGGAGACCAAATTTAGAAGAAGAAAAAAAGGCTTTCAAACATAAAAGTTGACAGTTAAATAAATATTGTATAGGCTAACTACTAATCACATTAAATGTAACTACAAATCGATAAATGTATAGTAAACATCTACAATACACAGAGACATATGACTCCTAACTTAGGAAATTTCTTACCGTATTTTTTGAAGTAAGTCTGATACAAACAATAACCAAATCACTATGAGGAAATGTCAGACATAGTATTTTGCCATTTGTTGTTTTGAAGGGGATTGCATAGTTTTTAGGCAAGGCAAGATTTATACAAGATCTCATTGGTTCAACTAAGACAATAAAACAATCAAAGAAAGGTTTCGTAGGTGGAGCTATGACTAGTAATGAGTAAGTATACAACAGAACTATACTTACATACATAAAGCCATAAATGAAACAAGCAAACAATTTTTTCCGATCAAAGAGCAATCAAGATTTCTTTGATATGACTATGAAGTGAAAGAAAAACATAGAAGTTAGTGGTATTTTAAAGTTATAGTGGAGGCTCTCCAAGGGTATACCTACATCTATTCTAATGCCTTATAATAAGTAAGAACAGAAATATAAAGGAAAACCAAGAAGTACAACAAGAGAGGAACACTACACCATTTTACCAAAGTCATGAACCAACAATCCTCTTTCATCATCCAAAACATTCTACGCAGTAAGAGCTAATACATGAGAGTAAATATTTTTTTGCTTTGTATAACAATATATTGTTTCTATATCATCAAGTTCATTCTGATGATACCAGTGGTCTTGGAATATATAACAAGATGAGGGAGAACCTTCCTAGTAACTAGCAAGCTCAATACCATCAAAATATCCATTTTTCACAAAATACTCATAAAAATATCTTAAAAGCAAAGAAGGACAGACTTTTCCTAACTAACCATTAAAAGGCTAATGACACAGGGAAAAGCTACCAGAAAAATGCATTACAAAAAATACTTAAGAAACATACTCAGAAAGTCTCATGTCTGTGGGTAACTTTAGAGGCTCCCCATAACAAACAAGTCTGATGGCTCGTTATAAACCATAGATACTGAAGTCGCTAGCACGTTTTTTTCTCCAAACAGTATCACTAGAAGCTCCGTAAAAAATTGACCTTGTGGAAAAACTGTAAAATAGACTTTGCTGATATGCAAGGCAGCAGTGTTGGAAAAGTGGACTGCTTTTCGCCATTTGTGGACCAAATCACTTTCACCTGATCTCGGTAAAATCACCGAGAAGCTTCCTCCAAATTATGGCATCCAATGATACTCATTTTTATTCCTTGAGGATGTCTTCAAAACAGAAATGATGTATGCCCATGATTTTTAGCAAAAAACCCAAAAATGTCAAAAACCAAATCTCTGTTGAATTTTGCCCAATTTTGGTGAGCATGACCCTCAAGGGTTTTCTGCAAACATGCTATGTTTTAGTGCTGTACCAGTTTGATATATATTTCTTCATTTTTGGTGCTCAAGAATTCTTTGAGCTCTCTTGAGCTTCCCCATGTGGCTCCTCTTACCACGAGCGAACCGATTAAGCTTCTTATAGTGCCCATTCTTCTTTGAAGGTCCAAATCGCTGGCCTTCTCCAAATTATTCTTCCAAGTGGTCATTCACCCTTTCAAGCCATGTTTCTCTATTGTTTTCATTCGTAACAGAAGTAGTGAGAGGAAAAGAATGGAAAGGGGCCTTTCCTTGTTTCTCTAAGGCTCTTTCCAGTCCCATGATCCTCGGGCTCTTTCTTCTTAACATCTTCATCTTCGCTATCATTGAACTCACCCATGAGTTATTCCAACTTAATTTCCAGCTCCTGAAGCTCTTCTTTGATATTTGATAGCTCGTGTCTCATATACCGCCATGTGACACTATCTCTATTGTTTTGTGTTTGCAAAAAGTGAATGAGGTTTTTAGACCTCTAGATCTCGCTTTTTTAGATTTCATGAATTTGATCTTCTCTATTTACCAAGAGAGACTCTAGGATTTCAGCCCTGCCATTTTATCATCAATTGGCCATTCCAATTATGTCAAAGTCCTCTCTTTCTCATGGTCGCTTTTCCTTCTCCTTTCCCTTGATTTGGGTGGGTTTCGCTCCCCCGGTCGGGGTAATTCCACAATGGATTGTTTTGGCACTTTGTTTTGAGGGCTTCAGTGACATTTGGAGTTGCGCCTTGAGGCACTTTCTTTCTTGATGTTCCTGGGGTTTTGTCACCTTTGTATAGCTGTGCCATGGCTCTTTGCCTAGAGAGTGTGCCTAGCACATGCTCTATTTGTTCTCACTGCTTCCGTCTCTACTCATAAATATGTTGCTGTGAGGGGCTACCAATATTCTCATCAAACTATTCCATTTCTTCATCATTTCCTCTTCATCATTTTTCTCTTTTTTCATGGCGCTTTTCTTCATCATCGTTCGCTTCTTTCATCGTGTTCTTCTTTCACTTTCAATGTGTTGGCTTCGACTATGTTTTTCTTCACTTTGCTCCCTTTGACTGGAAACCTCTTCATGCTTTTTTTATCATTATATGCCGCTTTTCCTCACGCAGGTTTCTTCTCTCAATGTGTTGTTCTTCTTCATTATGTTTCTTGTTCAATCATGAGATTTACTTAGAATTGGCTTAATAGAAACAAAGAGAAAGATGTTGAGTGGAAGATGAAGGAGATGTGCATGGGATGAAGAAACAATGGCCAAGCTCGGGATGTGCAATGAAAGTATCCTAAGAGATTCCCTCTTTCAAGTTGACAAGAACAACAATCTTGATAAGGAACATGCATAAAAGACAAGTTGGTTGCCGAGATGGAGGTCTCTTTTTGAATAGTAGCCATATATTTCTAATTACTTCTACATGGCAAGTGTAGGTTTAACAATTGCTTCGTGAAGTGCATGAGCACCCGGATATAAAGCAGGACTCGTGAAAACCTTCCCTCGCATGTGTATTTCATGATTATTCTAGTGAGCATAATGTGTCAAAAAATATGAAAAAGGAAAGATGGATGGGCATGTATCCTCGACACTCTAACTTCAAAAAAGGGTTTGTACACCCAGTTCAGGTAGCTCCAACAGTCCATTTTTCTCCTACATATGGGATTTTTGTAGCTCAGAAATGGAGGTTTGAGAAACTCGAAATCTAAATGCCAATCGGAAAATGCTTCTCTTGCAACTTTGTGTACACATAGATGTGTCAAGGAGAGATATCTCTTTTCACCTCCAAAATTTCTGGCCTAAAATCTAAACATCCAACTTCATGAAAGTTAACAAAATCAAGGAAGGTGCCACATTTCAAACAGAAAGGTTCTGTTAGGTCCCTATATTACTAGTATAGTCCCTTATTGTTATTAGTGTAACCTCCTTTATCATACACGTACCCTTGTAACCCCATTTTGTTATTATTGTGCTCCCAACTATTATTGTTGTGTCGGGTTAGGATTACATCAGGCTCACTTGTGATTGCACATGGCCACATGACCTCATATAGAAAGGAGTGTTTTGTAAATTAGATCATCCAAGAATTGTTCATTTATGTCATGTATTGGAGGTTTCCCCCATGTGGCTTATTTCTAAGGCGTTGATATCTCTTTTCTTCCATTTTTTGGAGCCTGTTGCACAAACATTTGCATCGCAGCTTTGGATTCTAGGAGCTGTTTCTGCCTAAACAAAGGCCATTTTGGCATTTTCGCTGGCAATCAAGAAGTTTCATAAGCTGAAATTTTTAGGGTGTGCTTTCTAAAATCTGGTGGAAACATCTTTTAAAAATTTCAAGTTTTTCGTAATATGTTTGGAGATATGATCCTCAGAAGTTAGGTCTTTTTTCAAGTCTTCAAACAGGTCATCGTGGAATTTGTGCTATAAAAATTCCGCCACGAAGGTTCCAGAATCTGAAATTTTTAGAGCAAGAAGATAAAATCAGTATGAAAACTCTGTCACAAAATTTTATAGAGCTTTGTCTTCAATATTTTTGGAGATGATCTATAATATAGTACTACGTTCCACCATCTCAAAGAGGTGACCTGGGCAACTATAATAAATTCTCTCGAGCATCAAATTGGAGTTTAAAGTAATTTCCAAGTAAACTAGATTGAAGTTTCTTGGACATCACTGAGTAAAGGATGAAACAAAGGATATCGTGGCAATTCATACAAGTTTCTCTACTAAACCAATCCATAATTAGGTCATCAGGAGATTGACATAACTTTGTCTTGGAGAATCCAACTAAAGTCGACTCCAGTATAACAAAAAGAGACTTCGAGGGCTACTTCAATGCTGAATTTTATTGGAAGAGGCAACAACCACAACATAATCCAATTTCAATATCAAGCTCTCAAAAGCAAAGAAAAGTGTGTGCATTTTTTTCCGAATTGCATGAGTTTTGTTTTGAAAAATCAATTTGAATTGATTCCAAGGGCATATGGTAGAACAGACACGCATTAGGTTCTAAAAAATGCCTGTGAAAAATAATCGACACCCATTAAGCCTTCGGTAAGGTCACTATGACCTATGAAGATGAAGAATTGCAACATGATCTATCAAAATTGCAAGAGCAAGTGCACTAAATTTCCTGCTTCTCGCAAGAGGCGTTAAAAAATGAACAGTTTTGAAGAAAGTTAGAAGCAAAGATGATGGCGTGAAGAATAATATGATTGTTTGAAGAAAGGCATGGAATCGTAGGTTTTAACCCCCGAAACGTAAATTATTCACATGTTAATCTTACAATGTCGTAAAAATAAACGATAGCGAAAAGCATAAAAAAACATAAAATAGATAAACACAGATTTTCCTCTCGGATCCCAACCGCACAACCACTTTGATTTTTCATTATATTCCTTTTTAGTGTTATAACACATATATATGCTTTCTAAGATGCACATAAACCCTAATCCATTAACCTTGGATTAGAACATAACCGTAGTTCCTGACCCATCTAGCAAACATTAGGCCAAAACCATCGTATCTTCAAACCACAAAACTCGGGCGCAAAACATGTGTGGGTCCACATAGCGAGTGGGACCATGGGCTGGGTGGGACCAAGTGTGGCGCCGCCCGGGACTGCTGGCCACCGCCTGCTTCGTGACTGCTACGCCCGGCACAAGCGTATTATGGGGGTTAGCTGCAGTGCTGGTGAATATACCTAATAGAATTCAAGATAGATGGTATGGAATCGAAGATGGATGAATGAAGCTAAAATGAAAAAACATGAAGAATGATCTAAAAGTATATAGAAGGTTTGACAAAGTTGATACAAGAAATGTTTTCTAATGGTGAAAAGATAGTAGAGGAAACTCAAGAGGAGAACAAAATAATGTTAATCGATTTTACAAACTCTAATGTCGTGGAAGAACCGCCCAAGAACGGAAATGGATATGATAAAGTCGATGGAAAGGATCCTAAACATGGATACGCGTATGGACAACATTTTTGGATCTCCATACGTAGAAAACATAAAAAAAGGTACGTGTATTGTAACTTTACATTTAGAACAAAAATACATTTGTATGGTATTGATGGCTTTGCTCCCGTAAAAAAATTGTCACTGTCAATTTTTACTTTAAGAAATGATAGCACATTATGAGATACTATCAAACCAGAGGTACCCTCAAATCGAATGCATGTTAAAGAATGCATATGCCTTATAGATGGGAGGTGAGGCTATTGGGATTCATCTCCCAATGACTCTCGTCTTCCTTATTTCCTAATACAAAATAATATACAAAATACATATGCACACCCATCCATAGATTTTAGTGTCAACATTCCCCCTTTTAATCCCATGATGCTGGTGAGTCGTGTTGATCGATTCAACTTTTCAAACTTTTCTCCATGTTTTGGTGAAGATGTTGCCAGCTTGCTCATTTGTGGAACAATGATGTAGATGGATGGTTTTGGCTCAACATGATGTTTGGTGATGGTACTTTGCATTGATGTGGCTTGTTCGATCATGGAACTTCGAAGGCTTTTGTCAAATTTATTATGTATGTTGTCGATCATGAGTGGAGTGGAACATATTTAGTTTTCATCTGTAACCAAAGATTTTTCCGGAGCCACACAATTTCTTTGTTGCTTCAAAATTGCCTCTGCATATTCTCACTTGTCAGAATCGATTTTGAACCCATTGTTCACAGGATTCTGCGGAGACGCTCCCCGATCCAAGACTCAAGACAAAATCGTAGAAACCTGTTTTCTTTGTCGCCATCAGAAATCGAACTGTGAGCATCAACGAAGTTGAAGTCGCCTTTCACTTGTGTATATTTTGAGTCTGGAAAGTTCTTGAGTCCCCTTCAAGTACCTTAGCACTCTTTTTGCAGCAGACCAATGTCCTTCACAAGGTTTTTGCATGAACCTTGAGAGGATTCCAACAGCAAATGAAATGTCAGGTCTGGTGGTGGTCAGATAGATAAGACTTCCTACAAGCCGTCTATACTTAGTTGCATCCTCAAATTCCTTCCCTTCAATAGATGTGAGCTTCAAGTTTTGTTCCATTGGAGTGCTTAAGGGTTTACAGTCATCCATGCCAAATTTGTTCAAGAGATCTCCAATGTACTTCTTTTGAGAAAGAAATATGAATTTAGGATGTTGAATTATTTCAATACCCAAATAGTAATGAACATGACCCAAATCAGTCATTTCAAAACCTTTCTTCAACTCTTTCTTCATGGATGCAATATAGCTCTCATTGTTTCCTGTTATCAAAATATCATCTACATATACCACAAGATATACAATTGTTTTTCCAACTTTCTTAACAAACAAAGTTGCATCATCAAGATCAAAATGTTTGAAATCAAGTTTCAGAAGATGCTCGGTCAATTTCTCATACCAGGCTCGTGGTGCTTGCTTGAGGCCATACAAGGATTTTACAAGTTTGCAAACTTTGTGTTCTTGACCCTTTATCACAAATCCTTCTGGCCGGGACATATAAACTTTCTCCTTTAGATCTCCATTCAAGAAGGTTGTTTTTACATCCATCTGATGGACTTTCCATCCATTCTGAGCTGCTAAGGCAAAGAGAGTCCGGATGGTGGTCCATTTTGCTGTGGGAGCAAAATTTTCTTCATAATCAACTCCTTCTTTCTGTGCGAATCCTTTTGCCACAAGCCTGGCCTTGTGCTTGTCAAGTGAGCCGTCTGCTTTGTACTTGTTCTTGTAGACCCACTTACAGCCAATTGGTTTCGTTCCCAAAGGTGGATCAACCACCTTCCAAGTGCCATTCTTTATCAAGGCATCATACTCCTTCTGCATCGCTTCTTTCCATTCATCATGAGAAGCGGCTTCTTTGAAGGAAGTTGGTTCATGATCTGTAGACAAACTCATTTCACAGTTATAAGCAATATCCATATCAACAGGGGAATCCGAATTATCTACATCACCTTCGATTTCTTGAGTGGAACTTCTTGTTCCTGTTTTTCCAACCTCATCAGGATGAACATCCTCCAGTGTCTTTGTCAGCCATTTGGGGGGACCTTTCTGAGATGGCCCAGGCTGGTCACTTGACTGAGTTGGGATTGATTCAAGATTCAATCTCCCAATTCTGTCAATCACATCATCCAATGTGTCATTCGTGGTTGTTTCTTCATGCGGGGGAGAGAGTGCTTCAGGATATGATTCCACAGTTTGATTCAATATCGGAATCCCCCCTTCAAGGTGTGGAATCACATTATCAAATTCTTGGAAAGACTTTGCATGTGTGAATCTATCCAGGCGATCAAGTTGCCACTCAACAACCTTGTCACTCTTGGAAGATTCAAGAAATATGACATCTCTTACTATCACAAACTTCTTATTTGCTTCACCATAGAGACGATATCCTTTGGAGGTATTGGAGTACCCCAAGAAGATACATTTTCTGCTTCTAGCACCAAGTTTGTTCCTTTGACCCTTGGGTATCAAGGCATAACAGGTGGACCCAAAGACCCCGAAATGCTTTACCGAAGGAATGTGGCCATGCCACATTTCAAAAGGAGTTTTGTTTCTAATTGAACTTGAAGGACACCTATTCTTTATGTAAACAGCACATAGAACCGCATCAGCCCAAAACATCAATTTTACATTCTTGAAAAATAACATGGAGCGGACCATATTTAAAATGGTTCTGTTCATTCTTTCAGCTACACTGTTCTGTTGTGGATTATAGGGCACAGTTGTTTGATGTTTGATTCCATGTTGACGAAGATAATTTTCAAATTCTTTTTAAGTGTATTCTTTTCCATTATCAGTACGTAGAGAGCCAATATGTGTTTGTTCATCAATCCATGCATGAAAATTCTTGAAAGTTTGAAAAGCATCAGACTTATTCTTCAGTAAGTAAATCCAACACATTCTGGTGTAGTCATCAATAAATGTCATCATGTATTTGTTTCCATTTGCAGAAGCAATAGGCATAGGGCCACATAAATCTGAATGAACAAGTTCAAGTTTTCTATGTGCTCTCGAGTGTGAATCATGAAATAGCTGTTTGCTATGCTTTCCTAGAATACAAGCATCACATTCCTTAGGTTTTCTAGGAATTGTAGGCAGTCCATCAACACCATTTTTCTTCAACAAACGAAGGCTGTCATAGTTTAAGTGTCCAAATCTAGCATGCCATAAAAGACTTGATGGAAATGCACCTTCATCATGATGTGAACTGAATGCAAAGTTTTGAGCATGAGCAGATGAACCTTTCAGCTTCAAGAGTCTCCCTTCTTCTATTCCCTCCATGACAAGTGAGTGATCTGATGCTGATCTGACCTTTGCCTTGCCATCAAACAAGTGAACCGAGTGTCCTTGCTGCTGGATTTCAACCAGGGACAGTAAGTTTCTCTTCAACTCCGGGAGGTATAGAACCTCATGTAGGATATGATCAGGAAGACCAGGCAGTTTAAGCCTGACTGTGCCAAGCCCTGATGGCTTGAGTTTGGATTTATCTTTGAAATATACTGCTCCATCAACTTTGTCACAATTCTTCAAAAAATCTTTCTAAATGTCATGTGACATGTTGCTTCCCGAATCTAGCAACCAATCATCTCTCCATGAAGTGAATGAAACATCAAACAAGTCTTCAGTTACTCGATTGTTACAATGTGCTAGAACATAATGAGCAGATTCAGGTGCTTTACCTTTGTATTTGTCATTGGTTTTACCTTTGTCTTTGGATTTCTCGTGCTTCTCAATTTTGTCCCACAGTCTCTATTTGGATACCATACCATTCTGGAAGCAACCGTGTGCATTTAAAGACGGGATTTCTGTCACTGTCCTCACTCTTCTCGTGCTTCCTTTTTCTTCCTCTTCCTCTTCTCGCCACCTCTTCCTCCTGGATGAATTTGGAGTATGACTCTTTCTTTTTTAACAAGTATGCTCTTCGAAAGATGGCAATCGCTATCTTCCTGCAGCTTCTTCTCTAAACTTTTTCTCAAGTGTTTCAAAGGTGATATGCTCAAATTTTCCACTTGCTTGCAAAGACTCAAGATAATGTGAGTAAGTCGGATATAATGCCTTAACATATGCTATGAGAGATATGTCCATTTTTACACCAGTGTTTTCAATGTCATGCAATATAGATCTTACTTCTGAAGCTAAAGCAAGGGGATCATCATTCTTCATTTCAAGACTGAACAGCTTAATCATCAATTGAACATTTTCTAATTCTGAATGTGAGTCATAGAGTTCTTTTAGCTTCTTCAAGGCATCAGCATTTGAGAATGATGAAATATGACGACTCACCTCTTCACTTAATGAGGCTACAATCAAGGCATAGGCCTTGCAGTTCTTGTTTTCCCAAATGGCAAGCTCTTTGTCTGAAGTGGCCTTTTTTGGTGGGTTTTCTTCTTGTCCTTCACAGATTCCTTCCGCGCTCATTAAATGGCGGTGTTTAATCTTCCAGACTATTCAAGATAGCTCTTTCCGGAGAGGAACCACCCCAACAATGAGATGAGAATTACTAATCGCCGGAAAAAAATCTTCCTCTAAGAGGTGCCACTGCTATAAAAACTTTCAACTATTTCAACTCTTGGTGTCTTTCAAATAAAGGGGACAAAAAATCTTGCTGGAGAAATACTCTGAGTTTTAAAAAACTGGAGAAATACTCTGAGTTAAAAACTCTTTGCTGGAAACTAATTCTGCTCAAAAAACTCTTGCTGAAGACTGAATTTTAAAAAACACTCTTTGCTATAAACTGAATTCTGCATAAAAAAATATCATTTTTTTTTTTTTTTTGGGAAAAAATATATATGAAAAAGGTGGGATGGTATGAATGGGAGGGGGCGGAATTATGAAAGGGGAAAGGAGGGGAGGAATGGAGGGATATGGGAATTGGGAAATGGTATTAAAAATGGAGGCGGTATGGACTATTAAAAGTGGAAGGGGCAGTGTATTATAACGCCGACAGTGTATTATCAAATGGTATTATAACGCCGAAGGGGCAGTGTATTATAACATGGGAGGGGCGCATACCATGATAACAAATAACAAAACACAGCGTTTAAATATAATATGGTCGACGGTGATACCAAGCATTTCATATGACTGCGTTTTAAAAGTATGAATGGATTGCAATATGCAAAGGGCGATAAAAATGGAAGGAGACAGCGTATTGGATAGTATTAAAACATGTCAATACAATATATATCAACGCCTCGGGTCAATAAACCAACGTATTTAACTGTTAAGAAACCAGCGTATTACCAATAAGGAGAGGCGTATTACTTATGCAGTGTAATGACAAAGCAGTATTGTGTATTGACAGACAGCTTTTAAATGATGAGTGGTGGTATCGATGGCGTATACAAACTGAACCAGCGTTGTAAAAAACACAGCGTTGTATTGTAATATGAAACACAACGTTGTATTGTTGTCAAACTGAACCAGCCTGGAGGCGTATGGAATATATGCAGACAGCCTGTAATGCGTATTGGAATGGAGGCGAAGTGGAGTGGTATTGTTAAAACGCAACAGTTTGATGTCGACTTGTATCACAATGGAGGAGGCGTAGTGTAGGGAGAGAGAGGGCGCAGAGTGGTGAGGGAGAGGGAGAAGAATGTGGAATGTAGGGAGTCGATGGATAATGGAGAGATAAGCAGTGAGGTAGGTGAGTCGATGGAGGAGGCCCAAAAGGGCGTTACAAAAAAAAAATTTGAAATGGAATCTGCAGAATGAAAGAGTTGCAGGACTGCTGGAATTGAAAAATGGCAGAGCCTGCAATTTGCAGAATGACAGAGCCTGCAGTCTTCAGGAGCTGCAGGAGCTGGAGCTGCAAATTTCAGTGCTAAATAGGAAAAAAAAAATGCAGAATAACAGTCTAGCAATTAAGAGCAGCAGAAAACTATTAAAAAATATGACTGAGCAAAGGATAGGGAGTTACACCACAGGGCAGAAATGCCTATAGTGGGGTTGGCTCTGATACCATGTCAAACCAGGAGGTAACTCCTCAAAACTAGAATGTGTATTAGCTGAAGAATGTACATGCTCTTATAGATGGGAGGTGAGGCTATTGGGATTCATCTCCCAATGACTCTTGGCCTTCCTTATTTCCTAATATTAAGTAATATACAAAAATACATATGCACACCCATAATGGATTAGTGTCAACAAAAAACATAATCTATCTGGTGCCTTGGGCTATGTCAAAAGTATTTTTGCATTGAACATTTAATGCTATCTTCTGAAATTTCACTTGATTGTGGATAATAATTCATCTTGGTTTTGTTCAATGGCTTCTATATTTGGAATTTCAAATCTGTTTAATCTATGAGACATTGAAGTCTACATGTATTTATTTGTCAAATTTGAAGTGATTTTATTATCCTCTCCATCTAAGTTCAATTTCAATAAGTGACTTGTTGAGTTTATGACTTTGAACCTTATTGTTATAGGATAGGGAATAAATTAATTTACTTAGATAACAAAGTTTGAATTCATTACAAGAAATTCTCATTACGAGCTCAACATGTCAAACACAAGAATTGACAACTAAGTCCATCTAAATTCATTTCACCACAAATTTTGACAACTTGTCAAATGCAAGAAAGAGACATTATCAAAAGAAATGGCCTCTAAGAAAACCTAAAATATTTACATACACCAAAATCTTGGATTTTGTTTTGGAAAACATTTTTGCCTTATTCTTTTTTATAAAGATATTGAAAATATTGTCATGAGGCTCTTCAATATGTGAGATTTTGTTTAGCATTTTGAATTTATAGGTAATAGACTTACTATCTATCTTTATATCTATAGTCAACAAATGAGGAGCATTATCATTTGTGAATATTTCTTTTATGTATTCCATTTTAAAGAAGTTTCTTATGTGAAGGGTGTTTGTTTTCCAATATTGGATTTGTTGTCATGGGAGTGGAGATGTATTTTGAGATGTATTTTGGTCTATTTCAATAAATTGTGAATAGATATAACATGTAGTTAGATAGTGAGAATATTGTTTAGTTATTATGATTACTTTCTCAAAAAATATCAAAATAATTTAGATTAAGCTTAACAAAATCTATGTTTTGAACATTTGAATACTAAATATAGATTTGTGTACTTGTTTAAGGATTTCATATTAACTTGTTTCATTATTTATTTCTCTTTCTAATATAATGATTGTCATAGTAGGTTTTTTTTTTTTTTTTTTTTTTTACAATTCTCAATAATAATTTTTTTTGTATTGTTTTTTCCCATCATTTTTAATTTCATTATATTCTTTGTGATCTTCTATGTCATTTTTCTAAGATCATTTTTTGACAGTGTTAAGAGAATTTAATTGTATTCATTGAACTTGTGCCTATAATTATTTATGGAAAAATTTGTTTGGTATGGCAGTTTCAAGAGAATTTATTTGTATTCATTGATGGTTATAATCATTTATGAAAATTTTTGTTTTGTACGGAAGTTTCAAAGACAATCACCTAAATAATTTAGGTTTTCTTATAGGCCATTTCTTTTGAGAATGACTTCAAATTTGACAAATAAATATACGTAGACTTCAATGTCTCCTAGATTAAATGGATTTGAAATTTGAAATATAGAAACCATTGAATAAAACCAAGATGAATTATTATCCACAATCAAGTGAAATTTCAGAAGATCACATTAAATGTTCTATGCAAAAATACATGCTTTTGACATAGCCCAAGGCACCAAATAGATTATGTTTTAAATAGGCATAGAATAATTTTTATGTTGCCCAAAAGAAAATATGTACTAGTTAAATCTAAAATATGTGTTAAAATTTAAGATTTGTGCAACAATTTGAGGAGATTTTTTTTTTCCAATGTATGTAGAAACTTTTTCATTTCTATTTTAGTTTATTTGAATATTTTTCACACTTGTCCCATCTTTATAGATGAAATTTTTCATGATGAATCAAAACTTTGCCTCATACTAGATCATATAAAACTAGACTATCTATATTTGGTGAGAAAGAATTTGCAATGGAAAACAAATCAATGTAAAAAATGTAGAATCATGCAGATTGTGCGTACATTTATACGCATGATGTAATGAATAATTATGAAATGATGTAATGAATAAATCTGAAATTAAAGAACTGCCTTTGACATATTAGCTGAATGTGCAAAATAGTTGAATCTCCCAAATACTGCCTGGAACTTTACGATTATGGACTATACCATCCAATTCTAAGGGAATTCTTGCAAGTTTTTTCATTGACCAATAAAGTGGCAAAATTATGATTTAGCACATTATCACCATTATTACTTTGAAATGGTGACTGCAAATTTATACTCCAATGTCGAGGAAACAGGAAAAGAACAAGCAAGATAAAATATGAAGAAAATTTTCTCTTTACATGTATTTTACAGATTGAGATCCAAAGAAGGCTTCCTTTCCTTCTTGCTTGATCCAGTGTGCTTCTCCTCAGAGAATATAAAAGACTTCCTTCTCTTCTTTCTTGATTCAGTAGGCTTCTCAGAGAATATATAGGCCTTAGATCCTTCCGTGCCATCCAAAAGCGATTGAAATTTTGTGGGCATCCTTCCTAGATCATCAAAACTAGTCAAAATGGTATTTGGGTTATTTGCACTCTGTAATATAGTTGAGGAATGAATCCTTAAACTAGGTAGTGCAGTTGGTATACTTGCATTGCTAAAAACTTCCAACAAAGTGGTAAACCTAAGAGACTCCAACTAAGGAGTAAACCAAACAGATTCCAAATGAGTGGCAAACCAAACAGATTCCAACTGAGGGTTAAACTCAAACATAAGATGAGAGTAGAAATTTGTTATCCCCATAGCCAGCCCGAAGGTCACCAAGTCATGGCTAAAAGTTTATTTCACCCATCCCTCTCACCAACATCTCCTTTGAATTTATCCCCAGTTTGAAATCATGTGGCATTGAATGGATGTAAGGTTGATGGGCGGAGCTGAGCATGGTGGAGGTGGTGTGTGAAGGGGAGCGAGGCCCACCAGGAAGAACGAAGACTGCTCCAATTTTATATATCAAACTGAGAACGATGAAATATGCAACGGTCCACCATGTTTCCATCTTTGGGGTCAATTTAAATTCAGAATTCTGGCATATCCTTTGCCGTAAAGATTACTTAGTTACATGAATCAGTTAGATAAACTACAATTTTATAAATTTATAATATTGTCCCAATCCATTCCACATTAAATAATATCCCATTAAAATTTGGCAGGATGTTTGGATTTTCATATTCTGGGTATAACGTAGCAGATTGGTAACTATATTGCTCAATGTTTGGGAATGATCGTCAAGAGAACACGTGGGGCTTATCTATGTATTCTCTACTTTCTTCTCTTCGCGTGCTTACTAATCACTTTCGCAATATCGCACCAGTAAGTGAACAAGAGATTCTCGAGGGTTTACATTTGTTTGTTACAGAAATGAAAGTGAAGCTGCAAAAGTTGTTGAATTGCTTAATGATGGTTTGATATTTCAAGGAGGATGTATAATGGTCCAATTCGCAAGTTATAATGACAGGCAAGGAGGTTATAAATGTGATAGGTATGAAAGGAACATGTATCATCATCGAGAAAGGTATAGGGGAGGGACACCATTACTTGGGCGTCCTCCGTTCTACGTTGGCAACGGTCCATGTCAGCACTATGATGCATGTACGACACGTGCCTAGTCGATTGAGCCAGTAAAACATCAAATCACCACTTTCTCCTTATGATTAGGGTTTGTTCGCTCTTGTTTACCGCCATGGGTCGTTTACATTCAGGCACGGAGGGTGGGCAGTGAGCTCCGCCAGTCTTTGTTGGGTGAGGCACCAGTGCTTGTGGATCTGGTTCACCATTGTCTACATGTTCTTACGGCTTGCTTGTTCGCATGGGGTTTGGTATTGTATGCTTACTGTTCACATCAGTTCGTCCATGCGCCCAGTTGTGGACCTGTTCGATTATGTGAACTGTTCTTCTTTGCTCCTCGTCTACTCTTCTTTGCTCCTTGAATGTTATTGGTTGCACAACTTTGTTGACTTGTTCATCTGCTATTATTGTTTGCAGGAGTTCATGGACGGTCTAAGGTTGCTTGAGATCCATTCAGGTAAATTCTGAATTATTTTTTTTTATGCATTTTTTAGAATTGCTCTATTTTTTTTATGCATTTTTCTTGTTTTATGTTGTGGGATTTTGCTAATTTGTTTTTTATTGTAGGTAATGCCGAAGTATGGCGAGGTCTGGCGTTTTTGGCTCTCTAGCTGGCTTCTGCACCTCCCCGGTAGGAATAGAACCAACCAAATATTGTGTTTTTTAACACTTAAAATCATGTGTTTTTGAACACTTAAATTTTATGTGGGAATATTTGGCTCTCTGGGTTTTAGAATATTGTTTGATAGCTAATTAGCTTATGCCTTGGAAAACTCATATGGATGAAGTTTTGTCGTGGTGAAGGACATCATTTAGCTTTCTTTCTTCCTGTTCTAATCACTGTGATAAATGAATGAATGTTCTTAACTCTGAAACTTTGTTGGTTATTATTCAATGATGAAAGATACACCTTAGTAGCCTTGAATTGAAATATTTGTTCATATGAATGCCTTAAAGTCATTTATTTCTTTATTTTATGCCTACCATATCAGAAATTATCTGAATGCGGGTTTTAGAATAGGGGTTTACCTGCAATAATTATTGTTTTGGGTTTTGGCTCTCTCGGCTTACTGTTCATGTTAATTGTGCCTTTCATGCAGTGTTAAGGGTGTAAATTGTGCCATAAGTTACCCTTAGATTTAAAGTAGAATCTCCCTGCCCTGTTTAATGGAATGTATTTGTATTTCTCAGCTTACTGTCAAGGTAAATTCCATAACAGGTTTTTACGCCAATACTATTCCTATATTATGTGTGCTATGTTCATCCTTTATTCGACATGTACCCATATCTAACCAGTTTGATACGATCACCCAAATAGGAAGAATGTGTTGTACCTACAGTAGTCCAAATCCCATTGCATAGATTAACATAATGAAGTGAACACGCTATTACATCTCCATAATACAAGAGGTGAGACTCTTACTATTACCATTCATGTGTTGATATAATAACTATTACTAATGTATGAACATACTTATACCTTTGATCATATTACACTCTTCATATTACTAGTATTAATCGAATTAAGAAAGGTTATGTATAGATTAATCACACTAGTAATCCCATTTATACAAGTTTTCATCGTATTCAGACTAACATATTGTAATCTAATCTCATTACTATTATCTCCATATAAACTGATCTATTACTATTTCATCTATTATGATGTAACGTCATATCTATACTTAATAGTTCGAGTTAATTTCCCTATTAGATTTTATATTAGTATAATAAAGGTGTTGTTAGCTCTAGACTATCGATATGGACTCTATGTTATTACTAGAATTACCCTTTTTCTTACTAGTGAAACCACCTAACCATGCCATTTAATTTTTTTGAAAACAACACCTGTATTAAGAAAACATGATAAGTACCATTTCCCTTCTAACACTCGCTACCTAAACTAGAGAAGTATCCTCTCGGCCTGTGGCCAATCAACAGGCTGTCTACTGCCAATGATAGTAGGAGGTGTTCTAACTCTAGGAGTGGGTAAACGAATGGGTCTAATTCCCCTTTGTAATGGAAGTCGATCCACAGTATGAAGTAACTCTCTCTATATGTACCTCCCAAAGAGTATTTGGATGCTCTGAGCCAATTGTTAATGAACTTAGTATGTCATACTTGGCATTAAATCTATATTTGGGAGTAACCTTGTGAATGACAATAGCCTTTTATATGGCAGTGATATAGGAATGAGCTTCATACTATTTATATGTGAAATCAACAGGACTATGACCTATAATATATGATTGTTCAATGTGTTATAGTAATTAGTGTTCAATGGTGAGACTATAACCATAACTAAGTAATGTATGATAGTAACAAGGTGTCTCTTGTGTTTATATCACTATGTATATTCAATGTCTATTCTATTGAAAATGATGTAGTCATGAAGAAAGTAAAAATTGTTATGGAATTGACCTTGATATGAATGTTAATGATCTTAGTATGGCATACATGGCATTAACTCTATATTTGGGAGTAACCTTGTGAATAGAAATAACCTTTTATATGGTAGTGAACCTTCATAACATGGTTTATGAGAACTCCATAACATGGTTATGTATTAAGTATTTATGAGAACTATATATTGTGGTTTTATATTTCACATATCACTGTGCTATCATAGTGGTTGTATAAAGAGGTATGCTTTGTTGCATGTGGTTTATGAGAACTCCATAACATGGCTATGTATTAAATGTTTATTAGAACTCTATATTGTGGTTTTATATTGCACATCTCACTGTGCTATCACAATGGTTGTATAAAAAGGTATGCTTTGCTGCATGTTGTGTGTGGATAGATATGTGAGATATGGTTTACAAAGTATGTTGAAAACATTTGAATTATACTTAGTGTAGTAGAGAAAATATTGGATATATTAAGATAAAAAAAGTCCAAACATATAGAAATTTAGAAAATATTCATAAACTAATAGAACTAACAGTATACAGTATCAAAAAACTAACAGAACTAACAACATTCTCATGTCAAGATGTAATAATGTTTCATTATAATATACTATATATGTTCCTTCTAAGATCGATTTTGGCTACAATGTCGCATACAATATGGAATAAATCAACCTTCATGTGACAAGAAAAATAGACAGTCCATCCAAAATCCACATCATAATGTGGTTACAACCAAAAACATATAACACCCCTATTCTTTATGGGATTGAGAATCTTCAGTGCCAAACCTTGAGTTTCCTGATTGAGCCACGTAGGTTGGACTTCCTAAGAAGGGCTGATTAGGTTGTGGTTGATTTCTGCCATATAATTGAGACCAATAATTCCCTTCCAACCATGGAGGAATTGAGTACCCATACATCACACTTGCGCTAACTGGATGTGTGTGATGAACATACATTAAATTCATACCTCCTGTGGTAGGAATAAGGCAAGTGGTTAAACCCCCATTTTGATAGTGAGGCACTTGAATGTTTATGAGGTCTTGGAATAATGGTGTATTATTTGCAATATTTTCCAATGTGTTGGACATGTCCCTAGTTTCATCAACTATGCTTGCATTTATGTCAACCATATCAATCATCCCTTGTTCCTTTTCAAGCATTTGTTTAGCTTTTCTTACTTCCTTTTCCCGTCTTGCCATTTTTTTTGTTTCTCTTTCTCTTGCCTTGCTCTCTCTCTTTCAAGCCTTTCATCTGCTCGACATTGTGCTACAACAGCTCTTGCTGCCTTCTTCTCCTTGGCTTGATCCTTTTTTTACTTTCTTTTTTTAATTCCTGAATTTCAACTTTTTTTCTTTTTAGACTCAACTAAGAGTTTTATATGGTCTTATGAGGTGAGTAAATATGAACTTCGGCCCAAAAAAATACTATCAGGTGTTCCTTGCTTCTTTTTCATTAACACTCTTTCTACTGGTAGCTTTAGGAACCACCCAAGTAACTTCTCCTCCCCCCCCTGCATCTCATTGCTTGGCACTTGCCTTTCAGTATCCATGAAAATTGATTGAAATTTATTTTTATCTTCATCTGGTGCCTCATTATGTGCTTCATATTCTTCCACTGATCTATTGTCCACATAAAATGAAAAATTTCACTGTTCAATTCAGCCAGTTGTGAAGGCATGTTCATGCTTTGTTCATTGGTTCTTGAGACTCTGTGTTCACTCAAATTGATCAAGGCTTCTGCCAACCATGATGGTGGGTTTACTTGGTTTGGAAATGTCAATTGGTTATTTTCAATGTCATTAAAAATATCAAAAATTTCATTTTCAACTACATCTGCATTAAAAATATCAACAATTTCATTTTCAACTACATCTGCATTATCAACTGCATGTTCAACAATGTCATTAACAATATCAGCAACAAAAGTTCCATGTGCTTGAGTTGGTAGAACAACCTCCATGTTGTTATCAAAATTTTCATGAATATATTGTGTTTCACATACCTGCTCATCATCATCAGCATATAACTGTCATTGAGAGAGGGAAATTATATTACCGGATGCAACCACATCAGCATGTTCATGTACTTCTTCTTGCACTTCAGCATCTGTTTGGACATGCTCTTCTTCCTAACCATCCACATGAAAGGCTTGGATACAACCAGTATCATGCATAAGAGCATCATAATTTAGTGGCCATATTCCTATCCTCCTAAAGCCAGCCTTGATATTTGATGGTGTCAGAGCCCTGTTAAAAGCTTTACTTGCAAGCTTTTATAGCTCGAACCTTTTCACCTCAACCCCTAGATTGTTTGCCATCCATGCAACATGTTTTGACCTGAAATAGTTCTTGAAAGGGCCAACCACACTAACATCAAGGGGTTTCAATCTGTGAGTGGTATGAGCGGGCAATGTTAAAAGGTCAATGCCCAGATTTTTTGCTTCCTCAATTGTTTGTACATCCATGTGGCTTCCATGAAAATATAATATCAATAGGTGTCTGTTATTAGGTGAGACACCACTTGACATAGATGAAGCAAAGTGACAAAGAAAATTAAAAAAAAATTGTTTTGTCATCCATGCATGGGGATGTGCAACCATGCATGCACCTAGTTCACACTTTTGTATATAGTTTTTCAACTGATTTTTACTTTTGAATAGATAAAATACTCAGATTGAAGCACCAATTGCATTGACACAACATAAAATGGTTATCCACTCCCTGCTCTTAGGAAAAATATTTGGCATGTTTTGGCTCCCTCTCTTGGAAATTACCCACATGCCACAATTCCTTCCCACGTGTAAAATTGTTTCATCACAGTTCCATATATGGTTTACACCATAATAATGTTTATCGTATGCACTAGAAAGGGCCCTTAGTTGCAACTGCAGGGCACAAATTTAATGCTATGCCTTTGTCAAGGCCCTTAGTTGTAAAGAATACAAGGTCTGGATGCCTTTTTTTAAACCCAAACCACCATGATTTACAAGGAAATCCATCTTTGAATGGGTTTGGACTCCCTTGACAGATTTGAGCAATTGCAGATTTGAGTTGTATCAACTCTAGCCCATGTCCCAATTGAGCCATTTCTTTACACCATTCAACCACCTCGGCCTCCTCCTCTTCAGTCATAACCATAAGAGGCCCTCTACGTTTGGTATGATTAAGCCCATTTATCTAATAATGTATTGATAAGGGAGGAATACCATGTTTCTTTGTAGATAAGATTGAATATCCATTAAAATCTATGTCGTCAATTGCAGCTAACATTTCTTCTTTTGACCAACCTATTATAGCGCTGATATTTTTAGTTGAACTTGTGCCTTGGACTGTGGTTGATGGTGGCTCTATGGATGATGGTGTGACAACATCAGCTTCAGTCACATGGTCATCCTCAACAACATTTCTTGGAGCATTGTTGACCTTCAGATCAAATGCCCTTTCCTTATCTGATGAAGTGCATCGTAGCTGGGCACCCTTGGTCACTCTTCTGCAAATTATCCTTGTACGAGCTATATAAATAACTCTTGCCATGGATGCAAATACCTGCAGAATTATTGCATGCATTTAGTTAAAAATAATTTATTGTTTTGATAACTTGTTTTTACACTAAAAATATAATGACATGGTTTTGATAACCTGTTTATTAAAGCTAGTACACTACAAGGAAAAGACCCTCTAGCGGATGTTTTTGAGGAACCCCTTATAAAAATACCCTAGACATTTGTTTCTAGCAGAGGTTCCTAGAGGAGGTTGGTAGGCAGATGTTTTTGAGGATGTCTTTCGTCTGGTGCTCTTATCATCGTAAAACGCACTGGTGCGGTTAAAAAATTGGCACACAAAACACCGTGCGCTCCGTACACACCCTCCTGGTGCGTTGTATTTATGTAGAGTACTAATACTTTACATAACTTCTGTACCCATGCCTCATAGAAAACATGTGAAAATTGACACCGCCTGGGTCGCCCTTAAACATACCGGGTCTCTAACACACCGGGCCGTCTTGAAATCCCCGTGCATCGACACAGGGTTAAATAAATAAAAAATTATGACCAAAAAACCGCACAAAACATAGGCACACTGAGAACTGTGCGCTCCTAACACCCTCGCCTGGTGTGTCATATTCTTGTATATCATTGGATCGTTACATGTCTACCGCACCAGTGCTTTCGAAAACATGTGTGAAAAAAGATACAGCCCAGTGTGGAATAAAGAAAATGCACCAGGGCACCCATAAAACGCGCGCACCAGTAGATGGTTAAATAACAAAAATTACGGCAAAAAAAACTGCATAAAACATCGACACACCAGAAACCGTGTGCTCCGTACAGACCCGCCCAGTGCCTTTAATTAAGGAACAACACCAGTGCTTGTCAACTCGTCAGCACCGGTGTCTCATAAAGAGCACGTGGAATAGAAACCACCTAGGGCGGAATGACGGAAACGCACTAGGGCCCCATAAATGCCGTGCACTGGAAAAGGGTTAAAAAAAAAAAAAATTACGGCCAAAAAACTGCACAAATCATTGGTTCATTGGATAGCATGCCAGATGCGTCTTATTACTATAGAGCACTGGTGCATTATTTCTACGCCACCCTGGTGCCTCATAAAAGTGCGCGAAAACAAAAACCACCTGGGACGGCATACTGCAAATGCACTGGTATGCCAATAAAAACCCCGCGCACCAGAACAGGGTTAAATAAAAAAAAATTATGGCCAAAAAATCGCATTTTTCACTTTTTTCAGTGCTACAAAGCTCTCAAGCACTGGTGCAAGTTATCCTTATTTGAGTTGCACTGACGTCTGTGCTCCCATTGCACTTATTGCATGCACTGCTGCTGTGCATTGCCACCAATCTCCAGCTTGAATTTTATAAAATAGTGGACAAATTTTATTTTGCAAATTTACAACCAATATGCCTCCTTGATGGGTTAATGTACAGGTATTTTTCTTGTTTTTCCATAATTAAACCTTTTAGCAGATTAAAATTTGAAAAAACCTTAAAATTAACAATTAAAAAGAAAAAAAAATTTGTCGCTCAGTGCAGATGAGTCGTTCGGCTCGCACCGGTTTGCAGTGCTGCCTGTAAATTTACAGGCTGAACCGCACTCGGTGCTGATGGTATCTGCACCGGTTCTAGTGCGGTTCCACGCGACGCACCATGTTATTTAAAAAAAAAAAAAAAAAGTGTGGTGCGGTCAGTTACCAAGCCGCATCGTTGACAATGGTCTATTACAGAAACTCAGTGCGTTGATGGAATTATTTGCCCCAGGGTGCGTAATGTTTTCAACACACTGGAATTGCAATTCAACATTGTCAACGGTTCAGGCTGGTAAACCGATGCTAAGGGTATCCGCTCCGATTCCAGGGCGGATACCAAAGGCACACCGTGTTATTTAAATTTCTTTAAAAAGAGCAGTGCGGTCGGTTACCTGGCCGCACCATTGATCTAGTTGAATAGTGGTGATGTGGTGCGTTGACTGAAATAACCGCCCTGAGACGGCTATTTTTGTCGGCGCACGACTTACCATATTTGGCCTGGGTCAACGGTGCAGCCTCTTAAAATATCGCACTGACGACTATGTACGGTGGCAGGAAGTCGGTGTGTTGACTTAGCTATAAGCCCCAGGGCATATAGTGAAGTCAGCGCATCGGCCTCCTAACATCGCACGAAGTGAACGGTGTGCTAAAAACATTTTCTGGAACACCGCTCCCGGTGCGGTGGATATCATTAGGTGCACCGTATCCGGTGCATTATGTGGAGAGACGCACCGGGAGTGGTGCGTGACTATGTTTTTGGCGCACCGACTTTTTTTTTATTTATTTTTCAAAAAATATTTATCTATGTATACTTGTAAATACATGTGTCATTTAATAAAAAAAATGTTTTTATTATGTCAATCATTCGGAGATGTGAAAGGAGAGAAGAGGGGCAACAACAACAACAATAGGAGGAAAAGTATAACATGGTTTTCCTGTGGGAGGCAAGAGAGAGGGAGAGATATGCGTACCCTTGCCCTATTACAGCAACGATGCAAGGGCTCCTTAGGCAGGTATGCCTCCTCAAGTTATATGAGGAGGCTACTAAAGTCCCATAGTTTTTTTTTGAGACATTTTATCCGAAGGTGGAATGCCCAGCAACAGGCTTTCCGAGTTGGTATCAACCAGTGGTACATGCCCACTGAGGAGGATGTATATTTTATTACAGGGCTATCGAGGAGAGGGGTGGATTTTCTCCTGTTCCATAAGGTTCCAGCTGGCTGTGTGGTAGGGAGTTAGTTAGTTTACTACCAGAGATACATTGGAGCAAATTAGTATCTCCTGTAGAGTTTCAGGTCACTGGAGGGAAGTTACGTATTGGTGTGTTTGGTCATGAGGAGGTCCAATGTCTCTCACTTATCATTTCGACCATTTTGCACAACACCAGTGACGGGCAACGCAGTAGTTGCCAACTTTTATATTATGTTGATTCTTTACTACAACAACCACGACTTGTTAGGTGGTCTACCATTTTTTTGCGGTAGTTCTGTACATCATTAGATAGATGTCATGCTCATGCACAAGGGAGGGTCAAATTCCTTTTTGTTTCAGAGCTTTTTTGTTTATTTTTTGAGAGGTTTCCAGAGATGAGGCCTTCTTTTCTTCGACAACCTTGTAGGCCGATTACTAAGGCACGTATGCACATGTGGGGGCAGATGATTCCCAAGTGGGAGGAGACTCTTTTTCCAGCAAGGATATCAGATGATGCACTAGAGTTGCTAGCCAATGTTGATGGGCATCCCTTCATTATGGTCCCCTGTCCTTATGCATAATACGGGGTTGGATTGGTGAGGGTGTGCCAACATCCTCTTCAAAGCTGATGAGTCACTAGATGATAGAGGTAATATTATTGTTTTATTTAAATTTATTCTAACATGTTCTTTAACTTGTTTTTATTAAATTGTGTAATGAAATTGTCTAATTATTGTTGTGTACTTGTATATATTTTGCAGACATTGGCTCTTTTGATGGCAAGGAGATGTTGCCACCACCACTTGATCCAGGTGTGGATCCTGATGAGGATGAGGGAATTCCAGATATTGCTGAGGATCATCAGGAGGCCAGTGCAGATCAAAGACCTACTCCTGTTGGTGCACCGGTGCACAGTCAATGTCTTAGTGATGCTAGATACAAGATGGAGTTGGGTGACCAACTCATTGCATTGATTGTTGGGGCGGGCATCAGGCCCGCTGATTTCAGAGACATAGAGGCTGATGATAGGCTACTACAGATGTGGAGAGGCATGCTGCGTGACATGTACAGCCTGATGCGGCATGTCGTAGGATTTACGACAGCTTTTACGTGACTGATGAGGACTGTTGCACGTTACGATCGAGCTGCAGTACATGATGGACAGTCTACGAGGCACAACATACCATCATCAGGGAAAATTTTAGGGGCGAATTTTAGCCCAAAGGCGAAATTTAAGGGGTTTTAGATTTTGGAGGGGCGAATTTTTTATATAAAACCTTTTTGTATAGTTTTGTATAATTAGCCCCAAAATTATTTTAAAAATAATTAATTATTATTTTTTAGCCCAAAAAAAAATGGCGCATAAAATATGAAACGCTGGATTCGCCTCTTGATTTACTCATTTGCAGGGTTTTGGAAGAGCATTCGCCCCCGATTTACTAAATTGCAGGGTTTTGGAAGAGCAGTTGCAAGGTTTTGGAAGGGCGCTGTGCTGTTGATTTACTCGTTTGCAGGGTTTTGGGAGAGCATTCACCCCCGATTTACTACGTTGCAGGGCTTTGGAAAGGCGCTGTGCTGTGATACTGACCTGGTTTCACCGCATTCTATCACTCTTTCAGTGAGCTCCTCTCCATCATATATACAGAGATTTTAAACAGGAGGGCGGATAGGCTATCAAAAATGGGGTTGGATCATGCATTTGGTTTTATCACAGTCATTTCAGTGAGAATAGGGAAAGGGCTTCCTTCAGAATCTCTTTGTAGGACCATAACTATGGGGCTGCTGTACATTACCTTGCTCAACTTCTTGTTTACAGGTACTTTTTGGCATTTTTTGTATGCAACAAAGGCACTTTTTCCTTCTGGACCAGCGGATGGGTGATTTTATTAGGAGCAATAATACCAGATCTTCTCCACGAGCCGGGTCTTTTTTCTATGACTGAGTTTTGAAGTTGTGGATGAGATTGGAATGAACAGGGACGCTTTGGACAACAGTGGCTCATATCATCACAAGCCTCATAGGGGCAGGAGTGTTATCCTTGGCATGGAGTGTTGCCCAATTGGGATGGATTGCAGGCCCTGTGGCCATGTTTGTCTTTGCTCTTGTCACGTTGTATTCCAGTTTCTTGCTCTCGGATTGTTACAGGTTCCCAGATCCAGTCTCTGGGCCTCACAGAAACACTTCTTATAGGGGTGCAGTTTGAGTTAATTTGGGTGTTATATCTATCAGATTGATTAAAATATCTCTGTATATTCTTTGAGTTTAAATATACTTAACACAGATGCAAGTGAACTCCGGACTAACTGAAATTTTATATATTAAAAAAATAAAAAATACAAACAAAGAAAATGAGATGATAAAGGTTTCCTGATTCTGATTTTAATTTTAATTTTAATTTTTATTCTCATTTTTAGATACAGTTATGTTAACTGTAAATGCGCCTTACCCTGAACATTTTTTCCAGAGTCCCTACCCTGAACATAATAATTACATGTCTTGCTTTTCAGGTGCAAACAAAGCATGGATATGTGGACTAATTCAGTATACCAGCTTCTATGGAATTTGTGTTGCTTACACAATCACTACTTCAACAAGCATCAGGTCACTGTCTATTGAAAGAGCTTTGAAACCATAATAATCTTTGATATGAAACAAACCACTTACTCTAATTTACTTTCATTGCTCAATCCCCCGCTCTGCGGGGAGTTCCCTAAACACTAATTTTCTAGCGGGCTTCTGCCCATTTTTAAAATTAAGCCTTCCAGGTACTTGCGTTGGAAGGTTGTAAAGCTATCAGTGTTTATAGTCCTGATTGATTGAATTATGTAACATTGCAGGGCAATCAGGCGATCAAATTGTTACCACAGGACTGGACATGCCTTAGCAGCATGTCATTTTCCCGATCAAATCTATATGATCCTCTTTGGAGTTACACAAGTTATGTTGTGTCAAATACCAAACTTTCATAAACTATGGGGCCTTTCAATACTTGCAGCAACCATGTCCTTTACCTACGCAACAGTGGGAATTGGTCTTGGCATGGCTAAAGTTATTGGTACTGTTTTATCTTACTCTCTGCTATTATTTCAGGGCTTCAACCATTGCCCTAGGTGATCTCTTACAGCATATATGACCAGGATAAGGAATTTCAATCACTAAGTTACCATGGTCATGATTTTATTCCCTTACTATGTTGAAAATGCAAATATCATTTAGGTAGTGTATGTGTTCTCTGGCATGTTGAAACTTATGGGTTCAAAGCTCTGAGAAATGGCAGAAAATGGAGAGATTAAAGGAAATCTGGGCGGAATCAGCGCGAGCAACTCTCTTCCTGAAACCCAAAAAGTTTGGAGGATGCTCCAAGGTCTTGGTGACATTGCATTTGCATTTCCATTTACTTCCCTTGTCCTTGAAATTCAGGTATACCTCAGTCTTTTTGTTCGTTTCAATATTTTAATCCTTTGAACAGCCAAAAGCTACATGCTTAACTATGAGGTTTCCTATAAATTACAACTATGCAGGATACTCTCAAGTCAACACCTCCAGAGAACGTAACGATGAAGAAAGCAAATATGTTATCACTGAGCATAACAACTATCTTCTTTATGCTATGTGCTTTTCTGGGTTATGCAGCTTTTGGAGAAAAGGCACCTGGAAACCTATTGACAGGATTTGGATTCTACGAGCCCTACTGGCTTATTGACTTCGCTAATGCATGCATTGTGGTTCATCTAGTTGCAGCATTCCAGGTAATATTTTTCTCACCCTTTTTTTCAGTTCTGCTGGATTTCAACTCTAATATCTCTGCTACCAATAGAAACTTGATTGCAAATCAATTCATGACACCCTTGCAGGTGTTTTGTCAGCCAATATTCGCTTGCATTGAAGGATGGATTTCTCAAACTTGGCCTGACAATAAATTCATCAAGGAGGGAATTCCCATAGGTATTCCCTTATGGGGGTCGTGCAGAGTCAATCTGCTGAGGCTGTGCTGGAGAACTGCATTTGTGATGTCAACCACTGGCATTGCCATCTTATTCCCATTATTCAATGATGTGCTGGGAATTTTGGGTGCTCTGAACTTCTGGCCATTGGTAGTCTACTTTCCTGTTGAAATGCACATTGCACAGAATAAACTCCCAAGATGGACACTGAAGTGGATCATTTTCCAAATATTCAGCTTCATATCTCTTCTTGTAACACTCATAACTGCTGCTGCCTCCATAGAAGGCCTGGTAAAAGACAAGGATACATAAGAGTCTTCCTGTATAGTATCTACGAATTCACAGATGTTGTAATACTCTTTTCTTGTTACTCGGAAGGTATAAAAAGCTGAAGTGAAAAAGTAGAAAACACTATGAGGATATTTTATCTGCCAGCGAAGTGTTAAGAGTGATGTGCATCATCCAACATACATGGCAATTTATAATAACTTCATAGTTTTACAACATTAAAACATGGTGATAGTAGTGGAATTAAATTATTTGGTTCGATGGGGTGATTTTTAAACACTGTTTGTTTCTGTAACTTTTCTTGCCTTGTAGGCAATGAGGCTAGCCGAGGAAGGTTACATTCTGGCCAGCCATGTAAGGAATGAGGCATTAAAGGATGGGCTAGTGTGATGGAATTTTGTGTGCCGAGTATATACAACTAAGTTTGGGATATAAAGTTCCAAGCCAAGGAGAAAAAAAAGGAAGATATAGAATGATGGTATAAAAAACTTGGGAAATTTTAAGTATTCTAAAATCTGGAATTTTTATGTGGCCAGTGCTCTAGAATAAGTTTCCCACGTAGGATCTGATACCAAAAGGAATTTGGCAAGGACTACCCATTTTGCGAAGTTTATGAGTAACCTATCCCTCCTTTATTTATTTCATTGTTTTCTTAATTTGGAGAGATTTTGTAAAACTATTAAGTTCAAGAAAATCGTGGAGGAACTTTTTATGGTAACATGCTTAAAATATTGGTGCAAAAAGCTTGCAGCCAAGTCACTGTACTTTTGTTTCTTTCTTTCATTGGTTATGCCTTAGTGTCTCTTTCTTTCACTAGGGTTTTCAAAGAGTCACTACCTTCTTTCTTCTCATCTCCTTGCCTTTGCTCACTTTGTTCTAACCGGCAACAAATTGTAGGTGAGGGATGTAGGATGTGCAATGTATTACATATATCTTTATGAGTTGCATGGAATACTATGGCAATGTTTATGGTTTGTTGGAAATAGTCTGTGTCGAGGGATAACAACAAGTCCATGATGTGTCAGTGAGCTAGGCGGCCTTCAGTGTGTTGGCTTCAGTGTGTTGGTGGCCTTCAGTGTGTTGGAAATTAGTCCTTTGATAAGGCAGAACATCACGATCATGACATTGTCTATGACTGCAATCGCCTTTTCCCTCCACCGCCTTATCCCAAAGAGGTGAGGCATCCAAATAAAAAAAGTCTAAAGAGTTTTATTTTATGATTCTGTTTTCAGTTAAATATTTTTTTAATGCAGGGATTGATTCTGCACAGATCAGGAAATTCATATAGTATAATAATGTGACTATTGATAACTTTCTCAAGGCTTGAGTTTTGTTTTGCTTGAGTGATTGATTGATACACGGATGTATGTTAATGCCATGCTAGGTACCTCATTGGCTGTGATAATGAGCTTGCACAAATTCACACAAGGCATCTAGAAGCTTGTGACAAACTTGGTGGTGTTATTATTATGCACATCGATGATCTTCGAACTCTTGCACCATTCTGGCATCACAAAAATGAAGAAGTTAGAGCTGACAGAGCACATTGGGCAACTAAAATCACTGGAGATATTTATGGACAAGGTTGGATTAGTGAAATGTATGGGTATTCTTTTGGTGCAGCTCAGGTATGTAAATTTGTGTTGAAGTCGGTTGATGTCAAAAATATTCTTTTACATTATGGTCTATCATTTACTGTTGGAAATTGGTCCTTTGATAAGGCAGAACATCACGATGATGACATTGTCTATGAGTGAAATCGCCTTTTCCCTCCACCACCTTATCCCAAAGAGGTGAGGCATCCAAATAAAAAAAGTCTAAAGAGTTTTATTTTATGATTCTGTTTTCAGTTAAATAGTTTTTTAATGCAGGGATTGATTCTGCACAGATCAGGAAATTCATATAGTATAATAATGTGACTATTGATAACTTTCTCAAGGTTTGAGTTTTGTTTTGCTCGAGTGATTGATTGATACACTCCGGGATGTACAGCAATGCCATGCTAGGTACCTATCACATGGATAATGAGCCAGACAAATTCACAAGGCATCTAGAAGCTTGTGACAAACTTGGTGGTGTTATCAGAAGCACACTGATGATCTTCGAACTTTGCACCATTCTCGTCATAAAAACAAGAAGTTAGTTTCAGGAGTACATTAAGTAAATCAAACGACCGGAGATATTTATGGACAAGGTTGGATTAAGAAATGTATGGGTATTCCTTTGTGAGGCTCAGTATGTAAACTTATGTTGAAGTTGGAATAATGCCAAAATATTCTTTTACATTATGGTCTCATCATTTATCGTTGGAAATTGGTCCTTTGATAAGGCAACATCGCTGATGATGACATTGTCTATGACCTAATCACGCCTCCACCACCTTATCCCAAAGAGGTGAGGCATCCAAATAAAAAAAAGTCTAAAGAGTTTTATTTTATGATTCTGTTTTCAGTTAAATAGTTTTTTAATGCAGGGATTGATTCTGCACAGATCAGGAAATTCATATAGTATAATAATGTGACTATTGATAACTTTCTCAAGGTTTGAGTTTTGTTTTGCTCGAGTGATTGATTGATACACAGATGTATGTTAATGCCATGCTAGGTACCTCATTGGCTGTGATAATGAACTTGCACAAATTCACACAAGGCATCTAGAAGCTTGTGACAAACTTGGTGGTGTTATTATTATGCACATCGATGATCTTCGAACTCTTGCACCATTCTGGCATCATAAAAATGAAGAAGTTAGAGCTGACAAAGCACATTGGGCAACTGAAATCACTGGAGATATTTATGGACAAGGTTGGATTAGTGAAATGTATGGGTATTCTTTTGGTGCAGCTCAGGTATGTAAACTTGTGTTGAAGCTCTGGTTGGATGTCATATTCTTTATACATATATTCATCATTTATCGTTGGAATGGGGTCCTTTGATATGCGTAACATCACAATGATGACATTGTCTATGATCAGAATTTGCTTTTTCCCTCCACCACCTTATCCCAAAGATGGCGAGGCATCCAAATAAAAAAGTCTAAAGAGTTTTATTTTGTGATTCTGTTTTCAGTTAAATAGTTTTTTAATGCAGGGATTGATTCTGCACAGATCAGGAAATTCATATAGTATAATAATGTGACTATTGATAACTTTCTCAAGGTTTGAGTTTTGTTTTGCTTGCGTGATTGATTGATACACGGATGTATGTTAATTCCATGCTAGGTACCTCATTGGCTGTGCTAATGAGCTTGCACAAATTCACACAAGGCATCTAGAAGCTTGTGACAAACTTGGTGGTGTCATTATTATGCACATCAATGATCTTCGAACTCTTGCACCATTCTGGCTTCATAAAAATGAAGAAGTTAGAGCTGATAGAGCACATTGGGAAACTGAAATCACTGGAGATATTTATGGACAAGGTTGGATTAGTGAAATGTATGGGTATTCTTTTGGTGCAGCTCAGGTATGTAAACTTGTGTTGAAGTCGGTTGATGTCAAAAATATTCTTTTACATTATGGTCTATCATTTACTATTGGAAATTGGTCCTTTGATAAGGCAGAACATCACGATGATGACATTGTCTATGACTGCAATCGCCTTTTCCCTCCACCACCTTATCCCAAAGAGGTGAGGCATCCAAATAAAAAAGTCTAAAGAGTTTTATTTTATGATTCTGTTTTCAGTTAAATAGTTTTTTAATGCAAGGATTGATTCTGCACAGATCAGGAAATTCATATAGTATAATAATGTGACTATTAATAATTTTCTCAAGGTTTGAGTTTTGTTTTGCTTGAGTGATTGATTGATACACGGATGTATGTTAATGCCATGCTAGGTACCTCATTGGCTGTGATAATGAGCTTGCACAAATTCACACAAGGCATCTAGAAGCTTGTGACAAACTTGGTGGTGTTATTATTATGCACATCGATGATCTTCGAACTTCGTACCATTCGCTTCATAAAAATGAAGAAGAGAGCTGGCTGCAGAGTACATTGCCCAACTGAAATCACCGACATAGAGACATATTTATGGACAAGGTTTTTGATTAGTGAAATGCGGGGTATTCTTTGGTGTATGCCTGTGCATGTAATCAAAGGAAGTTTCACATGTCAAAAAATATTCTTTTACATTATACTATCATTTACTTGAAATTAGTCTGATAAGTATGTAACATCACGATGATGACATTGTCTATGACTGAAATCGCCTTTTCCCTCCACCACCTTATCCCAAAGAGGTGAGGCATCCAAATAAAAAAAGTCTAAAGAGTTTTATTTTATGATTCTGTTTTCAGTTAACTAGTTTTTTAATGCAGGGATTGATTCTGCACAGATCAGGAAATTCATATAGTATAATAATGTGACTATTGATAACTTTCTCAAGGTTTGAGTTTTGTTTTGCTTGAGTGATTGATTGATACATGGATGTATGTTAATGCCATGCTAGGTACCTCATTGGCTGTGATAATGAGCTTGCACAAATTCACACAAGGCATCTAGAAGCTTGTGACAAACTTGATGGTGTTATTATTATGCACATCGATGATCTTCGAACTCTTGCACCATTCCGGCTTCATAAAAATGAAGAAGTTAGAGCTGACAGAGCACATTGGGCAACTGAAATCACTGGAGATATTTATGGACAAGGTTGGATTAGTGAAATGTATGGGTATTATTTTGGTGCAGCTCAAGTATGTAAACTTATGTTGAAGTTGGTTGATGTCAAAAATATTCTTTTACATTATGGTCTATCATTTACTGTTGGAAATTGGTCCTTTGATAAGGCAGAACATCACGATGATGACATTGTCTATGACTGAAATCGCCTTTTCCCTCCACCACCTTATCCCAAAGAGGTGAGGCATCCAAATAAAAAAAGTCTAAAGAGTTTTATTTTTTGATTCTGTTTTCAGTTAAATAGTTTTTTAATGCAGGGATTGATTCTGCACAGATCAGGGAATTCAGCCATGTAAACATCTTAAGATACCAATAATGCTTTATGTTTCATTCATATTTTCAACAACAACGAGATTTTAAGGAGTTGAAATAAACAGATCTGATCATTTTTTTTACCCGAGGAAAATCTGGGTAGATCCACCCGAAGGGATCACATCCCGCTGGCCTAACCCTGAGGGCGTCGATGATAATTGACCCTGTGACCTCCCAATGGCGAAGTGCTTTAGCAATGGGACCTCGACCAATTGAGCTAACCGTCGGGGCTTAAACAGAAAATCTGATCATGATCAGACTATTATCATTATTTTTTGTGCAGATGTTGTGCTAATTTCATTTACAAATTAAAATATATTCAACCATCCCTTAACAAAGATGGTTATTATATGTCCAGGTGCAAATTATGGAACCTCATTTGAACAAGAGGCGAGGCTTATTTCATCGCATTGAATGTGTTAATACTATCAATGAAGGCCTTATGATTCACCATGAATCACATGGATGCTCAAAGCCATTTCGATCAAGATATTTGGATTTTTAGAAGAGGACATTTTCTTCCTCAATGATACGCATCAAGAATGGACGCATGAAAAATGCAACCAAGAAATTTCCAACTCCAGGACTGGGAAGGACATATTATCTTAAAATTCATACACTTTTCTCCCCAGAGTGCTCTGCATACTTTGATTGGCAGACTGTAGGATTTGTTCATAATTTTACCCCCACTGGGGGTAAAATTATGCATCAAAAATATCTCAAAGCTTAGTCAATGGAACAGTGGATCAAAACAGGACCTAAGCTTGGTGTGGTTAGTAGATTAATCATTAAGGGCACTCTTAAAGTAATGATAGCTTGATCATGGTCAATTACACATTAGACATGGACAGTAATATAGTTGTTTTGACTTTTGATTATTTTATGCTTTTATGCTTTATTTCACTTTAGTGTATTTCTCGGTCTATCCCACATTCATAAAGTGGATTGACTCAACTAGCATGTAGTCATTGATAAGGAGGCTTTCTCTGGCATGGCTGAGATCACTTTTTGAACTTGATACATTTTGTTAGCACCCATTTTCCTTCTCATGTTACAGTGGTCTTGATTCCCATAGCAATGAGCATAAATTGCTTGATTTTGTCTGCATGTTCCAATTTTGATGGACTGTCTCGTAACATGCTTGAAGGACAGCTTTTTCTTGTCAGGCGTCAATTGTATTATATCTGTGAATCAAAAAATGCAAATGGAGTAGTGGGCTTATAGTATTTAAATTTTAGATATCCCCTACGCATAATGGCATTCATGCTTAAGATTTAAAACTACTTATTCTTAACCCATGTGATTCGAATGGGTATTCTATGTACCTTGTCTTCATTTAAATTTTAAATTACTTGTTCACTTGGTTTAAAGGGAGCTACCCCTACTTTATTTATGGGAGCATGTTTTGTTTAACTTTTTGGATAGCTTGAAAGTTTGAAGTAAGGCTGAAGGTCCTACATGACAGAGTGCACAACAGGGGAGAGGAGAATGGGAAAACTTATATCATTGTTTTCCTTGTTTCACAGGTTCTATTACATTCTGCTTTTTGACAGGAGCTAACAATGGGCTTATTCAAGTACATGAAATTGTTTTAATGTCTAGCCTTAATATCTTTGAAAATTTTAGTGGTTTGTTTGTTGCTTGTTTAGAGGATTTTGTTGAGTTTGAAATTAGTCTCTTGAATGCTTATGGTTCTCATATCATGCATATATCGATAGATCTAGTTCTATTATTATAATCATTATTGTTTTCTTTATATATTTGGTGGTTTGAGGAAAGATATTTTATTTCCTTTCACTTTGTGGCATGATTTCGACATCTTCACCTTTTAGAATATAGTAAAATATTTTTCTTATTATAGATTTTTGTTGGAAAAGAATTATTGAGAGTTAGGTGCAAATGCACAATGTTGTGTAGCATTAATGTGATAAATATGGGATAGTGCAAAGCATAGTTTTGAAGATTAGTCTAAGTTGACTTGTACCTAATCAACTCAGTCAAGTTGATTGTTGGTTGAACGGCTAATTGTTGGTTCAATGGACAGAAGGTCTTGCAGGCACAAATAACAAAGGGAAAAATGGAGCCCATCATGGGGTACTCTTTGTAATTCTCCACCACTGCTACCTTTCCTCAAACTCCTCTCCAACCTCAATATCAGTGCTAGTAGTAGCATGACAAACAACACTACGCTTAGTAGAACTAGAAGAATGTGTTTTCCAAACTACACGAGAACTACTTCCCTCATGAGTCACCATGTGCCATGCTTGGTCTCGATGGTTCTCTTCCTTCTACTCCTGGTTCAATTACCATATCTTCATTGGAACCAACACTCCGAACTCCACTAGACAACGATTCACCATTTTGTAGTAGTGATTCGCCATTTGTACTGGTGATTCGCTATGATTTTACAGGATAATATAATCTCGTGAGAGATTCGCCAAAAAATTATATATACATATTATATTATTAATAAAATCGCCTTCCATTTTTCCTATGTATCATGGGGATTCGCCTATTTTTTATATATATAAATTTAGGGGGGTTCTTAAAATTATCCCTGACCATCATCTCATGATCGTTCACAGCCTCACGCCGCGCTAGATTTGCATGAGCCTCCACTAGCATCTACCAACAATCATCATGGAGATGAGGCTGGACCATCGGCCACTAGTACTGATATTGATGTTGTACTACCACCAGCTGATCCATGACATTTATATTATAGTTTTATATTTTTAACATTATTCAGTTATATATATATATATTGTCCATGTATTTTATGTTCATGTTGCAGTTGTACTTAATTTACATGTTGGTGATCATAATGATGTGTATGTTGTTAGGTCATGTTAGATATGTTCATTTAATGTGCAGCTTGCAGATAGATGTGTATGTGATAGCATGAGATGTATATTTGACATGACTAGATGTATATTTGATGTTTGTGTTGTATTGATGATGTTAATATATAATGTTAATTGTGTTTTGTTAGATGATCATGATCATGATGATGCAGTTAGAGATTTTGAATGTGTTTTTTAGTCAAATATGATGTTTGTGCGACAGTTATCATGAACGTCATGTTTATTAATTAATTTTATACCAAATGATCATGATATTGTAAATTTGTAATATTTGTATTTCTAATTGTATTTAAAATTCTAAAATTGTAATTATAATGGTATATATGTAAATTTCTAAAATTGTAATTGTAATTGTAATTTTTAAAATTGTAAAATTGTAATTGTAATTGTAATTTTTTAATTTGTAAAATTGTAATTGTATATATGTAAAATTCTAAAATTGTAACTGTAATTGTAATTGTACGTGAAATTGTAAAATTGTAATTGTAATTATAATTTTAATTGTATGTAAAATATTTGTAAAATTTTAATTGTATTAATGTGAAATGAATTTATTAATTTTTTTAAATTTGTAAATTTGTAAATTTTAAGTAATTGTAAAATAATAAATCTAGAATAATATGATTTATTGTAACATAATAAAGTTTAGAAAATAATGCAAAAAAATTCCTGTACTTTAGAATTATCATTATTTTATTATGATCTTAGATACAAAAAAAGAATTAATTTATACAGTACGCCATTGTTTTCGAGATCAACATAATACCAAATTATCAAGTGAATTATTGATTTTAACATTAACACAAAGAAAATTACCAATTAATTCAAAATACATATTATATTAATATTCGAAAAACCCATCTTAAAAAGTATAAATATTGATGAAATAACATATGTACCACATCACTATCGGTTCTCATGATCACCCGCATTATCTTCTAGATCGCATGACATGATAACACTATTGTTCTCAAAAATATTTTTTGATCTAGGGTCATGTGTCAATACGAACCACCGATCCCTATCCAACACATCTTGGTAAAAAAACACCTGGTTGCAGTGTTTAGGGAAAACATAGGGCTCCTTAGCTTCATCCCACATCTTTCTAGAGTTGATACATATCAGCCTACTATCACGATCTTATTTTTCATTATTTCGATCAAAGGTGTCCCACCACTTGCACCTAAAAATAACACATTGGAAAGAAGAAAAATCCACTTCAATGATCTCTTGTATATTTCTGATGTAACCTAACGTCTCTCGTACTAGTTGTTGATCACAATGGCTAGATTGACTAGATTGATCGAACTCGAATTCCACTCCACAGTCTTGTGTGATTTTCCAACATCGGCATTTTCTGTGCGAAAATGGTGTTCATATGCCCACATAGATGGGAACAAATGCACCTATTATAATAAAAAAATCATAGTGTCATGTGTCTTATAAATAATAATCCAACAGTTAAAATATGAAATGTAGATGTCTTAATATAAGTTTCAAATTTACATATAAATTAAAAATATTATTACCGAGTTGTTGCACCCAGTCCCTATGTTTAGCGCATCCTCTTGAGCACGTGGGTAACGACTGGTAGCACTGTATTTTTCTCTGACTTGGTCAGCAACCCAACTGTTGGGGCATATTTTTGGCATATTTTCTTTTAAATGATCTGGATAAGGCACACTTCTACCTTTCAGTTGTATGAATTCTTTCCTGTCATTATCCCATTTCATCCTGTTTTGTTCGCACAATGCGACCCACGGTTGTGTCACTTCATAATTGTAAAGAATGAATTTATTGATTTCTTCAATTTCTGCATTTGCTGATCAAATCAAACCAACATTATACAGTACTTAGAGATCAAAATATACATTATATCGAAGTTCAACATGAATATTAATTACTTTTTGTATATTTGAAAAATTATAAGTCGCTTACTCTTTATCAAGCGCTTTTTTCCACTCATTTGGAGCAACTCTCCTTCTCTTTTGTCTTCATCCATTTCATAGTCCCAAATCACCGCACCTGGTCTGTTGTCGATCTGCTTGATGTACTCACTGGCATAGCATAAAGACTCATACGATATGTACCCCTCTGCCAGAGACCCCTCGGGTTTTCCCCTTTGTCGAACAAAACCTTTCAATTTCTTCATGTACCTCTCTAAGAAGAACATCCAACGACAAGAAACAACCCCAACTAATTCAACCTCATCTACCAGGTGGATTAGAAGATGAACCTGTAAGTCCATGAAACTCGTCGGCAGTTCCTTCTCAAACATACAAACAATCTCAACTATCTCTTGATGCCACTGTGGAATGCCAGCCACATGAATCTCCTTTGACGTGATCCCATGTACAAATGCAGATAATTTAGATATGGCACATCCTAGGTCTTGAGGGAATTCATGTTTCACACACCCATGCACAAACAAAGGATAAGGACATTGCAAAGTTATAAACACGTGCAATAATATACAAAAATTATTTATGTTTTGTGATCCCCGCATGGGATAAAATTTATTAATATAAAAAATAATAAAATCATGCTTTTGACATTATACGTACTCTTAGAAGATTCAAATGGTCATGCTATTTCAACCCCGACAAATGGTCATCCACGGTGAAGTAGCACCATAGTGAAGACCCGTATGAAGTTGGCACCCTCACATCCATTATAACTTTGCCAAAGATATATCATCTTTTTTTGATAAATCCATGGGACATCACCTTCTTTGAAAAACCATGAATTAGAGGGACCAACGCCTGCCTCTGATTCCGTACTTTCCTATCGTCTTGGCCAATATTTCTTTTTAGTTTTTGAAGTAATAAGATCTTTCCTAACAGCCAATTTTTCACTTTTTTCGATGATATGTGCCTCCATAAAGAAGATGAAACATTTTTAAATATATGCATGGGATCTAATAAGTGGGAAATCTTAAGATGCTCCCAATATGGGAGGTCATAAAAGATAGATTTCCTTTTCATCCCAATGGGAAATTTAAATTCTCAACATAGATGTTGAAGAAATTTGGATCATCGAACTTAGGCTTCCCATTTGAATCGAACATTTCTATGAACGCCTTCTCCTCTCTCTCATATGATCTAAGCCATTCAGCTGGTGTCATTATTGGAGGCCTTTGGGTTCTCTCTCGTTTACCATTGAAAGCGGATGCTACTCTTCTATAAGGTTGTTGTTCTGGTAGGAATATCCTGGAGCAATCATACACTGGCTTTCGTAGGTCCTTGGACCATCTAGCTTTCAGAGAAGGTCCACAAAATTTACATCCAAAATACCCTTTTATTACAAGACATGTGAGATTATATTTGTATACATTAATTAATATGCATGGCACGTTAAAGAATATCATGAAGTTCAAAACAAATATTACAATGAATTAAATAACTAATATGTGAAAGAATATTGTTACATTATATATAAACAAATCAATAAATTAAACATGTAATTTACTAGAGAAAACTCCTAAGCCTGCATAATCATGTGCCGTGTAAGCACATATGCCATACAATGTAAAACTCCTCTCTGCTGCGATGGGTCTTGATACATCGTGTACATTTATCCCATCCCATAATTCCTTCAATTCATCTACCAATGTTTGTAAGTAGACATCCATATTATTCACTTGTCTTCTACCAGGGACTATGAGAGCCAACATAAGATGTTTATTCTTCACAGACAACCATGGGGGGATATTGTTATTGATCACTACTACAGGCCAAATAGAATAGTTGGTGTTCTAGAGGGAATATGGGTTGACGTCATCCATGCTATGCTGAGTCATAGACTTCGTACTTCATTCTTGAATTTTTCGGGCCATGTATCCTCCATATGCTTCATGGCTATTGAATCAGTTGGGATTCACATAAATCCCAACTCACTTCTGTGTGAGGCATGCCATCTTTGCAACATAGCTAATTCTTTGCAACAAAAGAGCCTTTGAATCATTGGGATTATAGGCATGTGCCTCAATATCTTAAAAGGAGGACCAATACGTGATTTACCCTACTTTTTTTATTTATCATACCTGTCATGCCCACATTTCGGACACATCTCTTTGTCTGAATATTCTCCTCTATATAGAATACAATCATTTGGACATGCATGATATGATATGTACTCAACACCCAACATTTTCAAAAAATTCTTTGCCTCTTTGCACCTACCGGGCAAGACATTATCACTCAGAAGAACCTTATCTTTGAATAACCTGTAGTTGGTGATCATGGAAAAATATATTAATAAATGTACATTAATTTCGATATAATTATTAACGTTTATAAAATTTAACATGTGTAATGTTCATTGTAGTGTACTGATTATATTTCAAATTTATATAAGGGGAGTATGGTAACTTACCTCAAAAGTTCCGAGAAACATGCATTCGAAAAACCAAAATTTTCTTTCAAGTTGTATAGTAACATCGTTGTCCCCAACTGGGTAGAATTTGACTGACCGCCAGGTCCAAAGAGAAGGGTGGTGGAAGCAAATTTAAGGCTTTCGAAAAAGGTGTTAGCGATATGAGCATCATCCCCTAGTTGATCATCATTTTGGAATGCATCTAACAACATTGTCTCCATGGCAGTCGTATCCCTTAAGTAATCATCCATACCAACCTCTATTTGATTGCCTCCATTGCCAGCTAGTGAAGAACTACTATTGCTGTAGTCATTCCTAATTGGTGAATCTGGACGTAGCGGGAATTGAATCGGTGGTTGATTAAACCATTCTTGGTATCGTTCCTCTTCAAATTTTTCTCTTAATTCAGTCTTCTCTCGATTTGAAATTGTCGTGGGGTGCAACGGAAGATGTTAGGTAGGTTGTTCATCATCACTAGAATCCTAATAATTAAAAAAAAATTGAACATTATTAGTACAAAATATTATGATATCAATTAGTAACCACGTAGAAAATATTGCATGATTATAAATTGGTTTGACATTGAAATAACTACATATTAATCAATATATATACCAAAAAATTATAATTATAATTACCATCATTTTCTCGGGATTGTGGCTAGAAGATGCATTATTGTTACAATTGGCAGGGTGAGGCGGTTGTCCATTTTCATCTCCCAAATGTGCCTTGCGGTATGCAGCTCCTAATAAGAACTTCTGATGTTTTGGAGCAGTTTGAATATTTTGTGCATTTGAACTCGATGTTGAATCTGAATGAACCTGTAAATTTGTATACATTATAAAGTTAATTAAGTTGTGCGTGATTGACTGCATGGATAAAAAACATATATAAATTCAATTAGATAGTGAAAAAATAAAACAAATTTGAAGTAAATATTACATCTCCAGATGGATAGGGAGAACTCCGCGATGGACTTTGAGAAATATTATGCAACGAGCTAGATTTTGAAGAAGTGTCCATTCCATATAATATATGATATTTTCTCCCTGCATTTGAGCAAAACAATAATAAATTTTGGTGCACAAACTTAAATGTCATTTCGGTGGGTAATGTACAGATAACCGCACTGATGAGTTTTTTTTTTCTTTATTTTGCGCACCGGTGTCATTTTATAACATGATGCATCAATGCGGTTCAATTAAAGGACGCACCGATAAACGAATAACCACAAATAAAAAAAGCACAACCCTATTTTCTTTAAGTGAAAAAAAAGCGGTAAATTGAAAAATAAAAATATTTTTGAAAATATAATTTCATAAAACATTTCTTTAAATACTAAACACTTTTCATTATTTCACTATTTTTGCAAAAAAAATCAGCCAGAAATTTGCAGGATACATACTGGAGCAAACAGAGCACGAGAGCACTGTGGAGCAGGGAAATACGTTCGAACAGAAGTATTCAGACAATCAAAATTCCAAACCTCTGGTTAGTCAAACCCTGTACCATATAATTTCAAACGATGTAAGTTTATTTTTTTTTTGTAGTTTTTTCTGTAGTTTTTTTTATGCAGTAAAATAAGAAATCAAAGTCTATTGTTTTTTTTTACTTTTTTCTGTAGTTTATTTTATGAAGTAAAATAACAAAATCAAAACTTATTGTTTTTTTTACTTTTTTTTCTGCAGTTTTTTTTACCTTTTCTACAGTTTTCAGAAACAAAAATAAAAAAGAAATCCATTTTTTCAAACAAAACCCTAGATTCTTTTTGTTTCTGCCCTTTCTTCTCCCTCTTTCTTTTCAATTTAGATTTATAGGGTTTGTATAGTCATATGACATCCAACCCATGGGATGACTTGCATAATCGGATCCCAATCCATGTTGGCCCTTGTTTCAATCTTAAAAAAATACATATTTTTTTTTGTCAGTGCGCCTTGCGTAACATAGCGCACCGGTGCGCTCGGTTATAACAGCGCACCGCGAAAGTACAGTGATAAAAAATAAAAAAAATAAAAAATGTTTTTATTAGTGCGCCATATGTAGCATATGGCACCGGTGCACTATTGCATTATGGCGCACCGCAAATGTGTTGTTTTGAAAAAAAAACCATTTTAGAAATAAACCCTACATTCTTTTTGTTTCTGCCCTTTCTTCTCCCACTTTATGTGATTTCAGAATTAGGGCTTTTAAATTTATATTTATAGGTTTTGTATTGCTAAATATAAGCCTAAGAAATCCAACTGACAGGAGGACCTGCATAGTCAGATCCCAATCCATTTCAGCCCTTGCGTCAATCTTAAAAAATACACTTTTTTTCCGTCGATGCGTCCTGCATAACATAGCGCACCGGTGCGCTCAATTATAGCAGCGCACTGCGAAAGTAAAATGATAAAAAATGAAAAAATAAAATATTTTTTTATCAGTGTGCCATATGTAACATATGGCACCGGTGCACTATTTCATTATGGCGCACCGCAAACATGTTGTTTTGCAAAAAAAACCATTTTAGAAACAAACCCTACATCTTTTTGTTTCTTCCCTTTCTTCTCCCACTTTCTGTGATTTTAGAATTAAGACTTTTCAATTTATATTTATAGGGTTTGTATAGCTAAATATAAGCCTAAGACATCCAACCAACAAGAGGATTTGCATAGTCTGATCCCAATCCATGTCGACCCTTGTCCAAACTAAAAAAAAAAAAATTGTTGGTGTGTCCTGTGCGGAATAGCACACCGGTGCGCTCTGTTCTCCCAGCGCACCGCACAAGTATTGTGATAAAAAATTATAAAAACAAAATATTTTTTCAGTGCGCCATTTGTAAAATATGCAGCCGGTGCACTATTTCATTATGGCGCACCGCAAATGTTCTATTTCGAAAAAAAAAAGAAAAAAAAAGAAGAAAATACAAACCTTACATTCTTTTTGTTTCTCCTCTTTCTTCTTCTTCTTTCTGTGATTTCAGAATTAGGGCTTTTCAATTTAGATTTATAGGGTTTGTATTGCTAAATATAGACCTAATACATCCAATCGACGGGACAATTAGCATAGTCGAATCCAAATCCATGTGGGCCCTGGCATGAATTTAAAAAAAAAAAATAGATTTTTTTATCGGTGCACCTAGAGTAACTTAGCGCACTGGTGCTATTTATTTTACAAGCGCACCACAAAATGTAATGTGATAAAAAATTAATTTTTTTTTATCAGTCCGCCATATGTAAAATATGGCACCGATTTATGCTAAAAAACTAATACTGGACATTTTTTATTATTTTATCATGGTTAACCGATGCGGTCATTGACATGTAACACACCAGTGCTCCTTGTTGACATAGAGCACCGTACGGTCTATTATACTGTTATGGCGGCGTGTTTGGAAGAGAGACATGCACCGACGTCGGTGCGTAAACCATGAATGGCGCACCGGTTTTTTGAGATTTTTTTTTTACTTTAAAAGTTGACAATTTATTTATAAATATATTATTGAATGATATGGTATAGGTTTCATATTGATAAATAAATGAGTGACAAGAGATCAAGTAACAAAAATACTGATAACACATCAAGAAAAGCAAAAAAGGCAAGTTCTTTGTAAATTTTTTACAAAAAAAATATTTTTGAACTATATGTAAGTTTAGCTAATATGTATTGTTTACTATGTATCATGTAAAGCCACAAAATGACGAATCTCGATAAGGTTATTTCTGATCTAGGACCAGAAGAGCGTAAAATCTTGATGGAAAATTTGCAAAAGGATGAATCAGGTGAATGAAAAAATACTATCGATCCAATATGAGTTTCTTTTTTTAGTTTTCATTAATAATATAATTAAAATTATTAGATAACATGTGTGAAAAAGTCTATTAATTCACCTCTGTTTAATGTTCTACAGGGACCAACAACTCAGAAAAGGAATGTTGTTCTAAGAAAAGAAAAACAATAGAACATGCAAATGAAAATGAATTGCTCCTTAGCTCATCTGGAGTGGTGTTGGAGGTTAACAAAAGGGGGAAAAGCTTTTACAAATGTTTGAGGGATCTAGTGGAACGAATGTATAGACGTTCTTTCCACTTACAATACAAAAACCAATCCAATGATTCCAAGAACCAAATTTTATGTAAACTACAGGAAGAGTTTCCAGAGAATTGGTCAATGAGACATGTCAGACTTTTAATAGCAAAAACGTACAACAACAAAAAAGAAGGAATGAAAAAGTAATATTCCTTTAGATGTTTGTCTAGAATTATTTATAAATATCACTTTTGTTATACTTAATTTTCATATATCAATATAAAAATTAAATAGTTTATTGTCATGTTACATTTTCAAGAAGATTATGAAAATCTCAAAAGATGAACAAGATGATATTAGAAATATGCTAGTAGGAATGTTAAAAAAGGTGTACAAGGAGATGGTCAAAGAAATGGAAAAAATTGCATTACGGGAGGAGCCATCTCAACAACAACGTGCTTCAAATGTAATATGTAATATTGAATTTTTTGATCATTAAGTAAAATAAATAAACAATTTAGCATTAAATATTAATTTTCAAGTATTTTCTTGCAGAAAAGAAAATGGAACCCATTCAGCACATAAAACAGGACGACAAGGAAGAAAAGGATTGATATCTAAGTTTGTGAGTAATTGTTACTTCCTTATAACAACTTAACTAGATTTCATTTTTGTATTTTTTAAGTTGTTTTACAAAAATCATCATTGGATGTCTTCAAACAACTGCTAACATACAAAGAAGAACCATCAGAGGAATTGATTGAAATTGGGTTAAATATGAGTTGTGTGTATATGTTGGCATATCAGAACTTAACTGTGGAATTTGTAAGCATCTATCGATCTTGTTTTACTTAGCTCCGTCTATAATTAATAGAAAAAATAAATCTTTTATATTAAATATATGATTTTTTATGGGGTATAAAACTTGCAGGAAACAAAGTATGGCACCGCGCCAACAGATCAAATTGTGAAAGATGGCATGTTACATGGTTTTGAAAGAATGTGTATAGTTTATGAGTCCATTGTTGCATTGGTATGTCATTTCTTTTCGATTTATATTGATTTATATTATTTAATATTGAAATTTTCATTATTCTCACCAATGTATATACAGTCATTACAATTTATTTTTATGTTTGTAGATGGAAGGTGAAGAAGAAGAAAACAATCAACACCGTGAATAAAACATTTCTGAAAATAACCCAAGTCATGGAAGTAGCTCTAGTAGTGACAATAGTTCAAGCGAATAATGATGATCATTATGTTTGGATATATAAAGCAAGGTGTTGTATTTTTTGAAAAATGTCTGTGAAATCAGACATTTTCTTTATTGTAATGGACATAGTGTCCCAATTGAAAGATAAAGGGATACCAATAACTGTCCCATTTTGTATGACAAGGAATCTCTTATATATATATATATATATATATGTTTTAATTTATTGTATTGCATTCTCTATTGTCATTATTGCGTTCTCCATTGTCGTTCTCAAATGCACTAATTAAAATTTAATTCATATGAATATTGTTATAAGATATATATGTGTCAACTTTTGATGAACAATGAATTTTACAAAACCACAATATTTATGATATCATAAAACAAATTAATCCAAACATCACATTCAAATTCATTAATAAAAATTTAATTAATATGAATATTGTTATAAGATATGTTGACTTTTGATGAATAATGAATTTAAAAAAATCACAATAATTGCACTGTCATAGCTCAATGTTTCTAAAAAATACAAAATGAAAATCGGTGCATGTATTCTTATACCGGTGCACTTGTATTATTAAGCACACCGATGCATTTTTACGACCTATGGGCACCGCAAAAATACCAAAACCAGTTAAAAATATCGAGGCATTTGTGCGGTATGACGCTCCGGTGCGTTTATGTCTATATACACACCGGTGCCATTTTACGACCTATGAGCACCGCACGAATACTGATACCAATTGTAAATCTCGGTGCGTCTGTGTGATATTATGCATCGGGGCATTTTTGTGTCTATACACACCGGTGCATTCGGATGACCCGTAGGCACCGCACGAATACTGATACCAATTATAAATCTCGGTGCATTTGTGTGATATTGCGCACCGGGGTGTTTATGTGTCAATACGCACTAGTGATTTTGTATGATATGTTTTCACCGCACAAATACTGATACCAATTATAAATCTCAGTGTATTTGTGTGATACAGTGCACCAGGGCATTTCTATAAGTATACGCACTGTCGCATTGATACGACCTATGGGCAACGCTCAAATCCAAAGACCAATTAGAACAACCCCTTGAGTTGTATCACCAACACTATGCCCGGCATTTTTTTGTACCTTAACAGCCCGGTGCATTCTCCTTCGGCCGCCTCGGTGCTTTGGCTACAGGTACACACTAGTGCGTTAAATCCTGATTAGCGTACCGATGAAAAAACATCCGTAATAACCTCCAGCCGCCCATTTTTTTTAGTTGTTTTGAATTTCCGTTAAAAGCTCTACCAAAACCTCTATATCCAGAAACGGATGTGGTAGCATATGTTTTTTTGACAATTCTGGTCAATTTTATAACACTAAAAACCTCCTTTATAACCTCCGCTAGAGGTTCTTTTCCTTGTAGTGGTATTGTTTCCTACTGTTTGGCTTTACAAATCAAAAGGGACATGTTTCATTTTCAGTTGACTACATGCGAAACTAGTTTTACTTCTTTCAGGTTCAGGTTGGTCCAAGATTCATATTAGATAAATATATGACTATTTTAGTGATTTATCAATAATTACTATTGGTGAATGGAAATTGGTCATAAGGATTTTAATTATGGTATATTGAGTGCTTACTTTTGACAAAATATGATAATATTTATGTCTGTCAAGGATGCTAGGAATAGCTAGGCCTATCAATACCCCATGACCTACTATAGGCACTATTACAGTCCCAATTTGAACCTTCACTTTCTTTCATCAAACACTTTGGGGCTAAATAGAAATATATAAATTCTGTTTCATTTCTTGAAAGAATAATTTCCAAAATAGTAAGATTTCTTAAGTTCACCAGTCTTAAAAAGTTCATGTGTATTCAGAAAGATAAATTAGTGCAATATATGTTCTCTGATGGTTTTATCAGGTATATAGTGCAATTTAAGATAGCCTCACGACACCTTTTGATTATTTGAGTAGCTTCTTTGATTTAGAATTATTTCTTTGCAACTTTCTAAGATTTAAAATAATGTTCAATCTGGTAACATCGTCTCTTCCCATTTATAACAGTTTATAGTGTATGCCTCTCATCATCTCTCCATCCTTTTCCATATACAAAAGCCTATCATAATAATAATATAGAGCATGATTTTATTTATAGCCTCTTGTTTACAGGAAGCCAAAGGAGCACTATTGAACTTCTTCGAGACACTTAGGGTTAAGCTTATCAGTAAATCTGTAACAATTACTATTGTGTCTCCTAGTTTTATACACTCCGAATTAACATCCGTAGAATGGTAAATAAGAGAAATATTACACCACTAATCTATAATGTCTATTACAAATTAGTCTCATGATTTATAGTGCTTTGGAAAGAAATGAATTTATGGACCAATAAAATGTCTTATGTTCGAACATAGCTGGAGGTCTTGAGAGGTCTTACTTAGGCACAAATAAGGTCTTAGGTCTTGGGAGGTGTAACCTGAAGCTATAATGAAGGCCCTATATGGTTTTTTAGCTCTTGGAAGGTCTTACCTGAAGTAATAGTCATGGTCCTGTAAGTTTTGTTAGTTCTAGAATGAAAAAGTCTTAAAAATATTTCAACACAGTCTGGGAAAAAATGTCAAGACGACCAGTTGACAGTGCACAATAAAAAAATTGAAGTGAAAATAATATTGCTCACATGCAGACAAGCATTTATAATTCTGATTTTCTCTGAGATGTGTCCAAACCCCTTTGAATATTTCTACTTTGAAGTTCCATTCACCATAAAACCCACTGCATTCTAGACTGCGGAGGATCACTTATTTTTCTGCTTATAAGGATGCAAATGTTGGGAAGCAATCCCAACAATGGACATTCCAAGAACATTAGGTAGTGTTTTCACTTAAAGAATTCTAATATTGATTCCCTGTGTATTTTTTGAACTGCAATGTATCTCAAATATAGAGGATTTAATCTGATATGAGGGATCCAAGGTAGGGATAACACAAAAGTTGTATCTATCTTCTTTTGTGAATTGGAAGAAGCACGCTTACCAAATTGGTCAAAACCTTATTTGCAATGTTATATTCTCTATAGAATGTTGCACTGATCCTACAATATTTTGTTTCACTAGAGTATGCGGTAAATCAATGTGATTTACCAAACTATAATTTTCTAGATGGTCACCATGATGAGAAAGTTCCTTAAAACAAGATGGTGACACATCATCCTAGTTTGACACATGTGATATTTCATGACATTTTTCTCTTGGATCCTTTTCACATGCATTAAATATACTATTTTTCGTTGCACCCACAGATGCCTCTTTAATTTCTAATCTATAACATTGTTATCTTGAATCATTTTCACATGCAGTCAATCTACTATTTTCCGTTGCACCCACACATGCCTCTTTAATTTCTAATCTATGATATAACTGGATATCTTCTGGGTCTTTTTTTCCTTTAGCTCTACATTCAACTAAAATATTTTTTGGATGAAAGAAATCTATCATTTTTCATCAAGGTGAATATCTTCCTTAATCTCTAGGAAGAATGAAGATTTGTACCCATATGTTGGTATTCTGATGTTGAAGCCTAGGGACTAGAATGTGATGCAAAATTGTTTTTTGAAAGAAACCCCTCAGTTTCGAGCTATTGAAATCACTGTAATGTGAAGTATGTATGACTTGATAATGATAGTCATACTAAATTTGTTATTTCCTTCATAATACAAGACATTGTGTGTTCCTATTTAAATAACTAAAATTTCTATTTCCTTCGAAATACAAGACATTGTGTGTTCCCTGTTAAATAAAAATTTTAGGCACATTGCATTTTAAATCTATTGAAAAAGCATAAATTTTCAATGTCATTGCATATGCCTATATAATTTCAACAAATATCATTTTAGTATTTTACTTTTCACACAAAAATCATGTCTCCCAAATCACTTGATTTAAACTCTCGGATCATTGCTAATGTTAAACAACATTTGAAGCTATCATTTATGTAAAAGTAAAGTTCACTTTCATAGAAAATTAAGAAAACTAATCTGAATATACTGTGAAATTCTTAGGGTGTGTTCTGTGCTAGTTTGTCTCTAGTGCCGGTGAATAGTTTGAATGTGAAACATGCAACTTCAGTAGTGGTTGAACTTCTTTTGTAGTTTTTTGCAGTTGAATTTAATTGGTGACAATGATGGACATGGATTGCAATGGCTTCATTTTTCATGTGTGATCATGATTTAATTTGATGTGATCCAATGGCTAGGAATTTGTTTTTGTTGATCCATGTGCTTTGATCTGTTTTAATGGGAAATAGAATAGGTTGAAGGTTGATAAAAGAACCTTCGGATTAATCACATCATTAGGATTAGGTTGATGTTTCGAACCAACTAGTGTGGTTGAAGGTCATTTATTGAAATTATTGGGTGGGTTCCATTTATTGTACACAATGGGTTTAAATGTTGTTATTGGGTTGGTGTCATTTATTGAACACAATGGGTTTAAATGTTGTTATTGGGTTGGTGTCATTTATTGAACATAATGGGTTTAAATGTTGAATAACACAACAGTTATGGTTTACATACATTAAATTTTATTATGTGCAGGTATGGATATTTAGTTTGGATAGACAACATCAGTTATGATTAGAGGGGTTGAAGTGATTGCCCTAACGTCCTTATGGAATAGACCATTTTGGAAGGATAAATGGTTTTATGAGTTTTCTATTTGAGACAATAGGATTTGTACTCTTAATACTTATTAAACTATTTATGGATAGTTGTGGGCCCAGTCAATGACTTGGAAAATTTTGGAAATAATTTAAAATATATTTTGAATTAAAGTTATTTGTTTTTATTTAATTATTAATTGCATATATGTCAATTTTTGGTGGGTTGGTGGGACCAGTACTATAACAATTACTGGTCCTTGCAAAACATTAGACATCTCTCCCCTAGGTATCATCGTTGCCCAAGTAGAAGCAGTAGCCTCAGAAGCGGTAGACATCCTGGGAATCATAGTCACAGTGGAAGCAATTCTCTGGGAAGTTCTCCTCATTTGGCCCAACTTGACAGTGCAAAAGGCACAATTTTTTGAGATGTAACATCTTGGGAGAAATCACTATGATATTATTGAATGTGTCAGTCTTGCAGTAATTAAAGAGAATTTCCACATATTATGAGAATTTGGTTTTATTAAATAGAGATTTTTATTAAATTGCGCTAGATATTTCATTAATTCATTTTTAGAAGGGGTAGATGGGTGGTGATATATCCAATCACCATTTGTTTAAAGCCATGAATATTAAATTATTTAATTTTATTATTATTATTTATTTGATTTGATTTTAAATAAGTTTTAAATTTATATAAAAAATTACTTTTAATATAATTTAATACAAATTGTTTACCTAACTTACATTTAAAAAAACTACAAATATTCTAGGGAAAAAATCATAAAAACAATGTTTCCTAGACAAGAATATAAGTATGGACAATGTCATTGACATTTTTAATTTACTTTGTTTTGAACAGTTTGATATTATTTTATTTTATAGTGATTTAGTTATGAACTTGATTATAAATTTTTTGTACTTATATTTTATTATATATTTAAACAATAAAAATTAAATTCTATTAATATTTTATATAAATCTAATTAAAAATATAATAAATCTAGATCCATCTTAACTATGAGGAAAGTTTTGCATGATTTGATTCCTCTCGGCCGAGTTAAGATGGACCTAGGTTGGTTTGATTCCTGTGCGGCCAAGGAAAATATATGGAACATATGATTAATTTTATCAATAATATGTAAATAAATCTAATATTAATATAATCATTTTAAATATGCTAAATAGTCTGATATTAATCTGGTCATTTTAATTTTAAATTTTCTTAGTTACCTCAATTTTTGAGATGATAAATATTTTTAATAACTTTAATGATGAAATAAAATTTTTGAATGCAAAGTGACAATGTAATAGTGAATGATAGAAAATGTGAATAATAAGAATGTACTCAATTACAAATAGTCTTCTATTGTGATCAATATAGAAATATTTTCTTCTACTATTCTTATTGTCACCCTTGTTTTATTCTACTATTCTTATTGCCACCTATGTTAGTCAATATAATCTTCTCATATTGATTATATGAAAAGGATAGTTGAAATCACAAGTCATTTAAATTTTTAGCTTAAGCTATTGTAGTAAACATCATACCTTGTCTCTCTTGCTCTCCAATATCAATAGGTTGAATTAATATAACACAAAAATCAATGTACATTGCTAATAATTTTTTTGCGTACATTGAAATCAATGTGCATTGTTAATCCAATCACTTTAAAATTAATGTACCATCATACATCCAATTACATCAAATCAGAAATCAAAATCTACACTGAAATCATTGCATCTAATGCAAGCAATTAAATAAGATTAGAAGACAACTTATACACTGAAATCAATGCATCTTATGCAAGCAATTAATAGGATTAGAAATCAGCATCTACACTCAAGTAAATGCATCTATTGCAAGTAAGAAAATAAGATTAGAAACCAACATCTACACTAAAATCAATGCATTTAGTGCAAGCAATCAAATAGGATAAGAAATCAGCATCTACACTGAAATAAATGCATTTAATGCAATAAATAATATAGGATTATAAATCATTTACATTGAAATCAATGCATCTAGTGCAAGCAATCAAATAGGGTTAGAAATCACCATCTACACTGAAATGAATGCATTAAGTGCAAGAAATAAAATATGATTAGAAACCAACATCTATATTGAAATCAATGCATTTAGTGCAAGCAATCAAATATGATTAGAAATCACCATCTGCACTGAAATGAATGCATTTAGTGAAAGCAATCAAATAGGATTAGAAATCGTCTACATTGAAATCAATGTATCTAGTGCAAGCAATCAAATATACTTAGAAATCAACATCTACACTAAAATAAATGCATCTAGTGCAAGCAATCAAATAGGATTAGAAATCACCATCTACACTGAAATAAATGCACTTAGTGAAAGAAATCGAATAGGATTAGAAATCATCTACATTGAAATCAATGCATCTAGTGCAAGAAATCAAATATCATTATAAATCAACATCTACACTAAAATCAATGCATCTATTGCAAGCAATCAAATAGGATTATAAATCGTCATCTACAATGAAATTAATGCATCTTGTGCAAAAAATATTCTTCCCTCTCTCCTCCCTCCATATATATTTATATCTCCATCCATCTATCCTTATTTATATCTCTATCTCACCCCCCAAACACACACACTCTCTCACTACATATCTATAAATCTATTTTTCCCTCCCTCCCTCTCTCCATCTATCTCTTCTTCCATCTCTTCACCTACCATCAATATCTTTATCTCCCACTATTTCTCTATATCACCCCCAAAACATAAACTCTCTTTCTCCAAACTATATATCCCTCCCTCCTTCCTCATTTCCCTCTCTCTCTCTCTCTCTTCCCCTTTTCTCCCTCTCCCTCACTTCTCTATATTTCCTCTTGCCTTCCTCTCTCCCTCTCTCTCAATCTTCCTTATCACTCCATATATCTCTCTACACCTTTCTCTCTCCATGTATTTCTTCTTACCTCCCTCTCTCTCCCCATCCAACTTCATCTCTCTTTCCCTCCCCCTCTCCACTCTCACACATCATCTCTCTTCCTTCCTCTCTCTCCCTTTCTCTCCCACCTCTCTCTCTCTCTCTCTATCTTCAGCCTTCAACACTGTTACTATATCCATCTCTCTTTCCTTCTTTGTATCTTTATCTCACCCCCAAACATACACACTCTGTCTACATCTCTCCCTTGTCACTCCCTTTCTCTCTCCACTTCCCACTCTATGTATTTATAATTTCCTCCCTCTCTTCCCCTACAAATCCATCTCTTTATCCCTCCATCTCTCTCCTCTCTCTCTCTCTCCATCTCTTAATTCATCTCTCTCGTCCTTCCTCTCTCTCACTTTGTCTCCTACCTCCCTCTCTCTTCCCCCATTACCCTCCTCCTCTCTCTCAATTCCTATACCTCATCCTTAATCTCTCTCCCTTTCTCTCCTACTTCCCTCTCTTCACCCATCTCTCTCTCTCTCTCTCTCTCTCTCTCTCCCCAATCCTTTCTCTTCCCCCATCAGTCTCCTCCTCTCTCTCATCCTTCCTCTCCATTAGGGGAATTTTGAGGTCTAAAATGCCCCTCCTAAGAAAAATGTACAACCAAAATAAAATTTATAAGAACCAATAGGATTGAAGATGATGATGTCAACCATAGGGATGATTCACTATTTTTGGAGTAAAAAAGTAAAAATATTAAAAAATAATAAAATAATAAAACTATTTTTTCAAGTCGTATTTTCAACATATCTCCCTAAGGTTTTACTAAAATTTCGAGCGGGAGTACTCATTGGATGAAAAATTTAATTCCACATCCAAGGATTACCCATGTTGCATACTATCGATGGACCCTTCTACACTAAAAATGAGAAATACATGAAAAACGTGATTGTAATCACGTTTTTCATGTAGCAGGGTCCATATAAAGTATGCGACATGGGTACTCCTTGGATGAGGAATCAAATTCTGCATCCAATGAGTGTTTCCTCTTGAAATTTGAGTAAACCCATAGGGAGATAAGTTGAAAATACGAGTTAAAAAATAGTTTTTTCTTTTTTCCCTCTAAAATTTGATGATGTAATCTAATCTTATTTCATTATTTTCCACTATTATTTTACAATTTCCATAGGAGGCCCATTTTAGACCTCAAAATTCCCCTAATTCTCTCTCGTTCTCTCCTACCTCTCTCTTCCCCCATCTCTCTGTCTCTCTCTGTCAAGTCCTTTCTCTACCTTTCTCTCCTACCTCCCTCTCTCTCTCTCTCTTATATCCCTCCCTCTCTCCTTATCTATCTCCCCCTTCAATCTTTTTGTCTCCCTCTCCCTCTCTCTCTTCATTCCTTCTCTTCCATGTCCTTCAGTTTATCTCCAGTTCTCCATTGTGACTCCCCATATCTCTCCAGCTCTATCACTCTTTGTCTTTGTTCTTCCCTCCCATATATATTTAGAGTTAATATATATCATGATATATTAATATATATTATAATATAACAAATTTAATATTGTGTTAATCCAAATTTATTAAATTTAATAATATTAATATTATAATAGATTGATATGAATATTATATTTAATAATAATAATAATAATATTTTAATATTAATATTAGGGGTAATAATGTTTTTTTCATGGTATTAATAATAATTTAGCCCATGGTATTTGGATCATAAGCATCAGCTAAATAAAACCTATTTTCTGAGTGTTCATAAATATAAAGAGGAATATGGAGTAAATATAAAATAAAACCTCTTTTTTGAGTGTTCATAAATATAAAGAGAATTATGGAGCAAATATAAAGTAAGGTTTTATTTAGTTACAGTTTATTTATATTTTATTTATTTACCATGCCTCTTTTATTTACCATGGTATTTGGCCCATAGGCTTGGTATATAATTAGTTGTTGATTTCTAATCCTATATTTTTATTTATTTACCATGCCTCTTTATACCTCTTTTATATTTATTTATTTACCATACCTCTTTTATAAATATGGTATTTGGCCCATGATATTTAGCCCATGGTATGGTATTTTTCCCATAGGATTCACCTAAATAAAACCTCTTTTTTGAGTTTTAGTAAATATAAAGTAAATAGGGTCGACATTAGATTAAAAATGTTAAATGTTAAACATTACGTTTACAAATTTACGTTTATGTTTACTTGTTTATGAGTGAGATCTACCCCCATATTGGGTTGTAGAGTGCCTTTCGATGCATTATTATTTTTTATTAAATTTAAATCAAAATATATGTTCAAAATCATTTTAAATATTGATATATAATTAAACCCCCATACTGGGCTGTAGAGCGCCTCTCGGCCCAAAAATTAATATTATTGTTTTTATTAAATTTAAATCAAAATATGTGTTCAAAATCATTTTAAACATTGATAAATAGTTAGGATATGTTTTGATCGAGAAAATTATCCTTTGCAAAATTTTGGGCTTGTTTTCAAGCCCTAGCTTTTGTGTCTCTGGTGATTGTTAAACTGCTTTTCCTATGGAAAGTGGATTTTGTTCCTACAGTAAGATTATTTAGGGGCCAATAGTGTTAAAATATCTAATTACTCATGCATGAAGAAGTTATCTAAAATTAGAGAGTCAGTTAATTGAGCGTTGAGTCAAGTCGAGTTAAGTCATAGTAAAATTTAGTGTGTGTTTGCATGTCAAGCTATTTTAAGCAAGTTGCTAGTGGGAAAAGGTTAAATACCCTTCAATGGGTTCATTGTAATCAATCAATTTTGTGTGATCAATAGAAGATCCCCGACTCGTGTTATTGTGTGTGAGAATTATTTGTGTTATTTTGTGCCTTTACCCCTTTTCCTTTCAATAGAAGAGTTGAATCTCATGTTATTGTGTGTGTGAATTATTTGTGTTATTTTGTGCCTTTACCCCTCTACCTTTCCAACAAATTGGTATCAGAGTGAGGTTACAAAGAGCCAAGGAAAACATATTAGAAACACAATGTGTGTGAGAGGAGAAATATTTTTTTCTTTTGTTTGATTCTATAATGCACCTTGCAAGTTATACAAAGGGTGTTATAACACAAGTGGATGTTAGCAAGCACCGTGTTACAAGTCATAAACTTACCAAAATTTGGGTGACACGTTGGTTCCTTGTGCTTTTGCTTCATTAGAGCACTGATGTGGGACTTCACCTTCGTGAAGGGCATTAACATGCAACCATATTATACTCCACAAGTGTTAGCGTGGAAAAGTCAACAAAGAAAAGACAAAGCCCAGATTTGGTAAATTCACGTTGATTTGGTTTATTTGAGAGTGCCTTTTTAAAATGCCTTTTAAAATATAAAAGAATCAAAGGTGTTGAATTGTAATGTGAGTGGTTTGAAAATATTATCACAAATATTTTTATATAAAAAAATAATCAAGGGCTTTTCAAAAGGTTTTTTAAATTATTGGAAAAGGTTTTTAATATAGTATTTTATTAAATTTTTTTGAAAAATGGTATATTAAAGCTTTTGTTAAGAGGGAATTCATTGAAAGGGATTTATAACGCAAAAGAGGGTTTTATTATTTGAAGAGAATTTTTTGAAGAAAGATGGTTTTCTCAAATTTCCAGCCTCAGTTCCCACCCTTTATAGGGAAGGATTATGATGTGTGGGACATTAAGATGGAGACCACGTTGAAGGGTCATGATGTTTGGGATCATGCCCAGTTTGAGTTTTTATAATCTTGGGATAAAGCATAATAACTATCCCTCACTAATGCAGAGAGGGAACTATGGAAGAAAGAAAAAGAAGAAGAATGAACAAGCATTGTAGCTTATCCAATAGGGAGTGGACGAAGAAATGTTCTAGAAAATCATGATCATGTATTAAATAAAGACAACATGGGAGACTTTGGAAAAAATATATAAAGGTATTTCCAAAGTCAATATTGTTAAGTTGCAGAATACTATAAGATATTTTGAAAGTTTACAGATGAAGGAGACAAAGGACATCAATTCGTTCATGAATCAAGTCATGACTATCGTAAATCAATTAAAAAATTATGGTGAAGATGTTAAATATCAAACAATGGTTGAGAAGATCCTTGGATATTTTTCTACCAAATTTGATGTTGTGGTAGCAGCCATAGAAGAAGCCAAGAATTTGGGAACTAAACAGGTGCTCAGTGTTAAGCTAAAAAATGGAACTTCTTAGAATTGTTCAAAACCTTAACGATTGTGAATTTCTCATTGCCAGGAATCCGACGCACTTCATTTCATCGAAAACTGACTCTGTATGTGAAAGTTAGAGCATGTTGTCCATTTTCACAAACAACTAAAATTTGTGTAGAAATGACAGAATGGTGACTGGGAAGCCTAGTCAGCAAAAAAGGAATATTCCTTTAAATTTTCCTATGACACTTTGACACTTCATGATTGGTTGTTGAGTTGGGTGATTTGATGCGTTTTCATTGGTGGTTGGGAATGAGCCAATGGGAAGAGGACAAGCGGAGCAGCCAAGGGCCACCACGTGCCCCTTCCCAAAGGTTGAAATATACACTATGTCAAAGGTCAAATATATTAAGGTGTGGAAAAATTTATTACGGAGGAAGGGCGAAGGTCGGGGTCGACCCCGCGACCTCCCCCACACAAACACAATGATTTGCCATTACACCCACACCATGTTACTTAACAGTATTAGTACGCAGATTATATTTGTTTCAATACAGTTGTACCAGTAGGCGAAGGAAGGGGTCAACTCCGTGACCCAACCCCCTCATAATAAGACCACTGTGATGTGACCGTGGTAGAGGCTGCAACTAAACGTGCCATTACGCGCTAAACCACACTTATCACTAATTAAACATCACTTATCCCATAATTAAATTGTGCTTATCTTGGCGTTGGAGTTGGCAGAGTCCGCCATTTTCAAAAGAACTCCAAACTTTTCAGTGTTAATTGGAGTTCTCTCTAGTTTTGGAGGAGATTTCCTAGGCCAAATTGAATGAACCATAATTTTTGTAAAATTTGACCATTTTTGGCTAAGAAAGTGTATATCATAGAAGATTTGGATGTTGTGAGCATTTTGGAGCAAGTTTCAGGAGTAGTAGAGGATTGTAAACAAAATTTTTTTCCAGTGTGAGCTAATACAGAGGCCCAAGCGATGGAAGTTGGACCAAGGAGATGTAGCCCAGGAGGGGTGAACTCATTCATCAAAATATTGTGTTAATCGATCATTTCATGGTTTGCTGTACATTTTATTGTTGATGTTCAGTACTTTGTTTTAATGTTAAAATGCCCACGAATTTAACATAAAACTTGACAGAATTACCTGTTTAACACTCACAAACACCACAAGGAAATCTATGCACATGAAGCAAATGATCAATTTTTTTTTATAATTATGAAAATGAAATTAGCACAAAAAAATAACATTCAAATTCAGATCAAGGTGGTATCCGAGCAAAGGTTATTTTCTTGAGTTTTGTGCAAGTAGGGTCTTAATGGTTTCAAATATGTGATCCTTACAAGGTTAAAGTTGCATAGAGGAGAAGGGAAACTCTTGGTTTCTAGTCCTGAGGTTAGGAATAGAAGAAGGAGAGCCATAAGTCCACCATATCCACCCAAATTTTTACTCCCAGCTGCACTTTAAGCACCTCATGTTATATCTATAGTTGAGATTGATGAGGTACAAGTAGTACCAGAAGCTGAACTTGAATCCATAGCCATCATGTCAGTTGTAGGAGAGACTAAAGGTCTTTCATAAGAGGAAGCGTTTAAGAACACTTTCTATAACCTAATTGAAATTGTTAGGATCATTTATGAAGAAAGGAGAACCAATATGGTTGGAGGGAATTCTAAGTCTCCACATGGAGAGGGAACCTTAGGAGACCAAAAGGATGAAGAGAAGGGTTCAAAGGGTAGTGGAGGAAAGCCTTTTCCATCTCCACCATCTTCATCATCATCCTCATGATCACCATCAGAATCATCTTCCACTTCCACAACAAAAACCACCCATACTCACTCAAAAACCCTAAAAGGAAAAACTCCCTTACTCAAATTGGACATTAGGTTTGAAGTTCCCATGTACAATGGTTAGGTAAATGTAGAGAAGTTGGATAATTGGATTCGTCAATTGGAGGTTTATTGCATAATTCAGAACCTTCAAGAAGATGACATAAGGATCCAGTTGGCTTCATTGAGGCTAGAAGGAGCAACAATAGTCTAGTGGGAGAAAAGACTCAAGAGTAAATGAGAATCCATGGTCAGATATCCATTTCTCGGGTTGAGTTTATTTCTTCAATTAAGAGATAGGTTTATCCTTTATATTACATGAAAAAAGTCATTATGAGTTTCCAAAGCTTTAGGCAACTCAAGGTTCAAACAGTTCAAGATTATACCCACGAGTTTAGGAAAAGGGATTTGTTGTTAGGTGTAAAATTGAATTCCAAAGACACTCTATTGAAATACATTGGGGTTTTAAATTCCTATTTGAAACACACTATCCTTATGTTCAATCCAAGAAATTTAGAAGAGGTATGTGTGCAAGCCATGCACCTTGAAGCAAGGGGAAATAACATTCAGGAAGAGGGTAGTAAGAAGAAGCCATTAAAGGGTAAGGAGAAAGAGAAGGGAGGAAAATGGAATGGAAAGAAGAATGCGAGTGTTAAGAAATAAGGGGAGAAAACTACATGCAAACATTGTTCCAAAGAGGGGCATAATGAAGCCCACTATTGGAAACTACATCCTGAACTAAGGCCTAAGAAACCAAACAATAAGGGGAAACAAAATATGGAAGGGAAAGAATAATGCGAGTGTTAAGAAATAAGGGGAGAAAACTACATGCAAACAATGTTCCAAAGAGGGGCATAATGAAGCCCACTGTTGGAAACTACATCCCGAACTAAGGCCTAAGAAAATAAACAATAAGGGGAAACAAAATATGACCGCTACCACACAACATGATCTTGGACCCGACTCCAGTGATGAGACCAATATTACATCCATGCTCACAAAGGGAAATGAATCCATAGCAAGCACCAGTACATCAAATTGTCACAACAACACTCCAAATGAAGAAACAAGGATAGAGTTGTTCCATGTAAGGGTGATCTCAAACCATACAAAGATTGATGCATTATTTAATAGTGGGTCACAAGTGAACTTAATCTCAGAAGACTTGGTCAAAAATATTAACCTTGAAACTGTACCTCATCATAAGCCATATCCTTTGGGTTGGATAATGAAGAATGCAAATTTATAGGTTACAAGGAAATGTATATTCAGGTTTGCCATTACTGCAAATTTTTTTGATGAAGTTGAGTTAGATGTGGTTCCGCTTGAAATTTCAGGAATTATCTTGGGAAGCCCATATTTGTATGACAGGAAAGCGGTATTTTATCTCTATGAGAACAAATATCATTTTCTCAAGGATGGGGTGGAGTAAATTGTAAGAGCTAATCTCAAAACATTGAACATTTCTTTAGTTAATGCAGGGCAGATGAAGAGACTAGTAAATGCAAGTAAAAATTTTGTGCTTCTCATGATCAAGAAAAAAAATGATATGGATTACGAATATTTTGAAGGTTGTGATGAAAAATTAAAATCTGATTTGTTTTATGTGGTAAGTCAGCATGGCGACATGTTTCAGGAACCAAATGGATTACCTCCAAAGAGGGGAATTAGGCATGAGATACAACTGCAGCAAGATGTTCCACTTCCAAAAATTGACATGAATCACATGTCAATAATGGAGAGCAAGGAAATCAAGAAGAAAATTCAAGAATTTTTGAATAAAGGTATCATATGCCCATATAATTCGTCATGTGGGTCACTGATTGTCTTGGTGCCAAAGAAGGACGAGACTTGGCGCATGTGTGTAGATTTCCGTGCACTGAATATAATCATGGTAAAGAATCGATATCCACTCCAAAGAATTGATGGTTTTCTTGATAAATTGAGGTATGAAAAGTATTTCACTGAGTTATACTTATGAAGTGGTTATCATCAAGTTAGAATAGCTGAATAGTACATTTGGAAAACCACATTTAAAACTAGACAAGGATTATTTGAGTGGCTTGTTATGCCTTTTGGTCTTACCAATTATCCATATACTTTCATGAGAGTTATGAATGATGTATTGAGACCATTTATAGATGATTTTGTCATTGTTTACTTTGATGATATTTTGATATTCATAAAATCAAGATATGAACATGTCATGTATGTGAACAAAGTACTTGATGTCTTGAGCAAAGAACAATTTTTTTTAAGATGTCGAAGTGTAAGTTTGGCAAGACTTATTTAGTGTATTTGGGACACATTGTTGGAGGAGGTGAGCTGAAGATAGACCCCTATAAGGTTTATGCAATTGTGAATTGTCCCAAGCCCAATACAATTATGGAGGTAAGAATATTTCTAGGGAAAACAAAATATTGGAGGAAATTCATTGCTAATTTTTCTTCCATTGCAACTCCGTTACATGCATTGACTAGTGTCAAGAAAGTCTTCCATTGGGGAGATATGTAGCAAAAATAATTTGATTCTTTGAAACAAAAGATTAGTTCAACACCGGTATTGGCTCTTCTGGATCTTAGACAACCATTTGAGATTCAAACAGATGCTAGTGATTATGCCATGGGTGTATTTCTCATGCAACATGGTAAGCCCATTTCATTTCATTTTAAATTTTTTAATAGAGCTGTGACTAAATATCCCACTTATGACAAAGAGTTATATGCATTGGTACGAAGTGTAAAGAAATGTAAACATTATTTGATGGGGAAATATACCATTATCCATACCGATCATCAACCATTGTAGTACTTACAGTCACAGTCAAAGTTGCAACAATTAAGACACTTCAAATGGATGGGATTTCTACAACAATTTCATTTGGTTATCAGGTATAAAAAGGGAATATACAGTAACGTAGTTTATATGCTTTCTAGGCCTATTGTAAATTCATCTATTATACTCAAGCATAATTCTGATTTGCATGAAATTTACATTGATCAATATGCATATGATAATGACTTTCGAGATGTGTATGCAAGCTTGAGTCACAGAAACCAAATTGAAGAGTTAGACTACCATGTACATAATAGTTTTTTATATCACTTGGGCAAGTTATGTATTCCACAGGGAGAAAGAAACCGTATCATAAGGGAGGCACACACTTCATTGATTTCTAGACATTTTGGTGTAGGTAAGACGGTAGAAAATATCCAAAGGTATTGTTATTGGCCATGCATGTTTGATAGTGTATATCATTTCATTAGAGGATGTTCTTTGTGTGGAATAAGTAAGCCCAACAATAGGAAACTAAGATTGTACACTCCACTTCTGGTATCTTCACGTCCATGGGAGAGTATCTCAATGGATTTTGTAGGAGGTCTTCCATTGTTGATCTGAAATGGAAGTATTTGTTATGCTATGAAAAGTATCCAAACATATATAATAATGTGTGAAAAAGGTTCTCCTTAAATTACAGGTTAAAAAAATAGTTCTGGATTTGTTTAATAGGTTTTTGTCATAGGATTGATTAAGTATTTTAACTGTTTATCACTACATAACATAAAAGAATAAAAAATAAACTTCAACAAATCACATTACTCAGCTATTTGTTGAGCAGTTCACCCCTCCTGGGCTACATCTGCTGGTCCAAGCCTCCCAAATGACATGTCCCTCTTGTATTAATTTTCTCAAAATGCAAGTACAAGTGAAAATAAGCCTTAATAGGAAAAAATCTCTGTCAAATCAACTTCAGAAGATATGAAATAGACAGAGAAGACTATTCATTTACATAAAAATGATAAAGGATTCCTAATACACAGCCTTCTCCATGATGGCCCTGATGGCTCCTTGGTCTTCCCCAAAGCTAAAACTACTGAAGATCACCTCTGTTTGACCTGAAACCTGTTCCAAACTACTCATAATGTCAAAGAGACCCAAAATTGACTAGAAAACTGCCCAATGTCCCCCCAAAACCCCACTAAATGTGGAGAAACTGTTAGTTATAGGAAAATTTGGAAAAATCCACCCAAAATTGGCACACTTCACTAGGAATGGCAGAACCAAAACTATAACATTTAATGCTGGGCGGTTCATGTGATCGCCCGCATAGATCGCCGCATTAACCGCTAACATAAAATTGGTGCATTTACTTTAAATAGTGGTCACATTATGTTTGAAGAGTTAACGTAACCGTTGCCACCTCTCGTGGTGGCTTAAGCTCGTGGCTCCCAGCATCGGGTCACATTCACATGGGCTAGCCCCTTTTTTCTCCGCCATATTCCAATGAAAATGTTAAATTGAAGCCATATTCCAATGCAAATGTTAAATTGAACATGACTTCAATAAGTGTTAAGAAACACTCAGCAGCACAGATGGTCGGCCCTTTGGGCACGGGCGAGCGAGGTTGCCGGTTCAAACCTCTGAAATCCAAAATTCTACAATGCCAAAATTTCCACCGGCCTGGGGCCACGTGGCGGCCTTTGGGATTTCCACGTGGCACCCTCTGATTGGCCACGACCATAAAAAGTCAAACTGCCATCGAATGCAATATTGCCACTTGTCAAACCATAATATGTCTAAACCGAATATTCTAGGGAATATTTTGAGGAATATTCCCAAAATTTTCCTTAGAATATTCTTTTTTTATTTTTTCCAAAATTAAAAAAGTTAAACTTGGTCAACTCATTTTTGGAGTTTACTAGACGATTTCAAACCTCAATAACTTCTGCATAAGACCTCAGTTTTGAGAACCATTCGTGGTGCCAAAATTGCGGCAACGAGACCTTTTCGGTCATTCAGATTGCAACAATTTCTGAGCACTTTCATTTTTGAGCATTTTTCATAACTTGGACATGATCTCTTGATCACACCTCTCCACTGGGAAGCTTTTGGACCCCAAAATCTCTCTGGACTATTGAAATTGATCCGTACAGTAAATGAGAGTACAACACCCTCTTCTCTTCAGCCTCCAAACACTTTCCTTGCATGGCTAGTGACTTTGAACCACAACTAGAAAGAAATTCACACTTCCCTTCCTCGATGCACTTGTCCTCCTGTCGAGAACTATATTTCTTGCACTCACTCAGAAAATTTCGAGCGAGAAATTTGAAGAAGGAAATTGAACATTGCTGCCTTGATGAATGATCCAAGGTGTGTCAAACAAACGAGATATTACAACATAAAATACATGCATACAACTGAAATTTGCATATGTACAAAATGAGTACGTCTTACTGTGCTAAGAAGTCCATCCACTTCTTACCAAGACACTTCCATGGAAAATTTTGCTGTTGCAACTCTTCTTCATGTGAAACTTCTGTTTTCACATCAATAATGGAATCCTTGGTTCCACCTTCGCTAATCTTTCTGTCCTCTTGCTACATGTGCTTGGGACGACTAGTTGGATGCAAAGTCCAACAATGGGAGACAACATGTTCCCTCTTTTGGAAATATGTGCAAGTCTTATGCACCTTCTTTGAAAGTTGTCTTTGCTTCATCTAATTCCTATATGCTTTCTTCCTCATCCATCATCTTGAAACATCATGGTTAAATTGACCACAATATGTACAAAAAATATTTCTTCCATTTAAGAATGAAAAATTATCATGCTTTGTAGAAAAACAATCAATTTGATCATGGGAAGATTTATACCTCTTGTGTTGCTTTGCATGTTCATCCTTTTTGCCTTTATGAGGAGATGAACTAGTGGAGGCTCCAGCTTTCATTTGCAAACTAACATCATCATTCTTGTCTTGAAAACTGTTTGAACTCGCATGCTTGCCATAAGTTGCATGTATACCATCTTCTTGCTGCAACAAAGGCTTAAAGCAATGATAATCATCTTTGAAAAAAATTTGACATATTTTCATCTTAGAACTTGGAACAAAGGTTCTCTTTAAAGTAGCCTCACATGATTTCATGGTTTTGGAGTCTTCGCCATTAAATTGCACATAACCAAGACCAAGATTCTTGGGTCGTTCCTCAACCAAAATAGGATCAACGATGCCTTGTGCATACTTGCCTAAACCTTTGCCTTCATAGCCCATTTTAATCATTAAATTGGACCATATACCTCTCGTATGCTTTTCGAAATAACCAACACATCTTTCTGATGAGGAAACTGAAAACAAATTAGAATGGATTACCTCTTCCTCACGCATGTTGTTGGTCAAAGCTTCTTGAGATTGATGGAGCTGCATCTCCATATCACACAATATTTGAAGAATTTATTTCTTCTCTTCCTTCATGGCAAACAATTTTTCACGAACTTTAGCGCTTTCTCTTCTATCTTCAAATAGAATTTGCACGATGTCCTTCAATATAATAAAGTCATGCTTTATATCTTCATCAAAGAATCTTCTGAAGGAGGAAACCTCACTTGTATAAGTTTTCATTATGATGTCAATGAACAAAATGAACTTCAAAAAAAACTCACAAAGCTTTCTAAACAAATGACAAATATTTTTTTTAAAAACAAATGGCTTTAGAGACCGACTCTTATTCAAGCAACCAAACAACAAACAAACTCCAAGAGCATCTTAACAAACAATCGTCAAGAGGGTTTTTGTTCCAAGGGTGACCTTAAGGTTCTTTGGGGTAAGGAAGAAGCCTTCAGCCCTTTCTTCCTTTTTTTCCTCTCCAGGACTTAGATATCAATAGTTATTCCTTCACCTCTAGCAAACTCAAACAATAGTCATTTTGCAAACATTAAAACAATCAATATTTTACTCTGTTTTAACACCTTTCCTTGAAGACATGCTTATGGCTTCTTTTGCTTCTCTTGGAGGTGAAATTGAAGGTGGATATAATGGCACTCTTGCCCTCCTTGGCTAAGGATTACTGTAATTCCTTGCAAATTGACCTTCTCCTCTCTTAAGCTTCAGCCTAGTAAGCCTCAAAAACATTGCAAATAGTTAAACAAACTTTGCACAAGAACAATATAGAGAGAAACACTAGCTCTCCTAATGCTCAAGACTTGAGCTCTGATACCAACCTGATATGAAATGGAAGTATTTGTTACACTATGCAAAGTATACAAACAGATATAATAATGTGTGCAAAGGTTCTCCTTAAATTGCAGGTTAAACAATTAGTTCTGGCTTTGTTTAACAGGTTTCTGTGAGAGGATTGATTAAGTATTTTAACTGTTTATCATTGTAAAACATAAAAGAACAAAAAATAAACTTCAACAAAGCACATTAATCAGCTATTTGTTGAGCAGTTCACCCCTCCTGGGCTACATCTGCTGGTCCAAGCCTCCCAAATGGCATGTCCCTCTTGTATTAATTTTCTCAAAATGCAAGTACAATTGAAAATAAGCCTTAATAGGCAAAAATATCTATAAAATAAGCTTCAGAAGATATGAAATATCTAGAGAGGACTATTCATTTACATAAAACTGATAAAGGATGCCCCCTACACTGCCTTCTCCATGATGGCCCTGATGGCTCCTTAATATTCCCTGAAGCTAAAACTGCTGAATCTCACCTCTTTTTGACCTGAAACCTATTCCAAAATACTCAGAATGTTGAAGAGACCCAGAATTGACTATTTTTGCACTCAATTTGGTTCAAGAATGAGGAATTTATGGCTTCTCCAAGAAAACTGCCCAATGTCCCCCCAAAGCCCCACTAAATGTGGAGAAACCATTAGTTATGGGAAAATTTGGACAAATCTGCCCAAAATTTGTGCACTTCACTAGGAATGGAAGAACTGAAACCGCAAAATTTAATGTTAGGCAGTTCATGTGATCACTCGCATAGACCGTCGCATTAACTGCTAACATAAAATTGTCACATTTACTTTGAATAGTGGTCACATTATGTTTGAACGGTTAACATAACCATTTCCGCCTCCCATGGTGGCTTAAGCCCGTGGCTCCCAGCATTGGGTCACATTCACACGGGCTAGCCCTAAGGGGCTAGCCCATTTTTCCTCCGCCATATTCCAATGCAAAAATTAAATTGAACCTGACTTTAATAAGTGTTAAGAAACACTCAGCAACACAGATGGTCGAGCCTTTTGGCACGAGCGAGCGAGGTCACCGGTTCAAACCTCTAAAATCCAAAATGTTATAATGCCAAAATTTCCATCGGTCTGGGGCCAAGTGGTGGCCTTCGGGCTTGCCACTTGGCGCCCTCTGATTGGCCACGACCATAAAAAGTTAAACTGTCATAGAATTCAATAATGCCACTTGTCAAACCATAATATGCCCAAACAAAATATTCTAGGGAATATTATGAGGAATATTCCCAAAATATTCCTTCAAATATATTTTTTTAAATTTTTTCCAAAATTAAAAAAGTCAAACTTGTTTAACTCATTTTTGGAGTTTACTAGACGATTTCAAACTTCAATAACTTCTGCATACGAACTCAATTTTGAGAACCGTTTGCAGCTCCAGAATTGCAGTGATGAGACCTCTCCAGTCATTCAGATTGCAACCATTTCTAAGCACTTTCATTGAGCATTCCCAAGGTATCATAAATAGCATATCATTGAGCATTACCAAGGTATGAATAGATCCAAATATGGCGGATTTAACCAAATTTGGTTTTAACTTGCATATCAGGTTGGTATCAAAGCTCAGGTTTTGAGCATTAGGAGAGCTAGTGTTTCTCTCTGTATTGTTTTTGTGAAAAGTTTGTTTAACTATTTGCAAGGTTTTTGAGGCTTAATAGGCTGAAGCTTAAGAGAGGAGAAGGTCAATTGGCAAGGACTTATAGTAATCCTTAGCCAAGGAGAGCAAGAGTGCCATTATCTTCACCTTCAATTTCACCTCCAAGAGAAGCAGACGAAGCCATAAGCATGTCTTCAAGGAAAGGTGTTAAAAAAAAGTAAAATGTTGATTGTTTTACTATTTGCAAACTGACTGTTTTTTGAGTTTGCTAGAGGTGAAGGAATAGCTATTGATAGCTAAGTCCTGGAGAGGACAAAGGGCTGAGGGATTCTTCATTACCCCAAAGTACCTTAAGGTCACCCTTGGAACACAAACCCTCTTGACGATGGTTTTTTAAGAAGCTCTTGGTGTTTGTCTTTTGTTTGGCTGCTTGAATAAGAGTTTGTCTCTACAACCATTTGGTTTAAAAAAAACTTGTCATTTTTTTTGAAAGATTTGTGAACTTTTTTGAAGTTAATTTTGTTCATTGACATCATAATGACAAATTCTACAAGTGAGGTTTCCTCCTTCACAAGATTCTTCGATGAAGATATGAAGTGTGAATTTATTATATTGAAGGACATGGTGTAGATTTTGTTTGAGGATAAAAGAGAAAGCACTGAACTTCATGAGAAATTGTTTGCCATGAAGCAAGAGAAGGAAGAAATTCTTCAAAGATTTCATGATATGGAGATGTAGCTCCATCAATCTCAAGAATCTTTGACCAAGAACACGCGTGAGGAAGAGGAAATCCATTTGAATTTATCTTTAGTTTCCTCATTAGAAAGATGTGTTGGTTCTTTCGAAAAGCATACTAGAGGTATATGGTCAAAGTTAATGAATAAAATGGGCTATGAAGGCAAAGGTTTAGGCAAGCATGCACAAGGCATGGTTGATCCTATTTTGGTTGAGGAATGACCCAAGAATTTTGGTCTTGGTTATGTGCAATTTAATGGAGAAGACTCCAAAACCATGAAAGCATGTGAGGCTACTTTAAAGAGAACCTTTGTTCCAAGTTATAAGATGAAAATATGTAAAAAAAAATTCAAAGATAATTTCCATTGCTTTAAGCCTTTGTTGTAGAAAGAAGATGGTACACATGCAGCTTATGGAAAGCATGCGAGTTCAGACAGTTTTCAAGACAAGAACGATGATGTTAGTTTGCAAATAAAAGCTGGAGCCTCTACTAGTTCATCTCCTCATGAAGGAAAAAAGGATGAACATGAAAAGCAGCACAAGAGGTATAAATATTCCCATGATCAATTTGATTGTGTTTCTGCAAAGAATGATAATTTTGCATGCTTAAATGAAAGAAAGATTTGTTGTACATATTGTGGTCGATTTAACCATGATGTTTTGAGAAGTTGGATGAGGAAGAAGGCATACATGAAGCAGATGAAGCAAAGATAACTTTCAAAGAAGGTGCATAAGAGTTGCAGATATTGTCAAAAGAGGGGACATGTTGTCTCCCATTGTTGGACTTTGTATCCAACTAGTTGTACCAAGCACATGCAGCAAGAGGAAAGAAATATTAGCGAATGTGGAACCAAGGATTCCATTATTGATTTGAAAACGGAAGTTTCACTTGAAGAAGAGTTGCAGAAGAAAAATTTGCCATGGAAGTGGCTTGAAAAGAAGTGGATGGACTTCTTAGCATAGTAAGACATACTCATTTTGTACATATGAAAATTTTGGTTGTATGCATGTATTTTATGTTGTAATCTCTCGTTTGTTTGAGCCACCTTGGATCATTGATTAAGGCAGCGATGTTCAGTTTCCTTCTTCAAATTTCTCGCTAGAAATTTTCTGAGTGAGTGCAAGAAAGATAGTTCTCGACAGGAGGACAAGCGCATCAAGGAAGGTAAGTGTGAATTTCTTTCTAGTTGTGGTTCAAAGTCACTATCCATGCAAGGAAAGTGTTTGGAGGATGAATAGAAGAGGGTGTTGTACTTGCATTTACTTTACAGATTAGTTTCAGTATTCCAGAGAGCTTTTGGGGTCCAAAAGCTTCTCAGTGGGGAGGTGTGATCAGGAGATCATGTCCAAGTTATAAAAAATGCTCAAAAATGAAAGTGATCAGAAGTGGTTGCAATCTAAACGACCGGAAAGGTCTCATCACTATGATTATGGTGCCACAAATGGTTCTCAAAACCGAGGTCGTATGCAAAATTTATTGAGGTTTAAAATCGCCAGTAAACTCCAAAATTCAGTTGACCAAGTTTGAATTTTATATTTTGTTAAAATTGAAAAAAAAGAATATTCTAAGGAATATTCATAGAGTATTCCATGGAATATTCCATTTGGGTGAGTCATTCATGGACAAGTGTCAAAATTTGATTAGCTGTGGATTTGACTTTTGGTTTTCTCGGACAATCAGAGGGTGCTACGTGGCAAGCCCGGAGGCCACCACGTGGCCCTAGGCCGAGGAGCAATGGTATGGTAAAATTTTTATGCAAGCCAATGGATTTGAACTACGAACCTACCTCCCGCAACAAACGCGCTTTACCATTGCACCACAGGGTGTTACTTAACCTTATGGGAAGTCAACTTCGTTTTATTGTTTGTATTGAAAAATGGTAGAAAGAAAAGGGGCTAGCCCATAAGCATATGACTATACGCTGTGACTAGGGGGACTAGCCACGACGGGAGGCGGAAACGGTTAATGTAAACCGTTAAAACCGTAATGTGACGACTCTTCTAAGTTTAAATGCGGAGGTTTGTTAGCCCAAAAACATGACCATGCCTCCTAAACCCTGGCCCTAAAGGCCTAACTACAACAGTTGAAAAATGGTTAAGAAGACCGTGATGTGGCCAGCGCCATAATGACATTTAATATGATAGTTTTATGTAACGGTTGGTGCCAACGGTTTCGGCGGGGGGTCATGTGACTACCCCGCCCAACATTTAATATGACATAAAATAGTTCCACCAATCTGGAGGAGCGCATCCAAAATTTTCGGAGTTTTTCTATTTTGTCACCCTTAACTACAGTTACTCCACATTTAGTGGGGTTTTTGGGGGACAATGGGCAGTTTTCTTGTTTCTGCCATAACTCCCTCATTATTGAACCAAATTGAGTGCAAAAATAGTCATTTTTGGGTCTCTTCAACATTCTGAGCAGTTTGGAATAGGTTTCAGGTCAAACAGAGGTGATCTACAATATTTTTAGCTTCGGGGAAGATCAAGGAGCCATCAGGTTCATCGTGGAGAAGGCAATGTATTGGGCATCCTTTATTATATTTATGTAAATGAATAGTCCTCTCTGGCTATTTCATATCTTTTGAAGCTGATTTTACAGAGATTTTTTCCTATTAAGGCTTATTTTCACTTGCACTTGCATTTTTAGAAAATTAATACAAGAGGGACATGGCATTTGGGAGGCTTGGATCAACAGATGTAGCCCAGGAGGGGTGAATTGCTCAACAAATAGCCGGTCTTGATATGGTTGAAGTTTGATCCTCTGATTGGCCACAACCATAAAAAGTCAAATTGCCATCGAATGAAATACTACCACTTGTCAAACCATAATACGCCCAAATGGAATATTTTGGGGAAGATTCTGAGGAATATTCACAGAATATTCCTTGGAATATTCTTTTTTTAATTTTCCAAAAATTAAAAAAATCAAACTTGGTCAAGTCATTTTTGGAGTTTACAGGACGATTTAAAACATCAATAAATTCTGCATACAATGTTAGTTTTGAGAACTGTTCACGACGCCATATTCGCAGTGATGAGACCTTTCCGGTCGTTCAGATTGCAACCATTCCAAGAACTATCTTTCTTGCACTCACTTAGAAAGTTTCTAGCAAGAAATTTGTAGAAGGAAACTGAACATCATTGCCTTGATCAAAGATCCAAGGTGGCTCAAACAAACGAGAGATTACAGCATAAAATACATGCATACAACTGAAGTTTTCATATGTACAAAATGAGTACGTCTTACTGTGCTAAGAAGTCCATCCACTTCTTACCAAGGCACTTCCATGGCGACTTTTGCTGCTGCAACTCTTCTTCATGTGAAACTTCCATTTTCACATCAATAACGAAATCCTTGGTTCCACCTTCGCAAATATTTCTATCCTCTTGCTGCATGTGCTTGGGATGACTAGTTGGATGCAAAGTCCAACAGTGGGAGACAAGATGTCCCCTCTTTTGGAAATATGTGCAATTCCTATGCACCTTCTTTGAAAGTTGCCTTTGCCTCATCTGCTTCTTGTATGCTTTCTTCCTCATCCACCATCTCGAAACATCATGTTTAAATCGACCACAATATGTACAACAAATATTTCTTCCATTTAAGCATGCAAAATTATCATGCTTTGTAGAAACACAATCAAATTGATCATGGGAAGATTTATACCTCTTGTGCTGCTTTGCATGTTCATCCTTTTTGCCTTTATGAGGAGATGAACTAGTGGGGGCTCCAGCTTTCATTTGCAGACTAACTTCATCGTTCTTGTCTTGAAAACTGTTTGAACTCGCATGCTTGCCATAAGCTGCATGTCTACCATCTTCTTGTTGCAAAAAAGGCTTAAAGCAATGGCAATCATATTTGAAACAAATTTTACATATTTTCATCTTAGAACTTGGAACAAAGGTTCTCTTTAAAGTAGCTTCACATGATTTCATGGTTTTGGGGTCTTCACCATTAAATTGCATTAAATGGTTTTTCAGCCAAGTTTTGAGCATTAGGAGAGCTAGTGTTTCTCTCTATATTGTTCTTGTGAAAATTTTGTTTAACTGTTTGCAAGGTTTTTGAGGCTTACTAGGCTGAAGCTTAAGAGAGGAGAAGGTCAATTGGCAAGGACTTACAGTAATCCTTAGCCAAGGAGGGCAAGATTTCCATTATCTCCACCTTCAATTTCACCTCCAAGAGAAGCATAAGAAGCCATAAGCATGTCTTCAAGGAAAGGTGTTAAAACATGTGATCAAGAGATCATGTGCAAGTTATGAAAAATGCTAAAAAATGAAAGTGTTAAAAAATGGTTACAATCTAAATGAACAGAAAGGTCTCGTCACTTTGATTTTGGTGCCATGAACAGTTCGCAAAATCGAGGTCGTATGCAAAATTTATTGAGGTTTGAAATCGTCCAATAAACTCCAAAATTCAATTGACCAAGTTTGAATTTTTACTTTGGAAAAATTAAAAAAAGAATATTCTAAGGAATATTCCTCAGAATATTCCCTGGAATATTTCACAGGGGAAAATGCTATTACGACAAGTGGCAGCTTATTATTTGTTGGTTGGTTGACTTTATGATTCCATGGCCTATCACGGGCTGCCACATGGCCCCAAGCCAAGGAGGAGGTATGTCATATGAAAATATTTTGGAATTACAAGGTTTGAACTCGATAACTCTGAGTTATAGTGCTCATGGTTTACTGTTAGGCCACAAGGGAGCTACTTAACACATGTTGGAGACATATTCTAATTATTGTTTGAAATGGTTTCGGGAAAAAAAAGTTAAGGGCTAGCTCGAAAACACCTAGCCCGTCCACATGACCAGGAACCCATGACTAGAGCCTCAACCCTGGCAGTTATGTTAAATGATGGAGGATCAGACTCATGTGGCCACCACGACAAGTATTATATGCCATTGTTTTAAAACCGTTAGCTGCGGGTTATGTGCCAACGGTTTTGGCGGGGGTCATGTGACCACCCCGCCCAAAATTTATTACCACTCCTAATGGTTCTGACAACCTTGCCACCATTCCGCCATTTTCAGGAGGTTGGCCAAAATGGTGCCCTTAACTGGAGTTATTCCATTGTTAGTGGGGTTTTTGGGGGACATTGGGAAGTTTTCTTGTTTCTGCCATAAATCCCTCATTATTGAACCAAATTGAGTGGAAAAATAATCAATTTTGGGTCTTTTCGACATTTTGAGAAGTTTGGAATAGGTTTTAGGTCAAACAGAGGTGATATACAAATTTGTTTTCTTTGATGAAGATGAAGGAGCCATTAGGGCCATCATGGAGAAGGCAATGTATTGGGCTCATTTTCTCTGTTTAGTGTAAATGAAAAGCCATTTCTAGCTATTTCATATCTTTTGAAGCTGAATTTATAGTTGTTTTTTCCTACTAAGGATTATTTTCACTTGTACAACCATTTTGAGCAAATTAATACAACAAGGACATGCCATTGGGGAGCCTTGGACCAGCAGACGTAGCCCAGGAGGGGCACACTGCGTCAAAAATTTGTTGTGTAATGTGATTTTGAAGTTTAATTTCTGTTCATATCTGTTGTACTATGTTAAGCAATAAAATTACTTAATCAATCCTCACACAAAAACCTCATAAACAAATCCAGAACTTATTTGTTTAACCTGCAATTTAAGGAGAACCATTTGCACACTTTGTTATATCAGTTTGGATAATTTTCATAGCGTTACAAATATCATCCATTCGTTTCAGGTTGGTATCAGAGCACTTAGTTGCTTGATTGACAGAGTAAGCTATTGCTTAATATTTTGCTTGTATAACTTGAAAGGTGTTTAAACAATGCAAAATATTGATTTTTTTACTCTTTGCAAACTGATTGTTTTTTGAGTTTGACAGAGGTGAAGGAATAACTATTGATAGCTAAGTCTTGGAGAGGACAAAAAGGAAGAAAGGGCTGAAGGCTTCTTCCTTACCCCAAAGTACCTTAAGGTCACCCTTGGAACACAAACCCTATTGACGATTGTTTGTTAAGAAGCTCTTGGAGTTTGTTTGTTGTTTGGTTGCTTGAATAAGAGTCTGTCTCTACAGCCATTTGGTTTAAAAAAAATATTTTCATTTGTTTAGAAAGCTTTGTGAGTTTTTTTTTTTGAAGTTAGTTTTGTTCATTGACATCATAATGAAAACTTTTACAAATGAGGTTTCCTCCTTCACAAGATTCTTCGATGAAGATATGAAGCGTGAATTTATTATATTGAAGGAAATGGTGCAGATTTTGTTTAAGGATAAAAGAGAAAGCACTGAACTTCGTGAACAATTGTTTTCCATGAAGCAAGAGAAGGAAGAAATTCTTCAAATATTGCATGATATGGAGATGCAGCTCCATCAAGATCAAGAAGCTTTGACCAAGAACATGCGTGAGGAAGAGGTAATCCATTCTAATTTGTCTTCAGTTTCCTCATTAGAAAGATGTATTGGTTCTTTCGAAAAGCATACGAGAGGTATAGGGTCCAAGTTAATGAATAAAATGGGCTATGAAGGCAAGGGATTAGGAAAGCATGCACAAGGCATGGATGATCTTATTTTGGTTGAGGAGAGACCCAAGAATCTTGGTCTTGGTTATGTGCAATTTAATGGCGAAGACTCCAAAACCATGAAAGCATGTGAGGCTACTTTAAAGATAACCTTTGTTCCAAGTTATAAGATGAAAATATGTAAAATTTGTTTCAAATATGATTGCCATTGCTTTAAGCCTTTGTTGCAGCAAGAAGATGGTAGACATGCATCTTATTTCAAGCATGAGAGTTCAGACAGTTTTCAAGACAAGAACGATGATGTTAGTCTGCAAATGAAAGATGGAGCCTCTACTAGTTCATCTCCTCATGAAGGCAAAAAGTATGAACATGAAAAGCAACACAAGAGGTATAAATCTTCCCATGATCAATTTGATTGTGTTTTTGTAAAGCATGATAATTTTTCATGATTAAATGGAAGAATGATTTGATGTGCATATTGTGGTCGATTTAACCATGATGTTTCGAGATGCTTGATGAGGAAGAAGGCATACAGGAAGAAGATGAAGCAAATATAACTTTCAAAGAAGGTGCATAAGACTTGCACATATTGCCAAAAGAGGGGACATGTTGTCTCCCATTGTTGTACTTTGCATCCAACTAGTCGTCCCAAGCACATGTCGCAAGAGGATAGAAATATTGGCGAAGGTGGAACCAATGATTCCATTATTGATGTGAAAACGGAAGTTTCACATGAAGAAGAGTTGCAGCAGCAAAAGTCGCCATGGAAGTGGCTTGGTAAGAAGTGGATGGACTTCTTAGCATAGTAAGACGTACTCATTTTGTACATATGCAAATTTCGGTTGTATGCATGTATTTTATGTTGTAATATCTCGTTTTTTTGAGCCACCTTGGATCATTGATCAAGGCAGGGATGTTTATTTTCCTTCTGCAAATTTCTTGCCAGAAATTTTCTGAGTGAGTGCAAGAAAGATAGTTCTTGACAGGAGGACAAGCGCATAGAGGAAGGGAAGTGTGAATTGCTTTCTAGTTGTGGTTTAAAGTCACTAACCATGCAAGGCAAGTGTTTGGAGGCTGAAGAGAAGAGGGTGTTGTAATCTCATTTACTGTACAAATTATTTTTAGTAGTCCAGAGAGCTTTTTGGGTCCAAAAGCTTCCCAGTGGGGAGGTGTGATCAGGAGACCAAGTTATGAAAAATGCTCAAAAATGAAAGTGTTCAAAAATGGTTGCAATTTGAACGAATGGAAAGGTCTCGTTACTGTGATTTTGGCACCATGAATGGTTTGCAAAACCGAGGTCATATGAAAAAATTATTGAGGTTTGAAATCATCTAGTAAATTCCAAAATTCAGTTGACCAATTTTGACTTTTTATTTTGGAAAAATTAAAAAAAGAATATTGCTTAAAATATTCCCCAAAATATTCCACAGGGGCAAATGATATTACAAGTGGGAGCTTGTTATTTGTTGGCTGGTTGAATTTGTGATTTCATGGCCTATCATGGGTTGCCACGTGGCCCCATGCCAAGGAGGAGGTATGCCATATCAAAATCATTTTGGAATTACAAGGTTTGAACTCGAGACCTCCGAGTTATAGTGCTAATGGTTTAACGTTAGGCCACAAGGGAGCTACTCAACACATGTTGGAGACGGATTCTAATTATTGTTTGAAATGGTTTTGGGTGGAAAACGTTAAGGGTTAGTCCCTCAGGGCTAGCCCAACAACACCTAGCCCATCCACATGACCAGGGACTCAACCTCGGAGGTTACGTTAAATGATGGAGGATCGGACCCATGTGGCCACCACGACAAGTATTATATGCCACGTTTTTAAAACCGTTAGTTGCAGGTTATGTGCCAACAGTTTCGGTGGGGGGTTATGTGACCACCCCATCCAACATTTATTGCCACTCTTAACGGTTCTGAAAACCTTGGCATCATTCCGCCATTTGCAAGAGGTTGGCTAAAATGGTGCCCTTAACTAGAGTTATTCCACTTTAGTGGGGTTTTTGGGGAACACTGGGCAGTTTTCTTTTTTCTTCCATAACTCCCTCATTATTGAACCAAATGAGTGAAAAAATAGTCAATTTTGTGTCTCTTTGACATTCTGAGCAGTTTGGAATAAGTTTCAGGTCTAACAGAGGTGATCTACAACTGTTTTTTCTTTGAGTAAGATGAAGGAGCCATCAGGGCCATCATGGAGAAGGCAGTGTATTGGGATCATTTTATCTGTTTAGTGTAATTGAAAAGCCATTTCTAGCTATTTCATATCTTCTAAAGCTGAATTTACAGTCGGTTTTGACTATTGAGGCTTATTTTCACTTGTACAACCATTTTGAGAAAATTAATACAACAAGGACATGCCATTGGGGAGCCTTGGACTGGCATATGTAGCCCAGGAGGGGCGAACTGTGTCAACAATTTTTTGTGTAATGTGCTTGTGAAGTTTAATTTCTATTCTTTTCTATTGTACTAGGTTAAAAAATAAAATTAATTAATCAATCCTCACACAGAAACCTTATAAACAAAGCCAAAACTTATTTGTTTAACCTGCAATTTAAGGAGAACCATTTTCACACTTTATTATATCAGTTTGGATACTTTGCATAGCGTTACAAATATCATCCATTCAGATCAGGTAACCTGATCTCCTAATCAATTGTCAAGGAAAGGTCATGAGTACTTGTATGTAGTTGTAGATAGGTTCATAAAAATGTGTATTTTGATGCCATGTAAAAATCAAATTACAGCTGAACAAACAACTCATCTTTTCTTTCAAAATTTTTGGGTTCATTTTGGTCTTCCTACTTCTATTGTAAGTGATCAAGATTCTCTATTTTTTGGGAATTTTTGGTCAAATTTGTGGGACATGATAGACACTAAGTTGAAGAAGAGTACAAACTTTCATCCTCAAACAATGGTAAAACCAAGGTGGTCAATATGACAATTATTCATATTCTTTGGGGATATCGCAGCAAACATCCCAATTTGTGGGATGAAAAGTTGCATTACATTCATCATGCATACAACAAGGCAAATCATTCTTCCACAAACATATAGTCATTTGAGGCATGTCTTGGGTACTTGCCCAGATTTCCATTAGACTTCATATTTGGGAAAGATGTTTCTATTGATGGCTATAGTGACATAGAGAAAGAAAAAAATTTCATTGAGAAAATTCAGTTGATACATAACACAGTGCAAGAACAGCTTGAAAAGAGTCAAAGAATCTACAGGGAAAGGCATGAAAAACATTGTGTCGATCATAGATTCCAAGTTGGTGACACAGTTTGGTTATATATTAGAAAAGAAAGAATTCAAGGGGAAGCTAAAAATCTTAATCCAATCTGAAAAATATTGGTAACAATGCATTTAAGCTAGATTTTCCTCCATATATGCAAATATACTATGTTGTTAATGTTGAGAATTTGAGATTGTTTGAGTCTCCTTTGGTTGATGATTAAGGAGTGCATGTTCAGCTTCCATCAATAGATGACTTATCACAATAATATCTTAATGAACATTAGCAAGATCTCATACTTGATAGAAGAACCATAACTTCAAGGAGAGGGAATGTCGAATACCTTCGAGTGGGACTCAAGGGACAAAATCCTTCTAAGGCCAAATGGATGGAGATTGAGAAGGTGAGGGAACTGTACCTTCACCTGTTGAACAATTGATAGTATATTTTGGGGTCCAAAAGGCTTCTAGTGGAGAGGAATGATCAGGTGCTCATTGTTAAGCTTAAAAATGGAAGTGCTCAGAATCGTTCGGAACATGAATGACCGCGAAATGCTCGCCACCAGGAGTCTAGCACACTTCGTTTCATCGAAAACCAACTCCATAGGTGAAAGTTAGAACCTGTTTTTTCCACAAATAGTTAAAATTTATGCAGAAATGATAGAATGGTGACTACGCAGCCTAGTAAAAAAAAATAATATTCTCGAAATATTTCTTTAAATTTTCTAATGACACTATGATAAGTGTCACTTCGTGACTGCTTGCTGAGTTGGGTGATTTGATGCATTTGCATTGGTGGTTGGGAATGAGTCAATGGGAAGAGGACACATGGAGTAGCTAGGGGTCACCACATGCCCCCTCCCAAAGGCCGAAATACAAACAATCTCGAAGGTAAAATACATTAAGGTGTGGAAAAATTTATTACAGAGGATGGGCGGAGGTCGGGGTCGACCCCACGACCTCCCCCACATAAACATAGTGGTTTACCATTACACCCGCACCATGTTACTTAACTTTATTAGCACGTGGATTATATTTTTTTAAATATAGTTGTACCAACAACTGGAGGAGGGGGCTAGCCCCCTCACAATATGACCATTGTGCTATGACCATGACATAGGCTCCAACTAAATGCGCCATTAACATGCTAAGCCACACCTATCACTAATTAAATAACGCTTATCCCATAATTAAATGATGATTATCTTGGCAATAAGGTTGGTAGAGTCTACCATTTTCGGTGGAAGTCCAAACTTGTGAGAATAAACTGGAGTTCTCTTTAGTTTTGGAGGAGATTTCCTAGGCCAAATTGAATGAACCATAACTTTTGCAAAATTTGACCATTTTTGGCTCAGAAAGAGTCTATCCTAGCATATTTGGATGCTCTGAGCATGTTGGAGTAGGTTTTAGGAGTAGTAGAGGATTGTGAACAACACTTTTTTCCATTTTGAGCTAATATATAAGCCCAAACCATGGAAGCTAGACCAAGGAGATGTATCCCAGGAGAGGTGAACTCCTTCATCAAAGTATTGTGTTAATGGATCATTTGATGGTTTGTTGTACATTTTATTTCAGTTGTTCAATAATTTGTTTTAATGTTAAAATTCTCATGAATTTAACATAAAACTTGACACAATTACTTGTTTAACACTCACAAACACCACAAGGAAACCTATGCACATGAAGCAAATGATCAACATTTTTTTATAATTCTAAAAATAAAATTAGCACAACAAAAATAACATTCAGATTCAAATCAAGAACATTGATGTTGATAATTTTATGGGATCACTTCTATCCCATCAGGCAAGGATAAAAAGAAATAAGGATACCACTTTATAAATCAATTTCAAAATCTGGGTTTCCATTTCAAGAGACAAAGGTTGAGAAACATGTAGATATAGAGGTAGAGGATGAGACAGAAGATATGGTGGTCAAAGAGATGTCCGAGAATAAAATGAACATGAAAGTTGAAGAAACAACAAAATCTTCAACAATAATCAAAGATTTGACAAAGCAAAAGTGAGATGTTATTATTATAATAAATTTGGTCACTATGTCTGTGATTGTAGGAAGATGATAGTTGGTCAAGGAATTCAGAGAGAAAATGTCACTACATAGAATACTAATTTCATGTTCCTATTTTTCCATACCATGCACAAACATTCTGATAAAGTGTGGCTATTAGAAAGTGGTTGTAGTAACCACATGAAACACAACAAGAATTTGGTTGCAAATTTGGATCAATATGTGAAGATAGAGGTAAATTTGGGGACTAACAAGACTGTGGATGTAGATGGAAAAGGAGTGGTCAACATTATGACCAAGAAGGAGGATCCAAAGGCAATCTCAAAGATATATTATGTTCCTGGTCTCAAAGATAATTTTATAAGTGTTGGTCAATTGACGTAGAAGGGATAGAAAGTTATCTTTCTGGGATAAGAGTGTGTTATATAAGAAAAGCCCCCAAGCAAGTAGTTGATAGCAAAGGTGTAAATAACGAGGAACAAATTCTTTCCTCTAGTCATGAATTACAGTGATTAGGTCAATTCTTTTACAGTTGCATTTTCTTATGATTACTGGTTATGGAACTTTCGGTTTGGACACTTGCACTTTTCTGATTTAAGCTTTTTGTAGCAGAAACAAATGGTTAGAGGGTTACCTCCCATAAAATAAACTGCTAGTACTTGTGAGTGTTTCATCTTGGGAAAGAAACATCGTGAGAGCTTTCCAAAGGGAGTTACATATAGAGCAAAGAAACCACTTGAGTTGGTGCATAAAAACTTGTGTGTACCTATGAGGACATATTCAATTGGTGGAAGTTGCTACTTCCTAACTTTCATTGATGATTCTAGCAGAAAGACTTGGGTTTACTTTATGAGGTAGAAGTATGAAACTTTTGCAAAGTTCAAGAATTTGTTATGAAACCAGCTCCAAAAATAGAAGAAAGGGGAGATCAACGCCTTAGAAATTAGCCACTTCGAGGGGGAAACCTCCAATAAATTACATAAATGAACAATTCTTGGATGATACAAATGACCAAAACCTCCTTCTATATATAGGAGTCCATGGGGCAACAATATAATCCTAGCGAAGCTAACAATTATAATGTAAGGGCACAATAATAACAATATTGGGGTTGCAGGGATACAACAATAACAATAAAGGGGCTACACTAATAAGAATAAGGGAATAAACTAGTAATATAGGGACCTAACATGCCCCTATCGTTCAAAAAAGTCTTGTCTTCAATGCTTGAGTAGCTCTAGGTGCTTCTATATAAAATTCTCATCCTCCCATGTAGAATCTTCAGTGGGTAAGTTCTTCCACTTGATGAGATACTCTGAAATTGATCGATTTCGTAGCTGTCGAGTTCTTGTTTTAGTGACCGCTTCAAGTTCCAATATGATTTTTCCTTACTCATCAAGTTTTGGAAATATTGTTTGAATTGGAAGATTTTCACCTATAACCTTCTTTAAGCATGAAACATGGAAAACTGGATGCACTCGCGAAGAAGCAGGAAGCTCCAATTTCTATGCCATAGTACCAATATTTTGCAACACCTTGTAAGGACCATAGTTCTTTGGAGATAATTTATTATCCTTCTTAGCTTGCTTGAGGGATATTTGTTTGTAGGGTTGTAGCCATAAAAATACCCAGTCTCCTACATCAAAACTTCTCTCACTGCAATGTTGATATGCCTGTTGTTTCATTCGATTTTGTGCCAAATTTAGTTTATCCTTTAAGAGTTGGAGAAGTTCTTATTGATTCTTGATGTGATCTTACACTGACTTAACCTTAGAATTTTCTCTTAATTAAGATGTGATAGACAGTGGATGATATCCATAAAGTGCCATAAATGGTGTCATTTTTGTTGTAGTATGGAAGGAACTGTTATACCACCATTCAACGAGAGGTAACCACTTGACCCGTTGTGTTTGTTTATCAGATACAAAACAACGAATATATCATTCCAAACATTTATTCATTATCTCATTTTGACCATCAGATTGAGGATGATAAGATGAGCTATGAGCTAATTGAGTACCCAAATAAGAAAATAACTCTGTCCAAAAATTTCCAGTAAAAATGGGATCTCTGCCGCTCACAATAATCTTTGGGTTTCCATGTAGCTTTTAAATTGTGTCCATAAATCTAGTAGAAACTGTACTTGCTTTAAATGGATGAGATAATGCACAAAAGTGTGCATACTTGGTAAGTCTATCAACTACCACCACGATGACACTCTTTCCTTCGGACTTAGGTAAACCTGTGATAAAATCCATTGAAATATCCTCCCAAAGTTGACTTGGAATGGATAAATGTTGTAGAAGACCCGGGGTCTTAATTTTCTCAACTTTATTTTGCTGGAAAACCAAACATTCTACCACAAAATTTTGAATATCAGATTTAAGGCCATCCCAAAAAATATCTTTCTTCACCCTGTGGTAAGTTCTTAAAAATATTGAGTGTCCTCCTAAAGGAGAAATGTGCAATTCCAAAAGAATATTTTGTTTTAGTTGTGAATTATTACAAACATATAAGCGATCTTTGTACCATAGGGAATCATTTTTCCAACTAAATGTATCATATGTACTAGGATCTTGCTGCAACTTTTGAATGAGAGTCCACACTTCTTCGTCCTTCTTCCATTCATCCCTTGCTTTGGTTATTCAATCTAGTTGGGTAATAGAAATAGCACAAAGAAATGCTTACACCTCTTCATTCTTTCTTGAGAGTGCATCTGCAACAACATTTAGCTTCCCTTTTTTGTATATTTTTTCAAAGTCATAACCCAACATCTTTGTGACCCATTTTTGCTGATCTTCTGAAGATAGTCTTTGTTCCAAAAAGTGCTTAAGACTATCATGATTAGTTTTTTACCTTGAAGTGTCTTCCCATTAGATAAGGTCGCCATTTCTTTAGTGAATGTAGTATTTCTAACATTTCCTTCTCATAAATAGATTTTTGTAAATACTTTCCTTTGATTGGATGACTTTCAAAAGCAATGGGTCTTCCTTCTTGCATTAAGACAACACCAATTCCATTTCCTGAGGCATCACATTCCATAATAAAGGTTTTTGTGAAGTCTGGCATAGCTAAGCCAATGCTAGGCACATTGCCTCTTTAAGATGTTCAAAGGCCTTAGTTTCTTCAGGAGTCCATGAAAATTCATCTTTCTTCAATAGTGTTGTTAGAGGTGTTGCTATTCTCCCATATTTCTTAACAAACTTGTGATAATACCATGTTAACCTGAGAAATACTCGCAACTGCTTTATGGTTGTGGGGACTTTCCATTCCTTAATGGCTTTAATTTTATTAGGGTCTACCTTAAGACCCTCGTGAGATACAATATGACCCAGATATTCCACCTCTTGTACTCCAAAGAAACATTTGGATGCTTTTTCATATAATTGTTTCTCCTGCAATAGTTTGAACACCCTGTCAACATGTTGAAAATGATCCTTCCAAGACCCTTTGTAGATTAGTATATCATCAAAAAATATTAGCACAAATTTTCTAAGGAAGGGTTTGAAAATGGAATTCATCAACCCTTGCAATGTAGAAGGTGCATTGGTAAGGCCAAAAGGCATGACCAAAAATTCATAATGACCCTCATGAGTTCAAAATGATGTTTTTGGAATATCTTCAGTATTCATTTTAATTTGATGATATCCTGAACGAAGATCCAACTTGGTAAAATAAATTGCTCCATGTAATTCATCCAATAATTCATCAATCAAAGGAATGGGAAATTTATCTTTAATGGCGAGCTTATTGAGCTCCCTATAATCTGGACACATGTGCCATGATCCATCCTTCTTTTTCACCAATACTACTAGAGCAGAGAAAGAACTATGACTAGGTTGAATTATACCAGCCTCTAACATTTCCACAATCATACGTTCAATTTCACTCTTTTGGACATAAGGATATCTATAAGGCTTTATTTTTGGAGAAACACTTCCTGGAATCAAATGAATAGCATGGCCATGATCACGAATAGGTGGGAGTCCTTTGGAAGTTTCAAACACCTTGGAATGATTGTCCAATACTTTTTGGAGATTTGCATAAATAGATGATTTTGATGTTGGAACTTCTAGTGAGCATAATTGTGCAATTACGCCTCGTTGTTCTTTATTCAGAAGCTTTGTCATGACATTAGAGCTTATTATCTTTCTCAACTTCCCTGCGATACCCCATAATTCAAAGTCCTTTCCTTCTGAAAAAAAATTCAATAAAAGTTCTTGAAAATTAAAAGCAACCATCCCCAAAGATTGTAACCATTGTACTCCTAGTACAACATCAGCACCTCCCATAGGAATGGAAAGCATTGGACTAGTCAATACATATTCCCCCATGGTTAGCTTGATATTATGGCATTTTCCAGAGAAATTTATAGTTCCTCCATTTGCAACCATCACTTGACATTCTGGTGCTGGGTATAGGAAACAATTCAATTCCTTGGCTACTTTACAATGAATAAAATTATGGGTGCTACCTGAATCAATCAACACTATTACCTTTTTCTTCTTGATATGTCCTTCTATCTTGAGAGTTTGAGGAGTGGTAATTCCTACCAATGCATTACACGATATGGTCAGACTCATTTATTCCTCTTCTAGGGTTGGTTCGTGGTGTATACCCTCTTCTTTTGAATATTCTTGTTCATTTTCTTCTTCCTCTTCACAATCTATGTAAAATAATTTCTTCTCAGCACACTTATGACCTTTAGTGTATTTGCTATCACAACTGTAGCAAAGCCCTTTTGCTCTTTTTTCTTCCAATTGTTGTGGTGTCAAACTTGTAGGTTGTGGAAGTCTAGGAGTAGCAACACTTCCATCTTTATAGATGTGAGTGGTAGGCTTCCTTGTCGCCATAATTTTACATTCAATTTTTCTTGCCAACCTGAATGCCTTCTCCAATGAATCAGGTTCCCAAATGCAAACTTCATGTTGGATGTTATCCTTTAAAGTCCCTATAAAGACATCAATCCTATGTTCCTCTGGAATATCAGTTACCCTTATATTCAATTTTTGGAAGTCCTCAATGTGCTCCACCACTGAACCCTTTTGTTTGAGATTTATCGATTGGCTAAAGAAGGTGTTGCTCTTTGTATCCTCATAATGTGCTATCATTTCCTCCGTAAAAATTGACCAAGTGACAATTTTTTTACGGGAGCAAAGCCATCGATACCATATAAATGTATTTTGTTCTAAATGTAAAGTTGCAATGCGTACCTTTTGTGTGTTTTGCACATTATTGAGATCAAAATATTGCTCCATCTGTAGTATCCATGTTATGAGATCCTTGCCATCAAACTTCCTCATATCCATCTTTGGAATATGGTGGTTCTTCCATCCAACATTAGAGTTTATGAAATCACGATTAACATTTATTTTGTTCTCATCATGAGTTTCCTCTACTATATTTTTTCCATTAGGAAACATTTCTTGTATCAACTTTGCCAAACCTTCGATTTCTACTTTTAGATCATTCTTCATGTTTTCCATTTTTTCATCGATCTTAGCTTCCATGTCATCTATCTTAGCTACCATGCCAACTTCTATGCCCTCCATCTTAGCTTCCATGCGTTTCTTCAAACCATCCATCTTATTTTCCATGCCTTTCTTCAAAATTTTCGTTTCATTTTTTATTTCTCTTTGCGATAGGTGCACTTGCTCTTGTAATTTTGACATCTCATGTTGCATTTCTTCGTCTTCATGAGTCATAGTAGAGAATTTTGAAGGCTTAATGGGTGTTGAATTCTTTTTAGGGGGCATTTTAGAACCCAATACTGATATCTATTCTTCAATATGCCCTTGGAATAAATTCAAACTAATTTTTTCAAACGAGACTTATGTAATTCGCAAAAAATACACACCTTTTTCTTGCTTTTGAGGAGCTGATGTTAAATTTGAATTATCTCTATGATTTCAGATCTTCAATATATGAAATTAGGCCTGTAGTAGCCCTTTGAAGCTTCTTTCAAATTCGAAGGTCTAACTGATTTAGATTCTTCAAAGGCAAATTTAGCCTTAAATATCTAATGACCTAATTATAGACTAATTCGATGACGACCTTGTATGGAGTGCCACATGTCCTGTTTCTCCATTAGTTGTGGAAATTGATAGAAAAAAAACTATAGTCCATGTACTTGCAGCCACGTTTTACAACATTCCAATATGATGCTCAGAGAGAGAGCTATGAATATTTTCCCATGATCACCTCTTTCGGATAAGAATTCGAACTGAGAAAAATCCCTAACTTTCACGGACAATATCTCCAAAAATATTTCGAATCAACCTATGAAATTTTTCCACAACGTTCCTTAGGATTGTATCTTCGCTCTGTGACATTTTTAGCTTTTGAAACCTCGTAAAAAAATAGTTATAGCGAAAATTCCACGATGACCTGTTTAGGTTAAATTCAAGAGCTTGCAAAAATACATAACTTGCATAGATAATATCTCTGAAAATATTGTGAAACAAGATCTAAATTTTTCCAGGAAGTGCCTTAGAATTTTGGCTTCACTCTGTAAAAATTTCAGCTTTTGAACATTCGTAGAAAAATAGTTATAGCGAAAATGCCATGGTGACCTGTTTGGAGCAGCAAAACCCTAGAATCCAAAGCTCTAATACCAAATGTTATGAAACCAGCTCCAAAAATAGAAGAAAGGAGAGATCAACACCTTATAAATAAACCAATTCGAGGAGGAAACCTCCAATACATTACATAAATGAAAAATTCTTGGATGATACAAATGACCAAAACCTCCTTCTATATATAGGAGTCCATGGGGCCATAATATAATCCTAGCTGACCGAAAAATAATAATTTAAGTGCACAATAATAACAATATTGGGGTTATAGGGGTACAAAAATAACAATAAGGGGGCTACACTAATAAGAATAAGGGACTAAACTAGTAATATAGGGACCTAACATAATTCAAAGCCTTAGAAGAGAACCAAAGTGATCGACGGGTCAAGGTATTGAGGTCAGATCATGGTGGAGAATATGATTCGAAGGAATTCCATGATTTCTGCAAACAACATAGAATCAAAAGATAGTTTACAACTAAGTACACATCACAGCAGAATTATGGTGTAACAGAGAGAAAGAATAGGACAATTATGAACATGGAAAGGAGCATATTTAAAGGAAGAAACTTGTCTAATGAGTATTGGGCATAAACAGTTGCATGTGTTGTGTACGTGATAAACAAATCCCCTACAAAGAGTGTGATGAATAGAGTAGCAGAAGAAGCATGGTCAGGTATGTCTTGCAGAATATCTCATCTCAGAGTGTTTGGATGTGTAGCCTATGCACATGTGCTTAAATAAATAAGAGGAAAATTGGATGATAAAAGTGAAAAATTCATATTTATTGGTTATAGCAAGCAATCGAAATCTTAAAAATTATATAACCCTGTCACCAAGAATGATCAGGTGCTCAGTATTTAGCTCAAAAATCAAAATTTTCAGAATTTCTCAAAACCAAGATGAAATCGTACAACTCATCACTTGGATTTCAACACAACTCGTTTCATCAAAATCTGAGTTCGCATGAGTAAGTTATGGCCTACTGTTCACTTTGTTAAACGACTAAAAAAATTGCGAAATTGGATAGGTTGCTGACATGGAAGCCCAGTCAGCAAAAAGGAATCTTCTAGGAATATTCTTCATATTTCTACCAATCAGGTTGTGACAAATGACACTTTCTAATTCGCTAGTTTGGTCTATGTGGGGGTAAATTTCTCTAATATTTCTAAGGTGGAAATTGTGTTTTTTTTTAATTAATTACTTGTTTATGATATATATATATATATAAGATATTAATTATAATTAAGTTTTAAATTAAATGTTAAATCCGCAAATCCAAACGTCATATTCTGATAGTCCGCATATTATGAAGTTTCGATATATTATATAGAATTTCAAGGTCATAGTTGAATGGTGTTATTAAAATGCAAGGTCCGTGGGTTAATTAAAACTATGGTCCCTTGAATTAATACATGCACAAAAGGCTTCAACTATTGGGAGTGGGGTCGGGTTTGAACCCCGCACCTCCACCCCACAAGTCCGCGGTCTAACCAATGGGCCGTGGCACGAATATTGTTAAACCCTCCGCAATGCATATACTTAATGTTGTACAAGTGGGACCGATGGAGTGCGGAGCGGGTCATCCCCTCCTGCCATATGACCTTCACAATAGGACCATGAGGCAATGCCTTAATCTTGTTTTTTATTTAATTAAAATTCAATTAAGTTGAGTTTAATTTGGCGAAAATTCTGGAGGCGCCGCTAAATCCAGCGGAGGTTCCAATTTTAGTGGGGTTAACTCGCAGTTAGCAAGATTTGGAGTTTCCTAGGGAAATTTTTTTTTGCCATAATGGAGGCAGATTTCAACCATTTTTGAAAAATTAATAGTCCATTTTAGATTATTTTTGCATTCCAGAGACAATGGCATAGGTTTTAGAGGCTGAAAATGACTTCTTCATGTGATTTTTCTACAGGGAAGTTTAAGGGAGTCTAGGGCCCTTAGGGAAGGAGGTCAAGTTTGGACCATCCAGAGTCATTTTTTAGTAATTGGATAGTCATTTTTAGATGATTTGTATGTTCTAAAGAAAATAGAACATGTTTATGGAGAAATTTATTAATGTACAAAACAATTTTTCCAAATTTCAGCTAATACAAGAGGCCCAAGCTATGGAGCTGGACCAAGGAGATGTAGCCCAGGAGGGGTGAACTCTTTCATAAAAAAATTGTGTTGATGGCTTTGTTTATGGTTTGTTGCACATTTTTATGTTTCTATAAAGTTCTTACTTTTTTTATTATTTTTCATTAATTTCAACATAAAACACAAGACAATTTCCTATTTTGACACTCACCTACACCAAGGAAACTAAAGCACCATAAGCAAACAAGAAGCAAATAAATTATAATTATGAACTTGTAATTAGCATAGTAAAAATAACATATCATGTTCATATCAAGAGAGCTTGGTTGAAAGAGCATCAGGTTTCTTAGAGTTATTTTATTTCTTTGCTAGAGTTTGTGCAAAATATTTTTAACGATTGCGATTTTGTGATGCTTACAAGGTTAAGATTGCAGAGAGGAGAAGGGAAGATATTGGTAGCTAGTCCTCAGATTAGGATAAGAAGGAAGAGAGCTGAGAAATAATCATATTCACCCAACATTCCACTCAAAGCCTCACTTGAAGCACCTCAAATTCCATCTCCATCAGTTGATATTGAAGAGGTACAAATTGCACAAGAAGTTGAAGTGATTGAAGAGGCACAAGTTACAGAGGTTGAGCTTGAATTTTTAGCCATTATGTCAAGCCATGAAGAGAATCATGAACATTCTGAAGAAGAGGATGTTAATAGTGACTTAAAAGACATGAAAAGAATGGTTAAAATCATGTTTGAAGCATTCATTGCAGAAAGAGTTGGAGAAGGTTCAAAGCCTCCACATGGAGAAGGATCTTCAAATACTAAGAAGGATGAAGACGAGAGTTCAAAGGGAAATGGAGGAAATCCACCTTCATCTCCACCATATTAATCATCCTCATCATCCCCATCTACATCATCTTCCGCTTCCACCACAAAGACCACCCACACTTATTCCAAGATCCCAAAAGGAAAATCTCGATTATTTAAATTGGACATTAAGTTTGAATTACCCATGTACAATGGCGAGGTAAATGCAGAGAAGTTGGAAAATTGGATACGTCAATTGGAGGTGTATCGCAGAATTCAAAACCTTCATGAAGATGAAATAAAGATCTAGTTGGCTTCATTGAGGCTAGAAAGAGCAGCACTAGTTTGGTGGGAAGCAAAGAATCAAGAGGAAATGTGAATTCATGGTAAGATATCCATCACTTGGGTTGAGTTTATTTATTCCATTAAAATAAATTTTTATCCTTTAGCTTACATGAAAAAGGCTATTATGAGTTGGAAAAATTTTAGGCAGTTCAAGGGTCAAACAGTTCAAGAGTATACCCAGGAGTTTAGAAAGAGTGCTTTGTTGTTAGGAGTAAATTTTAATTCCCAGTATATACTCTTGAAATACATTAGGAGTTTACATTCCTATTTGAAGCATACTATTCTTATGTTTAACCCAATAAATTTAGATGAATTTTGTGTACAAGCCACACACTTAGAGGCAAGGGGAAAACAAGGCATAGAGGAGGAAGAGGAAAGTGAGGGTAAAGGAAAATAAAAGTTTTATGGAAGAGGAAAAATAAATAGTTCTGCTAAGAAAGAGAAGGAAAAAATCACATGCAAAAATTGTTCAAAGACTGGCCATGATGAAGACCATTGTTGGAAACTTAATCGAGAATTGAAACCAAATAGATTGAAAGCCAAAGAGAAGGGGAAAATTGCTGCTATAGCTGAACAAGACCTAGGGTCAGATTTAGGAGATGAGACAAAAATTACAACCATGGGTTTGAAAGGTAAACATGTCACAAGCACTAGTACTTCAAATTGTTCAAATGATACTCATGTTGAAGATACAAGAATAAAAATTTTCCATATTAGAGTTGTCTCTAAACATACCAAGATTGATACACTTTTTTATAGTGGGTCACAAGCTAACTTGATTTTAGAATATTTGGTTAAGCAAATAGGCCTTGAAAAAATTAGAAATCCAAGACCATATCCTTTGGGTTGGATTTGTAAGAATTCAAACTTGAAGGTTGCAAGGAAGTGCTTACTGAGATTCACCATTAACTCAAACTTTCTTGATGAAGTTGAGCTTGATGTGGTTCCACTTGAAATATCAGGTATTGTATTGGGAAGTCCATATATATATGATAGGAAATATGTATTTCATCACCATGAGAAAAAGTACCACTTGTTTAAGGATGGTATTGAGTACATAATTAGAGCACATAAGAAGAAGACAGGTTTGTCTCTTATGCATGCAAGTGAAATGAAGAGGATAGTGAATGCAAGTTAGAACTTGACATTGTTGATGATCAAACAAAGAGATGTATTGAATCACACTTTTCACAAATATTCTTATTTTGTAATTAGTTTTTTTAGGATGTTAATAGGTTGCCTTTGAAAGAAGGTGAAAAACATTTGCAACTGTCAACAGTAGCGTTGAGTAGTGTTGGAAACACGATGCCAGTGCAAGAGGGTGAAAAGGTCAAGGAGGAAGTGACAAAGAAGCTTGGAAAAGAAGGAATGGGTTCCAAAAATGTTGGTTTATAGTTTCTAAAAGGTACATGTCAATGGCGAAGAAACTTGGTCAAGAGTTGACGCAAGTACAAGGCAAGATCAACTAAAAATCGCCATGGTGAGAATATGCAAGGTGAGAAAGTTTCTAAGTTTTCTTTGATTTTTGACCAAGGTAGGAACAAGATGGTTTCTGCAAAAATATATTATTGTTCTACAAATTCAGAAATATTGTAGCATGACAGTGCCAAAGAAAGCAAGAGAAGGTCACAAGAATTGAGGAAAAAGTTGACTTTTTATGAAAAGCTCCAAACGATGAAATTGGAAAAATTTCAATGGATAGAGACTGGAAGGGTGAGGGAACAGTACCCTCATTCACATAATCAATAATCAAGAGAGATTTTGGGGTCCAAAAGGCTTCTAGTGGGGAGGAATGATTAGGTGCTCAGTATTTAGCTAAAAAATAAAAAATTTCAGAATTTCTTGAAACTAGGACTACCGTGTAGATCTTTCCCCTAGGATTCCAATGCAACTCGTTTCATCAAAATCCGAGCTCGTATGAGTAAGTTATGGCCTGTTGTTCGCTTTCTCAATCAGTGAAAAAAATTGCAAAATTGGACAAGTTGTTGACCTGACAACCTAGTAAGAAAAAACGAGTCTTCTAGGAATATTCTTCATATTTCTGCCAATGAGGTTGTGACAAATGGTACTTTCTAATTTTCCATTTTGGTCTATGTGGTGGTAAATTTTTCTAATATTTCTAAGGTGGAAATTGTGTTTTTTTTTAATTAATTACTTTTTTATGATTTGATATTAGATATCTATATTTATATATACTATAATATATTATATGTATTCACATATTATCTATATATATATATATATAAGTTTTAAATTAAATGTTAAATCCACAAATCCAAATGTCATAGTTCGATAGTCTGCATATTATAAAGTTTTGATATATTATATCGAATGCCAAGGTCATAGTCGAATGGCATTATTAAAATTCAAGGTTTGCGGTTTAATTAAAACTATGGCCCCTTGAATTAATAAATGCGCAAAAGGCTTGGACTATTGGGAGCGGGGTCGGGTTTGAACCCCACACCTGCGCCCCACAAGCCCGTGGCCTAGCCAATGGGTTATGGTATGACTGTTGTTAAAGCCTCTGAAATGCATATACTTAATGTTGTACATGTGGGACCAGTGGAGCGCGGAGTGGGCCAGCCCCTCCTGCCATATGACCTTCACAATAGGATCATGAGGCAACACCTTAATTAAAGAGCACCATTAGCGCCTTAATCTTGTTTTGTATTGAATTAAAATTTAGTTAAGATTAGTTTGATCTGGAAGAAATTCTAGAGGCACCCCTAAATCCGGTGGAGGTTCCAACTTTAGCAGGGTTTACTGGCAGTTTCCAGATTTGGAGGCAGTTTCTTAGGGAAATTTGTTTTTTCCATAATGGAGGCAAATTGTGACCATTTTTGAAAAATGAATAGTCAATTTTAGATGATGTTGGAATTCCAGAGACAATGGTATAGGTTCTAGAGGCTGAAAATGACTTCTTTATGTGATATTTCTATAGGGAAGTTCAAGGGAGCCTCGGGCCACCAGGGAAGGAGGTCAAGTCTGGACCAACCAGAGTCATTTTTCAGTAATTGGATAGTAATTTTTAGATGATTTGTATGTTCTAAAGGCAACAGAATAGGTTTCAAGAGAAATTGATTAATGTACACAACAATTTTTCCAAATTTAAGCTAATACAAGAGGCCCAAGCTATGGAGCTGGGCCAAGGAGGTGTAGCCCAGGAGGAGTGAACTCCTTCATCAAAAACTTGTGTTGATGGCTCTTTTTATGGTTTTCTATACATGTTTATGCTGCTGTTAAGTTCTTAATTATGTTTTTATTTGTCATTAATTTCAACATAAAACACAAGACAATTTCCGTTTTTGACAGTCACCTGCACCAAGGAAACTAAAGCACCATAAGAAAACAAGAAGAAAATAAATTATAATTCTGAGCTTGTAATTAGCATAGAAAAATGAACATATCAGGTTCAGATAAAAGAAGACCATAATTAGCAGAGATGTTGTGTTCAATGAACAAGAGTCATGGAATGGGACTGTAGACAGAATAGTTGATGCACAAGAACCATTTGTGGAAGAAGATGATGTAGTAGAAAAGAAACAACTAGAACCATAAGGGAAGACACCTAAGAGAGTCACACCATCAAGGAATCTAATATTTTCTGGGTAGCATGGATCTTCAATTAGATTAATAGATCAAAATTCACCTGGCAGTCAATTAAGTGATGAAGCAAGTGATGGTAAGAGAAAGATGAGAAACATGAAAGATATTTATAATGATTTAGATGTTAGTTCAAATTTTGCATTGTTGTCATTCCAACCTTCTTCGTTTTAAGAAGTAACCAGAGATGAAAATTGGGTGCAAGCCATGGATGAAGAAATTAAATCTATTGAAAAGAATGATACATGGGATTTGGTTGATTTTCCAAAGGATAAAAATATCATTGGTGTAAAATGGGTGTAAAAAACAAAGTTGAATGAGAAAGGTGAAATTGATAGATTTAAAGAAAGACTTGTAGCAAAAGGATTCTCACAACAACCGGGAATATATTTTGGAGAAGCGTTTTATCTGGTAGCTAGGTTGGATATTATAAGAGAAGTTATATCCATAACAACTCAGAACAAGTGGAAAGTATATCATATGGATATGCAATCACCATCCTTGAATGGAATTCTAGAAGAATAAATTTATGTTCAACAACCTCCGGGTTATGAAGTTGAAGGTAAAGAAAAAAAAAATTATAGGTTGAAGAAAACGCTCTTTGGACTGAAGAAATCACCTAGATCTTGGTATAGAAGAATTGACAGTTACATGATCAAGAATGTGTTTTGTAGAAGAAACATTGGGACTAGTACCTTGTATACAAAGGTAAATGAACATGAACATATTTTGATTGTTTTCTTATATGTTGATGACATGATTTTTATAGGCGATCTTGAGTTAGATGAATTTAAAGTAGCCATGAAGAAAGAATTTGAGATGAAAAATATTGGTCTCATGAAATATTTTCTTGGAAAAGTTGAACAATTTGAAAAAGGAATTTTTATTTGTCAAAATAAATATCCTAGAGATTTGCTGAAAAAATTCAGGATGGAAAATTGTAAACCTTCCCCTAAACTAGTTGCAATAGGTACAAAGTTAAGCAAGGATGATGAATGATCATAGGTAAATCCAACTCTATTGAAAATATTGGTTGTCAGTCTCATGTGTCTCATAGCTACATGAAGAGATATTATGTAAGGAGTGAGTTTGATTTCCAGATTTATGGAAATTCCAAAAGACACACATTGTAGAGAAGGAATAAAAAATCTAAGATACATAATAGGAACTAGAGATTGTGGCATACTGTATGAAAGTACATAAAAAAATGATTTGATAGGATATATACAGATAGTGATTTTGCAAGTGGATGATAGGAAGAGAACTTTTGGCTATGTGTCCTTGGTTCAGGTGTGATATCATGGGAATCTAAGAAGCAACTGATTGTAACACTATGGTCAATGGAAGAAGAATATGTATCAGCAACACCAGAAGCATGTCAAGCAGTATGATTAAGAAGAGAATTGGATGGATTCAATAAGAAACAATGTGGATCAACAAAAATATATTGTGACAATACCTTGGCAATTGCACTATCCAATGATAGTGTGTTTCATCAAAAGAGAACAAATATTGATACTAGATATCATTTTATTAGAGAAATTGTGAGAAATGGAGAAGTTCATTTGAAGCCTTGCAAATTGAGTGATTAATTGGCTGATATATTTACTAAGCCATTAGCAAAAGATGTTTTTGAGTTTCACAAAAGAAACTTGGGTGTTGTAAGCCTAGGTGAGACATAGGCCAACAAAAATGTTTGAGTTGTCATGAGTCATGTCTTATTTTAGTGGTCGTAATTAAGGGGAAGTGTTAAAATAGATAATTACTCCAGAATGAAGAAGTTGGATAAAATTAGAGAGTCAGTTAATGATGACTATCCTTCATGAAATGGAGACTTCTAAAAAATATCATCACAGGAAGGCATTTTTAAATCAATATTAACCATCATAGCCTAAATAACTTCCTCAAACCACAATTGTCTTCACGAAAGAAACGTAATTGGATTACTAATATGTTGGGATATGATTATGAGATCATATATAAGAAGGGTAAAGAGAATGTGGTGGTTTATGAATTATATAGACAGTTTGAAGAGGATGCATCACTCCTTGCCTTATCATTACTAATTCCAAGATATATTGATGAAGCTCATAGGGAATGGCTAGCAACAAGTTTTTAAAATAAACTCGTCCAACAACTTCAGATAGATCTCAAACTTCCTAAAAATTATACATAGAAAAAAAATATTCAACCCTAAAATAACAAGTTTTAGAGGAGCTATAGTCATCCCCAACAACATGTCACTTTAACTTCAATAAAATCTATAAAATAACTAAGCTACATTCATTCTTATGAGAAGGCATAAAAATGGATATCGATGATTTTGTAGAATCATATGTTTCTTTCCAGAAAGAAAGGGAGAAATAGTAAAGTTACCAGGGCATTTCAACCTCTACCAATCCTAACAAAAATTTGTGCAAACATTTCAATGGATTTTATTACGAGACTTTCAAAAGCAGTGAAAAAATAGTGATTATGGTGGTGGTAGATCATCTTTCAAAATATGCTCTTCTATATTCCCTAGCTTATCCTTTTAATCCTTCATCGATTTCCAATGCCTTCATGGATCATATCTTTAAGCTACATGGTATTCCAAATTCCATTTTTTTGGATTGAGACCCTACATTCATTAGCGAATTTTGGCGAGACCTATTTAAATTTTATGGTACATAACAAAATAGAGCACTGCATATCATCCTAAAAGTGAATGTCAAATAGAAGTGGTCAAGAAGTGCTTGGAAACATATTTGAGATGTTTTTCTTCTAAAATCAACACCAATGGGAACAATGTCTTCTCCTTGATTAATGGTCGTACAATTCTACTTATCACAGAGCTACCAAAATTATAACCATAAGAAGAAAATTAAAACTCTTTCTATGGTATATTATGTACCAAGCTCGTCTAAGGTTCATGTAGCAGATAAAACATTTCATTCCAAAGAATCTATTATTTGTATCCCATAGGTAGTTAATATTCTCTATGGATAGATATATATGGAGTAGAAGGTTATGGCAGGTTTTGTCAAAAATCTTGATTGTATTTAGAGAATTTTTAATGGATGTTTTCCCCTTGAAGAGGAAAGTTAAAATAAATCTTTGTTTTCTATTATCAAAAAAATTCTTTTTAAATCAAATTATAACTAAAGTTGTATGAAATATTACTCTAGTTGAAAAAGTAAGAGGTAGAAAACCCTTAGTTGAACAAATTATAACGTTTGGATTCATAGCTTGGGTTCACATTAAACATGATAGAAGGAAGAAAATGGATGCAAAGAGGCACGCTTGCATCATGATGGGATACTCTAAAGAGTCAAGGTCCTATATAATGTTTGAACCTATAAAATAGGATATTATCTACAAAAATATGTTCTTAGATATGGAACTTTATTGAATTTCTCTTCTACCTTATTGAGTAGAGATTTGTTGGAAATTATAAGGAATTATTGATTACTCTTTTCTTTGAAGGACCATTGATGCGTAAAAAACATATATCCCTAAATAGATCTATATTTAGCCTTCCACATCATAATCAACCATAATCTCTGGGATCCTTATCTAGTCTAAAAATGATGAATTTTTATAGGAACTACTTCAATAAAGTGGGTTTATATTACTAGATGGGTGACCAAAAAAATTGAAGCTATTAGAAACTACGTAGAGGATATGAATTATTAATGTAAATTTAAAATTTAGAAACAACATGGTAGTGTTTCTCTAATGGTGCATGTGTTAGAGACACATTAACCAAAGACATGCATATACACATAATAAACCTTAATGAAGAATTTTATTCCCGATCAGTATCATTTCTTGATGAATAATGATACATGGGATTAATTCCTCAACCCATAAAAAATAACATAATGAAATGGCAATGGTATAAAAGACCAAATTCACATATAGAAGCATTGTCACAAGGCATGAGACTCATTTTGTAGTGTGATTCACATGAAATGTAATGTAAAACTTGAGAAAATGAGAAAAAGGAGAATTTAAACCAAATAAGTATCTAGAACTCTATGATTATGTATTTATTTATGGAAATTAAACAAAGTTACTATAAAAAATAAATATATGTTTCCAAGAATTGATGATTTTTTCAATCAATTCCATGGGGAAAAATATGCTCTAAACTTGATCTAAGATCAGGATATCACCATCTGTGAATAAAGGAAGATGATATTAGAAAAGCAACATTATGAACTCATTATGGGAACTATGAGTTCATTTTGGTGCCTTTTGGTTTATCCAATGCACCAAGAGTCTTTATGTGTTTAATGAATGGAGTCTTCACGGAATATCCAAACAAATTTTTCATTATTTTTCTTGATGATATTTTAATCTATTATAAATCTGAAAAGAAGCACCAACAACATTTGCGATTATTCCTACAAATACTCGAGGAGAATCAACTAGATGCAAACCTGAGTAAATTCTCTTTTGATTAGATATAGATCCATTACTTGTGTCATATTATTTCAAAAGAGGGAATAGTTGTCGACCCAAAAAAATGTATGGCTATCTGTGAATGGAAAACACCAATAGTGTTGCAAAAGTTAGGTATTTTAGGGGCTTGGATGGTTATTACAGGAGAGTCTTTATCATTTGATCTATTTATCCCTAACTCACCCCAATCCCCCCCTCTCTCTCCTCATCCCTCTCTTTCAATATAGATCTCCTTATGCCTATCTTTTATATCCCCCTCTCTCTGTCCCCATCTCCGTTGAATCTCACTCTCTTCTCCTTCTACCATTTCTCTATTTGTCTTTCTCCTCCTTCCCCATATCTCTCTCTCCCCCCCTCTCTCTTTGTGCCCCTATATGTCTCCCCCTACATCCATATCTATCTCTATGCCCACCTCTCCTTATTCCCTTCTCTCTCTCTAACCCCCCCTCTAGTTTTCCCTCTATCTCCCTCCCATCCTCTCTCTCCCCCACCTGTATGTCCCCCTTCTACATCTCTCCCTCTCTCTCTCTCTCTCCAACCTTCTCTCTTTTTCCCTCTATCTTCCTCCCTCGCTCTCCCCTATCCCTCATTTTCTCTCTCTACCTTTCTCTCCTTCCTTCTCACTCTTTCCCTCCATTTATTTCTCTCCCTATGGCATTCTCTCTTTCTCCCTATATCTCCCCTATCCCCATCCCTCGTTTCTCTCCCTATGTCTCAACTATCCCGCTCCCTATGTCTCCCTATCCCTCTCCCTCTGTCTCCTTATTTCTATCTCTCTCCCCCTTTCCTTATTTTCTTATTTCTCTCTGACTCTAATTCCACCATCATATATGTATCCCTCCCTCATCCATCTCTCTCTGCCCTAACCTCTTGTCATTTCTCTCTCTCTCTCTCGCTCTCTATAACACACACATGTACACACTCTCTCCCATCCCTCTCTCTCTCTTTCTCTCGCACACTCTATTGAACCCCCTCTCTTTTTCCCTATATCTCATTTTCCCTATCCCTATATCTTCATCCCTCCCTATTATCTATCACTCATTTAACTCTCTAGACATCTCTTTCTCTCTCCCCCCTTACCTAATTCCTCCTCCTGTAAGCTATTTCCCTATCCCTTTCTGTTTCCCTCCTCTCTCCCTCACTCCCTCCTTCTCCTTCCCTTTTTGTCTCTCCCTATAGATTTCTCTCTCCATATGTCTCCCCCTACAGATTTCTTTCTCTCCGTATGTCTCCCCCTATCACTAACCCTTCTTTCAGAATTCATTTAAATAATTAATAATTTATGTGTATGGATTGGGATTTGCCTCCAAGTTTATGTTTTCTTGTGGCTATGTGATTGATTTGTGGATTGGGTGATCTTTAAAATTTAAAACGACAAAGAGAGAAAATTGGAGCACCAAACTTTCCCACAGGTAATGAACTTAGGCCGAGTGCATGCCTGTTCCTGTTCTCGTTACTAATTGGTCGTTGGGTCTATGGGATCGATGAGGAACAATGCAACCCACGGCCCCTTTTTTTAATATATAAACATGCACAAACTTTTCTTTAAAATGCATGTATGAATTTTCAAAAATTAATGCGCATGCAATAGTATTAATTTTCTACGTCGTTAGTAGACATGGAGGTTTGACTAGCCGCAAACAGGCTCCTTAGAAATTAAACCTCACACACTCTATTACACCAAAAATGGACATCATCCCCATACAACCGCCATTACAGCTTTTCATTCTTTACCTCTCCTTATAATCAACACACAATCACACCCACCTACTTCTGGCCAGCCCTGAAAACAAAAAAGGATGGCTTTGTCAAAGGTGAATGTGAGATAACATATATGTGCGAGCCTTGCCTTCAACCAATGCGGGCCGGGCTACTTGAATGCCAGATGGTTGTTTCAGTTTAATAAGCAACAGCCAACCCATGTTTGATCCAAGCAAGAGGTCAGTCAAAATTTGAATAAATGCAGGGCCAGGACCGTTGGCTGAAGTGTATCAAATATGCTTATAATAATCGTTTGTGTAAAAGGTAATAACATTGCATTGTGAGTAAGATGAGAAGTCATAGTGTTAATAGTTTTATATCCCATGCCCTTATTCCTGTTAAAGTGAGAAGTTATTTTGTTGATAGTTTTATATCCTGTCTCCTTATTTGACGATTTTTTTTGGGAGATTGTTTGTTTTTTAAGATTGTTTATATTGAATGTTTCTGAATGAAAGCAACTTGTATTGTGGATTGGATGAGCTTTTGGATATGGTAATCTTGGGAAACCTACGTTTGATGAATTTTAACAATTTTGTTTGCCAATTAACAAAACTTTATTCTCTTATCTTGTACCATGTTGAATCTAAATCTATATTTAAATTTCAATTTGGTAACGAAGTGCCACATATATTCTAAAAACGATATCATTTTTCGTACGATTCATAAAGATTCGAAACAAATCCTAATAAATATCATTAAATAATATGCCATGGCATGTTCAATAAGGTTTAAATCACTACCTACTTGCATTCTGGGAACATTATCTGATAATTTAACAGATCATGCTACATTTACGCTATAAAAATGGGCCAGATAAGAATTTAGTTAAGAATTTTGGAAAAAGCCGCTTGCTAATCTTCTATTATAATTGCAGCGAAACGGACCGTGATATCTCTTCCAAGCACGCTGGCACCATCAAGCAATTCAAGGGCTCTCTGGGCATCATCTTCATCCATGTAACGAATAAATGCAAACCCTTGTGAATATCCTGTCATCATGTCTCTTGGCATATAGATTTCCAACTCCTCGATGAATTGACTGAATACACTATACAGTTCATCTTCGGTTGCATGGAAATCAATATTGCTGACATACAAGAGGGGATAATATGTGGAATTTTGCATCTCGTCAAATCTGAGATCGTCACACCCTCCTCTTAATCAATGCAAGCAACCAGAGGTGGTGAGAAGAGAAAACACAGTAAGGAATGAAAAACTACGATCGTTAAGCTCGTTCTCTTAACAATCTTTTCCAACACGCTGACCAATATACCCATCTGGTACGCCATACCAAGAATACGAAGAGCCAAAGATCGTGCCAAGATATCTTTATAAATTATAAAGATATCATTTATAATTTAAATCTAGTGAATTATATTTTTTGAAATCCATCGTGTTTTCTTCTAGTAAATTAGTCAACTTTATTTTTTGAAATGCTAGACTTTTTTTTTTTTGGTAAATCGTGGGTATTTATTTGAAAGGTTTAACATTTTAACTCAATACTACATCTATCGTCACTAGGAACATAGAAAACCAAGACAGTTTACTGCCCAAAAAAACTATTAATTAAATCTTCACTCTAATATAATTTGAAACTTTTGACTAGGTTTTAGATCAATGAGATTTTTATAGGAATGAACATCGTCTACTAGTCACGGAGAAGGGATTTTGTCATCTAGAAAACAAAGAGTGCGTGTTAGTTATATATATATATATATATATATATATATATATATATATATATATCGAGATTGTTTATAACAAGATAAGAGATTAAACCGTTGAGGAAGGAAAATGTATAAAATAATAACAGTCCGAGGAAAGGAAATGTAGAAAATAATAAAGGAAGAGAAAAGTATAAACCATTTATGAAATAGTTTATTGGGTTCGGAATTGATAATAAATGAGTGTAATGTTAAAATACCAAAATAATGAACCAAAAGTGGTTAATTAAAAAAAAAAGAAATAAAACAAATATCCGAAAGAAAAAAATACAATAGAAAAAGTTTTAATAAAACAAGTGAATATTGTAAACAGTTCAGGAAGGAAAATTATGGGAAGAGTAAAATGATTTCGTTGAACCTTATTATAGAGTATTTTCCCATACTGCAGTGATATTGCATGTACTTTTTAGTATCTGTATAGACTATATACGTAAATCAATATTATACATAAAACACTTGTATGGGTGTAGTTATTTTCTTCTTTAGTTTGTATGAGTGAAAATGTGAGATGTATTACTCTGCTAATTTGATTATCTTTTCCAACGTTAATATTCAAAAAGTCCATAGATAGATTTTTATAATTTTATTTTATTGGATTGGACAATTTGGAAATAGAATGTGTTCGAATTGATGTATAAATAGTTTTTAATCTTATAATATAAATAAATCTCAGGTTACTATAATGCTTATATCATTGAAGACTATGAACATTAAGAATGATTTGTGATCAACCAAATATAGTTATTCAAATTTTTTATTTTTTTATTATTCAAATTTTTTAATTTTTTAATATTTAGACCATTGGTAGAATTCTTATGATTATATAAAATTGTGACGTGAAACAAACATCTAAATAATTAAAAAAAATAAAAAACAAAACAAAAACATAATTTATTTAATATTTATATATTGCTTTTTGTTTAACATGTTTGTGATAATAGTTTATATATATATATATATATATATATATATATATATATAATTGGAAATATAAAATTTATTTTTTTTGTATTTGAAAAGTTATGAAATTTCATTATATCATTGGAATTATCAAAAACATTTTATTGGTAATTAAATAAGATAGTTAATATTGACTCATTAAGTAAGTAAATGATAAATTACATGGTTAGATAAGCATCCAAGTAGTTGCTTGATTAGTAGTTAATATTGACTGATTAAGTAAGTGATCAATTAGATAGTTAGATAGGAATTCAAGTAATTGCTTTATTACAACAAAATTTACAACTATGCAAAGCAAAAAAAAAAAAAAATCTTTTTATTCAATTTTTGTGGAAGTAGTATTTTTCACTTTAGAAGAGTTGATTCGGCCTTTGTGCCATATAAGATAGAGTCAATCTACCTATATAAAATATAAAACATTTATGCGAGATACTTGTTGTATGAGAATCATTTGGTCTCTTAGGCTAAAATGTATGTTGGGATATGCTTGGTTGTGCTTGAGAGTTATAACGTTGTCTTTAGGCATTACCTCTCTCTTGTAATACTAGTGCTCTAATGCCATGTTAGAGAATCAAGAATTAGGTTTATCAAACATCTTTGGATAGATTGAGTTGTTGTGAATGTTATGCATGATTTTTTTTTTTGTTATTGTTGAAGGTTTCCATGATTTGAAAGATAGGTTGTATAAGTTTTGTGACTTTCCCAAAAAGACCCAAGATCAAGTACACCATTAGCTCACACAAATTATTGGAGAAGACTTTAGCACGAACAATGTGAACATTTGATTTTTTGAAGCTTGAAGCCAGTGGTGAAATACAATATGGTTATTGGACTACCTAAGGTTGTTCCCCCTAATCAAGTATGTGAAGGATGTATGCTTGGAAAGCATCATTAGGTTTCCTTTGAAATAAGGAAAGCTAGGAGTGAAAATACATAGCTAGAAGTTGTCCATAATGACTTATGTTCACCGAATAAACCTTTATTAGCTAGTGTAAGGTATGCATTAACTTGCATTAACTTCTTTTCCACATATACCTCAATAAATTTCTTGAACACTAAGCGTCATGTCTCTAAAAATTTCAAGGAATTAAGGGCATTAGCTAAAAGGAAATATCATCAACTTATGAAATGATTATGGTTAAACAATGGAGAAGAATATTTAGGAAATGATTTTGAAAACTGCTTGTCATAGTACTTCTTTTGGAAAAGTTTTGTACCTTACAAAACTCAACAAAAAGGTATTATTAAAGGGAAAAAATAGATTATGGTAGAAATCACACATCGTTTTCTTTTAGCCAAAGTTTATCATCAATGTTATTTGTAGAAGTTATCTATTGCTTAAATTAATTTTTAATCAATTATAACTAACATTGTATGATATGTTATTCTAGTTGAAAAATGAACTGGTAGAAAACCCTTAGTTGAACATTTTATAACCTTTGAATTCATAACAAAGGTTCACTAAGTGATTTTGAAAAGTACTTGTCATAGTACTTCTTTTGTAGAAGTTTGACCATACACAACTCAACAAAATGGTATTATTAAAGGAAATAGTTAAACTTTGGTAGAAATGACACATCATTTTCTTTTAGCAAATGTTTATCAATGATGTTTTTCATAGAATTTATCTATCTCTTAAGGGTGAATGTATGAAGATGGGTTACAATTTCATGAGAAATGCGCACGAAAATTTCACTCTTCCAAAAGTTCGGCCAAACTTTTGAAATTAATTTGGCCAAAATTTTTCCGTCGTTAATCGAACTTAGTCCGCCATTTACGTTGACAACAACAGTAACCGTATTTTTGGCCAGAGGCAGAAAAACTGGTGTTAAAATTTCGGCCGAACTTTGTTCTTATAAATATATCGGCCCTCACACTGCAAGAAGGTTTTCAACAATTTTCTGTTGCGTGACCGTTGGAGAGTGTTGGGAGGTGTAGTGTTGTGTGACCATTGGAGAGCGCTGGGAGGTATGTTTTTGGTTTGTTTTTTTTCTTGTTTTTTTTATGTGTTATGATAATTTCATTTTTTGTAGTGTTTACAGGTTTTTTCAAGATTCCCGAGGTCTGCTTAGTGTGCTCGGCATGCTCGTCTTTGTCTCCTCGCCGTCTGCTTGTGTCCTTGGTGTGTTCATTCTCATCTCCTTGTCGTCTGCTCTGCGTCCTCGACGTGCTCGAGCTCGTCTCCTCGTCTCAATTCTAGGTAATTCAGTGCCATGCCAAGCCACACTTTTTTTTTATAAAAAGTCTATTATTTTGTTGTTCAAAAATTGCATTTATATGTATGCATAATTTTTTTTTGGTTAAATTATTCTAATTTTTGTTAAATTGTTTTTGTTTTAATTGTTCTGTTAAATTGTTAAATTGTTAAGTTAAATTGTTCTGTTAAATTGTTAAATTAAATTAAATTGTTAGATTAAAATAATAGACTCTAAAATTACCAACAAATATATGCCGCACACTTCTTATTTTCCACCTGTTTTCGAATCACCCATTCCCCAATCTCAACTATTACAAGTTTTCACCATACAATGAGAAAATAACCTAGTTCTATCATACCCAAAATCGAGTTAAACCATCATAGCTATAAGCTCTGGTCATAGCTGTAGACAATCATTGCCTCAAGTCATTCATAGCAAGTCATTGCCCATAGCAGAAACATACATATATCACCAATACAAGCCATACATAGCTGCATATATATGCCATATAGATCATATTGATCATAGTGTAGAAAATACAGTGGCTAAAGGGTGAAGTTCCACTATGTATGGCATAATCTCATATATGACCATGAGATGAAATTGAGGTTACCGACAAATATATGAAGCACACTTTTATAATATGCATGCACAATGTCCATTAAAAATCATGTAGCACCATTGTTACTTTTTTAAAGCATCGGGCTCTAATAACCATTGAACCTAGGTGATTTATTAAGAGATGATATGACAACACAGACATTATGCAACCAATATGACATTGCTATGAAATTATCATGAACAAGTGTTATCTAAATAGCATGTCATATGACATAGAAAACTTCAGAATTAGTGTATTATCTTTATGGAAGTACAAGAAGATGTACATGTAATGTAGTAGTTTAGTTGTCAAGCCTCCCAAAAAATAACGAAACAAAAATGTGGTAGGAATTCAAAATTATCTTCTTGGTTGTACACAAGGATAGTTTGTTTAGTATTTATGTAATTTTATTCTAAATTCTAGAATATTTAAAAATTTTGATTTAAAAGGGAAGTTAAATAAATAGTTAACGTTTTTTAATATTTATGATATTCCTAAAATATTTTAAAATCTACGTAAAACTACCTTTACAAAAGAGTGTTTTTGTCTGCACTTGAAATACTTGATCAATGGAAAATAGACATATGTTTTCCCGAAGTTAAATATTTTTTTCTAAATTCCATTCCTACATCATTATATAAGAACTTAGAGTCTATAGATTTCTAGACTCTATAAAAGCTTGCATAATGTTATCATTTCATTGGTTGAGAAATTGATATCACATTCTAAAGAAAATTCTACCAACCACTGAATCGATAACCTTCACTTTACAAGGTCGATTGTGCTCGGAATTGACAAATTCGACTACCTACTAAATTGATAGGCCTTCGCCCAATAGGTTCAATTGCGCTTGGAATTGAAAAAGTTGAATAAGTACCCCACTAATGACGACTTAAACAACACAATCCACTAAAAAACCAACGAATTTTGGTACTTTATTACATTTTTGCATTCTCATAGTCACCAAGTCAAGAAGTATTCAAGCCAAGTGTAGAATTATTGACTTGCGAGGCTTATTTTAAAACTTAGTATAAGGGAGATGTGTAATTTCACTTGTACTTAGCCTTGATTTGACACATGTCTTTAAAAAAAACATTAGCTATAATAAAAATACTTGGGAACTTGGATGATTTGAATAATATGATGATCTTTTATATGATATGTTTTAGTGAAAAACTTTAAAAAAAGGTAGATCTAAGATAAAGAGATTTAGTGTACACAATGCAAGTTCCAGGTAAGTCATTTCCATGCAAAGCCACACTATTCTTCGAATTTAAATTTTTGACAAAAAAATAAGAATTAATTGTGCAATTCGAAAAAAAAAAATACAATTAAAGTCTATTATAATGTTGTTCAAAAAAATCATTTATATGTATGCATATATTTTTTTGTAAAAATGTTCTGATTTTTGTTAAATTGTTAAATTTTTTTGTTTTTTTGTTTTTAATTTTTAATTTTTAAATAACATTTTTAAAACCAACAATTAACTTTTATTACTCTGCATAAATAATTCACCTACTAATTTTTTAAATTTTTACCATAAAATGGTGGATTTTTTCCTGTCATATCATCCATACCATACTTCTGTTTACAATGCCTAAATTTACACAATTGATGTACACTACAACTCTGCATTTTCATTTGCTTATCATCCCTTTCAAAACTTTCTTTGGACTCTGAGAAACACTGGAAGTTGACATAGTTAATTTCCATTTCACAGAAGCTAAAATTTTCACGATATTAAATATAATCATTTTCCTTGCAACCTTTCTCTTCTACATTCTAGGTCTGCAGGACTTCTTGACCCTCCTCTTTGGTGACAACTCTATTTTATTGGAATATTTGCTACCGTGTTAGAATTTTAGGCATAGACCAAGATTGTCATCAGTTGTATCAATGGGTGACTATAAAATTACATTCTTTGCCTCAGGAAACTCATCACCTCCTCTGCCTAACACCATTGACATTGTTGACATCAACAGTGCCACCAACTGCATATGAATCATCATTTTGTGCATCATCTTTCTTTCTCTTTTAAACAACTTCCATTGATTTAAACTTTAGTTTTGGTTGTGTTATTTCTTTGGAATGCCTTAATCCCAGCTCTTGTATTTCATGGCCTAAGAGCAACAACACATTCTCTATTATCATTGTCATAATTGTCACACAATTTTACCAGTTTATGGTTTCAACTTTGTCATCATCATCTTGCCAATGGTAAAAAACCATGTCTTTAGTGGATGGTGCATTTAAGAAGTGATCAATACTAGTTTTCTTGAAATCTGAGTACAAAATATGTTCTACCCAACCTCGTTACTTTCTTGAGCAATCAGACCTCTAACAAACCCAATTCAAGTTTGGGAAGGGAGATATGAAAATTAAACATTGTATTTATGATTTGCCTCTAATATGCCTCTGTTTTGTTAAAATCACAATCAAAATTCATTTGGGAATCAGGTTTGACGTGGATTTTTTCTTTCAGATTTGCAATACCTTCTTCAACAATGCTAACAATGTTGTTATTCTTGAATTCTAGGCATAAAAAATGACTTAGTGTAGCATCAACATTATTATCATGATTTGGGGCATCATCTTCCACGTTGTCTCTTTGATCTGGTGCTCCAATGTTCTGAAGGAGATTGATTGGATTTTCATTAAGGATTTCCAATAGCCCTTGTCCTTTTTAACAAGGATGCTTTCAAAATCACATGTGTCATGCTAGTCTCTGTTTCCTTGCTCTAAGGCAACAATATCTTCATCACACTTAGGAGAATCAGCTGGAAAATCTTGGTGGATACCCCATTTCTTTTGTTCCAATTTTTATGACCGCTTCAGTGTTGTCAAAAACGTCTAGCAGGTTTGTGTCTATCAGATATGAGGGTATCAAAGAAACTCTCAAGTTGTAGATTTGTGCTTGATAACTTTTTCCATATGCATTTTTTTAAAAATAAAGTGATCTTTTAAATTATATTTAAATTAAGTAATGTTTTGGCAAGTTGTATTCCAACGGTGGCTGATTTTCTACAGATTTAATAGTTGTGACCACTTCAATAAGCGATGTTTATAATTCCACTTATAATTGTGAGGCTTTGCATAGTTTTCAACTTTGAAAATGGTTTTTTTGTTTTAACATAATAGTATAAATGTATTTTAATTTTTGAGATGAATCAAATTTTGAGAAGCCCAAAATATTTTCTCAAATTTTATGTTTCTTTCTTTGCCTAAGATTATGACCCTTTCCCTTATTCTTCACCATCGTGGAGGAAAAATAAACATCAAATATTGGATACATGTAGGTTGTGGCCTCTTTCAATGCTATATCGTAAGCCAATTCGATAAGATCCTAGTAAAAAAAAATGATAGCTCACAACCCAATCCAAGAGCGTGCTACTCAAAAAAAAATTCAGTCCTTTGATTAGTTGGCCTACCATAAAATTTTTCTATATCTAAATGAATAGTCATTTGATTAGTAATCAGACTTCTAACACATCCAATTCAAGTTTGGGAAGGGAGATATGAAAATTATCATAAACTGGTTAGTTATTAAAACATAGTATTTATGATCTGCCTCTGTTTTGCTGAAAGAACAGATCCAAATTTATTTGGGAATGAGGTTTGGTGTGGAATTTTTCTTTCATATTTGTAGTACCTTATTCAATAATGCTAGAAATGTTGTTCTTCTTGAATTCTAGGCATAAAAAATCACGTAGTGTAGTAGCAACATTATTATCATGATTTGGGACATCATCTTCCACATTGTCTCTTTGATCTGGTGCTCCAATGTTATGAAGGAGCTAACAAAGATAAAATTCCATTACCAAAACAACAGAGCTACAGAAGGAAGAATCATATAGAGAAGAATGAGGGGAAAATGGCGCAAATAGTGTTAGAAGCGGAGATAATGAGAATGAGAATTATATTTGTGGACTTGAGGAAAAATTGGATGTCGTTACAATGAAGGATTCCCAGGTACAATCTTAAGCAACTTAATTTAATTTTGTATAAGGTTTGGAAATGTTAAATACGTTACAATTGTAGAGTGGTTTTTTCAAATTATAGGGGTAGAGTTGGGTTTTCAGATTCCACAATTCCAATGGGAAATATTTTGTGTGTTTAAAGTGGATGTGACCTATCCAAATTCCCATTTCACTATTCAATTCTGTGTTCCATAAGTTGAAAAATTATTGCAGATTTGTTTTGTTCACCTCACCTCACCTTCCAATAGGTTGTGTTTGCATTATTTTATATATCATTTTTATTGGTGATTGGTGTACCTGTTGCACTTGCCTCTCCTGATGGTTGGTCAAGTACCAAAAATGACGGAATCTGCTTAGCCTTCCCTTTGAGAACCCAACACAACCCAAGAAGTTCATGAGGCAGAGGCTAAGGTAAAGAGAAGGTACTTGGGGATTCCCTTGCATGATGGGCAAGTAGGAAGGTGAGTATTCTTTCTGTCTAAACCCACTTAACTAATAAAAGTGTTGTTTTATTTAAAAAATATTTACATTTCAGCACATTAAGAATGGATATATAGGGAGGTCGCACTGCTAGGAGATTTTGATTTATGCTTGCTTGCATAGATGTCAAGATCATAGCTAAGCAACAGTCTGGAATCAGTTACAAGGTGGGTAGGGGGATTTTCATGCCTGAAAAACGTGTAGCTCAGGTGATTCGCTGCCGCTTGCCCCAAATGAGATCAATGAATCAATAAGGTTATATATACCAGAATTTGTTAAGACGAAGTAGATCGATCTAGACCATGAACAACTTAGGGATAACCTTCGTGTGTGGAGGGAAAGCGATAACCTTCCTTCATGCATGAATTTGTTATGACAACGTAGATCGATCTATAGTGATAGACAGCTACTCTGGCCATGTTGTATAGTAGTGTTAATCTCGAGTATCCCAGCCATTAGAGTAGCCTTCGATTAAAATTATTGCTCCTGGAAAGATTTTGTTCATGTAAAATTTCCAAAATGTAGTTATATATATATATATATATATATATATATATATATATATATATATATATATATATATATATATATATATATATATATATATATATATATATATATATATATATATATATATATATATATTCTGACTTTCAAAGGAACTAAAGTAAATATGGAAACAAGCATAGTGTTGCACAGTGCTTTAGAGGATGTGAGCAAAGTCCCAAGTTTCATGATGAGTGAATGCACACCAAAATTTAGGGAACTCTTGGACAATGCCAACATCAAAAAGCGGATGAAGAAAAGTCAAATGCACCACAAAACATTCATAAATGATTAATGTGAATGAAAGATATTACGTAAAAACCCATGAATGGTCATAATTGATCTAGAGGAGGGACTCATATATGGTACACAAGTACATACGAGATCTATGATCTGAATCTGAACACAATGAACAACAAATAAGTAAAATTTATATTGTGAGGCAGTACTTGTTCGTTGTCACGAACAACTGATTCATGCCCCATAACCTACAGAAGGGAGTCCTTTGAAATTTTTTTTACTACAGTGGGGCCCTTTTATATTATCCTTGATAGTTGTTTGTTGATGTCTCTTGAAGAAGTGAATTGGATAATTTCCCGAAGGAAGTTAAAAGCTAGGAGACGGGGCTTCTTCTGCTCCAAAGATATATGCCAAGGATCTGACTTCAACATGTTATATTCTTGTGCACTTGTTCAACATTATCTAGTATGTTCTCTCCTGTAATAAGTAGAACTATCTAGAAAAAGAGAGAAATAAATTGTCTCGAGCACTTGAGCAAACCCGTCAGATTTGATATTGACTGCATGAAAGAAAAATTGAAGAGAAAAAGACGCGTTGGTGATTTCAGCATTGATGTCAACGGTGTATGCAGACAGTAAGCTTGGAATTTGGCAATGAGCCATGGATTGGAACTTAAATTTGTATGGTGGAACTTCTCTTGAAGAAGGCTATATAGGTTCATTCGATTGCCTGGTCGATACAACACTCCGCCTGTAGGGATCGAGAAATCAAGACACTTTGGCAACATTCAAATGGAGGAACACAATTTATTGATGATATAATCAAGTTTTATGGTAGTTGTTATCACTTTGCCAGATTCCCAAGGCCGAGGAAGGAATCCCAACAGAGGTAACCACAAACCAAGACTATGACTTGATCGGTAGCCCTATCAAGCCGGAGAGGGCTCTCTTGATCCGAATGGAAAATGGCATCCGCCCATGGTATTCATCTACCCATGTTATCCATCCACCTATGGAATCTATCCATGGTATTGTAAATGTCATTGACCCATGTTATTCATCCACCCATTGTATTTATAGCCTTTTTTGAGTTACAATACCATGGGCGGATCTTGAGGGGAGGCCACCAAGATCTAAAAAATTGAAATGGATTTGACAAGATCTGCAAAATTAAAATGCTAGAAAAGAGAGAGAGCACAAAGCAAGTAAAACCACAAAGAAATTTGTTTTATTAAAATAGAGAATAACTATAGAAGCTACATTGTGGTGGAAAATCTATCCTTTTACAAAGTGAGGCTTGTTATTTATAGCCTTTTTGAGTTACAATACTATGGGTATATACCATAGGTGGATACCATGGGTAGATACCACTTACAATACCATGGGTAAATTCCATGTGTGGATGAATACCATGGGTGGATACATACCATGGGTGGATGAATATCATGGATAGATGTCACTTACAATACCATGGGCAAATAAATACAATGGGTGGATGAATACCATGGGTCGATGACATTTACAATACCATGGGTAAATTCCATGGGTGGATGGATAACATGGGTGGATGAATACCATGGGTGGATGCCATTTTCCATTCAGATCATTCCCCCTCCTTAAGAAGCAATGGTCCCCATTGCATGAAGTTCTCTCCTGAGAAGCCTTTTTTGAATATGAAGAGCCATTGAAAATAATGGTTTTGTGTAGTTAACCCATAACTGTGATGAACAAAGATCCCAGCCTTAGAGATACCCTGCAATGCTTGTGACCAACTGTGATATTGACAGTGTGCGGCCTAGCAAATGGACTTAGATGAAGTGTGGGTTTGTGGATGAACCAAAACCATGACAAATGAAGATCCAAGGATAGAGATACCCTATAATGCTTGTGACCAATTGTGTTACTAATAGTGTGCAGCCTAGCAAATGGACTTCGATGAGAAGGCTTTTGTGCGGTTGACCCATAACTGTGATGCTGATTGTTGATGAAGTAGCAGGTGCCTACATAGCTTTGGGTGGGATGACACGTCTCCAAATAACCCAAGATGAATGCTGCTATGCTGAAACTGATGAATGTGAAGTAGGTGCCTACCAAAGCGGGGTGGAAGGGCACGTCTCCAAAGGGAACCCACTCCGAATGCTGCTCCAAATTTAAAATGAGCGTAACTCAGTCAATATAACTCAGAATATTTATTATAACCTATTTTTGGAAATGGAATGATCATTCTGCATCTTCTCGTGTAATTGAAATCGATATCGGGAGGCCCTAGACTCTTAGATTCGCACTGTAACTGTCCTGCCGTGACAAAATTTCTGAAAAAATAGCTGATTTTAAATCAACGATAACTCCCTCGTCCGGTCTCCGATTCAACCGATTTGTTTTTTGAAATCGGGTGATTTTTCAAGGAGAGCTCAAATATTAACCATTTATCTAAAATTTTACACTTAAAGCTGCAATAAATTACGGGAGAGCTGCCGTCTATGAATTGTCATCAGAAAAATTGTTGCAACATTGTTGATTTTGAATGATCGATATCTCCTTCATTCGAAATCCAATTCGGCCAATTGTTTTTCTGAATTCGAGTATTTTTTCACAAGGAATCCAGATTTGGTCTTTTTTTTTTTTGTAAATATTTCACCAAAAGATTCATATCTGATCTACAAACTCGCTGCCCAAAAAAATTCATAGAGTTTGCTGAAGATTGCTGCAGAACATTGAAACTGAAATATGCTTCAAACCCTCATTCCCATGGATTCGTAACCTGACTTTGATACCACTTACAATACCATGGGTAAATTCCATGTGTGGATGAATACCATGGGTGGATACATACCATGGGTGGATGGATATCATGGATAGATGTCACTTACAATACCGTGGGCGAATAAATACAATGGGTGGATGAATACCATGGGTCGATGACATTTACAATACCATGGGTAAATTCCATGGGTGGATCGATAGCATGGGTAGATGAATACCATGGGCAGATGCCATTTTTCATTCAGATGATCTCACCAAAAGGGTCACAGCCAGGAGGGCTGGAGAAATTATGGTTTTAGGCTAGATAATGAGTGCAGGGGATTGTTTTGATTGGGGTTGGGCTCACTAAATGAGGATTAGGTCAAGGGGACTAGGTTAGGGAAATTGAGATGGAATTGCAGTCCATTCGATGGGGAAAGGTAGGTAGAAGGCTCAACACTTAAAGTTGATTTAGTGAGATAGTTCAAGATTGATGAGGATCTAGGAAGAGCATAGGAGATGAATTCTTCTTAAATTGAAGAAAATGGAAAAATTATGAAAATTTTCCCAAAAAAGAGCATGAAAAACATGTATTCTTCCTATCAACTTGAAATTTATCATATAATAGACATGAAAATTTTATGATTTTACAAAACATTCATACATATGATCATAGAGAAAAAAACCTATGCCAAACATTCATACCACATGAATCCCAAAGAAATAGCTGCAATTTTTCATTAATTTCTAGGCCAAACTATTTCTTGATCAATACACTAGCATCCAAAATGATTCCAGCCACTGGCTCCCGTGAAGATCTGAGCTAAATAGACCTCAAAAACACCTCCACTCATCCATATGGGTCAAATTCAGGAGATGAGAGGGATATTACATAAAAATATGAACTGATAGCTAGAGTGTAGGATGAGAAAAGTGACTCATTCCTATCTCTAATGAACTGATTCATTACACCTCAAATGGTTGACTTACGTAATGTATTTACCCCGGGTAAAAGTAAAAACATGATATTTACATTCATCTTGATGATTTACATAAGTAAATTCCTCATTTCCTAAATTAAAAGTAAAACTGGTGTGAAACTTCAAAAATTTTTGAAGACTGTGTAAAAGGCATTTTCCTTGTGAAACACGCAATGTATAGGCAGAAAATTGACCGCTATTCAAGGCTGATTTTGAGTGCCTTCCTGGTGTCCAAATTAGCTCCATGATAGCACATTTGAAATACCTTTGAGTCTATTTTCCAAAAATACTTCTAGTTTTCAAAATGATGCTCATTTCCCCCGTCAAAAACCTATTCTCCCAAGACTAGTAAACGCACAACGACTGGGCAGATTTAGAGGCAGAAACATGAAATTTTGATGGTTTTTTGAGCTTTTGATGGACCAGTTCTCCTCCAAAAACTCTGAAACTTTCTAGAGTTGATGTCCTCATCAATACAAACCTTTTGGTAGTGGCCATGTTTCATTTGGAGGTCCCAAAAAAGAGCATAGCGACCAGGTCGCTACGCGTTTAACAGTTTTGCTATGGTTTAGGAAAACACACAACACCAGTGAAGCACCTTTTTGAAAACTACATTTGAAGGCCTTCCTGGTGTCCAAATTGGGCCCAAGATAGCTTGTTGGAAATTTTATTTTGTATACTTTCCAAATATACATTTTTTGTTCTGATTGGAGTTTATTTTCCCTATCAAAAGCTGATTTTCCCAAGACTGGTCAAAACGTGAAGAATGAGGGTGCATAAATGCAGAGTGCTATTGCAGGCAACGTTGGGAAGCCTTCCTCAACTCCAAATTGAGCTCATGATAACTCTTTGGAAATAAATCTTTGTTTATTTATCATTCGAATTATCAAGAAAGTGATTTGGACAATCCAGCTATGAGAAAACTTGATTTTCCCAAGGTCACTCGAGAAGTGCAGCAACTCTCCTGTGGCACCTGTATTTTTGACATTTCTATAAAACCATGACACTTGTATAAAAACTGAAGGAGGTTTTTTTTCCTTGCCATATTATTGAAAAAAACCTCTCTCACGTTTGTTAAATTCATCTTTGTTTTGTTAGAAACACAGTTTGAAGAAAAACCGACCTTATGAGTGGAAAATGACTTGAATCTTGGAATGACTTCTCAAAAAATGAATGAGACATGATGTTTATGAGATGAAATGACCTCATACTTACTGATATGACCTACCTTATGGCTCCTCTACTAAAATGTCTCATTTCCATAGCAAACCCTAGCTCACTGGGAGAGGAAATTAGGGTTTAGTGCTTGTGAACAATGATGACTTGGGTACCTTTGGGAAAAGACAACTCCCTTTGAAATTTGATAAATTGATGAACTAAAAACTCTTTCACTTTGACATTTTATGTGTTGGCATGTGGAACTCTGAGTTGGCAGCCTTTGGGAGACTGAATACTTATTACATTTGAATTGACATAAAATTACATGAATAAATAAAAATTACATCTCATTCCAATTGAAATCAAATTAAAACTTTGGAAACCATCTTGGAGGTCATATTTACATGGTAAAGAGACATTATTGGGATCACTCTCATACTTTGTTGACCTTATGCAAATGAAATGGTGCATTTGTGGACCTTGAAAGACAAAACCCTAATGACCTAATAAGACTTTGAATAACCTGAATTCCATGGTTGACTTTAATTGAGAAAAGACATGGTGAAATTAGATTTTGATAGGTGTTATTATGCTCAAGAAGAAATGAAGGTGAGTCAGTAAATGTGATCTTTTGAGGGAGAGTGAAGTTTTATTGAGGAAGGCTACCATCAGTGAAACAATTTTTAGCATGACCTAATCAAATGATATAAAAGTTTCGGAGTGAGACACCTAAAATAAAAATGAAAGGAATGATATTATTCACTAATGGCAGAATGCATATTATGACACTAACATTGGCCTAATTGGGGATGACAGCTCGGACATAGGTGTCAAGAACCATAGATCTCTGAGTTGAGAAGATCAGTGCTTTCTTCCATTGGGCCAAATACGGTAAAAAATAACTAAAACTAAAATGCAGGATTGACTATTTGACAACTTAATGACACAAAATAAATGAAATTGACTCAATTTGACTTGAATTGACTAAAACAAGACTCAAAAAATAAACTTACCCTACTTATTGATGGCAGTACATCACCGAGACTTGAAGGCATCAAATCCTAATGAAAACCACCTGCCTGCTGAAGACATATGTACAATCATGTGAAGTGATCCTTCTAGTGTAACCAATCCAATAGATGGTTACTTGCTTGAATTCTTCTCTCACTTTCCTCGAGTAGGCAGAAACAACAAAAACTAGGCCACTCCAAGTGTTTACTGAACATGTGCAACTCATCCATGAAAACAAGAAAATACATCTTCCCTGCTAACTGTAGAAATCAGTAAAAGGATCTTCAAAAATATGAAATGTTACCTTGTCTTGAGACTCAGAAAAAACACAAGCACACTCTTCATTCTAATAGGAAAGAACACTTGGTTTTTGATCCATAGGAGAGCATAGGGAAGTATGAATTTCTGCTATCTAAGTGTTGGCTGCAAATTCCTGAAGCATGAACACTCTGATTCTTTCTCTGGCATACTGTCTTTATTAGGATCATACTCCTAAAATTCATATTCTAAATCATCTTTGAACAGAAAACATTCTTCAAGATTATCAAACATGATAGCCCTATCATCTTCATGAAAAACAATAGTATCTTCTAGATGATCTTCTTGCAGGAAATCATCATCACAAATTGGTTTACTCACAACAACTTCCTGTATGGCTTTATCAGGTTTCTCATCAAAATTATCTTCATATTTATCGTACTTAGGAAAATCAGGTTCTAGAGAAACTTCATCAAATACGAACATTGAAAAAGGAGATTGTCTTTCTTCATGATGATCTATAAATCTAGTTTCAGGATTGTCCTCATTTAAACTTAGATTTTCATTTTAAAAAATGGAAGAAGTTTTACCAACACTTTATTGAATATGTGAACATGAAAAACTTGCTTTAGCTTGGACTGTAATATGACTTTTCAAGAGTTGATCTATCTCATCTTCAGACAGAGGAGAAATTACTTTTTGTTTTCTTTTGATAACACAATAATTGTCTTCTTTCTCTCCTAAAGATTCACAAGGATGTTGAATATCTTCTTTAACCTTTGGCTGCTCAACTTGTTGTACTGCTACAAGAATTTTCCTATGGGAAGTATTTATGAACATCAAGACAATATACATCATATTTTTCTTCCATGAGAGAAAACACTTGCTCTTTTTGGTGATAAAAAGGATTGTCATGCAAAGCCTCCAAGATCTCTTCATCCATGAAATCACTATCATCATAATAATACTCTAGGTTTTGAATGAAAACCTCAAATTGATCACAACAATTATTAACCAAAGACAAAGAAGGGTAAGACTCCTTGTATTATTCATAAAATATTGAATGGAAAACTCTAAGAGAACAAATAATGGCAGGTGGCAAACCTTCATACCAATATCATGATTTTCCTTCAAGAGAAGCCATGAACATCTTTAAAAGAAAATCTTCAGGAAATTCAACCTTCAACTTGCGTGTGTGCATGTGAAATTTAACTAGATGTAAAGCAGCATCATTCCTATCATCATCTTTAAACATAGGAAAATTCCTTTGCCAAACTACCTTAGGCATTTTATTTGGGAAACCTAGAATGTGATCCCGGCTCATGGGAGCATACCTTCTTGCAACAATTTCCATCTTGAAAAATCTTGAAGCTACTAATCTTCATGCAGTGGAGTCGCCATGAAGTGTTGATTTTCTAGATCTTTCAGTCAACAGAGTCACTAGGTGAATGGTTCAACCTTCATATGTGTCCAACTGCTGTTCACCGTCAACAATTAGATCTAAATTTTTGTCTTTATTTCCCAGGGAAGATCTAATCATTCGTTCCCCAGTAATGGCGCTAGTATGTTATCACTCTGCCAGATTCCCAAGGCTGAGGAAGAAATCCCAACAGAGGTAACCACAAACCAAGATTTTGACTTGATAGCTAGCCCTATCAAGCCGGACAGGGCTCTCTCCAAAAGGGTCACAACCAAGAGGGTTGGATAAATTAGGGTTTTAGGCTAGATAATGAGTGCGGTGGATTGTTTTGATTGGGGTTGGGCTCACTGAATGAGGATTAGGTCAAGGGGACTAGGTTAGGGAAATTGAGATGGAATTGCAGTCCATTCGATGGGGAAAGGTAGGTAGAAGCCTCAACACTTAAAGGTGATTTAGTGAGATGGTTCAAGACTGATGAGGAGCTAGGAAGAGCATAGGAGATGAATTCTTCCTAAACTAAAGAAAATGGACAAATTATGAAAAAATTTCCAAAACAGAGCATGAAAAACATGTATTCTTCCTATCAACTTGAAATTTATCATATAATAGACATGAAAATTTTATGAGCTTACAAAAAATTCATACAAATGATCACAGAGAAAAAAAAACTATGCCAAACATTCATACCACATGAATCCCAAAGAAATAACTGCAATTTTTCTTTAATTTCTAGGCCAAACTGTTTCTTGATCAATACACTAGCATCCAAAATGATTCCAACCATTGGCTCCTGTGAAGATCTGAGCTAAATAGACCTCAAAACCACCTCCAATCATCCATAGGGGTCAAATTCACGAGATGAGGGAGATATTACATAAAAATATGAACTGATAGCTAGAGTGTAGGATGAGAAAATTGACTCATTCCTATCTCTAATGAACTGATTCATTACACCTCAAATGGTATACTTACCTAATGTATTTACCCTAGGTAAAAGGAAAAACATGATATTTACATTCATCTTGACCATTTACTTAAGTAAATTCCTCATTTCCTAAAGTAAAAATCAAATTGGAGTGAAACTTCAAAAATTTCTGAAGACTGTGTAAAAGGCATTTTCCTTATGAAACACATAGCGTCTAGGTAGAAAAATTGACCTATATTCAAGGCTGATTTTGAGTGCCTTCCCGGTGTCAAAATCAACTCCATTATAGCTCATTAGAAATCCCTTTGAGTATATTTTCCAAAAATAACTCTAGTTTTCAAAATGATGCTCATTCACTCTGTCAAAAACCTGTTCTACCAAGACTGGTAAACGCGGAGTGACCAGGCAAATTAAGAGATTGAAACATGAAATTTTGATGGTTTTTTAAGCTTTTGATGGACCAGTTCTCCTCCAAAAACTCTAAAAATTTCTAGGGTTGATATCCTCATCAACAAAAACCTACTGGTAGTGGCCATTTGTCATTTGGAGGTCCCAAAAAATATCATAGCGTCCAGGTCGCTATGCGTTTAACAATTTTGTTGTGCTTTAGGAAAACGCGCAGCGCCAGTGCAACACTGTTTGGAAAACTACATTTGGAGGCCTTCCCTGTGTCAAAATTGGGCCTAGGATAGCTCATGTGAAATCTTATTCTGTCTACTATCCAAATATACCTTTTTTTTTCTTATTGGAATTGATTTTCGCTGTCAAAAGTTTCTTTTCCCAAGACTAGGAAAAAAGTGCAGAATGAGGGTGCAGAAATGCAGAGTGCTATTGCAGACAAATTTTGGAAGCCTTCCTAAAATCCAAATTGAGTTCATGATAGCTCATTGGAAGGATATATTTGTCTAGTTATCATTTAAATTATAAATCAAGTGATTTGGACACTTCAGCTATGAGAAAACATGATTTTCCCAAGGTCACTCCAGAAGTGAAGAAACTCTCCTATGGCACCTGTATTTTTGACATTTATATAAAACCATGAAACCTGTGTAAAAAATAAAGGAGGTTTTTCTTCCTTGTTCCATGGGGGACAAAAAAATCTCTCACTGTTGTCAAATTCATCTTTGTTTTTTCAGAAACATAGTTTGAAGAAAAATTGACCCTATAAGTGGCAAATGACTTGACTTTTGGAATGACTTCTCAAAAAATGACGGCGAAATGATTTTTATGAGATGAAATGACCTCATACTTACTAATATGACCTACCTTATGGCTCCTCTACTCAAATTTCTTGTTTCCATAGCAAACCCTCGCTTAGTGGGAGAGGAAATTAGGGTTTAGTGCTTGTGAACAATGATGACTTGGGAAACTTTGAGAAAAGACAACTCCCTTTGACATTTGATCAATTGATGAACTGAAAACTCTCACTTTGAAATTTTATGTGTTGGCATGTGGAAATTTGAGTTGGCAGCCTTTGGAGACTAAATACTTATTACATTTGAATTGACATAAAATTACATGAATAAATAAAAATTACATCTTGGAATGAAACTCACACTTGAAATCAAATTACATCTTGACATGGTAAAGAGACATTATTGGGATCACTCTCATACTTTGCTGACCTTATGAAAATGAAATGGTGCATTTTTGGACCTTTAAAGACAAAACCCTAATGACCTAATGAGACTTTGAATAAACCGAATTCCATGGTTGACTTTAACTGAGACAAGACATGGTGAAATGGGATTTTCATAGGTGTTACTATGCTCAAGAAGACATGAAGGTGAGTCAGCAAATGTGATATTCTAAGGGAGAGTGAAGTTTTATTGAGGAAGGCTACCATCAGTGAAACAATTTTTAGCATGACCTAATGGAATGATATAAAATTTTTGGAGTGAGACACCTAAAATAAAAATGAAAGGAATGATATTAATCACTGATGGCAGAATGCATACTATGACACTAACAATAGTGTTCTGGGTAGTAGATACAAATCTCATCCAAACTAATATTGTTGGTTTTAACACAACATATTAATTTAAATTTTTGACCTGAATATTCATACCTTAATGGTGCTCGTGATTACATACATGTTTCTCATATCATGCAATTGTTTTTGGGTTGCATAAACAAGGAAATGAGTATCAAACCTCTTCAAGGACTTCTCCACACCTTCATCACCATAGTTATTGAGTGCACAAGCATTGTATTTTTTTTTTTTACGGATCAGTTCTGCAAACATTGTCATAGGTACCCATTGCTTGCAATCTGCTGACTGTCGTCATTAATTTTAACTTACTAGGATAACCCTCCTGGTTACCCCAATTTTGCGCAAGGCACAATTATGGGTAACCGTCCCCTCTTATATTATCATGCTCTTCTTTGAGCACTAGAACATGGTTAACCTCACCTGGTGTAAAAGCTCTGGCTCATTTTTCCCTTCTGTGTACCAAGCGCAACAACTCTCTAAACACATTTACGCAACATTTATTATCTTGAATAACTTTACAGTCTTTGGGCTGAATATGATTTTTATCAACTTTCATTTCAAATTATAATTATTTACAAATAGACCATTCAGAACTGTGTGGAAACTTCATTAACACAATCAGGCACTTTGGTGGCATGTGATCATTCATCACATGTAGATGACAAAGGATTAATGTATCTTAAGAAACAGTGCTTAAAGAAGAAAGAGAGAAAGCTTAGAACTCTGTGATATGGTCCATACTCCATAGAGAATCATCCAACAAATTTGAGAGAAGAAATTTAAGTTGGATTTTCCATCATTCTTTGGGATTCATTTCATCACATGTAGCAGTCAAAGCATTAGTGTATCTTCAGAAATGGTGCTTAAAGAAGAAAGAGGGAAAGGATAAAACTCTGTGATATGGTGCATACTCCATAGAGAATCATCCAACATATGTGAAAGAAGGCACTTAAGTTGGATTTTCCATCGTGCATTTGGATTCATCTATTGTTCAACATAATATATAGATTTGATTGAAGCTCTAGAAGACATCCATGCTTGATGAAGTTGAACAGGAGTCCATCACATCATTTTCCATAGATTTTTTCTTAATTTTGGCATAGCAGTGGAAGAAGTCATAGTTTTGTAGTGCAAATATTAGGTAACCAAATAGGGAGCTATGCAACTTTACAAGAATGGGCTGAAAGGACAATTTCCCTTGGTTGGAAAGTGGTACAACTTGGAACAAATCAAATCAAGAAGAATATTCCTCAAATATAAGGAAGTTGATGAATAATGGAAATTTCTAAGTGGGGATATTTGATTGTAAATAAGATCAGAGGTTGAATGAATCTATGATAATGTAAATTTTCTTTGAGGAGAATTTCAACAAAAAATTTTCTACAGTATGAACACTATTTCATAAGTGAGTTGTGAAGATGATAGACACAAGTCACATATCATATTTAACATTCCTTGTCCAATTTTAGAGTGATGGTAGTCACTGCATTAGAGGATGTGCTAAAATTTGGGTCAAATATTCATGTAGTGATCCGATTATGCTAGAAATATTGTGACAAATAAGGGCAAGAGAAATGTAAAAGGTTGTTAAGAAGTGGGCCTCATCTGCCACCTCTTGCTACCATTTTTCTGCTGAAGCTAATTTCTCTGAGATAGTTAGAAACAATTGTTGCCAAGGTGCATCCACCATCTGTGGACTGGTTGGTGAAGCAAAAGAGAATTTTTGTAAGAGGGATTGCATGAGAAGTATAAGCACATGTGAGACTGCCTCAATGATAGTTGTTTATGTAAATTTACTTGCAAATGGTAGTGAGCAAGGCATTGATGTATTAGTTCCCACTGTTGCACAGATAAAACATCCCACATGTTTTAACAATGGAATGATCCAAGGAACCTCATGTTTTACAGGGAGTAGTTACATTTCTACGCTTACATTTGATGTGTGTTTTCCAAAAGAACTCTTGATATTTGGATGTGGGTACAATTGTATTTTTAGGATGCAATAAATAAATAAATGATCAATATGATTGATACAAAATAAGGTCAAACCACCTCATATAGGTATTGAGGTGTGGTTCATAACCTAAGTTACTATGATATAATATAAATATCGATTTGCTATTTTTTTGGAAAGCTAGGATCTTCATATGATAGGGAAATGATAAGTATAGAAAAATTAAAATATAAGGCAATAAAAATTCAAAGTTAAGAATAAAAGGAATTTAGGAATTCACAACATTAGAACTATAAATTATAACCAGAAAAGAGAACTATGCATATTACTATTACCATAAATGGACTATAATTAATGATTTGATTTCCATCCTTGATAATTTATAAATATAAAATCACAATGCCTTAGACAAAAATGAGTGTCTCATCAACCAAGTAACAAGACATGTATAAACGGGGCCTATGTGCCATATCCTACGTGTCAGACACAGATATGTAAGGGGATGTATTTGACAAGTTCCTTCACTATGCCCCTCGTAAAATAGGGGCACATGGCCCATAAAAATATGTTTTCCCTTTCATTTGGGCTCATTTTACTCAACGGGTTGGAGGTGTGAGACGTTCTGGAGTGCACTTGAGGGTTACTATGCAGTGTTAGAAGGGATTCTAAGTATTGAGAAAGTCGATTTTAGTTTCTAAATTCTAAAAAAAATTGCATCTTTGTCAATATTTGAATTTTGTATTTGTAATTCACTAATTTTTTATATTTTTTAATACACATACACAATGTGTCCTCCCTGTCCTATTTTTGGCATTGTTGTGTCTTGTGTCAAACACTTGTATTTATGTATCCTATGTGTTTGATGTCATCATGTCATATGTCTTAGATCATTAATGATCACTCTGTTACCATGATAATATAGAGTAGGTCTAACAACATATCTTGAAATGGGTGCACATATTTCTCATTTTCATAGTATAGCTCTACATCATGAATATATTTCGGGTGGCCATGGATGTTGGAAGATTTAGTGGGAGGATGGATTGGTCTCCATCCACATAGAGAAATGGTTTTTAGTTTTATCAATTCCAGACATTTCAGGAGAGTACATGTCTAAAGCATTTGAAATGTACAAAATGATTACACCCTGTAGCAAAATTATCAGCATCAATAACATCAGAATTTCCATCAGAGTGATGCTCTCAACTTAGAATACTATAAAATGGTTATCTGTTATCTGTCCTCTAAAATTTCCTTCAAAAAACCTTAGGAAGCACAAATACTAGCTACTGTCTAGATTCATTGTTGCCTTCTATCATAAGATACAAAAGATCAACACTCAATTTCTAGATCTCATCCTTCTCACGGAATAATGCATTTTTCAAATGCACTATGACAATGCCACGACTCAAGTAGAGTTTCTGCAAACACAAAAATAAATAAAAATTAACTGTAGAATCTGCTCCAAATAGTTAGAAGGATCCTAGTAGTATAATGTATTAACTACATTTATATGCTAATTGGATCTCATGAATTGTGCCTTTTACAAAAACACGAGCTTAAGAAACAAGAAATGTTACTATACAGTGGTCTATAATTTCCGTTTATAGATGAGAGATTAGTAGGAAGTTAGTTACCGCTGAGCCTGGATCTGAAATTTATTCTTTCATAGGTTCATTAATTGGATAGCATGTCACTAGTCAGTGATACACATTTTTTTATTTAAATTTATGTGTACAAAATTCCAGTACAAATTACTGGACCTCCCTACCACGGTCATCCTTGGTCATTTGTGTGTGTGCGCACTATGTGGACATGTAAACAACATGATTCGATAAGATAATTTTCTTAATGCCCATATGTGACAACAAAAATAGGTCAATGGGACTGGAAAATACAATTGGTAACAAAATGAATTTGTGAGAAAGCTAAAATATAAAGTGATAGAAGTGAAAATAATAGAAAAGAGAGTAGGATAGGGTGGCTAGAGGGTAAACACTATAAAAGAGAAATACCACTACATCAAATAAGGTATAGGGTGAAGGTAAAGAAGGGAGCAGAAAAGACAACTAGTTGATACTAGTGATACAGGTGAAAATAACAAAAAAGAGAGTAGATAAGGGTGCCTAGAGGGTAAACACTAGAAAAAAGGAACACTGTAATCAACCAATATATCTCATCAACTGAATATCGAAAATATTTGGAATAATATAAATAAATCCATTTGGATTAAAATATTACATTGAATAAAATATGAGGGGTGATGATAGAATGATCGAATTATAATGAAGGCCCTATATAAATACCAATGTATATGGATTTTCACTAATAATCATGTCCTTTAGTTAATATGTGTTTTTTCATTATGATGTGTCTTTTAGTTATTAATTATTAATTATTTATATTTATATTACGTTATTACATTGCCTTCTCCTTTAGAAATGATTTGTCCCCAAAGAATATTTATGAAAATAATTTACATCTTTGCTATGGCTTGTAATGTCTTTGCAGATTCACTGCTCTTGACGTTGTCATGGTTTGTATGATACAACATGAATTTCTAAGTCGTGATGAGTAGGATTTCCAAACTATAGAAGGATTTAACCATCTTAATTCGATCATTTGTGGAACATTGTGCTTATAGGATTCACAAAATATTTATGAAAATGATTTACATATTTTCTATGGATTGTAATCTCTTCATAGATTCACTGCTCTTGATGTTGTCATGGTTGATATGGATATCAAAATTGACCAGGGTAGATTTAACGATAACCTAGTAATACAATAAATGATCACATTAAGTCAACCAACTAGATTAATGACATAACAAGAGTTTGTTTTACAAAAATGAGGATTACACCATTCTTAACACCACCCCTCGAGATGAATAAATGACTTGTGACATAAGATAAGATAAGATAATTTTATAAATTTCCAACAAATGAACACCAAAGAAGCTCAATGAAACTAAAAGATACATCCATTGTCAGTAAAATGTGGGAGTGAAAAAGCTACTCCTAGGTAATGTTGAAATCAAGATAAACAAAGCTAAAGAAAAATTGTAGCATTGATGAGTATCTATTAAACTAAGCACTAGATCTAATTAACACCAAAAGATGTATATAATAGTATTATAGGTGTGGTGATACAAAGAAAGTGCGTTTGAGACTAGAAAACTAGACCAAGGTTGTAGGGGAGCCCTCCCCCCCCGGTCGAACCCACTCCCAAAGCACGCTTTGCTAAGGAGCATATTGGGAACAATATCAGGAGCGTGCTCCCTTAAAAAAAGAATTATTCGTATTTTCGGGAGAAAACGAGGGAGTGACCAGTGAGCGTTTGCTCCCTGACCACTCTTGTTCACTACCAAAATGATTTTTTTATGCGGGAGCAGTTGGGGAGCGATCTCTTCGAACCTCTCTTGCCTAAAAAATTTGCTCCTCGTGGGCGAAAAATGTGTGGTTGCGCAATGGGTTTTCGGGACTCATAACCCAAAGAATATTTATGAAAAGGCTTTACATCTTTGCTTTGGCTTGTAATGTCTTCGTAGATTCACTTCTCTTGATGATGTAATGGTTGATATGAGAAAACACAAATTTCTAAATGTTGAGTAGGCTTTCCAAATTATACAAGGATCTAACCATATTAATTCGATTTTTTGTGGAACATTGTGCTTATAGGATTTACAAAATGAGTTGTTATCGTGGGATTCAATTGCACTAGTGTTAATACCCTTCATTTTTTTTCATTCTGCGTGATGTTGATGTAAGTAATCCCAAGAGATTCTGAGATATTTGGTTTCCTTCCCAATTCTAAAGAAAAAAATGGCCTGGCTGCCAAAGAACATAACACTTTCTTCATTAATTGAAGAAAAAGTACATCCACACAAAAATAAATATTCATTCCATTCAACTCAAGCTGAATATAGATATTACATAATTGACCAAAGAAAGGTATATACCATATATGGATCACAAGCATGAGCTAATAAAAGGGGATATATCCTTAAAAATTTAAACCTTCCAGAAGATACATAGCTATCTAGTTAACAAATGAAGAGAAAAAAAGCATGTAAACGTAACACTTAACTCATCATTCTAACACTCCCTTTGGAGGATAGTGTTAGATACATATAAACCAAGTTTAGACCTGAAATTTTCAAATTTTGATTTAACAAGTGATTTTGTGAATACATCAACTATGTTCTTTGTTGTTTTTGCATGTTATTGGAATCTAGGTTAGGGTCTTAGAATCACTGACACTACCAATCCAAATACCACAACAAACTACTTTGCACAGCGGAATATAAACAACATTAAATCAACATGTGCAAAAATATAGACAAATTTTTACAATTTTCAATGATCTAGGGCTCCTGTACCAAGGAAAATGGCCCTCATACATCCGTTGATACCACACTACAACTTAGAGTTGGTGTCAACAAATATGACAACCAAAATCCCTGAAAAAGATACACTGACCGTCTGGTTGATGTAGCCCACTCTCTCAACTCCTCTTGGTTGTATCCTGAACACACCTGCCCAGTCCTTTGGCTCCCGATCTGCAACAACACCAACCTACCTCTATCAATGAAACAACTCATTTAGGTCACTAAACATGTCTCTAATCTTCCCTCTAGCTAACTATTCATCCATCAATCCATCAACACATAGGGTCTTCTTGCGAGTTGTTCACAACTCTATTTGTGAATAACTCTAGACTTCCCACTACTACTCCTCAACTCCTTTGGGAATTCTTGCCCACTAGCTTCTCCTTAGTCCTTCAACGACACATCTCTTAGGTGCTTTCTTCCCACTAGTGCCTTGTTGTGCTGCCCGATGAAGACACACTTAGGGCATGGAGGGCTACCACCTATCACTTCTCCCTCCCATTTAGATGTTTAAGGCTTTGGGGCATTTTTACTTTAAAAAGTCTCTTTGACTGGGGATACATGTGTCAAAACAACGTTGAAATTTTTGGGATCTGTTTCATAGTTGTGGGATCCATTCCATGAATTTCGTACCAATTTTCTTCTCTATAAAGTATGATTCCATGATGGATTGTACCATGGAATAATCCTTATAACGTTAAGTAGCCACAACTACTGTTAAAGTGCTCCGAGGAGCACACTAATTTTCTCCATGGTCAGATCCTATGATTTTCCTAGTGTGTAATATTCCAAATTAGCCCAAGCTAATGGGAATATTCATATTTGTTTCATTTTTATGTTGCATGAATAAATGTGTAAAGGAGGACAATAAAAACTCCTAAACAACAAATAAATCAATGCCACATGTGAACAAAGTTAAATCTGGGATATTTGAATAAACACCCTTATGTGTGAAAGGGACTGGATTAATTGACTGGGTCAACCATGACCAAATCAACAACATTGTCTAGAAGGAGCGATCTTAATTGAGGCACAACGAAGTTTTAGTTGGAGGTGGATCATGTGAAAAGAGCTATTTCATTGAGATGGTTTAGGGCTTTGCAAGCTCTCAAACTTATAAAAGGAAGAGGAGGACATCATGAGAAGGATGTTGATGATTATGTTATTTCTAAAGATTTTTTCCATTTAGAAATTTCTTATTCTCCTTGCTGTTTAGCAGAGAATAGTGTTGTTTAGCATAGGGTGTTCCTGAGCGGGAATCCCACCTCTTTCCTTGAGAGGCCTCTTATAAGAGTCTTACATTTCTTGTCCACTATCAGGCATTTGGCCAAGCTCTTCTTCCAACTACAACACAGATCCTATTGAGGGTTTGGTTTTATTTGTAAGCTACAGCAAGTGGAGGCTAGATATACTTAGATCTAGGCCATTCTAGCGCCTCTTTTCAGTGGGGAAGGCTTATATCCCATTGGCAAGAGAGTATTGGATGATTGGAGATACTTTTTCCGATCTTGGCATCCAGCCAAACATGTTTTAGAGCCTACAGTGAAATTTCCTTTCCAGGATGGCATTATTTGCAAGAGTACAGTTGCAGGGTCTTTTGGCACACTTTTGGAGGAGAGATTTCTAGTGTTGGGGATCTTCCCTTCACTATGGAGATCCATGGATTTCAGATCTATTCCGTGTCATTTCAGATCTGATATGAATACTTTTGTATCTATTTATGAATATTTGAATCATTTTTTAGATTTGTAGAATTAGATCTTAGATCTACTCCTTGTACTTCACTTTTTGCTGGAAACCCCAAGGGGCATTTGAAAATGAGCCTATCTAGTGTACAGATCTAATATAGATCTAAATTTTTGTACACATATCTAATCTAGATTTGAAGTGTAATCTATAGTTGTTTTTAGCTAATAAAAATAACTCTGTCAAGCTATTTCAATCATAATATATGGTTGCAACGCCTCATTTTTGAGGATTTATTCATGTAAAAGTCTTCTATTTCTGTTCTACATCTTATGGGCTTCAATATAGATCTGATTTGCTGATGTAAATGTAAATATTGAGCCTCCATATTGGCCTCCTGCTCTTACTTTGATGATCTACGTTATTTCTCTGCATAATCTATTTCAGTTTTGCTGCATTCCCTTTTGGGGATATTACAGTGGTATCAGAGCAATAATCTTGGCACAGCCTATGCTTTCTTAAAGAGCCAATATGTCTTTAGAAGAAGAAGAACCTCTTACTGACATAGAGAAGAGCTATCTGAAAAGAAGACAGAAGAAATTTGATTACATAAATGATGATAAATACAAGGGTAAATCCCCTGAATCCGAAAGTGACGAAAAAGGAAAGGACTTTGCAAAGATCCTGTTGAGAGCCATGCAAGATCTTTCTAGAGAGATCAAAGAGATGAGGATGGATAGAATCAAAGAATATCCTAAGAGACTTCATCTTGGAGAAAGCTCTGGCATATATCACCACTGGAATGATCAACGAGTGCATCAACCACAAGTTTCCCAACGCTCTACCATGCCTACCTTTTTGGATGTGGGAAATGAAGGGTTTCAAGAGCAAGCATCCCTTGAAGAATATTTTGAAGAATATGAATCTAAAAATTGGAGATTCAAAGATCATTTGATTTTTCAGGAGTTTTGTCACGTCAAGGACAAAAGAAGACCAAAGCATCAACATAGAGATGGTGGATTCACTCAGAATCATGATCGACATCACTCTATTGGCAGATTATTTCTACACAATTTTGATGGGTCATCCAAGTGTTCTGCCAAAGCATGGGTAGAAAAAATTGACATCTACTTTCAGTTGAACAAGGTTCCAGAGATGGAAGCTATCAAGATGGTAGCACTGCACTTTGAAGGTGAAGCACATGGCTGGTGGTTCCATGGCTTGTCAACAATGGGTCATCCCAATGTGACTGCTTATTCAGAGTTCACTAGAAGGGTGGTGGAAAGATTTGATAGAAGAGATCCAGAGGCATCATTCATGAGCTTTGCAAAGTTGAAACAATCAGGTAATACAGAGTCTTATAATTCTTAATTTTTGAGATTATCTGTTATGGTTCTTGATTTGCATGTAGTAAGAAGGGTGTACATGTTCATCGATGGTCTAGATGAACCTCTTCATGGGTTGGTAAAATATAAAAATCCCACTACCTTGCATGATGCTATTGAGAGAGCTAGAGACCTTCAACATGCCTTTTCGAAAGCAAAGGCAAGTTTTCAACACAAGCCCTCTTTTCCTTCTAAAGGAAAGGAAGAGAAAGCTGCTCCTTCAAAGGAGAGCTCATACAAGAAGCCTATTGATCTTGAAGTCCAAAGAGAGCTAAGGAAGAAGAAGATATGCTTCACTTTCCAAGAATCATGGGCACTTAGACATAGATGTGCTGCTGGAAAAGAACATTACATAGAGGTCTTCTCAGATTTTGAGGAGGAAGAAGAAGATGATGAACCAAGAAGAGGTCATAGTGCTGACAATGCTAAAGGAGATCCAACACCATAAGGAGATGGAAGTGGAGCAATTGCTCCTACTAGAGGAACTCTTGCATCTTTGAGAGGAGTACCTAAGTGCTTGAACTTAAGAGTTCAAGGTTCAATCATGAATCAGAGGGTTTTTGTATTGATTGACAGTGGGGATACCCACAACTTCATTGATGCCCATCTTGTACAAAGGAGGGCAATACCCACTGATACTTTTGAGGGATTATCTGTTTTGGTCCCAGGAGATAGAACAATTCAATGCATGCATTATGTCCCATCACTTTCAGTCACCATGGGTACTTACACTTTGGTTGATCACTTCTTTGTGGTTGACATACCAGACATCAATGTTATTTTGGGTGTTCAATGGTTGATTACATTGGGAAATGTCATCACTGATTGGGAGGCTCTGTAAATGGAATGGGTGGACAAGAAGAGTGGTGAGTCTCAAATGATCAAAGGCATGCATACATACCCCTCACATAACACTTCCACATAGAAAAAATAGATGGATTTGCACAGTGGAAGCAAGGACCTTACAGTCCCATCTATTATGTTCATAAGATTTCTGCATGGGACACTCTTATCTAGTGGCAAACCACCTGGGAGGCTACCTGATTTAGATTTGGTGGGGAATACCTCACTACGTGCTGCTCTGAGCTTACATCTAGGAGGGATTAGAGCACTAGAAGACAAAGCTACAGCACTGGGAGACTTGGGTAAGCTCAAGAAGGAGGGAGATCTTCTTCCCTTATCATCATCACCCACTCTCATTTATAGATCTGCGCTGTGGGAAGAGGAGAATGGAAGGAATGGCCTTCCAACACACACCTTTGGCATGGGATATGTCAAGAAGGAGAGCAGCAACATGAAAGACATTTCTATTGATACACCATCAACGCTATCATTGTTGAGCAGTGTAGATCTATACTAGAAATCCCAACTATTGGTGGATTATTCCAAATATCTTCACACTTGTATGATACTTGATGACCAACTGCATGAAGGGGCCTACTTAGTCCAAGGAGGAGTCATCTATCATCATGGTAGGATCTTCTAGTCTAGAGCTGCCAAGCTCAAGCAAAATTTACTACAAATAGCTTACAAGGAGTTCTGTTTCAGCCAGATTTTTTCCATGAAGATCTACAACATCATCATGAAAAGGTTTGATTGGGAAGGCTTGGAAGAAGAACTACATCAGAATTTTCAAGAATGCATGAACTATGTGGATTTGGGGCAGCCATATGACTCTATGCAAGAGTTATTTCAGCCATATTTTCCCTCTTTTTAGAGAGTAGATAGATCCATGCACCACTCCATTTGTATGAGGAGTTTATTTGGTGAAGAATCTGATCATGTAAAGCAAGTTCCATTTTTTGATTGTACATATTATTTCACCATGTTTATGTAGGCCATGACTCCAAGGAGGAGTGATGTATCATGTAAATCTCATGGAAAACATTGGGCCACTAAGATTTCTGAATTTGGCCACTCCCTTGATGTGCAAAGGGATATTTTCTATCATGATGGATGCTTTCCTAAAGCACCGAACATATCTCACACTTTCAGCCATAGTGAGATAACATGGGTAGTGAGTAAGTGGTGGGGAAACCACTTACCATACCTTGATCTGATGCCGGCCAGAGATGCACTACATTGGTACCATATGTGGGACTATGACCCACCTCCACATGCTCAAATTTCTATTTGTGTATATGTAGTTTTGCTTCCATACATTGATGATATACTTGTATTTTTTATGGGAGTGTATGGAGGGAGGATGGGAGGCATGTATGTACCACATGGGATGGAGACTCTCTATGTATCATATGCTACATGTTTCAGGGAGAGTATTGGTTCAGCCATGTTTGTTTCATGTGAGTTTTTGACTCCTTGTGGGATGGACTATGTACATCTCCTGATGACTTTGGAGGAAAAATTCATGGAGGGTTGGATTGGTGAACACTTAGCTTATGGAGGAAGCTTAATTCATGATAGTGTCACCAATGGAGGATGAGAAGTGTTGTAGCACTCACCCTATCAATTGCTTGAGGGCAAGCAACATTTTGGAGGGGAGGATTGTAATATTCCCAGTTAGCCCAAGCTAATGGGAATATTCATTTTTGTTTCATTTTTCTGTTGCATGAATAAATGTGTAAAGGAGGACAATAAAAACTCCTAAAAAAAAAATAAATCAATGCCGCATGTGAACAAAGTTAAATCTAGGTGATTTGAATAAACACCCTTATGTGTGAAAGTGACTGGATCAATTGACTGGGTCAACCATGACCAAATCAACAACGCTGTCTAGAAGGAGTGATCTTCATTGAGGCACAATGCAGTTTTAGTCGAAGGTGGCTCATGTGAAAAGAGATATTTCATTGAGATGGTTTAGGGTTTTGCAAGCTCTCAAACTTATAAAAGGAAGAGGAGGACAACATGAGAAGGTTGTCGATGATTATGTTATTTATGAAGATTTTTTCTGTTTAGACATTTCTTAGTCTCCTTGTTGTTTAGCAGAGAATAGTGTTGTTTAGCACAGGGTGTTCCTGAGCGGGAATCCCACTTCTTTCCTTGAGAGGCCTCTTGGAAGAGTCTAGCATTTCTTTTCCACTATCAGGCATTTGACCAAGCTCTTCTTCCAACTACAACGTAGATCCTATTGAGGGTTTGGTTGTCTTTATAAGCTGCAGCAAGTGGAGGCTAGATCTACTCAAATCTAGGTCATTCTAGTGCCTCTTTTTAGTGGGGAAGGCTTATATCCCATTGGCAAGAGAGTATTGGATGATTGGAGCTAATTTTTTAGATCTTGGCATCAGGATGAACATGTTCTAGAACCTACAACATAGTGTCCCTTCCAGGACTGCGTTATTTGCAAGAGTGCAGTTGCAGGGTCTTTTGGCACACTTTTGGAGGAGAGATTTCTAGTGTTGGGGATCTTCCATTCACTAGGAGATCCATGGATTTCAGATCTATTCCATGTCATTTCATATCTGATATGAATACTTTTGTATATATTTTTGAATATTTGAGTCATTTTGTAGATCTATAGAATTAGATCTTAGATCTACTCCTTGTACTTCACTTTTTGCTAGAAACCCCAAGGGGCATTTGAAGAGGAGCCTATCTAGTGTATAGATATGATATAGATCTAACGTTTTGTACACAGATCTTCTCTAGATCTGAAGTGTAATCTACAACTGTTTTCAGCCAATAAAAATAACGCTGTCAAGCTATTTCAGTCATAATATATGGTTGCAACACCTCATTTTTGAGGATTTCTTCATGTAAAAGTCTTCTATTTTTGTTCTACATCTTATGGGCTTCAATATAGATCTTATTTGCTAATGTAAATGTAAATATCGAGCCTCCATATTGGCCTCCTGATCTTACTTTGATGATTTGTGTTATTTATTTGCATAATCTATTTCAGTTTTGCTGCATTCCCTTTTGGGGATATTACATAGTGTCCAGAATAAATCCACTATTGGGAGCACCTCTACTGTAATTCTTCTTTTGTAGAAAGATAGATCTGGGATGGGGTTGAGAGTCAAGATACCTATGAGAATTCCCTTGTAACAATGTGCTTGAAAGGATGTATATTGCTGGTTTCCTTCAAGAAAATTAGTTGGGTAATTGTGTAGATTGTTTTCATATCAAGATGCTTATTTTGAAGACGTGATGACATATTTAGGAAAAGGGCCCATAATAAAAGGAAAAGTACAAACTTACTAGGGAGTTTACTTATGTTTCATTCATGGAATTGTGTGGAATTTTTTTGGGAATATGAAATTCAGAAATTTCACCTCTTAATTAGAAGTTTGTTTGATCTTAACCCTATGAATTTAGCGTTCGGGTTGTTATGAAAAAAAAAAAGAAAAAAAAAGAAAAAAAAAAAGAAGTGGACAATATTTTAATCCTTAACAACCCAAACTTCTAGGTAATCCAAGGAGAAAAGATTCAAATAATTTCAATAAGTTTCATCATTCTAAGATAATCTTATCATACGTAACCAGATCTGAAAAGTCTTATTTATAGCAGAAAAATGACGATTTTATTTGTCAGTTATAATGTTAGATCATTTACAGCTTGAGTTGGCCTAATGGTTAAGAGCATGTGTTTCCTCGTAAGAGGTCACAGGTTCAAAACTATAGGGGGGTAAGAGTATGTATGCCTTCATAGACTTAGCAGTCAAATCGCTACGCGGAGGTGGGTCCCTTGTCCCACAAACAAGGGGGTCTCATACACCAATTTACTGTCTAGTTTGGCTGTGACTTTAAAATTGGATAATAATAATAATAATAATATAATAACATATTAGTCTTCACTTATGTTGAATCAACAAGACATGTATAACTGTAAATTACAAATTGCACTTCACACTTGTTGATTTTTGGTTAATTAATTAAATATTTTCAAAGTATATTGAGGCACATGTCTACTATGAAATGTGTTGTGAAATAAACTTGTGCATTTTATTGTGTATGCAAGATATTGACTTCGGGTTATTGGTATATATGAATGCTAATTTTCTCATTTTTCATTTTCCTTGTAGCATGGTACTTTGGAGCAGGTCAAAAAAGTTGTTAGTACTCTCAATGAAGCAGAAGTTCCATATGAAGATGTTGTGGGTAAGTATGCAGTAGATAAGGCTCCCTGTAATTTGGACTATCAACACATGTTCAAAATTAGGTTCAAAAATATGGTCAGTACTTCCATTTGAAAATATTTTTTGTCAGATAACATGAGCCATAATGGTAAAATGCTATAATTTGTCTCGATGTGACAATGATGAACCTATGCCAAGGTAAATTTTTTTGCCTATCCATAGAATAATGCAAAATTTCTGTAAGAATATGATTTTTACTTGAAGATGTGTTTTTTGTTATTTCTGGAGAAATTTGAAATGTAACTTATGAGTGTGTAGTTAGATGTGGTACATAAAAGAAATTTCTTATGACCATTTTGAAAAAAAAAAGAAAAAAAGTGTATACTTAGTAACTTACATAAGGGAAGATGGTGTTGAATAGTCATTTTAACTGCAATTTTGGATAATTTATTTTGTTGAATAATAAGTGTTCTCTATTATGGGAGAAAAATATGGAAACATAACAAATTCTTTGATATTGCTTCATTTTTAGAATGGAGATAAATTTTATACTACATTTTTTAAATTAGTTGTAGGCATCAAATTCTCATGGTTCTTTTTGGTTCTATTGTAAACTCAAGTGCACAGATTTCCATTGTCCTTTAGTATAAAAAAGGTGAAGTTTGTAGCTATTTTTAACCCAAGTCCTTTGTCTACAACTGCCTTGTTTTTGATGATGTTCAAGGTGACTTTATGTAACACACCATTGTTATGAATGTTTGGACTAACCAAAGTATCTGTTATATTAGTGAAAAGAAAATTTAACAACGTGCTATACTTAATTCTTGCATGTCATATGATATTTTGAGTAAGTTTATTTGTCATGGCCCTTTTCATTGATATATTTTATATGTCTGCATATCTTTTCTTTCCATCATTTAATGTCTTTTAACATGGCATTTATCACCATATCTATAGTAGAGACAAACCAAATGTAGTTCATCATGACTTCACTACATACTAATAACACTTAAAATGTATGACGTATTTTTTTACATGCTTACAGGATAGAGATGGAGACCAATCATCCTGATAATGTGGATATTCATTGTCATGATTATAGAGTATTCCAAGTTGAGATGAGCCCTGCACAAATGTTTGAACTGTAGAACAAATGAAGAAGCCACCTTCAGGGGTTGATATAATATAGTACAACTTTGTTGTGACATTCATTGCTGTTAGATAAAATTCATGAACCTGGAAATCAAACGTATCAAATGATGGATTCAAGCCACTACTTATGTACCAGCTCCCAATAAAATCTGCTTCCAATGAACCATGCTTTAATTTCCAGAAAAAGAATCAACCTTTGAAAGATTAAGTGGTTATTTTGAGCATCATATCAAACATATCTAAGTGATTAATACCAGACTGTTGTTAAGTGATGACCTACGCAATTAGTGTTGTCAGCTATGTTAATGAAAATAAATAGTGCACTTGGTGTTTGAATGTGCAATAACAACTTCCAAATTGCACATATATCTATTATAATACACTATGGATTGAAAGTGCATATGCATCACTCTACTTTGTTATGACAGCACATGGAACCATTTGTGATTTTTCCATCCATATATATATTTTTCATAATTTTAGTGGACAAGATGCATGATGACTTTACTATCCTCGTTAGAAAAAAAAAACTTCCATTTTAGCCTCCAAAAGGTGAACAATGGAATAACTTTAAAGAAGTTCCAAATCCTTGAGAGGGTAGAGAAAAAAAGACACCAGGAATTTCAAAAGGTTGCAGTATCCAATGCACTTTTTCATGGAAGAAAGCTGAGCACTAATCCTTAATGTCTTTCTAGTAGTCTCTTGCAGATAAGAAATTTAGAAAGATGTGCTTCACTTGTATCTAGTTTACCACAAATTTAGAAAATCCATCTATCAACATGCTCTTAGCCAGATAGGTATTAAATGGCCTTGGATGGTTGATGGCCAACCATGAAAATCCCCTTAGCCAAACACTATGAAGCCTTTGAATCCCTTTATTTGCGAGATTGAAGAGTTGAGAGAAATAAGAATCAACTCAAACACAAAACAATTGACAAAAACACAACATAAAAGTGAAAAGGACCCAATATATGATATGAAATAAGGAATCGCTAAATAATCCCCCTAATGGTTGCCACAAATGACCATTTATACTGTAGAAGTATGGTAGAACTGACCAATGAAGAATATAGGATTCTTTTAGTAGTACTTTGAAACACATTGGGTGATCAACTTTGATGCTTGGTTTTGAGCATCTTTTGCAGAATAAATTCCCCTCACTTGTAATCTCTTAATGGATACTATTGGTTTTGATTTGTCTCGCTTATCTAGCCACATTGTGGTAAGAGGAGGCTAGTTTAGATTCTCTCTTCGAGACATACAAAAAGGGAAAATTTGTTAAAATATGTTAGAGAAATCATCTCTATCAAACTCCCTTTTCAAAATCCTGGTTCAAGCTTGTTGACTAGCCTAGGAAAACATAATTAAGCTCGTTGTATCTTAGACGAACTTGAAAATATTTGACTAGGTTTGGCCCAAAATCAAACAAATCAGACTTATTTAGAAACAAATTTGGGAACTCTTATTAGTCCCTACCATAAGGCTTCAGGGACTATAATAATCATCAAGTTGTTTATTATTAGTCCTTACACGGGAATTAAAACATAAAACCACATAAAACCTAATGTTTTAAGGAAAATATTATAATAAAATTTTTTCTCCACCTATCAAATGTTGACATTGCTTTTTGTTAGCCAATGAAAAATTTTAACATCTTAATTAGCCTCTTCTTGAGGTGGTGAGGAGAAAAAATTAGAAGTAAAAAGCATATGGTAAGGATTTTTTTTTTCTTAATCAAGTTTTTCTAGCATTACTCTATCATTACTTAGGTTAACATCAATGGTTTTCTCGTAAGAGTCTAAACGTATTTCTAACGAGTCTAGCCATGATCTCTTGAGAGCTTTGCTACACATGGCTGCCCACTTGTCTAGATTGGGCACATATTCCTCTCTTGAATTTCAATTTGGCTTGGCTTCTTGAATTTTATTGATGCTTCTCTCATATAGGAACTAAATTAAACTAAAATCGAGTCAAATGAAGTTGTTATAGACAAAATTCCTCTGCATTGTGCAAACAATTCTTTTAGAAGAATCTTAGTTACAGGCCTACCAAGTACGCTAGTTAGTCTGTTGTTTATGATCTTATTCTTTTTACATGTACAACTAGTAAATGCAACTTATCTGATGTTCAGGTCATAGTCAGGATTACAAAACTATGAAATTCAGTGACTCATCCAGGTTTGCGAGCTAGTGTGTTAAGACCTCTTGAACATATTAGCTTAACGATGGATTATTGAGCATATTACTATGTAGCTAACTCAAAGCATAAGTGGTGAAATCCTAGTGTTTCTTTGAGGAAGTCTGATTTACCATTCATTATTCTACCTATTAATATATGTATCGGTAAATTCCTTTGTATTGATAAGTGAGAGCACTAAAAAAGCACTAAAAGTCCTAGCTCCATGGCAACTTCTTTTTGTTCTATCTAGGAGCTTGGATTCATTTGATTTTTTACTTTGTATCAGTAGTTGCAAGCACCAAAAATCAAAACTCTAGGGCTGCTTCTTTATGTTCTAGCTTGGAGCTTGGTTTCATTGTCGAGACTTTAATTTATTGAAATTTGTCGAATTTGAAATATATAAAGTTTCAAGATATAATTTTTAATATTATAATTATTTAAAGGGTGCTAGCTCAATGGAAGAGCACCTGCTTTACAAGAGGGAGGTAAGTGGTTCGATTCCATCATTCCCTGATATTCATATGTAATGGCAACGATCATTTTATGGTTAGAGAGGCTCTTTTGACCATCACCAATGAGCTTATGGTGACATTTTTATAACTTCACCAAAATATGAAATGGTGACGGTCAACAAACGCCACCATATATACGCATCCATAGTGACTTCCATGAAAGGTCCATCATCATAAATCATTGTTGTTGATATGAAATGACGAGGGTCATTGCTTGTCATTATAGTCATTATTCGTGACAGACCTTTAAGTCACCAATGATCTTATCATGACATTTTTTGACCATCGCCAAATAAGAAATGGTGACAATCAATGAATGTCACCATATATATGCACTAATAGTGACGGTCATGAAAGGTACATCACAATAAATCGTTTTTGTTAATATTAAATGGTGATGGTCACTATCCATCATTATAATCAATATTCGTGATGGATCTTGAATGTCACCACAACACCTATACTTTCGGCGATGCCAAGTTTTGTGACGTTTAGTTTTTTGGTGACCGAGGCTATGGTCTGTCACCATTGCTCATATGAAATTGTGACGATCACAATCCTTCATTATAAATCATTATTGGTGACAAACCTTGAATGTCACCACAACACCTATACTTTCGGCGACACCACCTTTGGTGACGTTCATTTTTTAGTGACGAAGGCTCTTTTGACTGTCACCAATGAGCTTATGGTGACATTTTTCGCCCCTCACAAATGCCCTTTTTTTCTTGTAGTGGATGTTTATTGGATTTGTTAGCCTTTGATTCAAAATTTGGGAAATCAATATTTTTTTTTGAAAAATATATACTTTAAGTGTGACCCACATTGCTAAATGAACTTTAAAAGTTGATTATTTCCTAGATTGAACTTTGAGGAATATTTGTTAAAAGTTGTTATGCATTTCCATACCACAAAGTTTGATCAACTAGTTGTCTCTAAGAATTTCCCTTTCAACATAGCAGGCATAAAAACAACATTTAATAGTTTGTTGCATTCAAGTAGTAAAGAGACCAAACCATGTTGCAACTCAAGAAGGTATGCTTATCCTTCTCTTGTTTTCAGTAAATCACAGAAAGAACCGGCCATTTGAGAGTTGGCTACAAAGGCACACATAATGCTAGTAGTCATAAATTATAGCTATAATTATAACTAGATATTTGGCTTTTTCACTCTTCATAGTTTGGTTATTGAGTCAACCCATTTTCTAGTAGCCACATTGTGCTGCCCAAATGGTTTCTCCAAATATTTTTTTATTGCAACATTCCTACAATCTGCAAAAGTCTTTGCAAGATTTGGATTCTATCAAGATTGAAAGAAGCATATTCAAATGTATTGCAAAAATTATACCACATCTAATTCTATACTATATAATATGAACTCTGCATAGACCCAAAGAAGTCTAACCTTTTATAGAAAAAGGGCACATAGGCGTAGACATGTGGATGCATCGATAACTCAAAGCACAAATCCAAATGTATATCCTTAACCAAGGATCTAATGAAAAGCTTGTTGCCTCTGATCTACCTCTTTTTGGCTGAAAGTACAGATCCAAATTTATTTGGGAATCACGCTTGATGTGGAATTTTCCCTTCATATTTGTAGTACCTTCTCCAACAATGCTAGCAGCGTTCTTCTTCTTGAATTCTGGGCATCAAAAATCACTTGGTGTGGCAACAACATTATTATCATGATTTGGACATCATCTTCCACCCTGTATCTTTGATCTGGTGCTCCAATGTTCTGAAGGAGGTTGATTGGATTTTTGTTAAGGATTTCCAATAGCCCCTATCCTTTTTAAAAACAAGGATGCTTTCAAAAAAACATGTGTCATGCTAATATCTTTTTCCTTACTCTGAAGTAGCAAGCTCTTCATCACACTTAGGAGACTCAGCTGGAAAATCTTTGTGGTTCCCCAACTTATTTTGTTCCACTTTTTATGACTGCTTCAGTAAGGTCAAAAACATCTAGCAAATTATAATCAATAAAATATCAGGTTTGTGTCTATCAGACTGGCGAAACTCAAAGATATGAACTCTCAAGATAAAGGAAAAATATCCAAAGATATTAGGGTAGCAAATAATTCTCTAGTTGTATATCTATGCTTGATAAATTTTTCCATATGCAAATTTTTAAACCTAAAGTAATCTTTTAAATTATATTTAAAATTAAGTAATGTTTTGCCAAGTTTTATTCAAACGATGGCAAATTTTCTACATATTTATTAGTTGTGATCGCTTCAATACGTGATGTTTATAATTCCACTTATAATTGTGAGGTTGTGTACAATTTTCAACTTTGAAAATGGTTTCTTATTTTAACATAACTGTATGAATGTATTTTAATTTTTGATATGAATAAAATTTTGAGAAGCTCAAAATATTTTCTCAAATTTTATGTTTCTTTCTTTGTCTCAAATTATGACCCTTTCCCTTATTCTTCATCATAATGGAGAAAAAATAACAAAAAATATTGGATATATGTAGGTTGTGGCCTCTTTTAATGCTATATTGCAAGCCAATTCGAGAACCTACTAGTAAAAAAATTGATAGCTCACCATCCAATCCAAGAGCCTGCTAGTAAAAAAAAAATTCAGTCCTTTGATTAGTTGGGCTCCCATTAAATTTCTCTATATATAATTCTAAACAAAATTGTTGCAAGGAATATATCCATCAACCTTTACGCCAACTTCTAGTTACATTTTCATTTTAGGATAAATATAAGAGATCTATTAGTAGGTAGTGAATTTATGGTCAAAAAAATTTCTATATATTCTCTTGTTAGCTCAAACTCCTCACCCCTTAAAGAATTTCCATCTCTAAAATGATTAGAATTACCAATTTCTACCTCCAACATCAAAGTCATTACTAGTCAATATTCATCATTGAAGAATTAGTCAAAATTAGTCAATCTAGTTTCATTTCCATGTGGATCATAACTATCATAGAAGGGAGAATCCTTAAAATAAACCACCTATGATTTGGGATGACTACATGTCAGCTACCATTCAACAAATTCAACATTTTTTATATCTCTACTTGAAGATATCCCTAATCTTGTTGTTTTTCATGTCACTATTTTGTTTGGATAGAAAGCATGAGAATATGGTCTAAAACGAATATGAGTGAAAACCACACAAGCACTCTACATATGAAGATGGGTTTACCACACAAGCGCTCTAAATATTCATTTGAAAAATGTTTAAATCCTCAATAATCTAATTTCCAAAAATATTTGATTAGCTATCTCGGCATTGCAACCACAATATTAAAAAATATTGTGGGGTTGCACTTGTTGTAGATATGTGGCAATTATTTACTTCAAGATATCCCTCATCTTCTTGGTTTTCAGGTCACTATTTTTTTGGATAGAAAGCATGAGAATATGGTAATGGGTTTACCCACAAGCACTTTACATATTCATTTGAAATCTATGTTTATATTTTTCTATTACACGCCATACACCTCCAAAATTACTTTTCGATTGCACATCATACACCTCATAGGTGTCCAATATCACTTCATCAAGCACAATGGTTAGGATGTGTTGTTACTCATTTTCGTTGGCAGTAAAATATTATAAAACTTATAAAAAATTTAGCTAAATGCAGGGACGGTCCTAGTGTTTTTGGAAACCATGTACATGTCATTTCTCCAATACACTAAGGCATTTGCAATAAATGTTCATTTAATATTTTATTAAATTTTTTTTTCAGGGAACACAAATCACACTGAACATGGTTGAAAAATGAACACTTCTCATAGATGTTTCTTTTTATCCCAATCAAGGGAAAGTAGTGATTACATATGTGCTATGTAATATTGCGATGAATAAAGTCCTCCGAAGGAAAATGAATATACCTGGAAGAACGACAAACAATGAAGCATATTTTATTGCATTGATAGAAGGCTTCAGAACAACTAGGGAGTATGGATCCATTGTAATTATAGTTTTCACCCATTCTGAACTTGTGTGCAACCAGATGAAATATGTGTATCAAGTTAAGAAGGAGAGGCTAAAAAAACTGCATGGAAACGCAAACAATATTGTTAGACAATTTCAATCATTTAGTATAATACATTGTGCAGATGTTAATAGGATGTTTGGTGATCTATTGTATGGGGCAATGACAATTGAAGATTTTTGTTTCAAAGATGAATGACTGTTAAGACGCTGCTCTCCATCAAAATTTATTGATGGATATTGTAATATATCTTTGATATGTATGTGTTTTTTAGTTATAATGTGTCGTTTTTAATGATCATGTGTTTTTTCCAATTTGTTGAGATTCAACAAGATGATGAGCTTAGTGAAAAGAGTCGCCTTCACTAAGTGGGCCCGTAGGCTATTTTTGGCACAAGTCTATTTTTAGACATGGTGATCATATTTCAGAAGTTGCGGGATGCTATTTGTGGATGGTTGATCAAGTTGGAAAAATAGATGAAATTCTATTTTTAGAATATTGGGCGAAGTCTATTTATAGATTGCTGATATAAAAATATATGCATGTCGATTATTATTAGCTCTTAATAATAATCAGACACTAAACAACAACATATTCTCTTGGAGCACTTCAGTTCAGTGCATAGATGTGGCACATCAGTGGACTGAGGGAATTACGCAATTCCCAAGAGTTTACTGGAGCTAATGCATGGAGGAAGCAGTTAGAACTCAGGTGGCAGAGGTATGACATAGTTGGAAGAAGTAGTTATGGAGTTGTATTTAGTTTAACTCAGTTAGACTCAATTGAGCTAGTTGTATCTAGTCTAACTGATTGATACACTAGTGAGAGTTGAGTGAATTAATTAGTTAATTAATTCACAAATAAGAACTCATTAATCAACTGAACAATACAGTAGTTAACTATAGTGCATGGCAGTTTCAGTAGAGACCCAGTGGATAGATAGGTGAAAGGGCAAGATGGACTATCTTTTGTGACTATAGTGATGCATTGATTACATCACACACACATTGGAGTTTCCAATGAGGATTGCGCAATCAAGGCAAGGGTAATTCAAATTCATTTAGAGCTATTCTTCAGCAGGGATTGTGCAGTGGGGGCAGGCTAGCAAGAGGCAAAGATCGGTGCATGGATTTGCAAGATTGGTCTTGATTAGTGTATGACAATTGTATTGTACTGAGAGCTTGTGATAAGCTTTGTATGATATTTTCATATTATATCCATGTTACATAATATATAGTTGGGGTTTTCAGCTTCAGGCTTTCCCGGCTAAAAACTGTGTTATGCGCAATTGATTATTTTTGTTTATGCTTCATATGTGTGTGCAATTAATTTTTCCGCAAAAGATTAACAAGTGGAATTGATTCAATATTTTGCATAAATTTAAATAGTCTGAGATCAGGTGAATCAAGGACATATGCATGCTTAGTGCATATAATTTATACATGGTATCAGAGCATTGTTGATTGAATTTTTCAATTGTGAAGTGAGTTTGTGCTGGTGGACAATTCAAATTTGCTACAGAAGTTTTTTGGTGCAGAAATCGAGTATACATTGAAATGTATTTCAATGGGTTGAGATTGGAGTATGTCCTTGATGGGAGCTTGAATTACATAGCCTGGAAGGATAGGATGGAGGTAGTGCTGGAGGATAATGGGCTGAAGGATTTCATCGATAGTGATGTTCCTAAGCCGGGATCTAGCGATGCTGCATTACTTGATGCATGGAAAAAGAAGACATCAAAGATGAGAAGGCTTCTGTTGGAAGGTTTGAAGGACCATATTGTGTCCAACCTTCATGGGAAAGCCACTCCATTATTAATGTGGAAGGATTTGACAGACTTGTTCCAAAGCAGAAGTGATCAGAGGAAGTTGGCGCTTAAAGACAAGCTTAGAAAAATAAAAATGGAGAAAGGTGACAGTATTCCAAAATACCTCACGAATTTTTTCCACTGCAAGGATGAATTGGGAAGTGTGGGGGTTAGTGTTGATGAAGAAGACTTGGTGAGCTTGGCTCTCCTTGGGCTTCTGAAGAGTTGGCATAGCTACGAAGACTCTGTCAATGGACAGGAGAAACTACCAGGATGGGAGCGACTTTGGTCGGATCTTGTGAAGGAGGAGATAAGGCGGGGTACCAGGGATGGATCTTCATCAAAGAATGAAGATGAAGAGAATTTAAATTTGACTGCCAAATAAAGGAAAGGGAAGGGGAAGAAAAATCCTTCAAAATCCGGTGCCAAAGGCAAGAAGCAGGATTTGTCCAAAGTGAAGTGTTTTCACTGTCACGAGCATGGACATTTCGACACTAACTGTCCACAGAAGAAGAAGAACAAGAAGGCTGCTGGATCTGCAGTTGGAGAGGCCTTAGCCTCGCAATTTGAGCTTGATTTCTCCTTGATCTCTTGCTTGGTTTCAAGCTGCATGGGATCAGTGTGGTATCTTGATAGTGGTGCATCTTTCCATATGACGGGAGACAAAGAGTTGTTTAGTGACTTGGAGGAGAAGGACCTCTAGATTCATATAGAAATGGGAGACGATGGTCGGTACAGTGCGATTGGCATTGGGACCATTACCTTTGAGAGAGATTCTGGTAATCCATTCTTGTTGAAGAATTTCATGCATGTTCCAGGTCTGAAGAAGAACTTGGTCTCAGTCGCAATGCTGGAAGACAAAGGTTATGATGTTGTTTTCAGTGAGGGAAAAGTTTTCCTCTGACATAAAACAACGGGTCAAACCAAGAATATAGGGGTTCGAATTAAGAATCTCTACAAGTTGGAGTTAGATGGCTGTGTTTCAATGGTGGGAAAAGCAGAAGAAGTGGTGAGCCGGGGTGAGGGTGAATTATGGCATAGGAGATTGGGCCATCTTCACCATGGCACTTTGAATATTTTGCAGCAAATTTATACTGGACTTCACAAGGGTACTCTTGTGCAGTTAGATTAGTGCAAGGGATGTACTATGGTTAAGTTTGTGAAGACCACCTTTCATGAGAAGGAGAACCATGGTTCGGTGATCCTGAAGAGAATTCACATAGACGTGTGTGGACCTTTCTCGGTTGCTTCAACAACAAAACATATGTATTATGTGATATTTGTTGATGACTATTCTCGTAGATGTTGGATCTTCTTCATGTAGAAGAAGAGTGAAACGTTCTCAAAGTTCTGTGAGTTAAGGCATTGGTGGAGAAGGAGTTGGGGAAGCAAGTGAAAGCTCTACGGAGCGATAATGGTGGTGAATACATTTCTGGCGAATTCAAAGACTTCTGTAGCAAAGAAGGAATTCGAAGAGAACTCATAGCGCCTCATAACCCACAACAAAATGGGGTTGCAGAGAGGAAGAACAAAATGATTTTGGGTGCTGCACAAGCTATGCTTAAGAGGGAGCTACACTTGCATGCAGAAGAGGAACTTCTTGTTCCCAAAGATGAGCCTCAGGATGTGGATCAACTATAGGAGGAGATTCATGGAGTGTAGGAGTCCACTCATGCAGAACTAAACATCAGACAAGGAAAAAAGCATATCACAAAAGCTGAGAGACTGAAGCTTGATGTGGCATAGAATGTAGGAGTCCCTACATCACAGCACAGACAGAGACAATCACCTGACCGATATACTAGATACATGGCTCTTATGAGCAAGTGTATCATGACAGAGCCATCTTATTTTGAATAAGCAGTGTAGGAGCCCACATGGGTAGATGCCATGGTGGAGGAGAATGAATCCATTGTCAGAAATAGTGCTTGGGAGATTGTTCCAATGCCGGTGGTAAAATCAGTTGTAGGATCAAGATGGATCTACAAGGTAAAGCAAGCTACTGATGGGAGTTTTGAGAAGTATAAGGAAAGATTTGTTTCCCAGGGCTTCTCACAGATTGGGGGGATTGACTATGAAGAAACATTTGCACTTGTTGCACGATATTCTTCCATACAGACCATCCTTGCTCTCTCAGTGCAGATGGGTTGGCACGTTCATCAGATGGATGTAAAGACTGCGTTCCTTAATGGGATCATTGAGGAAGAGGTGTACATTGAGCAGCCTGAAGGATTTGAGATATTTAGCAGTGAGTCGCATGTGTGTAGGCTCAAAAGAGCGCTGTATGGGCTGAAACAAGCACCCTGTTCTTGGTACACTCAGATCGACAACTATTTCACTGGACTTGGCTTCATTAAGAGTGAGGCGGATGCAAACCTATACCAGATTGTGGTTGAGGGTAAGCTTTTAATCATTGTAATTTATGTTGATGATTTAATACTAACAGGTGATGAGTAGTTGATACACTCATGCAAGGCAGATCTTGCAAAGGAGTTTGAGATGAAGGACTTAGGCCTCCTTCATTATTTCCTTGGATTGGAAATATGGTAGCGGGAAGGTGAACTGTTTGTGTCTCAAGGAAAGTATGCCTGGGAGATACTAGAGAAGTTTCACATGCAAGGTTGCAAGCCTATCGACACTCCTCTTCCAGGAAATTGGAAGAAAGAGGATGCTACATCGGCAGAGGTAGTGGATGCCACTGTTTATCTAAATTTAGTGGGTTTGCTCATGTATTTAGTCAATAAAAGACCAAACATATGCTATGCAGTGAAACAGCTTTCACAAGCGATGGTTAAGCCTACCAAGCTCTTTTGGAAGGCAGGAAAGCATGTCCTGAGATATCTCAAGGGCACATCTAACTATAGTTTATGGTACAGACAGATGGATGAGGTGAAGTTGCATGGCTTCATGGATGGAGATTGGGCAGGAAGCCCAACAGACAGAAAGAGCACATTAGGAGGGATTTTCAGTATCGGATCTACGATAGTTTCTTGGTACAACAGGAAACAAAGATCCGTGGCACTCAATTCAGTGGAAGCGAAATACATGGCAGCAAGTCCAGCTACATGTGAGGCTATCTGGATGAGGAAGATTCTAGTTGGTTTGTTCAGTTCACATTTAGATCCCATGATGATACATTGTGATAATCAGAGTTGCATTAAACTCTCGGTTAATCATGTGTTTCATGATAGATCTAAACATGTTGATATTTGGTATCATCATATCAGAGATTGTGTGCAGCAGAAGATCATGTTGCTTCGGTACATTTCCATGGAGGATTAGGATGCAGATATTCTGACAAAGGCGCTCACCAGGAGAAAATTTGAATACCATAGAGGTAGGATTGGGGTGAAGGATAATCCCTATCTTTTTGAGAGGGAGTGTTGAGATTCAACAAGATGATGAGCTTAGTGAAAAGAGTCGCCTTCACTAAGTGGGCCCGCAGGCTATTTTTGGCGCAAGTCTATTTTTAGACATGGTGATCATATTTCAGAAGTTACAGGATGCTATTTGTGGATGGTTGATCAAGTTGGAAAAATAGATGAAATTATATTTTTAAAATATTGGGCAAAGTCTATTTATAGATCACTGTTCTAAAAATAGATGCATGTCGATTATTATTAGCTCTTCATAATAATCAGACACTAAACATCAACTTATTCTCTTGGAGCACTTCATTTCAGTGCACAGATGTGGCACATCAGTGGAATGAGAGAATTACGTAATTCCCAAGGGTTCACTGGAGCTAATGCATGGAGGACGTAGTTATAACTCAAGTGGAAGAGTTATGACACATCTGGAAGAAGTAGTTATGGAGTTATATTTAGTTTAACTCAGTTAGACTCAGTTGAGCTAGTTGTATCTAGTCTAACTGATTGATACATTAGTGAGAGTGGAGTGAATTAATTAGTTAATTAAATCACAAATAATAACTCATTAATCAACTGAACAATACAGTAGTTAACTACAGTGCATGGCAGTTTCAGTGGAGACCCAGTGGAGAGATAGGTGAAAGGGCAAGATGGACTATTTGTTGTGACTATAGTGATGCATTGATTGCATCACACCACATCAAGTTCCCAATGAGGATTATTTTGATCCAAGGCATGAGGTAATTAGAATTCATTGAGCTATTGTGGGGATTATGATGGAAAGCGAGCTAGCGGGGAAGGCGAGTCGGTGCATGGATTTGCAAGATTGGTCCTGATTAGTGTATGAAAATTGTATTGTACTGAGAGCTTGTGATAAGATTTGTATGAGATTTTAATATGATCTCCATGTTACATAATATATAGTTGGGGTTTTCAGCTTCAGGCTTTCCTGGTTAAAAACTGTGTTATGTGCGATTGATTATTTTGTTTATGCTTCACATGTGTGTGCAATTAATTTTTCCACAAAAGATTAACAAGTGGAATTGATTCAATATTTTGCATAAAGTTAAATAGTGTGAGATCAGATGAGTCAAGGACATATGCATGCTTAGTGCATATAATTTCTACACAATTATATACCAAGTGCGCTCCCACTATGTAAGAACAACTTGGTGAACTTCATGTTTTAGAAAATTTTGTATTTAATTTTCAAAATGTGCATCCATTATGTAAGCACAACTTGGTGAAATTCATGTTTTAGAAAATTTTGTATTTAATTTTCAAAATGTGCACCCACTATGTAAGCACAACTTGGTGAACTTCATGTTTTAGAAATTTTTTATTTAATTTTCAAAATGTGCACGACTTTAACAAATTTTTATTTAAATAGTCAAGTGATTTTTACACATCAATTTGTGCTTCAAGTTTTGTGTTTTACATTTGTGTTCAAGTTGTGCTCCAACATTTGTGTAAATTACATCAATTTTTTGAATTCTTTTGAATTTTTTTTAACATAGTAACTTTAAAAATAATTGTAAATGCATGAGGCAACTTTTTAAACATCATGTATCTATGTATTTGTAGATATCCATATATATCACGGATGATAATTTTCCACATGATTATTCGAGGCTTTAAACATCACGTATATATATATATATATATATATATATATATATATATATATATATATATATATATATATATATCATGGAGGATGATAATTTTCCATGTGATTCTTCGAGGCGAACATCAATAGAGTCCCATGCCCCTAGGAGAGAGGGGGATCATGGATTAGGGGATGTCCATCGTGTTCATGGTATTTATATTAAATATGAAATTTTTTGAATGATATTCAAGAATATATAATCTTATCCCCATACATACATGTATACATATGGAATTGATTTTTTATCAATTTAGTGAGTTAAATTAATTTTTAATAAATTTCATTTTTTAGGAGTTCGGAGGAAACATGTATTTACTCAATCAATGGAGCTTAGCCATGGTTCACGCAATTATGGTATGGTTCACACAATATACTCAATCATATGTATGCATATTTGAATTGATTAAAGAAATTCTATTTTTTTTATGAAGCTTTGTTCTCGTCACGTGAGGGTGGGGGTGGTGGTACACATTCCCCTGATGGCCAATCAATGGGTGGTCATGCTGGTTCTCAACCATCTATGGGTGGGCATGATGGTTCTCATCCATCTCGAAGTGGCCATCGATCTGAATATTATTATCATGGTTATTAATTTGTTAAATTATTTATATAATTTTTTTTTGTATGGTTAAGAAACAAATTTGTACAAATTTTTTCACATGTTTTTTTATTTATACATAATTTTATATATTGATTTAGAGGGTGAAAATGTTACTTGAAAAATACATTGTCCAGATCACGTAATTCAAGAAGAAGGTTGTACACAAACCACGACTTATCCATCTGAAATTCCAAATTATTTACCTTGGGAAAAAAACATCCAACAATGCACATTACAAAAGTGTGAAGATATTTATTCAAAATTGAGGAAAAATTTTGTGTGTTTGAAACTCCCTACAGAGAGTCAATACAACTTACAAATATTTACACACTCTATAAGCACACTTGGAGATTTTTACAAAAATCTTGGGCCAATCACTGATACCTTTGTAGAAGTGACATGGAAAAAAAATGAAGCAGTAATGGGTCCCCATACACAGGACAATGTTAAAAACAGGGCTTAAAAACAAGTGACAAATTATATGTTTAATTTCAAAGAAGGGCTGAAAATAAAGATGTTGAAGGTGCAATATTTCAAGCACCCTAATATAGCCTTCCATTTTTATGATAGGCGCCTTGCAGCCTATGGAAGACTACCATGGAATGATGAGATTCCTGTTTATTTTGCAAAATTATTTTATGCAGAATTCTTTTTGGGAATGAAACTCAATTAAAACGACCTTCCATGTGATTTTTTTGGTCCTAGGAAAGGTCGATTATGTGACCATAAGGGTGCTCAACATGATACTGAGTTGCCTCACCCTGAGCCACCTTTGGTAAGGTTACCTCCTCATGTGGAAACTTTGCAATCATAGATGGATGCCACTTCTCAAATTAGTCGAGAAGCAAGGGATGCCATCACAGAAAAAATTTAGACTAGACTTGGTGGAATTGATATTGGTCTTAATCGACAGAGAGCACAAGATAATGCACGTGCTAATTTCGTGTATAATACATATGATGAGATAGACAACATGAGTATTGAAGAGATTATAACATATGCAAAGCATTGTCGCAATGGTTGGTAGGACTTAATTCTTCATGAGGAAGAGGGTGTGGGATCAATACGTGTAATGGTTAGTGTGGATATTTTAATGTAATTCATAATTTACATATATATACATGTTTGTCTTTATGTGTTATTCCAACATAAATGTATCATATGTTCACCATTTTCAGTTTACACGCATGTTGAATTTTGATAATATCATGGTCCAAGATTCAGGTTCTATCAATCCTAATGATATTTTGGGAAATGTTAGTGTTTTTTAAGAGTTCATGATGTTGATGTACACTTATTATTCTATTATTATATCGACCTATCATGATGTGTATATTTTTAAAATAAATAATTGTGTACACATGTATATAATTAAATGTTAACAGATTCTTCTTTCGCCCGATGTTTTTGCAATGGAGCCACCATCTACTTCCCTATTAGGAGATGTGCCAAATAATCTATAGTCATAAATATTCAATTTTTCACTTATGCTTCAAGTTATAAATTGAAGTGAAAGTTTCATTAATTAAACACAAGATAGATCTTGAATTATTTTACAGTTTTAAAATTTTTGAATTTTAGGTTTGTGGAGACGATTTCTATTCTCCAAGGACTTTAGCGATGGATTTGACGATGGGGATAGGAACATCCAAACAATTTGAAGAAGTTGTCTAACATTTTTTTTGATATTATTGCATTAGTTTATGCATATATATATATATATATATATATATATATATATATATATATATATATATATATATATTTTGTGCAATTTATCCATGAGGATTCATTAATGCAGGTCCAATATGACAATGGAGGGGGAACTACATGAGGTATTGCATGAAATTTTAATTTTTTTATTATTTTGTTTGTTTTATTGAAGTTCTACATTCTCATTCAATTTTAAAACATTAAATTTTAATATATATATATATATATATATATATATATATATATATATATATATATATATATATATATATATATAGGAGGATGCATAGATGCAGGGCAAACACAAGACAATGGAGGGGGAACTACATGAGGTATTGCATGAAATTTTTTTTTTTTTGGTTTGTTTTATTGAAGTTATACATTTTCATTCAATTTTAAAACATTAAATTTTAATATATATGCAATTAGGGCCAACACAGGACAATGGAGGAGGAACTACATCAGGTATTGCATTTTTTGTTTATGAAGTTATACATTCTCATTCAATTTTAAAACATTAAATTTTAATTTTAATACATGTAAATAAATTTCTTATACATGTGTATATATATGCAATTACACATTATGTAGGTTCTCTATTCTTCAGATGATAACACAAGGAGGCTATTGGAAAATACATTTCAACCAAATTCTCTATTTAATTGAAGCACAAAACATTTTATTTGATCTGGTCTTTTTATAGTACATGCTATATTTAATTTTCTATATAACTTGATACTTGTAACACTTAATACATTGTTATATTTAATTTTATTGAATGATATAAATTTTGGACATATTTTACATTTGGATAGTTGAACTACATTTAATTTTGTTGAATGATTTTAAATTTTGGATGGTTGTTACATTTGGCATGTGATCACATGTTGTTATACTGTTAAATTAGATGATCTTAGATTATGTTTTGTTTTTAAAACTTGTTGTTTTGTCACTTGTTATTTAAAATGAATTTAGGTTTAAATTTCAAATTACAAAACACATGTGGTACATGTTATTCATTTGAACATGTGTGAATGTTATATAATTAGGTGTAAATGTCTATTAAAGGTGATATTGAGGTGCATTTTTCATGATCATGTGTCATTTAAAACAATCATATATGATTTTACATATTTAAGTTCATATGTAACAGTGATTGAAGTACAATTGCATTTAGTTGTTACATTTTTCATACATGATCACATGTTGTTATAATGTTAACTTAGATTCAATCTTAGATTATGTTTTGTTTTTAAAACTCAAGTTGTTTTGTCATTTGTTATTTAAAATGAATCTAGATTGAAATTGCAAATTACAAAACACGTGGTACATGTTATGCATCTGAACATGTACGAATGTTATATAATTAGGATGTCTATTAAAGGTGATATCTAGGTACATTTTGCATGATCATGTGCCATTTAATACAATCATAGATGGTTTTACATATTTAAGTTCATGAATATGTAACAATGATTGAAGTACATTTGCATTTAGTTGTTACATTTTGCATACATGATTACATGTTGTTATAATGTTAACTTAGATTCAATCTTAGATTATGTTTTGTTTTTAAAACTCAAGTTGTTTTTTCATTTGTTATTTAAAATGAATCTAGATTTAAATTCCAAATTACAAAACACATGTGGTACATGTTATGCATTTGAACATGTATGAATGTTATATAATTAGGATGTCTATTAAAAGTGATATTTAGGTACATTTTTCATGCTCATGTGTCATTTAAAACAATCATAGATGGTTATAAATATTTAAGGTCATGGATATGTAACAATGATTGAAGTACAATTGCATTTAGTTGTTACATTTTGCATGTGATCACATGTTGTTATAATGTTAACTTAGATGATCTTAGATTATGTTTTGTTTTTAAAACTTGTTGTTTGTTACTTGTTATTTAAAATGAATCTAGATTGAAATTACAAATTACAAATTACATGTGGTACATGTTATGCATTTGAACATGTGTGAATGTTATATAATTATGTGTAGATATCTATTAAAGGTGATAGTTAACTTTTAATATAAATTTGTAAATGAACATGTGCATAAACATGTAAGTTATAAAACATGACCATGTACAATTTTCATGGTGTGAGTGTGGTTTGATGCTTTTAAAGGTTAAATACATATATTCAAGTTCATGAATATGTAGCAATGAAAGCAAATTTTCATTTAATTCATACATTTTGCATTTGAAATCATTCTTATAATGCTAATATACAATACATATAGATACATCTAAAAACAATCATAAAATTCTATGTGTGGATAGATGTGTCTAAAAAAATCATAAAATTTTAAAATTGCATTAACAAATATGGTATACAACATTTTTCATTAATGTACATAGAAATGATACTATGGATGTCAGTTGATAGTTTACTTTTAATATAATAAAACTGGAAATTACAAAACACGGTACACATTTTTTCATATGAATGAATCTTATAATTTCTTTAGATGCCTAAAATAATCATAACTTAAAATTGTATTATATATAATATGATAAATACACACATTTTGAAATAATGACATAAAATTAGCTAACATACCAGAGAATGTATGAAATCGTTTAAGACTAGAGAATGTATGTATGTGTATATGTATACATTACTAGTTGTATGCATGTGCAAACACAATACCAATATAATCAAATCCTCAATACACTTGTACATAATAGAAAATACACATATAACTTCAAGTATCTTAATACATTATTAAGAATGTACAACTTATGAATGCACAAAAAAAAAGGCTAAAATCTTGTACTTGAACTGTAAGTTCTCAAAGATGAATCCAAGGAGAAGAAATTGTTGGGCAGTTCAATCAAAAAAATTCTAATGGAAAGCCATCCTCAATGATCCATTCATGCTTAGCTTTTGACATTTTCCATTTCTTAACTTTCATTTTTTTCTTTGATTGAACTTCTATCAACTTTATGTGCGTTGCACACACTAAGTGACTATATTGACGACTTATGAGAACAGGTTCATAGTCTTGAAAGTAAACAATATTCTGACTTTGATGAGTTTGTTGGAAAAAATAACCTTTCAGTATACTAGATCCTTTGTTATATATAAAGCCATTATCATCATCGTCTTCCAATAATTTCATATTTCGTTCAATGCACCACCTCAAATAATAATTGACATTTTATATGTTGTTAGCAAGTGAAACTACAAGAAAAACAACTCCTGCACAATAAAACAAGTACATAAATTTAGATCATAATTAACATGAAAATTTAACTTTAAAATTAACATGTACTTGATTTTGTTATCTATTTCTAGATCTCTATCATTTGAAAGCAATTTAAATGTTACTTTCTCTAACAAGATTAGAAACTTGATCACCTTTAGATGATACTATAGTCTCCTCTGATTGCATCTCTTCAAAGTTTGCAACTGGAATTTTCCCCATTGTATTTAGTTATGCATGTTGTTAATATTTTACACACATATTTTTTTCGCAAACATCATTGGATTCTGTGTTGTCTATGCAAACATGAAAAAAACAAGAATACTTTCTTTTATCGAATGCAAACACATTTTGGTACTCCTTTGTTTTAATTGAATGCAATTTTCAAGTCCCTTTTATTGTTTCAGTGCAATTTCCAATAGATCTATCTACATCTTGGACCCCAAAATTCAAAAAAAAACCTATATGGAAAATTCAAACAAAAATAAAAATATGTTATTTAAAATACAATTTATATATGATCAAAGATATTCATTGTGATAAATAATGTTTAAAATTAGAAAATTAATAAAAATTAGATCATAATTTAAAGTTATATATATATATATATATATATATATATATATATATATATATATATATATATATATATATATATATATATATATATATATATAAATATATATATATATATATATATGTGCAAGTTAATTTGTATATATGTACATGTACCTTTGTACTTCCCTTGACTGGTTAGTCTCATGGCTTAGTGCAACGATGCACCATTGAACAACTTGTTCAGCTAAGCCAAGTCGGTCTGCAGAGTGGTCCATTTGATATCTTTGAAGTGCTCATTTTATACATGCCCTTGCACCATCACGTTCTACTTTTCCATAACCAATCAAAGAAATTCCAAATATGTTTAATGTGGGTTTTCATATGAAGACGACACAACCAAAATAATGATTGTGAAGATTTGAATTGAACTGTGCATCCATCTAACCATATCCAATTTTCATTGAATTTTATTCTACGACCTTTCAATGAGCCATAAATCTTATCAAAACAATGTTGTACAAAATGTGTATCATGTATACGATCATCACTGATATAAAAGTGATATTCTTTAATAACATGTCGATTTTCACTGGTGCTTTCTATATGATCAACACTTTCTTCAGCATGTCTATATAGAATATGGACAAGCATAGAGAATTGTTCAAAATGATATTATTCACTCCATATATCATTTTGTGCAACAAATGTGTAATTATCTGCAAAATTAACTATTGAAAAAATGGTCCTTGGTGGAAAAAAATCACGGAATTTTTTGAATTGCAAGTCCTACCATCGAGCTCTATGGAAATGCTTGGTGTATTTATAAATTTTTGCCTCAAAACCTTTTCAAAAACTCTATCACAAAAATTTATTCCTTGTAAATCAATCCTTTTAGCACTTGTAGTACTGCTTGAACTAATCGATGTATGAATATATTCATATCTCTTCCATTTCACTTTTATGTTGGACAATGATTGATCATTTATATCAATAGGATATTTTTTGTGAAATAAATTGAAATTTCAAAAATGTTCACATTTTTTACCACCAACACATTTCTTTTGGTAAAATAATTCATGACTTTCTCTTGTACATAGAATTTGGAATATGAAATCGTGGATAGTGGAAGGAGGAGGTGAACTTTTCCAAAATGTTTTACCAAAATTAAGGAATGTGTCATAATATAATTGAAATTCCACATGATAAAAACAACAACAAATTTCACGTACAATGATAGGTTTAACATACCATGGTTTTTGTTGGACAAAAGCACTGATTGAGACATTAATTCCACAATTCTCTTCTACGAACGTATTGAACAACTCTATCTGAGTGGTGTCCAAGATATGTTTTGCATGTTCTTCGTACTGATTTCGTGTTATTCTTTGTCGCATCACATCTATTGCTTTTGGTGAAACACGTGAATTTTACATTCAATATTCATATATTATTTTTTTAACATCTTCTCCAAGTCTATCTTTGTATGGTTTCCTACAAATAACTATCCAACAAGCAAGCTCATCATTCACATCTATTTGCAATCAAAATTTTCGATGTTTGTGAAATGTTTTTTGTGAGGTCCCTAATGCTTGTGCTATAGATTTTACCAAACGATTTTCTTTATTACTTGATTAAACCACTGCCATTTGTATTGCTCTACATGCATCTAAATCAATATTCTTTCTAGATATTCCAATAGACTTTAGAACACTATTTATATTTTGTACCACGTTTTCCTTCATTTTTTTTTTTTATATTTATTTGATTTTCGAATACATAATAGAGTCATAGATTCTTTTAATTTCTTTCATGTTAAGAGACTTCTCAAAATTTGGGCTCGAACTGCTACATTTTAATCTTTGAAGAAATATCAATAACGCACTTAACACGATATCATATAACATGATCATCTTTTTTATCTCCATATGTGTCAGTGTCAACATTTTCTAACATCTCATCATCGATATTGATTTCATCTGTACATATGAGAATTAAATGTACAAGATGAGTATAAATATTCAATAAATAATTAAATTAAAAAATAGTGTTTGAATGAAATTGAAAAATTAATAAATATGCATAATTTCAATATTACACATGACATATATATATATATACACTTGGTGATTCAATTTCTTCACTTGAATTTCTTTCAACATTTTCGACATCTTCAATCATTGGTTCATTATCTTTTTCACTTTCTCTTTCAACATTTTCTATATCATCATCAATGTTATGAGGAATATATCTCTTTGTTTACATTGAAAAATATTTTTCAAATTAATTCATCAAATAAAAATTAGGTTTCACAATACAGTAGTTAAATTTTAAACATCATTTATAATATTTACATTTACATACCTACCTCAACTTCTAGTTGAGGTTTATTTTACATTTCAATATTTGAGCGTTCCTCTCTTTTTTTTTGTGATATTCTCTCCAATATTCTCTACGAGCCTCAAGATTTCTTGTTTGATCGTATTTTCTCTTGCAATTTATTTGATTTCCCATGATAATTTAGTATGAAGCTCAAAAAATTTCCTTCAAAATCCTGCAAAAAAAAACTCACTATCAAAATTTAGAAAAAAATTCACTTCAAAATATCATCACAAAAGATTTAATTTTAAAAAATCACTTTAAAAATGTTGCACAAAAGACACACTTCGACCAAAAACACTTACTTTAAAGAAAAATCGCATTAAAAATTACGCCATAAAAATGTCTTTTAAAAGGGAAGCTCAAAATATTCCTTCAAAGCCTTGCAAAAAAATCTTGCTTTAAAAATTTAGATAAAAGTCGCTTTAAAAATTTAGACAAAAACTCACTTTAAAAAATCACCATAAAAGATTTAATTCAGCCCAAAAAACTTAATCTAAAAAAAGGTCACTTTAAAAAATACACCAAAAAAATCCTATGAAAATTTAGCCCAAAATATTACCTTTGAAAATTCAGCCCAGAAATTTTCCTTCGAAAATTCAGTCCAAAATATTACCTTTGAAAATTCAGCTAAAAAAGTTTCCTTTGAAAATTTAGTCCAAAAAATTTCCTTTCAAAACCCAAAAAAATTCCTTTGCGAATTTAGTCCAAATGAAGAAATGTGTGAAAATAATGTTTCTATTTTTGGCTATTTATAGAGTTGTGAAATTTGTTTTTTTGGAGGGGCTTTATTGAATTTTATTTGGCTAACGGAATGTGCAAACAAAATTTCAGTCAAATTTTTAATAAAAGTTCGATCGAACTTTTAATAAAATTCCAACTGAACTTTGTTTGTCTTTAAAATTAATGGAATGGGGCATCGATAAAAGTTAGGCCGAACTACTAAAAAATTTTGGTCAAACTAAAATGTCTGAAACTATGAAGCAGCTCGTCTTTGAACACATTTATTCAACTTTGGAATGGTTAAACTCCATCAAATGTTATGAATTAAATTTTGGAACCAATACTAGCATTTGCAGAATTCAATCTCCTTTCAGTAGATATAAATTTTATGGAATTCCATAGATATTTACTAATTTTAATTAATTTTCTAATAAAATGCGTGCAATTTTTTTTTGAAGGTCATTATGATTCAGTGAAATCAAAATTATGTATCTCCAAAATTACACTATAAAAAATTAAAAAATTATGTTGCATTACATTGGTCCATCGTCTATAATGGGTAGTTTTTATATTTTTAGTTTATAACTAATATGTTTGGAAACTTGACGTCGACCAAAACATATTCAAAATCTGCAGTTTTTCATATTAGTTCAGTTCAAAAAATTCTATTAATTATGGTATGCATCAGTTGGTTTCATAAATATAACGATACCGAAGTACAATTTGTCTAGATTGTTGCAACATATTTTTTTCTCAAAAACACCAAGCTATCAAAGAATACACCAACGCTACTCAACATGAATTTTTATGAATCCCTTGATTGTTAAAGAACACAGAATCAAAGAATTTTTAAGTTTGTTAGAAAATTATGTATTACAGAGAAAAGAAACACATAAAATATATGTGGAAACACAAACACAGAAAACATATAAAACCAAAGAGACATAGATATACATGGTTCACCTAGTTTAGGCTACGTCCACCTCGAACAGCCAGTCCTTCCTTTCTATTATCCAACAAAATGAATAGATAAAACGTACAACAAATCCGCTGTAATATCCTCTGTTCTCTGTCACAGTATCCCTATCTGTTTCCCGCTCTGAGAATACACATAAAATACATAGCCGCAATACAATACCCTCATACAAAACGAGGGGTTGCCTTCTAGGGGAAAAACCCCTAAATTAAACATAACTTCTACCGGCAGATCATCTGCCTAATGAACGACCCAGATTGACTAGAAATTACAATACTATTACAAGAAAATTTTACATCTGTTTTTAGCTTCGGGGGTATCCCCCTCCCCCTCCCCCCTGGACCCCCCATGCAGTGTTTAATTACGGGCAGCGTTGCTGCCCCATTAAGAGCAGGGGTCCAACGTTGTGATACATCTAAGGAAAGAAGATAATTAGGCTCCACACCCAACAAAGTTGACATATTTAACAGTGAATAAAAAAATTCCAAAAAATAAGTAATAGAAAGCTAATAAAATTTCTGATAAGTTTATTTTTATTATAAAATGAAATTCTAAACAGAAAAATTGTTTTGGCTTGAAAAAAGTTGAAAAACTTCTAAAAATAATATTTTTTCTCAAAAAAAGGCAAAAAGTGTAACCCAAATTTACATTTTCACCCTATTAACCATATTTCATCTCAACAAAAAGGACTAACATACCCTGTGGTGATACATTGGGGCGTATATAACCTTTGTTCAACAACTTCTTCAACTGCATCTGCAATTCTTTAAGTTTATGAGTACTCATTATGTATGGTGTCTTAGACATGGGAACTACTCCTAGCACCAGACCAATGAAAAATTTAATATACCTCCTTAGAGGCAATCCAAGTATCTCTGAAAAAACATCAACAACGTTTTGTAGCATTTGGAAAATTTTCAAATCAAATTGGTGGTCAATATTTGCTTCCTCCATATGAGCTATAAGTAATTGGAACCATTTCTTAAAATTCATTTTCAACTAAATATTCGATATTTCTCTGATAGATATTGGCCTAGGAATCCCCTGGACCATTTTTTGTTATCCATCATCACTAATGCAAGTAAAAAATTTGTTGTCACATTCAAGTAGTGCATGGTGTTTCTCCAACCAATCCATGTCAATCAAAAAACCATATGAACCTAGTGAAATTACATTTAATTAAATTATTGTACCCAACCCATTCATCTCAATTGGGTATTCTGTGAAAAATTATGTGATTTTTTTCTTTACACCTATAGCTACCTATACTTACCTTCAACTGTTATCATATGTTCTTTATGTTCTCCTTACTTCTTATCCAAAGATACATTGAATTTGTGCATGATCCTTCCCAAATCTTCCATAGTAGTTTTTGCCTATATGTTGTGCACAATCCTCATCTTTTCGTTTGTATGAGGACAATATCTATACCTATGATCACCTTTGTAGCCCCAACATTTGACTAGTGAAAATTAGGCTTTTCATTAGATAAATTTCCCCCATTCTGGTTGGTTAGGAGATTATGCTTCCCGTTGGTCTGTTTGAGGATTGTTCTTGAATTGTGAGGGTTAAACACATTTTTCCTTTTCTCCATAAAATTCTTTTTCTTGTTGCCCATAGTTCTCCGCAAAATTGACTTGTTTTTGTTTTTCTCATACAATTGTTCCGCCTTTCTCATGGCTTCCTTTGTGCTTTTAGGCTCGTCATATTTCAACTCGTCTCCATCGAAAGGATGTTTAGTTTGTTGATGTATCTATATGTTTTAAGCTTTTCATCCTTAATAAAATTGACATACCTCAATAGGTTGGTGAGTTTTCAACTTTACTCCTCCATGGTCATGTTTTCTAGCTGAAGCTCAAAATATTCTTGCATATTTTTCTCATAATAACATTAAAATAAATATTTCCCCTGGAAATATTCTTTGAATTACTTCTAGATGATTTTCCTTTGGTCCAATTTCTTTATTGATTTGATCTATTCCCACCAGAGTTTGGTGTTTCTCTTCAAATGGTATATGGAAATTGTAGCATCTAGGTTTGAAGAATAATTGTTCAAGTATATGTATTTTATCATGTCCAAAAACCAGGTCTCTTCCTCCTCCCCTCTCTTATTTTCTCCATTAAAGGTGGGGGGTTTGATTTTCCTTAGGCCCCCTTGTAATTTTTCCTTGTCAAATTCCCTTTTAGTCAATCTGAATGGTGACACACTAGGACTATTATCATATTCAAAATTAGAATAAGCCTTTTTTATTATTCTCCTAGCTAAGTGATAGTGCTAATGAATAGCGATCCTAGAATGCCTGAAGCTTCCAACATCTCTATACTTAAATGTGGTACTCCAATCATGTGCTTGTTTGGACTCAGTTTGTTAGCCGAATTCCCTTTAGATTTTTTTCAAATTTTCTAAAATTTTCTTATTAATTTTTTGTTGTTCCTTTATTAGCTTCTCATTTTCATCTTTGTAGCTAAGCACTTACAATTTGATACTCAGTTTCTTCCAAATCCCTATCGTCAAGTTGGTCCAGTCGATGACCATTAGATTCAGTATCAACATTAGCCATGCTAATATTTTCTTCTTGGACCCTGTCCTCTTCACTAAATGGTCGTTGGGAATCCTATGGACTCATGTTTTCCATTATTATATACTTCCTAAAATTTTACTTGTAGCTTTACTTGCAAATATTTGTGCAATTTCCTCCTTGAATTTTGAATTATGAGTTTACCAGAGCGTGCTCCCCATCATAGCTTTCCAATGACTATGTTTTTTTCCTTATTATGATGCATGAGCAGAAAGACACGGCCTTTGAAAAATTGCAGCCTATTAGGCCATTTCTATCTCTCATACTATATCATTTCCTTAGAATTTCCCAAAAAATTAATCTCCAATTCAAAATTCTAGGGCAACAATTATAATCTGCCTGAAATTATCTTTCCAAGAATTAGTCATATGCAAAATTCTAATTTACGAGTTAAAATCTATGGTATTCTAAAGTTCAATTGGTTTTGATTAATTTCCTTGTTCCAATTTTCTCCAGTTCCACATTAAAGGAAAACTGGCTTCTTGGCCCCTTGTTCCACGCGACCGACATGCAAGCTCCTTTTTTCAATTAAATATTAAATAAATTTATTATTATTATTATTATTATTATATTATTTAATATATACAATTTTAATTAAATATATATTTATATAAGTATATTCATATGGAACAAAAAACGTGACAACCGATAGTTCCTACCATACCTATCCCATATTATAAACTATCATTTTCACCTTAGGGTGCAAAGGACATGCCAAAAGTGTTTTGGGTTTTTGTTTATGTAGTGTAATAATAAGAATTTGTGACTGGAGATGCAAAGGTAAAACAATGATGGCATGGCTTTATGTTGAATGCTTATTTGTTGAAATTGTTATTGTTGTAGGCAGTTGAGGGTTTCCATACCCCTAATATATGACAATTGAAAAGTGAATGAGATTTTCTAAATAAATTGTGTCGACGGATGTTGTTCAATCCTTGATGCAGCCAGAGAAAATTGTGGAGGCCTTTGCGAGATCTTCCATGGTGCTAAAAAATTCACCCAGTAAAAAATGGTTTAATTCCTTTATTCCAGTAAAAAAACCATTTTTTTGTTATGAAGTAGCAGATATTATAACACCTTCTCATCTTTTTAAAGGGATCAACCAATCATATCGGCTCTGATTTGGTTTTTTTTTTTGTTTCATTGCAGATGAAATAGATAGGCCCATGATATACATAAATTGAATCTCTCTATGTTCAACGTTATTGGTAGATAATTTCAAAATACTCTCTTATTCGAGAAGTGAAACATTTGATCTTTTTCAAAGTAATACATCCATAGGGTCAGTGTGCCTTGTTATCTCAGCGCATGCGGATTTGGTGAACAAAGTTGAAGTAGTTGGAAAAGAACATGGAGGGTAGTGAAATCACCTGATTTTTTGGTGCCAGTTCTAAAGATCGAGCCAACAACAATAGTGTGAAGTAGTGTGGAGGTTGCCCTGATTCAAACTATTATCAAAGTTGGCACGTCAATTTGTTGAAGGCGGTCGTGTCGTTGCAATTTACAACATTTTTGGAGGCGACGCTGAGAAACAAGTATCATATTTTTATTGGACTACTCATTCTCAATAAAATTTACCCTCAAATACACTCTAGATAATCTAGCAGAAAATGGAGATCGAGTTGTGGTTATTCTATGAATGCTTCAACATGTATATATATGTGTTGTAACACTAAAAGGAATATAATGAAAAATCAAGCTCGTAGTCCTGATTTGGGATCCAAGGGATAATCTCTATATATGTTTTATTCTCTTGCTATTGTTTATTTTCTGTTTTTAAGATTCATTTGCAGACAATTTATGTACATGGTAAAAACTTCAGAAGGTTCCTTGATCTCCTTGGGAATTCTAGAAATCCAAGATCAAATGTACCAATGAGCTCTAGAGGCAACAATTAAATATATTTGAGTGAATTAAGGTTTATGTCATGCATTCCTAAAATCAAGGAAAAAGTGACAATAAATTTCTAAAAATAGAAATTGTGCCACCTTCGAGAAACTAATAATGAATCCCTATTTTCTAGGGATGATTTTTCGCTTTCTTATTTTCTTTTGCAAGAAACTTTCCATGCACACTTTTAGAAAATATTGTGCAATTCTGGGGATCTAGATAACTTTCTCGCTTAGTACATTATACAATTTCTCAGCTAAAATAATGGATTATGCAATTTGTGGGCTCAAAAATGGGCTACTATCTATGGTTGAACATTTTTTAGGGTCAAGGTAGAGCTTCGAGTCTGTATTGCGTAATTCAAACCATCAATGCTGGGCACCCTCATGGATTGCACATTTTCTGGAGGCAACCCCAAAACTATTGTAAGGCCAAGTCAAAAGGTTAGCTTATGCCTTAGAAAGAATACTTGACGACAATACAAGGTAAGCCCCTAGGGTTGTAGTCGCTAGAACAATTTTATACAATGCCAAGGCATAAAGCAAGTTGATATGTATCCACCAAAAATCCTTGTGCTAGCCTAAAAAAAACTGATGTTGGTTGCTAATTGGAACTATAATGTATGCCCTGAAGAGTGCCCAGAAGGAGCTAAAACTTGGAACAAATGGTGGAATGGCTCACCCCTAAACATTATGCCCCACTCTAGAAATTATGCTAGTAATCGAGAAAGGAACTAAGATTTTCTCCCTCGAAGATGCTTATAAAATTCTACAAAATTAGGAGTTACTTCCTCCCTCCAAACTCACAAAAACCTAATAAGCGCTTGGGTTTAACCCAAGTACTAAAATTGTTCCACAAATACTACAAGTTGCTCAACCAACCTACTTAAATAGGAATTGACTTCAATAAATAGTTGGAGTACATTTCTCTCTACACTACTATAATCCTCCCAAATTATCCAAGAATCACCTAAAAGGCCAAAATCCCCAAACCTCTTCAACGGCTTTGCCAACCAAATGAATGTACAATATTTTGTAGTCCACACACTACCAAAAGATAAGGAAATCAATCCAAAAGATTGACCCTACTCTAGCTTGGTAGCTTGCCTCCAAAATTTTGCAAAAATAAGGTGAGGATATCACTACAATTTATCTCTCAAATCCCTTCATTAGCCTACACAATAACTAGATAAATTTTCCCTATTGTGCCCAAGAAAAGAGCTCTACTAAAGCATCCCTACAATACAGCTCCTAGAGAACCCCTAGATGGACTCCTCAATTACCCACTAGGGGGACACTCAAAGTTCTGAAGGAAAGGTTGGAATTCTGCTAAAAATTCCCAGTGCTAAACTACACTCATCTTCTTGTGGTAAACAATAATAAGAGAACTATAATTAAAAGTTAAAATGATGAAAGATGCCCAAAATGGAGGCCTTCATGCTCTATTTATAATTTCTTGTCCCTCTTCTCCAATTGCTGGGGCCCTTCTTCCACTGAGGCTTCCATTCTCCTTTTCTCGTAAATCTCATATGTCAAAAATGAATAATTGCAATATGCCTTAGAAATTTCTTAAATTTGGCATATCACACATAACTAAATCTTCTTCCATATTTATCTCAACTTCACTGAATTCAGCTTCTAGTATAGATACATCACCAACTTGACGATGCTCAAATTTATTTATCGCCAACTAAATTTGTCTTTTTTTTCCAAGTTTGACTATAAACTTGACTAAGCATAACTTTCACATATGAACTCGGATTAAGGTACCATTTGAACCATTGGATCCCTTTCAACAAGATCTCTATGTACATTTATTTAAGACTTTTGGGATCCTACTAGATCACCACCAAACACAAAGAGGATACAACATGATTGTGGGAAAGGTTCTAATAAATAACATTTAGTGAGAGGTTTTTTACATGCTATGGGGCAAAGAGGTATAAAAGATGAGTGTAAAAACACTTGAGGATGAGGAAGGATTCTCAATCTATAAGGCACAAGTGAATGTGATAAAAAATCAAAAATTAAAAATAATATGAAAAAGTGTTAAAACCATCTACATATTACCTAATTTTTCACTAGAATAATGGCCAGAGAATGTATTTAAGAGAAGGGTGATATAGAACACCTATTATTGAGAAAATATTTTACCTTTTTACACAAAAGAGAGATACACCAATAGGCCATGAGAGATTTACTTGAAAAATAATAAGTTCTAATCTTCCTTACTTGCCTATCTAAATCAAACCTGATACCCATTGCCTCAAACATAACGAAGTTGTAAGGTGCTAAATTAAAATATAGAAATGAATGACAGACTTATGGACAGGAAATATATATTAAAGCTTAATATATTAAATCTAGATTGTTCTTTGTTTGTGTTTTAATTTATTTTCTTGTTGTTATATATGTCTTTTGCATGGTACACATTTTTGCATGGTGATAGTCTGTGAGGGTAGAGCTAAACACAAACATAATGTTAAACAATGGCGCTGGCAAGAAAAAATGTGTACCATGCAAAAGACATATATAACAACAAACTGGATTGTCAAAGACATATATAACAACAAATAGTTTACATTTGATAATCCGACTTCCGAATAGATGCTGTTGCAGAAGGTGCATGTGAACTGCCAGATGAACTATTAGTATTCTTTTGTGCTGTGTGGCTGCTTTGCCCGTCGCGAGAACGGCTTCTCGATCTGTCCCTCCTTCCATCATCCAATTCGCTTCGGCTGCGACTGTGACCACGACTTCTATCACGCCTGTGACTGCGACTGCCATCAACCCTGTGACTGCGACTTTGACTACCACTACCACTGCGACTGCGACTCCTATCACGACTGTGACTGCTACTGCTATCACATCTGCGATGTCGTCGACGGAAACCGCTATCCCTCTCTTTATGATATCCATAACGGTCATTTCTGTCACGTCCATTATCTCGCCTGTCATAATCTCTATCTCTGTACCTGTTAAGTGCAGAAGGGCTTCGGCTCCTTTTTCTGTCCCTGTTTCGTCCAGTAGGGCTTCGGCTCCTTTCTCGGGACCTGCTTTGTCGAGGTGGGCTTCGGCTCCTTTCTCTGTGCCTGCTGTGTCGAGCTGGGCTTCGGCTCCTTTCTCTGTGCCTGCTGTGTCGAGCTGGGCTTCGGCTCCTTGATCTGGCGCGCGCATTAATCCGCCCTCGGTTGATTCTTTCTGCATTCGGACCAAACTTCGCGTACTTGACCCCGATATGTCTTCCATCAAAATTTATGCCATCAAGTCGTTCAATGGCCAGGTCAGCTTCGTCTTCATATTTGTAACGAACAAATGCAAACCCTCGGGACTGCCCAGTTGCCATGTCTCTTGGAATATGGATATCCACAACTCGACCATATGGATCGAACAAGGGGTATAGGTCATCTACAGTTGTGCTGAAGGTTATATTGAGTACCAGTAGGGAATATGTTTCGCTAAGGTCCGGAGGGCCGTATCTCCCGCTGCCAGACATCTTTTGCGCCTCAGATTAATCAGCACAGGGAAACAAAATCGGGGAGAAAGAACGGTTAGATTAGGGTTTGATAATAAAGAGAAAATGTGGCTCCTCAGATTAATCAGCAAAGGAAAACGATTCGGCGAGGAACAACGGTTAGATTAGGGTTTGATAGTAAAGAGAAAATGTGGCTTCGCCTCACATTCACGCTCGAGAAAAATTATTTTACCTGTCCCAAAGGATCTCCTTGTTTTTGCACTTGTTATTTCGATGTACCGATGATAGCAATATAGAAAATCTCCAAAGATTAAAGGAAAGAGGAGGGCAATATATATTATATCTATGGGAAAAGTTTCATCCAAACCGACGTGTCGATCCAAAATGGTGTTACACATGTCTACATTAAACCATGCTAGTTTAAAATATGAATGATAAGAGTTTTTAAGTCGTTGGATTTTTCCTTTTTGTTATTTTGGTTATTAGCAATGTTGGATGCTGGGATGAACTATTATAGAGATAATTTGGAAAGTGTGATAATGTTTAGTGTATTATTAGCTTCTTCATATGAATAGTGTAAGGGTTTGTTAGTAAATAATAATTACTACTTCAATTCAGTGAGGAATGTGGCTCATCATTTAATACCAAAGAGATCTTGAAATATGTGAAGCATGTAATGACCTTAATGATTTAATACGTATTAAAAAATAGGCATGGAAAATAATGGATATGGGATGTAGCAATGCTTATTAAAAAATAATGAATAAAAAAATGAAAAATAATGAATATGGTATGTGGGATTCTAGACAGACATATGGGATGTTGTCAAAGATTGCCTCATGCATTTACTTGTAAAAGAAAGTTAAGAGCATTCAAAGATTTTTTTTTTGACAATTTCTTTGATTTTAACCCATTATTTTCTTTAAAATCTCAATTCGGGATATATGGGTGGATTTGGCTAGGCCATTTTTTATGGTTGGTAATATAATGACAGTTTTCTTTAAAATCTCAATTAAGGATATATTGGTGGATTTGGCTAAGCCATTTTCTTATGGTTTGTAATTCAATGAGTGTTCCATCAATATGCCATATTCTCTATAAAAGCTTGTAAATTTAAATCCATTAAAAATATAACCATTATCTATTATGAATTTCTCAGGAATATTAAATCACGATAAGATAGTCTTTTCCAAAAATCGCATCAACTGTTTTGAATTGGTATTTTTTAATGCTACTACTTAGGGCCATAGGGCCATTTTGTGAAATACCGAGTAGTGTTCAAAAATTGTATCAACTGTTTTGAATTAGTAGTTTTTAATGCTACTACTTAGTGACATAGGGCCATTTTGTGAAATACCGAGTAGTGTTCAAAGTAAATGAATGTCCCATGATAAAATTTGGATTTATTATTCCAATGGAATACAAACCTTATTGTGAAAATAGGCTGTCTGATGAGATGGGTTTCAAAGGCATAAATCTTTACATCTTTCATGAGTTTATGGCAAATAACAAATTTCATGATTATCACATAAGAAAATTTAAATAATATTAGCAAATAATAACCAACTTTGACAACCTTTTAAGCATCGACAACCTTATGAGCATAGGAGAAAAACGTTTACGAAAAATTCCTTCATGTAATTCACTAAGAACTTGTTGATAATTTTCCAAATTCAAACACATTAATAACATACCATCCAAGTTTCTTTTGAGTAAAAATCCAAAAATTAAAACATAATTATTAATTTAAATTTTCAGTTACATTCTTTCTTTTGAAGTCATCAACTAGAAAATTCGTAGGGAACATGATATTTACAACCTCAACACACGGATTAGGTCACACAATTTATCACTTTATTTCTTTTAGGGGTTTTATTTAAATATGTAAATGTTCCAACCTTTTTTCCCATCTTCATTTGAATTGTTTAACATAGTCTTACTAGGAGGATTTGGTACATAGAAATAACATGGTTTGAGATAATCTAAGTTATAAAGGGAGAAACCAATTTTAAAAGAGAAAATGTTTATTTTTCTAGATTTAAATATTTCAATCTATAATCATTGTAATATTTTCATCTTTAATGAAAATGGAAAGTCATCTTCTTTCAATGTCTTTTGAGTATGAATATCTTTTGAGTAAGAATGGAGGTAATATTTTCTTTTAAAGTGTAGACTATTTTGAAATTTTGTTAAAAATATTTACTTTCTAAAATTAGGGTTATTGTTTAATGTTCATGAAAACCATCTGTATTTCTAGAGTCTATTTAAAAACTTAGATATTTTTTAAAAATTTGTTAATTTGGTTACTATTGAAACATAATAGCATAATATGGTATAATTTTTTCAACAAAATTTATCTTTCCAAAGAATGATTGCATTCCCTTACAATAAATTGGACTTTGCAATTAATTTATGGCTTTAATCTATTTGGATCAATATAGTTTCCTTCTTTTATTACAACATGATAAAAAATATTTCTTTCTAATACTATGAACAAATATTTCGGTGGATTGAGAGATATCTCATAGAATACAAAATGATGGAATATTTGCCTTAAATGGTTGATATTTGCCTACGATGAATTTATCTATCATGTCTTTAAATGCATAGTCGATTTCTCTTTCAAACATAACTTTGACATTCTTCAACCCATAGGGAATCCTCACATATGTGAACATTCTTCACGGTGTTACAAAAGAAGGATTATGTATATTATTTTCGACAACTGACACATGATTGTATCTAGAGAACGCATGGAGCATTAACATTAAATAAAAACCAATAATTTAGTGAAGGACAAATTTCATATTTGGTAGTGGATAATTATCTTTGACATATGATTTATTAATATCTCAAAAATTAATCACAAACGGATCTTAACATTCTTCTTCCTTACTATTTCCAAATTTTAAATCCAATCAAAATATCTTACTAGGAACATAATACCAACTTTCTTCATCTTCTCAAATTTGAGCTTCATTAGTGTTTTTTTGTTTTGGATTTATCACTCTAGTCCTATCCTTGAAAGTTTATGTTCCTTCTTTGAGTGGTATTATATGATAAAAAATGGACTTATCATATTATTTTAGGTCAAATTAAGCCCTTATGAAGAAATATTAAAACTCTTTGAATAACCAAGGTATTTCTAAATTTCTTCTTTAGTGCAACTAGTTCCTAAATTTATATTTTTGGGATTTTCTAATGTATCAATATTAAATTTATGAGTTTATTGAATTTTCCTTAAAGGAAATTCTTCTTATGGGTTTTCATTTTACAATTGATCATTTTTTTTAAATAAACAGGAGAAATGTCTGACTGGTCATTCCCTCTAAATAAATGGACTCTAGAATTACATAACAATTTGGTAGAGGGGGATTATTTACATTCTTGTTTGGGTGTGAATCCTCATTATCTACATTTTCTTGCGGATCACTAGAATCTAGCAACTCTAAAAGCATTTCATCTTGATCAAAAATGAATTTTCTGACATGTTCATCATTCTATTTCCAAAAATCTTATTATCAAGTACCAATAGGTGATAAAATATTTCAACACTAAAGGAATTCTAAGATATGTGATCATCTAGATTGAAAATGAATTTCCTACTACTAAGGAATCAATTGTTTGATTCCTTTTTCATGGAGGAAAATATTAAGTTAAAAGAATTAAAATTTTGAAGGACATCCCAAAATCTTGTAGCATAACGTTTGTGGTTCATTATTAATCTTATACTTTTTATCGATTTGATTTATAATGAATTTTCAATTCCCTTTCATAACTAGATATTTGATATGAATTTGAATAGTGTCCACTAATATTTGGACCAACAAATTGTTGATGCATGTCGATATCAAAATTCGACAAACCATTATGAATTTCTTCCCATTACCCTAACAAGAAAAATTGAAGTCAAATCTTAAAATAAATATGTATCATGAAAAGAAAAACCAGTAGATGGAACACCACCCTAATTAAAATATCTACATGTAATAATGTCTGACAAATGCATGCTTCATTTTTTTTATTATGATTGGGATGGAGGAACAAGTTCCTACTATGAGCATAATAGATTAGGAAAAAAAGGTGTTATGCAACCAACTCAAAAAATAGAAGAAAAGATACATTAACCACTTAAAAATTAGCCTCTTCGAGGGGGAAACCTCCTTTACAATACATAAATGATATATTCCTGGATGATTCAAATGAAAAAACTCCTTTCTATATATAGGAGTGTAAGGGTCACAATATAATCAAAGCCTACATAACAATAATAATGTAAGGGCACAACAATAATACTATTGGCCTTCTATGGGGCATAATAATAACAATATGGGGACTACATGGGCACAAAAATAACAATAAGGGGGCTACACTAACAATAAAAATAAAGGGATACACTAGTATTATAGGGACCTAACATTCCTGTCTCCTTCAAAAAAAAATTGTCCTCCATACTTAAGTAGTTCTGAATGTTTCTGTATAAAATTCTCATCCTCCCATGTGGAATATTTAGTGAGTAAGTTCTTCCACTTAATGAGATACTTTGAAATTGATCGATTTCATAGCTGTCGAGTTCTTGTTTCCGTGACTGCTTCAGGTTCCAATATGATTTTTCCTTCCTCGTCAAGTTCTTGCAATATTGTTTAGACTCGAAGCTTTGCCACCTATAACCTTCTTTAAGCATGAAGCATGGAAAATTGGGTGCACTCAGGAAGAGACAGGAAGCTCCAATTTGTATGCCATAGTACCAATATTTTGCAACACCTTTTAAGGACCATAGTACTTTGGAAATAATTTATTATCCTTCTTATCTTTCTTATTGAAATTTTTTTGTATGGTTGTAGCCGTAAAAATACCAGTCGCCTACATAAAAATTCTTTCGTTGTGATGTTGATCTGCCTGTTATTTCATTCGATTCTACGCTAAAGTGAGGTTATCCTTTAAGATTTGGAGAAATTGTTGTTGATGGTCGATGTGGTATTCCACTGCTTAAACCTTAGAATTTTCTCTTAAGGATGATGTGGCGAATGATGGATGATATCCATAAAGTGCGATAAATGTTGTCATTTTTGTTGCAGTATGGAAGGAAGTTTTATACCACCATTCAACCAGAGATAACCAATTGACCCATTATGTTTTTTTATCAAATACAAAGAAGCGAAGATACAATTCCAAACACTTGTTTTCTATCTCAGTTTTCCCATCAGATTGAGGATGATAAGATTAGTTATGAGCTAGTTGAGTACCGAACAAGAAAATAATTTCGTCCAAAAAATTCTAGTGAAAATGGGATCTCTGTCACTTACAATAATATTTGGGCTTCCATGTAGCTTTTTAATAGTTTCCATAAATGCAATAACAATTGTACTAGATTTAAAAGGACAAGATAATGCACAAAAGTGTGTGTACTTGGTAAGTCTATCAACTACCACCATGATGACACTCTTTCCTTCAGACTTAGGTAAACCAGTGATAAAATCCATTGAAACCTCCTCCCAACATTGACTTGGAATGGATAAAGGTGGTAGAAGACCCGAGGTTAATTGTATCAACTTTATTTTTTTTGTAAAACAAACATTTTTCCACAACCTTTTGAATATTAGATTTAAGTCCATCCCAAAAAAAATTCTTCTTGACTGTGTGGTAAGTTTTTAAAAGTCCCGAGTGTCCTCCTATGGGAGAAGTGTGCAATTCCAAAAGAATAGTTTGTTTTATTTGGGAATTCTTACAAATATATAAGTGATCTTTGTATGATAATGAATCATTTTTACAACTAAATGTATCAAATGTACTCGAATCTTGCTGCAACTTTTGAATGAGTGTCCACACTTCTTTGTTATTATTCCATTGCTCCATTTCTTCAATTATCCAATCTAGTTGGATAATATAAATGGAACATAGTAATGCCTCCACATCCTTGTCCTTTCTTGAGAGTGTATATACAACAACATTTAGCTTCCCTTTTTTGTAGATGATTTCAAAGTCATAACCCAACATATTTGTGACCCATTTTTGTTTCTCTTCTAAAGGTAATATTTTTTCCAAAATTTATTTAATACGATCATGAGATTTTTTTACCCTGAAGTGTCTTCCCATTAAGTAAGGTCACCATTTTTTTAGTGCATTAAGTATTTCCAACATTTCCTTCTCATAAATAAGTTTCTGTGAATACTTTCCTTTGATTGGATGGATTTCAAAAGCAATGGGTCTTCCTTCTTGCATTAAAACAACACCAATTCCTTTTCCTGAGGCATCACATTCCACAATAAAGGTTTTTATGAAGTTCGGTGTAGCTAAGACTAGCTCTTGGCACATTGACTCTTTAATATGTTCAAAGGCCTTAGTTGATTGTAGAGTCAAAGAAAATGCATAGTTCTTCAGTAATGTTGTTAGAGGTGTTGTTATTCTCCCATAATTCTTCAAAAAATTACGATAATATCGTGTTAACCCAATAAATCCTCGCATATGATTTATGGTTGTGGGCATTTTCTATTCCTTAATGGATTTAATTTTGTTAGGGTCTACCTTAACACCCTCATGAGGTAAAATATGACCCATATATTCCACCTCTTGTACTCTAAAGAAACATTTTGAGGTTTTTGCATATAATTATTTCTCATCCAATAAGTTGAGCACCCTGTCAACATGATATTGAACATGATCCTTCCAAGACTTGTTGTAGATTAGTATATCATAAAAAAATATTAACACAAAATTTTCTAAGGGTTCGAAAATGGAATTCATCAAACTTTTAAATGTAGAATGTGCATTGGTAAGTCCAAAAGGAACGACCAAAAATTCATAATGACCCTCATGAGTTCTAAATGTTGTTTCAGAATGTCTTCATTCTTCATTATAATTTGATGATATCATGAACGAAGATCCAACTTGGTGAAGTAAATTTCTCCATCTAATTCATCCAATATTTCATCAATGACAGGAATGAGAAATTTATCTTTATTAGTGAGATTTTTGAGCACCCTATAATTCAAACACGTGTGCCATGATCTATCCTTATTGTGAACCAATACTACTGGAGCAGAGAAATAACTTTGACTAGCTTGAATTATACTGACCTATAGCATTTCTTCAATCATACATTCAATTTCGCTCTTTTCGGCATAGGGATATCTATAAGGCTCGATGTTTGGAGGAACACTTCCTAGAATCAAATGAATAGCATGATCATGATCACGAATAGGTGGGAGGCCTTTGGGAGTCTCAAATAACTTCAAATGATTTTCCAAGAACTTTTGGAGATCTGGAGAAATAATGATTTCTATGTTTGAAAATCTAGTGAGAATAATTGTGCAATTACACCTTGTTGTTCTTTCTTTAGAATTTTTTTCATGTCATTATATATGATTATATTTCCACATTTCCCTGCAATACCCCTTAATTCAAATTCCTTTCCTTCCGACAAAATTTCAAGAAGATTTTTTGAAAATTAAAATTTATTGTACCCAAAGATTGTAATCATTGAACTTCTAGTACAACATCAACACTACACATTGGAATGGAAAGAACTGGGGTATTCAATAGATATTACAACAAGGTTAGCTTGATATTATGGAACTTTCCAGAGAAATTTTTAGTTCCTCCATTTGCAACCATCACTGACACTCTGGTGCTAGCTATAGGAAGAAATTCAATTCCTTGGATATCTTACAATGAATAAAATTATGGGTACTACCCGAATCAATAAACACTATTACCTTTTTCTTCTTGGTATTTCCTTCTTAATTGAAGTTTTGAGGGGTGGTAATTCATGCCAATGCATCACAAGATATGGTTAGATTCATTTCTTCTTTCTCTAAGGTCAATTCCGGGTGTATATCTTCTTCTTTTGAATTTTCTTGTTCCTTTTCTTCCTCCTCTTCACAATATATGTAAGATAATTTCCTCTCAGCACACTTATGACCTTTGGTATATTTTCTATCACAACAATAAAAAATGCCTTTTCATATTTTCTCTTCCAATTGTTGTGGTGTCAACCTTGTAGGTTGTGGAAGGCTAGGAGCAACAACACTTCCATTTTTATAGTTGTGAGTAGTAGGCTTCTTTGTTTCCATAATTTTTCTTTCAATATTTCTTACCAACCTGAATTCCTTCTCCAATGAATCAGGTTCCCAAAGGCGAACCTCATGTTGGATGCTATCCTTTAAAGTATCTAAGAAGATATCAATCTCATGCTCCTTTGAAATATCATTTACCCTTATATTCAATTTTTGAAATTCCTATGTGTTTCACCATTGAACCCTTTTGTTTGAGATTTATCAATTGGATAAAGAAGGTGTTTCTTTTTGTATTTTTTTACAAGAACAAAGCCATCAATACCATATAAATTGATTGGGTTCTAAATGTAAAGTTGAAATGTGTAGCTTTTGTTTTTTTTGCACATTATGAAGATAAACATATTGGTCCATCTGTAGTATCCCTGTTACCAGATCCTCGCCATCAAACCTCCTCATATCGATATTTGGAATATGGTGGGTCTTCAATCCAACATTAGAGTCTATGAAATTGTAATTATTATTTATTTTGTTCTCATCATGAGTTTCATATACTACATTTTCTCCATTAGGAATCATTTCTTGTAGAAAATTTGTCAAACCTTCCATGTCTTCTTTTAGACCATTCTTTAAGTCTTCCATTTTTCATTTCAGTTTTTCTTCTATACCATCGATCTTAACTTCCATGGCATTATTCAAACCATCCATGTCTGATTTTAAACCATTCTTCAAACCATCCATGTCTAATTTCAAATCATTCTTCAAACCATCCATATTAGATTCCATTTCATTTTTGGTTACTCTTTGTGAGAGAAGAAATTGTTGCACTTGGTCTCGTAATTATGATATATGATGTTTCACTTCTTCCTCTTCATGCATCATAGTAGAGATTTCCGAGGGCTTAATGGGTGTAGAATTCTTTTTTTGGGAGGAATTTTAGGAAAAAATACAGATATCTATGCTTCAGTATACACTTTTAATCGCTTCAAACAAATTATTCAAATAAAATTTATTAAAAATTAAAAAATACACACCTTTTTCTAGCTTTTTAGGATCTAGATATTGAAATTAATGTATCTATGTGATTTCAGATCTCCAAGATCTAAAATTTGGTCTTGTGGTATCTCTCTAAATCTTCTTTCCAATGCCATAAGTCAGACCAAATTTTGGTTCTTCAAGGGAGATTTATGCCCAATCGCCCACGATGTCCTGATTATAGACTTGTTTAGTAGAGAAAAATTGTACAGAGTTCCAAGTGTCACTATTTCGACCTTCCACTTTGAAATTTCTACACAAAAAAATATAGTCTGTGCAATTTTGGCCACTTTTTACAGAATTCAATTATGATTCCTAAAACGAAATTTATGATGATTTTCCTTAGGTCACATGTTTGAGACTGAATTTTGGAGTGTGCAGAAACGCTAACTTCCTTAGATCATATATCTGAAACTATAGCGAACCAAGATATAAAATTTTTACATGAAGCTCACTAAGATTTCGGCTCCATGTGGTAAATATTTCGACATCTGAGTCTCGTAGAATTTTTTTTATAGAAAAATTCCAATATGTCATGTTTGAAGAAGCGAAACCCTAGAATCCTAAGATCTGATACCAAATGTTATGCAACTAGCTCACAAAATAGAAGAAAAGATAGATCAATGAATTAAAAATTGGCTTCTTCAAGGGGGAAACCTCCTTTACATTGCATAAATGAAAAACTCCTAGATGGTTCAAAAGACAACACCTCCTTTATATGTATAGGAGTCTAAGTGGTCAAAATATAATCAGAGGCTACATAAAAATAATATTGTAAGGGAAGAACAATAACAATAATTGGCCTCTATGGGGAACAATAACAACAATATGGGCACTACATGGGAACAATAATAACAATATGAGGACTACATGGGCAAAAAAATAACAATAAGGAGCTATACTAGTATTATAAGGACCTAAGAAAAGGACCTCAATTTATAACCATATGATTCTTGCATGCTTTAAATTTTGAAATGATAAGAAGGAATTATAACGTCCTATCCATGAAGCCATTCCCAACAAAAAAGTGTAGCATACACATTCATGTGGTCAAAGATGTGTTATGATAGTAAGGGATTTTTACCTTTACAATAAATTCTTATACAACTATGGATGATTGCATTTTCATAAACAACTCATATTCATAATGTTGTATATGAAACATATATCATATGGGTAGAGATATTATGATATTGGATTGTTATGGTGTGTGCATTATGATATGCATTGATGTTGTAAGGCATGTGGCGGGGTACATTTGCAAATGAAACATTAATTTATGAGGAAACATTCAATTCTTTGCTTATAATATTGATATTATTATGACGAAACCATATGTGTCGAGTTATATCTTATGTTTTGAAGTGTTGATAGGATATGTTGTTAAATATTCAAGTGATGAGGAACATTATAGGTGGCGTAATATTGTTTTTCCTTTAGATGACATGTTCAAATGGATAATTGTTGTTCTATTTATGTGTATTATTTCAGTTTTTTTCTTGGCATACCATTGAATCTAGCTAGAATGATTTACAACTAATATTTCATTCAAAATATCAAGATGTGGTTGACACCATAGACTTTTTATAAATGAGTTTAATGGTGAGTCATTTCCAGGATCCCTACCCAAATTTAAGCATTAATATCGTATCTAGCTCTACTCTTTTTGTCGATGCATTGTGATATTAGTTCAAACCTCCTCATCCTTTGATTAAAAAGAGGTGCCAACATATCATCCTCATAAGTCAAACATCCTCTACATGGTGCAACCCTATTTGTATCAACCAAAGTCAACGTTTTTGTGTATCCAATGTGACATTTGTATTATGAATACATTAATTTCATGACCATCCACACTAGATCTCAACATCAATTTGACATTAACTCCCCACTACTCCTAAATATTTGTTTATCGCATGCCATTTTCACTCTCTTTGCAAGCCTTCAATGGTATTGGACAAGTTTTACTCCTCCCCTTTCACTTGTTTCCTTCAAAAAAAAAAACTATTCAATAACCATTGGTAAGGGTCGAAGAGTGGTAAAGAAGTTTATTACACCAAGGATAGTTTCTTAAGAAAAGAACAATTAACTTTCTAAGAGAAATTATTAGGTATGAATGAGAACAACTGAATTACTTCAGTAGTTTATGACTCGAATTTGCATGAGGTTTTCATTACTCAGCCTCCATGTTTCCTTCTAATTTTTCATCAATTACTTGATGAGGTCTCAAGAATCACCTATAATCATGAAATGTTGATGTAATACCCTTTGTAAATGTGTATTATGTTCATTAAATACCTATAAATAGAGATTTCATTCTTGTATATTAGTTGCAGAGTCATCTTTGTAATCTCATATACTAAAAGGTTTTATTTACTTAATTTTTTTTATGCAACAGAAGTGCAAACCTTTAACACCCATGCCTCAAGAAAAAAATCATGTTATCTTATTCAATACTATAACTCTTGTGCATTCTCCCATAATAAGACAAATTATAATTTTACTCGATGTTTATTCCATGAACTGGTAACAAAGGGTAAAACCCTAATTTTCCAAAAATTATTCAAACACTACCCTAAATTAGCATTGTTAACCTTATTGACCAACCCATTTCCCTACCCATTTCTCAACCTCAACAGCCCCCCATCCATGATAGTCCAAACATTGGTATCCCTATATCGCCTAACATGTTTTCCCCTCTTTCAGTTTGTAATAATGATAGATGGAAACATGTTATTAAAGCATAACCATTGTGTTATGTCCAAGTTTGGCCTGCATTTTTTTTGTCTCCTCCTCCTCCTCCTAAGGTAAAAATACCACATCAATCATATTTAGTTAATTTATGTGTTGTTCCTACTCCACAAGCATCAATTGAACCTTGTAATCTCACCAATTGGCCTCCTCCAGATACTTCTAAACTTTCCAAAAAAAAGACTATCATTTCTCATCCCATTGCTCAGTCCTCTAAGCATGTTACCAAGCCACCTCAACTTGTTGATAGAAATATAAAAGGATCAACTCACTAAGTCTGGTTCCTCTCATGATTCCTCTTCATATATGAAATATAATCCTCACCAATAGGAGCAACATGATGAAAGTGCCCCCTTTGATATATTAGAATGATAGTTCATGGATATCTTCAAATTGAGTTTTATGCATAGTTGGATGATGATTATTTTCAGCTACTGTTGGGTTTATTTTATCAATGCTAGTTTATATAGACTCATGGAAATTTTGTATATTTATATGGATGGTTTACAACACTTATTTTTATGGATGACATTATTTTGGGGGGGTTTTAATGATACATATTGTATATGCTACTTGAGGTTGCACGTACATTTTGCGAGACATAAGGAGATTATATATTTATGTTTCATGATAATTGTTTCAACATGCATATACATAAATGGTAATGAATTTATGGAGACAAACATATCATATTTACTTATGCATATTCTATGGTATAATTAGTTAATCTATTTATCAAGTTATATTGCACATGTGATTTACAATGATTGCATTATTGATGGTTAGAAGTCATATTAAATGACCTATTTATATGGAATAGGAGGGTCCCATATATTAGGAAATTTAAATGTAACACTTTATTAACTTAATTCCTTTTAATTTTCCTTTTAAAACCACCACCCTCAACTTATAATAAAAAGTAAATTTGAAAATATATTATACTTACTCACCCAAGTGGTTCAACTACCTAACCACTTTATGGAACCATAAAAGAGGGAGGGGGATATGGAGGAGGAGAGAAAATATTGCAATGACAGGTATGCACTATGTTGAAGTTGTCATTCATACCTCTTGATTTTGATATTATGAGTTACAAGAAGCTGAACCAAAAGGTGGCGGCATATCTTTTTCGAAGGGAAGATACATTCAAATGAGCAACTCCACTAATATTTTGGACACATTATTTTAAGTAACATGATTTTCTATCATTTTATTTATTGTTTAAAGGTGTAGTCTTTTAATTAACCAATTATAACTACCATTCATTTTGCAAAGAAATAGGTTGTATACCATTATATCAGAGCACCTAAAGGTGTTTTAAAAGGTTGTATCATCATTTATTTATCTTTCCTGGACATATGTATATGAATTTTTACATTTCGGATGTTTAGAATCTGATTTAGACAATGGTTCTTCACAAGAATCTTCCTTTTTTATAATATTCTACTCATAAACCTTTTAATTAATAAAATCAACCTCTTTTCTCAATATTTTCTGTGTAAAATTCTCACAAAATTTTATATTTTATTAGCAGTTTATTTTATTTTATTTATAATTTTAACATAGTTAAGGCTCTACCATGATTTAAGGCTCAAAAATTCCTAAAACACTGATTATTTTTGTAACAACCCTGGTGAAAATTCCATGTAATAAAAGTTAATAAAGGAAAATAATAACCATGGTTATGGGACACTTATTCCAAACTGAATGTTGGGAAGAAATATCCTAGTGTGAGTGTTCATTTGGTTTATTATGGGTAAAGAAATTGGAAAAGGAAATGGCAAAGGCTTTGGAAAGGAAAACATCATTAATTGGAAATTTATTTATGAAAATAATGAAAATTAGGAGAAAAGGAAGGTGAAAGGTCACAGGTTGCATATGAGGAGGAAAATGAAGGAAAATAATGGAAAATTGAATAAAATAGAAGCCTCATTATAAAAACGCTTTTGAGGATCAATTGGTATCTTTGGTCAGTGTAACCTTTTTGTCAGTTCAATTTTGGAGCTTTCTCTTTATTCTCTCTCTCTCACAATCTTGGAAACTTAGAGTTTTCTTGGAGCACTTCAGCATTACATCAAGAAAGAAAAGAAGGAAAAGGAAAACAAGAATAAATCAAGGAATAGAAATATAAACCAAATATAGTGGGATTCTTTGCAGGTATCAAGTTGCATGTATGATTTCCTTCCTAGTTTTGGCATGTGTGTTATTGGTTTTATTTGTATCATTGGCATGGGTTTTCCTAGGTGATACAATGTTTTTTAGCATAGCCTTTCCATTTTTGGATAGCCATAATGTGATGTGGTTCTCATTTTTTTGTTGAGATAGATTTTCGGATCGATTCAAAACTGAGTGAGGTGGTCTATGAAAGAAATAACACATGACCTAGTAACCCTTGAACCAGACTGTGGGTTGTGGTAAATATGGATTTTGTGTTACCTCGGTGGGCCTAGGAATCCTCGACTGGTGAATGGAGGGATATATGGTAAAGCCTAGAGGTGGGTGCTCCCCATCATGCCTACGAATCCCAAGATGGGATACATGATAAAGCCTATATGGTGGAGTCCTTGTTAGGGCCTAGTGATCCAGTGTGGATTGTGGTAAAGCCTAGAGACTAGAATCTCGATTAGGGCCTAGTGATATGGTGTAGATTGTGGTAAAGCCTAGAGACTAGGAGGCATGCAAATTCCTCATGGTGTGGGTGGAGAAATCCAGTGCAATCCATGATTTTTTATGGCATAGTGATCTAGTGGGAATTATAGTAAATCTTGATATGGTGTGTTTATTGTTTATGGTCTAGTCATCTCGTGAGGATTGTGGTAAATCATGGTTCTATTGATTAGGGTGAGGTGGCTTAGCCTCAAGAAGCTCTAGTTGATTTTTTCAGTTTTTAGACCCAAATTCATGCTTGGAATATGGCACATAGGCAATTGGCTTAAAGAAATAGTTGGTTCATCGAATCTATGGTCAGGTGGTTCATGGAAGTCCCAAACTCGGTTGGATTTTGCATTCATTAATAAGAGCTCCTTATTCTTAGTATTTCATAAGTAAATATACCAGTTTATATGTGGATTCTATGGTTGTTGTATCCTAGTTATTTATGCTTTTTATATGTTGGTTATGAGCATGTTTTATGACAATGATGACGTATGGATATCATAATGTTTTGATTTTTAAATGAATGAACAATGAATATATGACCTAATAGATAATAATGCAGCTAATGTGATGAGGCACCAATAATTCTTAATGATTCTCAGATAAGTATGAGACCTCTATGCACATATTTTATGTTATAACTTGTAGAATGCATATTTGTGACATGTTTGAAGAAATGTGTGTCATGGCTAGTAGGGGTCCAATCAATTCTTTGATCAATTTTGTTATCAAAATCATTTTATTCATGTATTTGACGAGTTCTATAACTTTCATGAGTTTATGCGAAGTGACTGGGTCTTAGCCCTGGAAAATAGCCTTAAATCTCATAGGCATGGCATAACAGTGGAAGAAAAAGGATACAGTCACACTCAGGTAGGCTCATGGGAGAGACTGGGGCACTCAGCCACTTGGAGGAATTGAAATGGAGTTACTAGGGCTCTAGGTCAGTGAGATGTTTATTTTCCTTAGGGGTTAGTCACCTGGAAGGGTGGGTTGCCTCCTGAAGGTTTTGTAGCATTTGTGTAAGGTCATGTCAGTTCCAATTCCTTAACTGTCCTTGAGGAGTTGAATCAAATAATAATAGCCTCTGGTCGCATTTTTACCTTATTAGACTGGTTAACTTGGGTAAATGTGGGAGGAGGGTGATACAAGTTTTCTACTTCCCATGTCCATTTTTTAATTTTTGTGTGAAAATAATTAATGTGCTTATATATATTTTTGAAATTTTATAAAATTTTAGGAATTATTTCATAATTTGTGTTTTAATTTATTTTCTTACTTAGATGGATTGTAATAAACTTCTTAAATCATATAGAATTTGTAAATGCTCATTTAATCATTCATAATAAAGGGCATAAAAACTAGGGAAGACTTGTCCCATTATCTCACCTGCCCTACTGACATTAGAGGTGTTGGCTAGGAGAAGCATAAAGTTTTCCCCTGATCAACACACCCCATATTCTCCTTCATTGTTTGTACAAGTCATATCCAATTTGAAGGTGTAAGGATAAATATGAGACTTTGGGATCTTGAATACCATCCTAGATCCAATTCTATAATTTTAACATGAATCAAACAACATTCTCCAAAATCCTTGGAAAATATCTATTTTATAGCCTTGGATTTTTTTTATTTTTATTTTTAACTAAGAATGCCATATTTTCCTCTTATTGAATCTATTGCAATTATAGAAAACATATGAATCCTTTTTAAAAAGGAAATGGGTCTCCTTTTTACTCGTAGTATTCTAGCAAGTGTTCTAAATTTGTTTGGTAGTGTCATATAATTTTATGTCAATTATGATGTATCCTCAACACGAATCATGAACAATATTGAATCCATGGGAAGTTGGAAGATCCACAAAAGTTATGTTGAATACTATAGTTTATGTGGATTTGAACTTATCCACTCACACAACTCTTTAATTTCACCATATGTGGTGAATTATCTTGATTCAATAACATAAATACTTTCTTTGGCCTCATAATAATTAGTGCATTCTAACAACATTGAATCCATTATTGAGAATTCCATAATATTATTTTAATCTCCAATATCAACCATAAAACTATAGGAAACAAATTCACAATTTCCAAGAGAAATATTAAAAGGAGTAATTTTTCCTCATACAATTGGTGGAAAACAATTTGGCTTTTGAAAGCTGCCAATTAAGGATCCTTCATGTCTCAAACTTGATGGACTATGTTCTCTATAATATTAAGCAACTTCTCCCTATGTTGAGGTATCTTGAATACTTAAAAGGAAAGGAGAGTAATTCACAAATTTGTAATTTCATACACTATATTATAAGAAATTTGTTTTTGATGCATTGTCTTATTCCTTTGTATGTTGTGGAACATCTTGTTGAGATGTCAACTCAGGAGAATTGTTAACTTTTGTCCTTTATATACTTGATGATTTGGCTTGAATTTTCTTACTTGAACCAAATTTTCTTGATCTTCTTCATAATTTTATCTTTCAAAAAAGTCTCGTTGAGAGAGGATATGCATATTTTATTCATATTGCATCGATTCCAAAATATCATATTCTTAATTTTTCTCATCAATCAAGGTATTTAAATATTTTTAAATTCTTCAAATACATCATCCTATTATAATATAATGCTATTTGGATTTAACACATGAGGTTCTCTTGTACTATGTTCTCCATGTATATAGTTTCTACCATTTCATTATTTGGGGTCTTTTGTCATTGTCCCTTCTTCTTGGGTCAATTTTCACGCGAAAAAAAAATAATTTCTTTTGAGATGAGTAATCTCATTTTTCATTTGTTGTAATATCTGATTAAGCTATACAATTCTTACATCTTCTCATGTTCTTAAGAATTTCTAATCTGGATTTGATCATTATATTTTTATTCATTCTATCCATTCTTTTAAAGTGGAAAAAGTTGAGGAATTATCTCATAGGACCATTTTTATTAGTGGGATACAATTTGTAAAATTGAGGTTTGAGACCTTTTGGGAGTAGTTTGAGGCATCAATCAACATTTTTTTGGGATAAACTTTGTTGATTAAGAAATGCAATTTTTTTCTATCCTATATACAGATTAGTTTCCAACAGCATAAGAATTTCCTCAGTCAAATTCTGGATCCAAAAGTTATGCCACTTGCATGTTGACCTTCCTGTTTGGATGACCACAATTTTAAAGGATAGCACATCAACCGCCATTATTTATTATAAAAGTGGATATCCACCTGATAATGATGAAGAAGAATCTATAAGAGTTAATATTATAACTTTGTTTAAGAGTTGAAGGAGTCAAACCATACCACTAGTAGGCAATTAGATTGTGTTACAATCGAGCCACTAGGAGGATTTAAAGACATTCCATTCAATTTGAGTGATTTTTTTCCATATATGAGAAAAGTAGCTATGAGTGTATACAAACAAAGAAAATAGAGAGGATTTTTGCATTGTAGCATCCCATGGGACACAAGCCTAATTTCTTTGAACTTGCATCCATTTTGCATTTAGAGAAAGAGATCAAAGAAACCTCACCTTTAGACCGAGTTTCTTTCGGAAGGGTTTCCAAGGGTATATCATGTGCTATTAGCTTTTGAGTGATAGTATTATTTTTTTTCTCTAGTTTCCATATTTTATGTAATGCATACATGGAGTTGTAACTTAATAAATCTAAAAGTCTAAGGAAAAATAATGTGCATGGTACTAATTTTATATTTTTAAAATATTTTTATCATATTTGTTGTGAAAAACTATCAAGTGGAATTTACAAGGTAGATTAAGGATCATATTGACATCAAAGTAGGTTTATTTATATATACTCTAGGGATTTTAGGGATCCATATAACTAAGAAAAAATTCATAAATCCCTAGTCATAGCCGAAAAATCTATGAATAACCCTCATGATCCCACATGAGAGGTTTTTGTTAGGAAAATTATTGAGAGGGGGGAGGGTGAATCAATATTTTTAATTTCGATTTAAAATTTATAGCTATATACATTACTGTTATTTAGACACCCCGTGTGTGTACGTGCCTTAAGTGAATTAAAACCACATATCCAGATTATTGTTTTTTCATAATTTCCATCAGTGATTTAACCTAACCATTGCATCGTTATCTCTTTAGTCATTCATTATGTAGTAACCATGAGCAGTAAAGAGTAGATAAATGATCAACACATATGAAACAAAAGACCACATATGGAAACTGATATTTTTGTGGAAACCTAATGGGGTAGAAAACCATTGATGTTTTCACCTCTATATTCTTCTTTATTACAAAGAAAACATTTCTTACAATTTTGTATTGTTGCAGAATCTTACCAGCACATAGGCTCCTACATGCATGAGACTAAAACCTCCACTCATTCTTCAACACCAAATGTAAGGGAGCTATAACCCCCTAATATTGTTTACCGGATCCTACAAGAAGGGAGCTCCTACCTTCTCACTAAAGGATACAACCATCAACACTCTATCCACCATGTTTCACAATGTTTCATACTAGATCTACCTGTCTCAAATACTCATCAAAACATGGAGGCCACCTTTCATAAAATAACCATTATGAAATCAACCACTGAATACTATTCAAATCAACCAATCACAAATCGACCCAAGTTACCAATCAACCAATAATTTTCCAAATCAATACCAATAGACTAATCAAGGTAATAGACACATTGTCATCAACACAAAACTAATCTCCAATCATTACAAACCCTAATAAAATTGACTTTATAACATACAAATGATTTTTTTGAGATATATTCACGTATATACATGATTCTTGAGCATAAAACATGTATATAAATTTCAAATCACTGAATACTGAAACACTGTCAAATTGAATCATTGTATCAACCACTCAATCGCTTAGTACAAATACTGAATCCCCACAACAACCAATCATAGATATACCAATACTAAATCATTGAAAACTAAATCACTGGTCAATATAATAGTCCATAGCCAAATCAATCCAATCAACACTTCCAGATATAAACAATCATGATCAATAAATCATTGACATACAACGAAAAATAATACAAACTTCATCAATTTTCACCACCAAGCGGGAATTACAAACCTTAAAACATATACGTGACTTCCATGAAACATATACATGCATATACATGTTTCCCATGTGCAAAATATGCATACATATTTCAAAATACTAAATACCAAAGCATCTCTAGGAGATCGTTATGACGAACCAAGACAATGCTCAATAATTACATCAATCCACATCCAAACGTTTGTTAAAAGCCCAGATCAGGAAGCAATCAAAACATATTAATTCAAAAATTATGTGAAACTATATTGAAGCAGATCCACGTATGTATGTGACATTATTGAAAGAAACTTTCCTACATATCCCAAATTACTAAATCAAACCATTACTGCAAGCACAACATACATTACACTCAAGTGCTCTAGGGATCAAACACCTGATCTGTATATACTATAAACATAAGATAAGATATATATATATATATATATATATATATATATATATATATATATATATATATATATATATATATATATATATATTTATACATATATATATATATATATATATATCAACAAATTAAAGTTGATATTCAATAAGAAAATTTCAGCACCCATGCCTAGTGCATTAAGCACCTACACTAGGGTGGGGCCCACAATGCTATTTTTGGTGCATGTCTATCTTTAGTTATCCCTTAATTAGATATGGACAATAGAATTAATCTAAATCTAAAAATAACTTGTAATAGTTAACTGAGTGTGATAAAATTATTTAGCTAGTGGATTTCAAGTTAGAGGTAGTTGGTGAGGCATGCAGAGTAATTCTAGTTGTAACAGAGTTCGAAGTGCAGTGGTTCATTAGTTAATGCATGTTGTAATGAGTGTAACTCAGTTAAGTGAGTTACACTCAGTTGTGCTAGTTGTAACTGAAGATACAAGTAGTGAGAGATCAAGTGAATTAAATATTACTTAATTCACAATGAGTGACCTCACATGAAACTAAGGATTTACTATTATTAGCTGCTTGCATGTCAGATCCAGTGGAGACCCAGTTGAGATCTAGGTGAAAGGGAAGTTGAATATTAGTTGTGACATTATTGGATTGCACACATGCAACCAACCACCCATTGGAGTGCCCATGATACTTGTTTAGTCAAGGAAGGCCATAATTCCTATCTTTTAGGGATCTAATCCATCAGGGATTGCGCAAGCAAGGCATGCTATCAGGAGGGTGAAAATTGACTAAGTATTGGTCAGATTTCTGTGAGAACAATGTGAGATAGATAGCTGAGTGTTGAAGACCCTTGTGAGGAGAGTAGAAATTGTATTTGTTTCATGATCCATGTTGAATATACAATATAAGATAGTGGGGTTTTTAGTTGTAAGCTTTCCTTGGGAAATTATCCGTGTTGTGTGTGATTTGATTATTCTTCATGATTATGTGATTAGCGATTGTGTTTTTTATTCTGCGAAATATTTGTAGAAGAGATTCAGTATTTAAATTTAGTACATTGTTAGATCGGGTCAATCCAAGATATACATGTTTGTTGTATAATTTATACATGGTATCGGAGCATAGGGAATTACAGAAGTGAAGCAGGAGTTGAGTTTGTGACTGGACAGAATTCGAATTTGCAGAGAGACTTTCTTGGCTACATTTGATTCAAGATTGAAATGGCTTTCAATGGCTTGAGGTGTTGAGATTCAACAAGAAGATCTTAGTGAAAATTAAGCACCTACACTAGGATGGAGCCTCAGGCTATTTTTTAGGTGGATGTCTATTTATATATGCATGAGAAAATTCTATTTATAGATGCATGTCTATTTAAAGATGTATGTGCAATTTATATTTGTAGATTGCATGTCTATTTATATATGCATGTCAACTATTATTATCCCTTAATAATAGTTGGACAATAAACAATAATCTATTCTCAATGAGCACTTGGAAATAGTTAACTAAAGTGGAAAATCAGTTAACTAAAGTAATTTCGAGTTAAGAGGTTGGTTGGTGGGATATGCAAGTGAACTTCATTGTGACTGAGTGATTCGAAGTTGTAACAGAGTTGGAAGTGCAGTTATGAAAGTTGTAAAGTAGTTTAACTCAGTTAAGTGAGTTAAAATTAGTTGTGCTAGTTGTAACTGAAGATACACTAGTGAGAGATCAAGTGAATTAATTATTAATTAATTCACAATCATTGGTATCACATGCAACTGAAGATTTATTACTATTAAATTCATGCATGTCAGATCCAGTGGAGACCCAATTGAGTTCTAAGTGAAAGGGAAGATAACTATCAGTTGTGACATTATTCAGTTGCACACATGCAACCACAAACACAATGGATGTGCCCATGAGGATTGCACAGTCAAGGAAGGAAGGATTGCATTCATTCAGGGATTTCTATCAGCAGGGATTAAGTAGTGGAGGCGGGATGTCTGGAGACAGTAAATTGGCTAAGGAACTTGCCAATTTTTGTATGACAGTGTGAGACAGTTAGCTCATGTACCAAGAGCTCTTGGATTAGATCTTTGTATGTAATTATTTCATGATCCATGAATACTACATAATAGAATATAGTGGGGTTTTTAGCTATAATCTTTCCCTGGGTAAAATTATCTATGTTATGTGTGATTGATCTTTCTTCATGATATTGTGATTGGGGATTGTGTTTCAAATTCCGCAAAGATTTGTAAAAGTGATTTTGTGTTTAACAATAGCATATTATTTTTAGACCAGGAGAATCCAGGAAATACATATATTTTGTATTAAATTTCTACATGGTATCAGAGCATAGGGAATTGCAGTAGTGAAGCAAGAGCTGAGTTTTTTTATGGAAAGAATTCCAATTTGCAGAAATAATTTCTTGGTGCTACAATTGATTCAAGATCAAAATGGCTTTTGATGGCTTGAGGTTAGAGTATGAAATCGAGGGTAGCTCAAACTACATTTCTTGGAAGGAAACGATGGAGTCAGTAATTGAAGACAATGGATTGAAGGAATTCATTGAAAAAGATGTTTCTGAGCCAAATGCTGCAGATGCTGCCAATCTTGATGCATGGACAAATAAAGTGGCAAAGGCGAGGAGGATCCTCTTGGATGGAGTACGAGACCACATTGTCTTAAGCCTCCATGGGAAAGAAACACCATATGCTATGTGGAAGGATTTGACGGATCTATTCCAAAGTAACAGTGACCATAGGAAATTAGAGCTCAAAGATAAAATCAGGAAGATCAAAATGGAAAAGGGCGAAAAAATTCCAAAGTATCTCACGAAGTTTGTCCAATGTCTGGATGAACTGGGGAGTGTGGGAATAGCTGTCTATGATGATAATTTGGTGCGATTGGCTCTCTTGGGATCTCCTAAGATTTGGCACAGTTATGAATACTTTGTCAACGGACGGGAAAAATTGTTGAATTGGGAACAACTGTGGTCGGATCTAGTGTAGGAGGAGTTTAGGCAGAACACCAAAGATGTCTCTTCATAAAATAATGATGATGAAGAGGATTTTTCTTTGGATTATAAGACGAAGAAGGGTGTTGTGTAACCATCTCCAAAAATAGAAGAAAAGAGATATCAACGCCTTAGAAATAAGCCACTTCGAGGGGGAAACCTCCAATACATTACATAAATGAACAATTCTTGGATGATACAATTTACAAAACCTCCTTTCTATATATAGGAGTCCATGGGGCCATCATGTAATCCTAGTGGGCCACAATGTAATCCTAGCCTACCTAACAATAATAATTTAAGGGCACAATAATAACAAAATGGGGGTTACAAGGGTACAATAATAACAATAAGGGGGTTACACTAACAACAATAAGGGACTATACTAGTAATATAGGGGCCTAACATGCCCCTCTCCTTCAAAAAAAGTGTTGTCCTCAACGCTTGAGTAGCTCTGGGTGCTTTTGTATAAAATTCTCATCCTCCCATGTAGAATCTTCAGTGGGTAAGTTCTTCCACTTGATGAGATACTCTGAAATTGATCGATTCCGTAGTTGTCGAGTTCTTGTTTCCGTGACCGCTTTCGGTTCCAATATGATTTTTCCTTCCTCATCAAGTTCTGGCAATATTGTTTGAACTGGAAGATTTTCACCTATAACCTTCTTTAAGCATGAAACATGGAAAATCGGATGCACTCGCGAAGAATCAGGAAGCTCCAATTTGTATGCCATAGTACCAATCTTCTGCAACACCTTGTAAGGACCATAGTACTTTGGCGATAATTTATTATCCTTCTTAGCTTGCTTGAAGGACATTTGTTTGTATGGTTGTAGCCGTAAAAATACCCAGTCTCCTACATAAAAACTATTCTCGTTGCGATGTTGATCTGCCTGTTGTTTCATTCGATTTTGTGCCAAATTCAGATTATCCTTTAAGAGTTGGAGAACTTCTTAATGATGCTCGATGTGATCTTCCATTGCTTGAACCTTCGAATTTTCCCTTAAAGATGATGTGATGGATGGTGTATGATATCCATAAAGTGCCATAAATGAGGTCATTTTTGCTACAGTATGGAAGGAAGTGTTATACCACCATTCAGCGAGAGGTAACCACTTGACCCATTGTGTTTGTTTATTAGATACAAAGCAATGAAGATATCCTTCCAAACATTTATTTACTATCTCAGTTTGACCATCAGATTGAGGATGATAAGATGAGCTATGAGCTAATTGAGTACCCAAACAAGAAAACAACTCCGTCCAAAAATTTCCAGTAAAAATGGGATCTCTATCACTCACAATAACCCTTGGGCTTCCATGTAGCTTTTGAATTCTATCCATAAATGTAGTAGCAACTGTACTTGCTTTAAAAGGATGAGATAATGCACAAAAGTGTGCATACTTGGTAAGTCTATCAACTACCACCATGATGACACTCTTTCCTTTAGACTTAGGTAAACCTATGATAAAACCCTTTAAAATCTCCTCCCAACATTGACTTGGAATGGATAAAGGTTGTAGAAATCCCGGGGTCTTAATTGTCTCAACTTTATTCTGCTGGCAAACCAAAATTTTTGCCACAAACTTTTGAATATCAGATTTAAGGCCATCCCAAAAAAAATCTTTCTTCACCCTGTGGTAAGTTTTTAAAAATCCTGAGTGTCCTCCTAACGGAGAAGTGTGCAATTCCAGAAGAATATTTTGTTTTAGTTGGTAATTCTTACAAAGATATAAGCGATCTTTGTACCATAAGGAATCATTTTTCCAACTAAATGTATCAGATGTACTAGGATCTTGCTGCAACTTTTGAATGAGTGTCCATACATCTTTGTCCTTCTTACATTCATCTCTTGCTTCATTTATCCAATCTGGTTGGATAGTAGAAATGGCACAAAGCAATGCTTCCACCTCTTCATTCTTTCTTGAGAGTGCATCTGCAACAACACTAAGCTTTCCTTTTTTGTAGATTATTTCAAAGTCATAACCCAACATCTTTGTGACCCATTTTTGCTACTCTTCTAAAGATAGTATTTGTTCCAAAAAGTGTTTAAGACTATCATGATCAGTTTTTACCTTGAAGTTTCTTCCCATTAGGTAAATTCTCCATTTCTTTAGTGCATGAAGTATTGCTAACATTTCCTTCTCATAAATGGGTTTTTGTAAATACTTTCCTTTGATTGGACGACTTTTAAAAGCAATGGGTCTTCCTTCCTGCATTAAAACAACTCCAATTCCATTTCCTGAGGCATCACATTTCACAATAAAGGTTTTTGTGAAGTCTGGCGTAGCTAAGACCGGTGCTAGGCACATTGCCTCTTTAAGATGTTCAAAGGCCTTAGTTGCTTCAGGAGTCCATGAAAATGCATCTTTCTTCAATAATGTTGTTATAGGTGTTGCTATTCTCCCATAATTCTTAACAAACTTGCGATAATACCCTGTTAACCTGAGAAATCCTCGCAACTTCTTTATGGTTGTGGGGACTTTCCATTCCTTAAAGGCTTTAATTTTGTTAGGGTCTACTTTAACACCCTCGTGAGATACAATATGACCCAGATATTCCACCTCTTGTACTCCAAAGAAACATTTGGATTTTTTTGCATATAATTGTTTCTCCTGCAATAGTTTGAGCACCTTGTCAACATGTTCGACATGATCCTTCCAAGACCTACTGTAGATTAGTATATCATCAAAAAATACTAGCACAAATTTTCTAAGGAAGGGTTTGAAAATGGAATTCATCAACCCTTGAAATGTATAAGGTGCATTGGTAAGACCAAAAGGCATGACCAAAAATTCATAATGACCCTCATGAGTTCGAAATGCTGTTTTTGGAATATCTTCAGTCTTCATTCTAATTTGATGATATCCTGAACGAAGATCCAACTTGGTAAAATAAATTGCTCCATGTAATTCATCCAATAATTCATCAATCACAGGAATGGGAAATTTATCTTTAATGGTGAGCTTATTGAGCTCCCTATAATCTAGACACATTCGCCATGATCCATCCTTCTTCTGTACCAATACTACAAGAGCAGAGAAAGAAGTTTCACTAGGTTGAATTATACCCGCCTCTAACATTTATACAATCATACGTTCAATTTCGCTCTTTTGGACATAGGGATATCCATAAGGCCTGATGTTTGGAGGAACACTTCCTGGAATCAAATGAATAGCATGATCATGATCACGAATAGGTGGGAGTCCTTTGGGAGTTTCAAACACCTTGGAATGATTGTCCAAGACTTGTTGGAGATCTGCAGAAATAGATGATTTTGATGTTGGAACTTCTAGTGAGCATAATTGTGCAATTATACCTCGTTGTTATTTCTTTAGAAGATTTGTCATGACATTAGAGCTTATTATCTTTCCTAGCTTCCCTGCAATACCCCATAATTCGACTTCCTTTCCTTCTGAAAAAAATTTCAAGAAAAGTTCTTGAAAATTAAAAGCTACCGTCCCCAAAGATTGTAACTATTGTACCCCTAGTACAACATCAACACCTCCCATAGGAATGGAAATCATTGGACTAGTCAATACATATTTCCCCATGGTTAGCTTGATATTATGGCACTTTCCAGAGCAATTTATAGTTCCTCCATTTGCAACCATCACTTGACATTCTGGTGCTAGGTATAGGAAACAATTTAATTCCTTGGCTACCTTACAATGAATAAAATTATGGGTGCTACCTGAATCAATCAACACTATTACCTTTTTCTTCTTGATATGTCCTTCTATCTTGAGAGTTTGAGGAGTGGTAATTTCTGCCAGTGCATTACACGATATGGTCGGATTCCTTTCTTCCTCTTATAGGGCTAGTTCCTGGTGTATATCCTCTTCTTGTTCATTTTCTTCTTCCTCTTCACAATCTGTGTAAAATAATTTCTTCTTAGCACACTTATGACCTTTAGTGTATTTTCTATCACAATTGTAGCAAAGCCCTTTTGCTCTTTTTTCTTCCAATTTTTGTGGTGTCAACTTTGTAGGTTGTGGAAATCTAGGCGTAGAAACACTTCCTTCTTTATACAAGTGAGTAGTAGGCTTCCTTGTCGCCATAATTTTACATTCAATTTTTCTTTCCAACCTGAATGCCTTCTCCAATGAATCAGGTTCCAAAACGCAAACTTCATGTTGGATGTTATCCTTTAAAGTGCCTATGAGGAGATCAATCATGTGTTCCTCTGGAATATCAGTTACCCTTATATTCAATTTTTTGTTGTCCTCAATGTGGTCCCCCACTAAACCCTTTTTTTTTAGATTTATCAATTGGTTAAAGAAGGTGTTTCTCTTTGTATCCTCATAATATGCTATCATTTCCTCCATAAAAATTGACCAAGTGACGATTTTTTTATGGGAGCAAAGCCATCGATACCATACAAATGTATTTTGTTCTAAATGTAAAGTTGCAATGCGTACCTTTTTTGTGTTTTGCACATTATGGAGAACAAAATATTGCTCCATATGTAGTATCCATGTTACAAGATCCTTTCCATCAAACTTCCTCATATCTATTTTTGGAATATGGTGGTTCTTCCTGCCAACATTAGATTTTATGAAATCATGATTAACATTTATTTTGTTCTCATCATGAGTTTCCTCTACTATCTTTTCACCATTAGGAAACATTTCTTGTATCAAATTTTTCAAACCTTCTATGTATGCTTTTAGATCATTCTTCATGTTTTCCATTTTAGCTTCCATGGCATCCATCTTAGATTCCATGCCAGCTTCCATGCCATCTATCTTAGATTCCACATATTTCTTCAAACCATCCATATTATTCTTCACACCATCCATCTTTGCTTCCACGCCTTTCTTCAAAAATTCCATTTCATTTTTTGCTGCTCTTTGCGAGAGCGAAATTTGGTGCACTTGCTCTTGTAATTTTGATAGATCATGTTGCAATTCTTCATCTTCATGAGTCATAGTAGAGCCTTATAAAGGCTTAATGGGTGTTGAATTATTTTTACGAGACATTTTTTAGAACCCAATACTGATATATATTCTACAATATTCCCTTGGAATCAATTCAAATTGATTTTTTAAACAAGACTTATGTAATTCGGAAAAACAATACACACCTTTTTCTTTCTTTTGAGGAGCTCGATATTGAAATTGGATTATATCTGTGATTGTGGCTCTTCAATATCTGAAATTCAGCACTGAATTATCCCTCTGAATTCTCTTTTGAATGCCACAGGTCTGACCTGATTTGGATTCTCCAAGACAAAGTTATGTCCAATCTCCCACAATGACCTAATTATGGACTGGTTTAGTAGAGAAAACTTGTATCACTTTCCACGTGTCACTTTTTTGTCCTTCGACTCTGAAATTGATAGAAAAGAAACTACAGTCTGTGCACTTGTGACCTCTTTTTACGGCACTCCAATCTGATGCTCAGAGAGAGAGTTATTGAACTTTTCCCATGATCACCTCTTTGATATGAAATTCAGGAGCTTGAAAAAGCACTACCTTCCACAGATCATATCTCCAAAAATATTGCGAACCAAGCTCTGAAATTTTGCGACGAGTTTCCTCAAGATTTCACATTCGCACCCTAAGAATTTCAAATTCTGAACCTTCGTATAAAAAAATTTATAGTGTAAATTCCACGATGACCTGTTTGGGAGCCTGAAAAAAGTCCTAACTTCCACAAATCATATCTCCGAAAATACTGCGAACCAAGCTCTGAAATTTTTAGAAAATCTTCCTCAGGATTTCGGCTTCGCACCCTAAAATTTTTAGCTTCTCAAACTTCGTAGAAAAAAAATTTATAGCGAAAATTCCACGATGACCTATTTGGAGCAGCGAAACCCTAGAATCCAAACCTCTAATACCAAATGTTGTGTAACCAGCTCCAAAAATAGAAGAAAGGAGATATCAATGCCCTAGAAATAAGCCACTTCAAGGGAGAAACCTCTAATACATTACATAAATGAAAATTTCTTGGATGAAACAATTTACAAAACCTCCTTTCTATATATAGGAGTCCATGTGGCCATAATGTAATCCTAGTGGGCCACAATGTAATCCTAGCCGACCTAACAATAATAATTTAAGGGCACAATAATAACCAAATGGGGGTTACAAGGGTATAATAACAAAAATAAGGGGGTTACACTAATAACAATAAGGGACTATACTAGTAATATAGGGACCTAACAAAGGGGAAGGGGAAGAAATTCCATTCTAAATCCGATTATAAAGGCAAGAATATGGATATGTCCAAGGTGAAATGTTTTCACTGTCACGAACATGGGCATCTTGCTACTAACTGTCCACAAAAGAAGAAGAACAAGAAGGTTGCTGGAGTTGCAGCTGGTGAGACCCTTGCCTCACAATTTGAGCTCGAATTCTCTTTCATCGCATGCATGGTGTCAAGTGCATTGGGATCTATGTGGTATTTGGATAGTGGTGCTTCCTTTCACATGACGGGAGATAAGGAACTTTTCAGTGACTTGGAGGAGAAAGATCTCCAGATGCATATATAAATGGGAGACGACGGACGGTACAGTGCGTCCGGAATTGGTACCATTACCTTTTATAGGGAGTTAGGTGAACCATTTCAATTGAAAGATGTAATGCATGTTCCAGGTCTGAAGAAAAATTTGGTCTCAGTCGCAATGTTGGAGGACAGAGGTTATGATGTTGTTTTCAACGATGGAAATATTTCATGTGACATAAAACAATGGGTCAAGCCAAGAGGTTATGGATTCGAGTTAAGAATCTTGATGAGCTGGAGGTAGATGGCTACACTGCCATGATGGCAAGGTAGAAAAGGTGGTGAGATGGGATGAGGGCGAATTATGGCACAGTCAATTGGGCTGTCTTCATCATGGAGCCTTGAAATTCATGCAACAAATATCTACAGGACTTCCAATGGGAACACTTCTTGCTCAGTTAGATCAGTGCAAGGGTTGCACCATGGGGAATTATGTAAATTCCACCTTTCGTGAGAAGGAGAACCATGCTTTGGGGATCCTTGAGAGATTTCACACAGACGTGTGTGGATTGTTCTCAGTTTCTTCACAACAAAATATAAGTACTATGTTATTTTTGTTGATGACTTTTCTCGTAAATACGAGATCTTCTTCATGCAGAAGAAGGATCAAACATTCTAAAAGTTCTGTGAGTTTAAGGCATTGGTGGAGAAAGAGTCAGTGAATCAAGTGAAAGCTCTAAGGAGTGATAATGGTGGTGAATACATCTCTAACGAATTCAAAAAATTCTGCAGCAAAGAAGGAATTTGAAGAGAACTCATAGTGCCTCATAACCCACAACAAAATGGGGTCGTAGAGAGGAAAAACAGAATGATTGTGGGTGCAACATGAAAGATGTTGCATGATTAGGGCCTACCAATGAATTTTTGGGCAGAAGCATGCAACACTGTGGTTTATGTGCAAAACCGTTGTCCTCATAGTGTACTTGGCATGAGTACACTTGAAGAATCTTTCAATGGTAAGAAACCAGATGTTTTACACTTTCAGATTTTTGGCTCATATATTTATGTGCATGTGACCAAGGACACCAGGAAGAATTTGGAGCCGATTACTGAAGTTGGGATTTTTATGGGGTACACATAAACACCCCATAATTATCGTGTGTATTTACCAAACAATCGAATGACTGTGGTGCGACGAGATATAAAATTCGATGAGGGGAAAGCCATGTGGTTGTCACTTGAGAGGGAGCTAGAATTGCATGCAGAGGAGGAATTGTTGGTTCCCAAAGATGAGTCTCTAGATGTGGATCAACCATAGGAGGAGGTTCATGGAGTGGAGGAGTCCACTCATGCAGAGCCAACCATCATAACTAGTAGAAGGCATACAACTGAAGCTGATAGTCTGAGACTTGATGTTGCACAGAATGTAGGAGTCCCTACATCACAGTGCAGACAAAGGCAGTCTCTTGACCGATTTACTAGATACATGGCTCTCATGAGCAAATGTATTGTGACTAAACCATCTTACTTTCAGGAAGCAGTGTAGGAGCCCACATGGGTAGATGTAATGGTGGGGGATTATAACTCCATTCTCAAAAACAGTGCTTGGGAGATTGTTCCAAGCCTAGTTGATAAATCAGTGGTGTGTTCAAGATGGATCTACAAGGTAAAGCAAGTTGCTGATGAGAATGTTGAGAAATACAAGGCCATATTTGTGGCTCGGGGCTTCTCACATATCGGGGGGATAGATTATGAAGAGATTCTTGCACCTGTCGCAAGGTATTATTCCATAAGGACAATCCTTGCTCTCTCAACACAAATGGGCTGGCGCATTCATCAAATGGATGTGAAAACTGTGTTTCTCAATGGGATCATTGAGGAAGAGGTGTACATAGAGCATCCTAAAGGTTTCGAGATCTTCAACAGTGAATCACATGTGTGCCAACTCAAAAGAGAATTGTATGGGCTGAAGCAACACCTCGTGCTTGGTACACTCGGATAGACAACTATTTCACCAGACTGGGCTTCACCAAAAGTGAAGCTGACACAAACCTATACCAAATTGTGGTGGAGGGTAAGATTTTCATCATTATTCTTTATGTTGATCATTTAATATTGACTGGTGATGAGTAGATGATACATTCATGCAAGGAGGATCTTGCAAAGGAGTTCAAGATGAAGGATATGAACCTCCTTCATTATTTCCTTGGATTGGAAATATGGCAGCGAGATGGTGAAATTTTTGTGTCTCAAGGAAAATATGCAAGGGAGATACTGGGTAAGTTTTACATGAAGGGCTACAAACCCATGGATACTCCTCTTCCAGGAAACTGGAAGAAAAAGGATGCTACTTCTGGAGAGGTAGTGGATGCTATTGTCTATCGACAGTTAGTGGGTTCACTAATGTATCTAGTGAACACAAGACCAGGCATTTGTTATGCGGTTAACCAGCTGAGTCAAGCTATGGTTAAGCCTACCAAGCTCTTTTGGAAGGTGGGAAAGCATGTCCTAAGATACTTGAGGGGCACATCAAAATATGGTTTATGGTACATACATATGGATGAGGTGAAGTTGCATGGCTTCATGGATGCAGATTAGGCAAGTAGCCAATCAGATAGAAAGAGCACATCAGGGGGGATCTTTAGTATCAGATCTACAGTTGTTTCTTGGTACAACAGGAAGAATGTATTTGTGGCACTTAGTTCAACAGAAGAAAAATACATGGTCGCGAGTCAAGCTGCATGTGAGGGTACCTGGATGAGAAAGACCTTGGTTGGTTTGTTTGGTTCTCATTTAGATCTGACAATGATTCATTTTGATAATGAGGGTTGCATTAAACTCTTGATTAATATTGTGTTTCATGATCGATCTAAGAATATAGATATCTAGTACCATCATCTCAGAGATTGTGTGCAAAGGAGAATCATGTTGCTTCAGTACATTCCTACGGAAGATCAAGATGTAGATATTCTGACGAAGGTGCTCACCAGGAGAAAATATGAATACCATAGAGATAGGATCGGGGTGAAGGATAATCTATTTCTTGTTGAGAGGGAGTGTTGAGATTCAACAAGAAGATCCTAGTGAAAATTAAGCACCTACACTAGGATGGAGCCTCAGGCTATTTTTAGGTGGATGTCTATTAATAGATGCATGAGAAAATTCTATTTATAGATGCATGTTTATTTATAGATGTATGTGAAAGTTGTATTTATAGATTGCATGTGGAATATTATTATCCCTTAATAATAGTTGGACAATAAACAATAATCTATTCTCAATGAGCACTTGGAAATAGTTAACTGAAGGGGAAAATTAGTTAGCTAAAGGAAATTGTAGTTAACAGGGTGGTTGGCAGGACATGCAAGTGGATTTAGTTGTAACTAAGTGATTTGAAGTTGTAACAGAGTTGGAAGTGCAGTTATGAAAATTTTAAAGTAGTTTAACTCAGTTAAGTGTGTTAAACATAGATGTGCTAGTTGTAACTGAAGATACACTAGTGAGAGATCAAGTGAACTAATTATTAATTGATTCACAATCAATGGTCTCACATGCAACTGAAGATTTACTACTATTGACTGCATGCATGTCATATTGAGTGGAGACCCAGTTGAGTTCTAGGTGAAATGGAAGATAGCTATCAGTTGTGACATTATCCGGTTGCACACATGCAACCACACACACATTGGATGTGCCCATGAGGATTGCACAGTCAAGGCAGGCAGGATTGCATTCATTCAGGGACTGATATCAGTAGGGATTGCACAGTGGAGGCAGGCTATCTGGATATAGTAAATTGGCTAAGGAATTTTCCAATTTTTGTATGACAGTGTGAGACAATTAGCGCATGTACTGAGAGCTCTTAGATTATAGCTTGGAATGTAATTGTTTCATGATCCATGATATAATAGATAATAGAATATAGTGGGGTTTTTAGCTATAAGCTTTCCACGGGTAAAATTATCTGTGTTATGTGTGATTGATCTTTCTTCATGATATTGTGATTGGTGATTGTGTTTCAAATTCTGCAAATATTTGTAGAAGCGATTATGTATTTAATAGTAGCATATTATTGTTAGATTAGGAGAATCTAGGAAATAGATATATTTTGTATTAAATTTCTACATGTGGTTGGAGTATGCACTCGAGGGCAGATCAAACTATATTTCTTGGAAGGACGGGATGGAGGCAATACTCGAAGATAATGGCTTGAAGGAATTCATCGACAATCTCATTCCTAAACCTACTATAACAGATGCCACAAATCATGATGCATGGAAAAATAAAGTGGCAAAGCCGAGGAGGATCTCGTTGGAGGGAGTACGAGACCACATTATCTCAAGCCTCCATGGGAAAGCCACACCATATGAAATGTGGAAGGCTTTGATGGATCTATTCCAAAGCAGCAGTGACCATAGGAAATTGGCGCTTAAAGATAAACTTAGGAAGATCAAGATGGAAAAGGGCAACACCATTCCAAAATATCTCACGAAGTTTGTCCAATGTCAGGATGAACTGGGGAGTGTGGGAATAACAGTCACTGATGATGATTTGGTGATTTTGTCTCTCCTAGGGCTTCCTAAGAGTTGGAACAGTTATGAAGACTCTCTCAATGGACGAGAAAAATTTCCAGATTGGGAACGACTGTGGTTGGATTTGGTGCAAAAGGATTTCAGACGAAACACCAGAGATGGCTCTTTATCTAAGCATGAGAATGAAGAGGATTATGCTTTGGCTACCAAAGCGAAGAAGGGGAAGAGGAAGAAATTCCATTCTAAATCTAAGTCCAAAGGAAAGAAACAATACATGTCCAAGGTGAAGTGTTTTCACTATCACGAACATGGGAATTTTTCTACTAACTATCCACTGAAGAAGAATAATAAGAAGGTTGTTGGATCTATAGCTAGTGAGGCCCTTGCCTCACAATTTGAGCTTGAATTCTCATTGATTTCATGCATGGTGTCAAGTGCATTGGTATCAGTGTGGTATTTGGATAGTGGCGCTTCCTTTCACATGATGGGAGACAAGGAAAATTTCATTGACCTGGAGGAGAAAGATCTCCAGATGCATATCGAAATGGGGGATAATGGTTGGTACAGTGCTATCGGGATTGGTATCATTACCTTTCAGAGACATTTAAGTAAACCATTTCAATTAAAATAAGTAATGCATGTACCGGGTTTGAAGAAAAATTCAGTCTCAGTCGCAATATTGGAGGATAGAGGCTATGACGTTGTTTTTAGTGAAGGAAAAGCTTTCCCATGACATAAAACAATAGGAAAAGCCAAGAGGATAGGGATTCGAGTTAATAATTTATACAATATGGAGGTAGATGGCTATGCAGAAATGATGGGCAAGGTGGAAAAAGTGGTGAGCCGAGATGAGGGTGAATTATGGCACAGGAAATTGGGCCATCTTCACCATGGAGCCTTGAAAGTCATGCAACATATTTCTACTGGACTTCTAATGGGAACACTTGTTGGAAATACTAAGAGGGGGGTGAATCAGTATTTATTTTCAATTTTTAATTATTTCCAGTTAGATTCTTCACAATTAAAGACAGAGAGGTGTATAATAATAATATTAAGGATTAATAATAACTTAAATCCTTTTTTAAATAATAGTATACAATAGATGAGTGAGGGCACCAAAATTTTTAATGAAACAAGCACCAACTTGGACTTTTGATGAGGCTCCAACCTCTAAGGCTTTGACCCTATCTTCTCAAGGCACCAACCTTGTGTTTAGGGGCTCCTACCCCAAGGACACCAGTCCCTCAGTATTAATAAAAATAAATGATGTACTTACTTGAACTTCTTCACTAGAATTATGTCTTTGATTGTCCAAAATTCTTCAATTCTCAAATTTCCACTATAGACGACTTATGCCTTCATGATTTTCAACACAGTTTCTTCAAGGTGTTTGACTGTATCTCAGTGCTATCCTTGTAGCCTTAGACCTCCATTACTGGAAAGTTTTCTCTGCTAGTTATGATCCAATAAATGTTGTAATCAACAATTTTTTTATCATAGATGTATGTAGGTACATGACCTGTTCTAAGATATTCAACCAATTCGAGCACTATAATCTTTAACAGGTCTGGGTGAGGTTTCCACTGTAAGTCTGAGGTTAGTTGAGTATTTCTTTTATGATCCGTGCCTTCAATCCAAGCTTGTTACTGAGCCTCCAAAGTCAGTGATCAATCTGTGTCTCTAAACCAATTGATCTGAAATCCTGTAGGTATATTTTGAAGGATTTGAGCTTTATTCCAAAGTTGGTGATCACTCTTCCAACTATTCTGAATTCTTGTGGGTAAATTCTACTCCTTAATAAGGGATCTGAGCCTTAATATACTTCAGTCCTAAGCACATTTATATCTGTGATTCTTCAGTCCAAGTTCAACCCTTAACTCATGTTTCAAAATACCGCAAACTGTTGTACAAGTATCATTGATATGAGGACATAGTTTCTTATCACCTGTTCAAGGGTTGGTATCTCAGATTAAAGGCACAAATTCTTGTTACAGGTCTGAGGTAAGTGAGGTCTCCACAAGATTGTCCAAGGTTAGTTTTGTAGGTTAATCCTATCCAACAATTAATCCGAGCTTCTGTGTTTGATTCACCCAAACGCTGTTCGATTTAGCCTTTAACCAAGAACAAATATGAGCTTTAAAGGCTTCCATAGAAGAATATTATTGATTTTAGAGGTACATATCTACAGATATCTTCTTGACTTGTCACTGCAATAGTCCTGTTCACGAGATGTGAACTACTGTCCCTTCTCACTGTATTATTGACCAAAAAATGAGTGAGTAAAAGTGACAGACGACTCTTATATTTATATGAATTCGACTTGAAATGAAGGGACATGTCCTTTTGGAGTGAGGCCGACATGTGTATGAGAGTGTAGGTCGGCTAGCAATTAAATATATATTTGTCAACTTAAAAATTCAATTTCTCACAAACCGCTGGGATTTTTGGGGCAAGTAAAGGCTCATTAGAATGGGAAAAATATACTCTACAAGATGCTATAGGACCCATGTTGATAGGATGCCTCCAAGGTGATAAAAAAAAAATAATTTTTGATTGTATTTAATTTTTGTGTGCAGGAGGTGAATAGGACAACATGCCTTTTCCACTTCTTGGCTTCTCCTTTGTTTGGATTATCAATCATAGGATCATATTCATCATATAGGACATCTATGTCATCATGATAGTACCCAGAAAATTCATGAAGGTATAGTACCATGTATTCAATAATAGTGCAGTAATATGTCATAGAGCAGCATCATTAGGAGAACTTCAAATGATATCTTCCATGTTATCATCTAATCTTTCAACCTTCTTCAAGTGTGTTCATTCATTCAACCTATTTCCATCAATGAAAACTTGGATTAACAATCTCCTTCTTTGTCATTGGATGGCAATATTTTTCTTATCTCCCCCTTTTACATTAATGGCAATGGGGTGCCAATGTGCTCCCCCTGTTATGCTACTCCCCCTAGCCTATTGTACCCCTGACATGCTACTTGATTTAATGTGATGCAAGAGAAATGAACCCCATATTTTGGCAAAGATACTCAAATGATTCTTGTGGAAGAGGTTTTGTAAAGATATCTGCAATTTTCTCTTTTGTATTGATGTATTCCAACCTAATATTGTGTTCAGCAACTTGTTCGTGGAGAAAATGGTATTTGATTGGAATATGTTTGGTCCTTGAGTGCATCACCAGATTCTTTGAAAGACTGATGGCACTAGTATTGTCATAAAAAATAGTAATTGGTTGCTTAGTTTCTATGTTTACATCCTTCAAAGCTTGCTTCATCCACATAATTTGTGTACAACAATCAGCAGTAGCTATATATTCAGCTTCAGCTATAGAAAGGGATATAGATGATTTCCTTTTGCTGAGCCAAGATACAAGAAAATCTTGCAGAAATAATGCATTTCCACTGGTACTTTTTCGATCATCCACGCTTCTGGCCCAATCAGCATCAAAGTAAGTTGTCACAATAAGAGTTGAACTCTTAGGATACCAAAGACTGAAATCAATTGTTCCTTTCAAATATCTAAGAATTCTCTTCACAGCTGCTAGATGGGATTGTTTAGGACTTGACTGAAATCTTGCTACCATTCCTACTACCTGCATAATATTTGGTCTTGTAGCAGTTAAGTATAGGAGAGCTCCAATTCTTGACCTGTAAAGAGTTGCATCTATGAGAGGGGTATCATCATCTTTTCTTAATTTACAATTTGTGGTCATCGGTGTGCTCATAGGTGCACAATCTTCAATCCCATATCTTTTGAGCATGTCTTTAAGATATTTTGCTTGATATATAAACATGCCTGCAGAGGTTTGAGATATTTGTAGCCCAAGAAAGTAAGACAACTCACCAATCATTGGCATATCGAATTTTTTTAACATATTTAGAGCAAATTCATGGCTCATTTCTTCATCATTGCTAGCAAATATTAGATCATCAACGTAAACAAGAGTGATCAGAAGTTTTTCCTTGTCCATCTTTGTGTAGTGATTGCTACCTGCCACTCCATTTTTGAAACCTTCTTGTTGCATATAGTGATCCAAATTTTCATACCATGATCTATGGGTTTGTTTTAATCCATACAAGGCCTTTTTTAGTTTGCATACAAAGTCTTTTCCTTTAGCAAGATCAAATCCTTCTGGTTTCTCCATGTAAAATTCTTCTTTGAGATCTCCATTTAGGAGTGTTGATTTTACATCCATTTGATAAACCTTGAATCCTTTTGAGAAAGTAAATGCTAAAAACATTCTTATGGATTCCAATCGATCTACTGGTGCAAAGGTTTCTTTGAAGTCAATTCCTTCAATTTGCGGGTATCCTTTGCAAACAAGTTTGGCTTTATTTCTGATGATTTTTCCATATTCATTCATTTTGTTTTTGAATACCCATTTTGTATATATTTTTATCTTTTGGGTGACGTACCAGTTCCCAAGTCTCATTTTTTTCGATTTGAGACATTTCTTCTTCCATGGCCTTTATCCAATAAGGATCTTTGCTTTCTTGAGAAAATATTTCAGGTTTTATTAAGGATAATAGAGCCACATCATCTTTCCTTGGGGTGCTTATCATCCTTTTTTGAGTTTGAATTCCCTCATCTATATTTCCAATCACCTGTTCTTGTGGATGATGTCTTTGAATAAACTTGATCTTAGAGGGAGTTTGTGAAGATTCACTTTGAGGTTCACTTTGAGGTTCTTCATTCTCCTCTTCTTTTTCAAGTTCTTCTTCTTCACTTTGTTCAAAGAAAGGCTCAACTTCATGATCTTCAACTCTCTTTTATGGAAGGCATTCATCAATCTTCACATCAATGCTTTCCACTATTCTTCGTAGACGATTGTTGTAACATTTGTAAGCTTTTCTCCTAGTGGAGTATCCAAGAAATATTCCTTCGTCAACTCTAGAATAAAATTTACCTGGTGAGTCATCATTTATTTTTATGAATCATTTGCTTCCAAAAACCCTAAAATATTTTACTAAAGTAGGTATTCCTTTCCATAATTCATAAGTATTTTTTCATTATTTGGTCTTAGTTGAGTTCTTTTTAAGGTATAAACTGCAGTTCCAACTACTTTTCTCCAAAATGTTGGTTGCAAATCAGCTGCTAGTAGCATTGTCCTTGCCATTTATTGAATGGTTCGATTCCTTCTTTCAACTACTCCATTTTTCTGAGGTGTCCTAGAAGTAGAGAGTTCTCTTTTGATTCCATGCTCTTTGTAGAATTCATCACATTCTTTTGAGGTGAATTCTCCTCCTCTATCTGTTCTAAGACATTTAATCTTAGAATCTTTCTCATTCTAAATGAGAGCCTTAAGATTCTTAAAACATTCAAATGCTTCGGATTTATATTTTATGAAATATATCCACATCATTCTAGTATAGTCATAAAAAAATAGAGAAAATTACCTTTCACCTTGAAGAGCTGAAGTTCTAGTTGGCCCACACAAATCTACATGAATGATTTCCAAAGGTTTTGATGTTGAGAAATCCTTAGTTTTGTGGCTAGTTCTAGTTTGATTTCCATGTTGGCATGAACCACATACAACCTGATTTGGCTTGCACATTTTAGGAATGTCCCTTACTGCTTTAATTTTCCTGATGTTGACTATGTTATCAAAACTTGTATGCCCCAATCGCTTCTTCCATAACCAACTTTCATCTGTTTGACTTAAGTAACATTTATCTTCTTGGATTCTACTGAGAATGTAAACATTATCAGGTGTTCTTACTCCTTTCACTACAAGTTCTCCTAAATATGAGTCTCTTATTTCACAATTTTTTGTACTAAAGACAACATTATGTCCTTGGTCACAAATCTAGCTAACACTTAAGAGATTGTGTTTGAGCCCTTATACCAGCAAGGAATTTTGAGCCTTTCTTTGTCCATTGACAAGGGTAGCAGTTCCTTTTCCAATGATTTTAGTGGATCCACTTCTGAAGGATACATTTCCATTTTTCTTGTTCAATGAGATAAACTTATTTTGGTCACCTCTCATATGTCTTGAGCATCCACTATCCACAAAACAATGATTTCCTTTGCTATGAGCACACAAAGCTAGGCCACATTTATTAGTTTTGAGATTTACGCGTTTATTTTTTTCCTTTTTGAGAGGGAAATTTTGTTCATTATGATCATAATTATCACATAATGAGCAAGATGGATCAAAATTAGCCAAAGGATCAAAGAAATTGTAAGTTTCAATTTTTCCTTGCTCTTTAAGACCACGTAGTTGGTTTTTTTTATCATTCAATATTGGTGCTTTAAAATTATGAGCCTTGCAATGCTTAGCTTGATGCCCAAATTTTTTAAAATAGTAACAATACCCAAGAAAAATAGTTTGATACCTGTTGTAGTATCCATAGCTTGAACCAACATTCTTCCTTGGAGTTGCTCTTTCTTCAATTCTTGTTTTTGAAATGGGATTTTGTTCCTGACAAGATGACTTTTCTTCTCTTGGATGGCAAGAGAGTATGTCAGCATAACTTATAGCATTATTCTTTGTACTTGATGATTCTCCTTTGAAACCAATTCCAAACTTATCATGTTGATGTTTTTGAGTATTAAGAATGTTGTCAAGAGCTAGAGAGCTTTGCCAACCCCTTTTGACTTGCTCTAATTCCTTTCTTAGAGATATTATTTCAGCTTCACGTTTTTCACATATATCATCCTTCTCTTTTAGCTTAATGTTCAAGAAGTCTTCCCTTATTTTTGCTTCCTCTCTTTCTATTTTGAGGGAAATTATCTTCTTTTGTAGATTCACATTTTCTTCAATGGCACTCATTAGAAAAATATCCATGTTTCTTTTATCTTCCAGTCATGAGTCATCATCATTTGTAAATGCCATGAATAACATTTATTTTCTTCCAACATAATTACTTTCCTCATCTAATTCATCATCACTTTCTTTGTGATGACGCATATTTCTATTTGATTTGTTTTTTATGACCACAAATTCATCTTCATCAAACTCATCTTGTTTGGAGAATAATTTCTTCTTATTAATCCCTTCTTTCTATACATCATCCTTTCAGAGTCCTTTTCATCATCATTATCATGTTTATGAGGACATTTTGCAGCGTAATGACCTATTCTTCCACAATTGAAACAAATAAGAGGGTACTTACCTTTTATCTTAGATCCCCTTTTTAGTCTTCGTAAAAATTGAGCTAACTCGTTTTCAGTATCGGATTCATCACTATTGTAATTCCATCCTTTTCCTTCTTTTGTAGATCTTGAGGCTTTGAAGGCTGCTTCTTTGAAATTTGGACTCCCTTTCCTCATCTCATAGGCAATAAGAATTCCATGAAGTTCATCCATCCTGAGAGTATCTAGGTCCTTCATTTCTTCTATGGCACTTACTTTGGATTCAAATGTGTCAGGAAGCGGTCTCAAGATTTTTTGAACAATGGTTCTTTCTTCAATATTTTCTCCTAGTCATTTAAGAGAGTTAACCACTTCAGCTACTTGGAGGAAGTATGATGCAATATCTTCTTCATCATCCATTTTCAGACTCTCGAATTTTCTTCTATAGGTTTGAATCTTTTCTCCTTAGCTTTGGAGTTCCCATCATATGGAGAAACCAACTTATCCCATACTTCTTGGATGAGTCGTAATTCATGACTTTCGTAAATTCGAAATTGGTAATTCAACTAGTGATGGAATTTAAAGCTTTGGCATTAGCAATGTAGGCTCTTCTTTCATCTGGATCAGTTGGAAGACCGGAGGGATCTTTTTACCCATCCAAAACAGAGTGCCATACTTCAGGGCCAAGGGACATTAGATAGTAGGACATCCTCTTTTTCCAAAAACTAAAATTTGTTCCGTCAAAGATAGGCAGTTTCCCTATTGCTTCCATGTTCTTCATTGTGCCTAAGAATCCTTCTTCCAGCTATTAGGCAGATAATGAAGAAGTTGGCTCTGATACCAATTTTTGGAAATGCCGAGAGGGGGGTGAATTAGTATTTCTTTTCAATTGTTAATTATTTCCAGTTAGATTCTTCACAATTAAAGACAAAGAGGTGTATAATAATAATATTAAGGATTAATAAGAACTTCAATCCTTTTTTAAATAATAGTATACAATAGATGATTGGGGGCACCAACCTGTTGCCAAGAACCAGCTTGGACTTTTGATGAGGCTCCGACCTCTAGGGCTTTGACCCTATCTTCTCAAGGCACTGACCTTGTGTTTAGGGGCTCCTACCCCAAGAACACCAATCCCTTAGTATTGATAAAAATAAATGATGTACTTACTTGAAATTCTTCAATAGAATTATGTCATTGATTGTCCAAAATTCTTAAATTCTCAAATTTCCACTATAGACTGCTTATGCCTTCATGATTTTTAACATAGTTGCTTCAAGGTATTGGACTGTATCTTAGTGCTATCCTTATGGCCTTAGACCTCCATTACTGGAAAATTTTCTCCACTAGTTATGACCCAATCAACGCTGTAATCAACAATTTGTTTATCACAGATGTATGTAGGTACAGGACCTGTTCTAATATCTTCAGACAATTCGAGCACTATAATATTTAACAGGTCCGGGTGAGGTTTCCACTGTAATTCCGAGGTTAGTTGAGTAGTTATTTTATGATTTTTGCCTTCAATCCAAGCTTGTTACTGAGCCTCCAAAGTCATTGATCAATTCGAGTCTCTAAACCAACTGATCTGAAATCTTGTAGGTGTATTCTGAAGGATCTGAGCTTTATTCCAAAGTCGGTGATCATTATTCCAAATGTTCTGAATTCTTGTGGGTAAATTCTACTCCTTAATAAGGGATCAGAGCCTTAATGTCCTGAGCACATTTATATCTGTGATTATTCAGTCCAAGTTCAGCCCTTAACTCGTGCTTCAAAATACCGCAAACTGTTGTACAAGTATCATTGATATGAGGGCATAGTTTCTTGTCACCTGTTCAAGGGTTGGTATCTTAGATTAAAAGAACAACTTCTTGTTATAGGTGTGAGGTAAGTGAGGTCTCCACAGGATTGTCAAAGGTTAGTTTTGTAGCTTAATCCTATCTAGCAATTAATTAGAGCTTATGTGGTTGATTCACACAAACGTTGTTCTATTTAGCCTTTAACCAAGAACAAATCTGAGCTTTAAAGTCTTCCACAGAAGACTATCATTGATTTGAGATGTACAGATCTGCAGGGATCTCCTTGACTTGTCACTGCAATAGTCCTTTTCACGAGATGTGAACTACTGTTCCTTCTCTCTGTATTCTTGACCGAAAAATGAGTGATTAAAAGTGACAGATGACTCTTATATTTTTATGAACTCGACTTGAAATGAAGGGACACGTCTTTTTGGAGTGAGGTTCACATGTGTATGAGAGTGTAGGTCGGCTAGAAATTAAATATATATTTATCAACTTAAAAATTCAATTTCTTACAAACTTCTGGGAGTTTTGGGGCAAGTAAAGGCTCATTAGAACAGGAAAAATATACTCTACAAGATGGTATAGGACCCATAATGATAGGATGCCTCCAAGGTGATTAAAAAAAATAAATTCTTTATGACTGTCTTTAATTTTTGTGTGCAGGAGGTGAATAGGACAACATGCCTTTTCCATTGCTTGGCTTCTCCTTTGTTTGGCTTATCAATCATATGATAATAGTGTCATCATATAGGACATCTATGTAATCATGATAGTACCCAGCAAATTCATGAAGGTATAGCACCATGTATTCAATAATAGTGCAGTAATATGTCATAGAGCAACATCATTAGGAGAACTTAAAATGATATCTTCCATGTTATCATCTAGTATTTCAACCTTCATCAAGTGTGTTCATTCATTCAACATGTTTCCATCAATGAAAACTTGGATTAACAGGTTGCACCATGGGGAAGTATGTAAAGTCCACCTTTTGTGAGAAGGAGAACTGAGCTTCAAGGGTCCTTAGGAGAGTTCATATAGACGTGTGTGGCCCATTCTCTGTTACTTCAATACCAAAACATAAGTACTATATAATATTTGTTGATGAATTTTCTCATAAGTGATGGATCTTCTTCATGCAGAAGAAAGATCAAACATTCTCTAATTTCTATGAATTTAAGGCACTGGTGGAGAAAGAGTCGGGGAAGCAAGTGAAGGCTCTTGGGAGCGATAATGGTGGATAATACATCTCTAATGAATTCAAGAACTTCTGCAGCAAAGAAGGAATCCAAAGAGAACTCATAGCGCCTGATAACCCACAATGGAATGGGGTCACAGAGAGGAAGAATAGAAAGGTCGTGGGTGCAACATGAGCGATGTTGCATGATGAGGGCCTACCAATGCATTTGTGGGCGGAAGCATGCATCACTGTGGTTTGTGTGCAAAACCGTTGTTCTCATAGGATACTTAGCATGAGTACACCTAAAGAGGTTTTCACTGGTAAGAAACCTGATGTTTCACACTTTAAGATTTTTAGCTCATCTGTTTATGTGCATGTGACCAAGGAGGCCAGGTGTTACACCAATTTTTGGTCATCTAACCTGTTACTATTAGATGGACCAAAGTACACCATGTAAGACTAATTTTACCCTAGTAAAATTGCTTTCACTATGAAAAATAACTTAGTAATCCATAATCTATTAAGTTGTTTATGTTTTAAATAGGAAACCCCATGAGGAATAATTGAATAAATCCCTATTTTTTTTTTTTTTTTCCTCAAGGGATAGTTAAATTTTTTTTTTTAATTAATATTCCTGGTCATATTTAACCCAAAACAGGAAAATTAATTAGGTAAATCATTATTTATCTTATTATTTTCTACGAATAATTATCTAAAACATTATTTAAAAAATATTCCTTGTTAAATTTGACTAAATAATTTATAAATAATTGAATAAATCATTATTCATTTAATTATTACTCAACCACATTCTTAAAATAATAAATAAATCATTTATTTATTCATTATTTACAAATAAAGGGATTTGACCAAATTCAAATTCTTTTTCCCTCCAACAAAAATAATAATATATTCCATAAAAGTTGGATCTAGATTTCGTTAATAATATTTTAATTATGCACCAATATCTAGACTAACTTTAATATTTTGTTATAAATAGAATGGTTTTTCCATTCAGTCACTACCTTTTGTTGCCTAAAGATCACTCTGGATCTATACTTTTGGTCCGACTTTGATCCTCCATCATTGTCATATTTTTCTACCTTTTTTCTTGTGAGCTCCCTTTGAGTTCCATTTTTTGTTTGGGTTTTCTACACTATCAAGAGATAGAGATCTTACATCTAAAGCTCTTAGGACATACAAGAACCCATCCCATTGAGGGGGACTGGTAACATCTTTCTATGTTCCCTTCCTAGGTGTCATAAATACAAAATTCTTTAAAAATATTCTTGTCTTGTCTATTTGATGCATGGAGCAACTCTTGCTTTTATTTGTTGTTTAATGTCTTTAACTGCATAGATATGGATTTTCTAGCATTTATTCTGATCAACTAACTACAGATCTAAGGAAATTCATAACAATATTTAATGTTAGGGTTGTTTTTTATGCACAACTAAAGTGAGATTTTTTCGTACACTTGCGATTAGAATTCACACTAACAACTGGCGACTCCACAAGGGTTTATAATTACGACCGATGTTGTTTTTCATATCCTTCCATGACCAGCGGCTTCAACCCCTAGGGCTTTTCTTCAACTTCTTATTTTTCATTTCTTGATGTTGTTTTTAACCTTTAAAACCCTAAAATAGTAAAAATTCTAACTTTTGTGTGTTTCTAGGCCTATTACGGAGGTGAAAGGTATCAACCGCAGCTGGGACGACACTTTTTTATGAAACCTGCTCTCGAGACCTCAGCTCTCAGGTAGCAGAAAATTGCCAAAAAACTGCGACCTCTGTGGAAAATAGGTGAGGAACTGCAACCTGAAATTTTTGCAGGAATTTGTCTATGATTTTTTCTGGGTTTGTTTGCGCTACTGTTCAGGGTTTTCCAACCTCACTCTCCACCTGCATTGGACCTATAATTCCTCTTTTTTACTCATTGAACTAGGAACCAAGCCCCTTAGGGCTTCAGTACGCTTCCACATTTTTAGGAGGACTTTAGCTGAAGCAGGTCGTCTGAGATTTCAATGTGTTCAACCATTTTTTAGATTTGATCCTGTACTTTCAGATCCACTTCATATCAATTATTCATCCATCCAAAACACCTCTTTTCAGTTTTTTTTGGTCCTCCTTTAGGGTCCCCTCTATTTCCCTTCAGGTTGTAACCTTTCACCTCCCTTTTTACAACACTTTTCCCTTTGGTTTTTTGTTGTTTTCTGCACCTGTTTCCAAGAGATTTGACCTTTAGATCCCTGTCCCTCCCGAATTTAGATCCATTGTCCATTTTTGTGTGTTTTGACTAGATTTTTCCCACACATAGACTAGTTCTTGGGAAGTCCTACTCCTTGGGTTTAAATTGATGCTCTTTAGCTATTTATTTTCTGTCATATTCAGTTTACTTTACTGTTATTTTCAGATTTATTTATAGTTATACAACACCTTTTTTCTTTTCTTTTTTTCTCTGCACACGTATGGTTTTAATTAAAATTAACACACTTACCACATACACGTACACCCTAAGTGAAGAGAGTATGTTTTACACCACCAGCCCAAGACTACGACATTGTAATCAATTGATCTTGCATCTCCCTGCCCTTGTTTCGACATTGTAATCATTTGACCCTGCACCTCCTTATCCTTGTTGGTCTCTCTTCTTATGGTGATCCGTGTCTATTTTTCCATCACTACGCCCCCAAGGAATTTATCCTGGATACTTCTTGGCCTTCATCCTTAGTTTCCGTTAGGAATACTTAATCCTCCGCATAGGGTTCGAGTTAGTCCTCCACCAAGTCCCCATTCTGACTCTGCTTCTGGTTCATTGGGTTCTACTTTTGGTTCTACCCCCAGTTCTCCTCCTATCACTTTCACCATGTTTGGTTCAGGACCTAACACTAGTGGTATCCCTAACCCTAATGCTGGGAATACTACTAGTGGGACTGCAACAGGAACTATCCCGGCTGCTCCCTTGCTCCCTTATATGGTAGGCCTCGGTCTTCTTGATTTTAACCAGTTGATAAATGACCCCATACACCAAGATCCTCGTTGGCCTGCTATTCCAACCATGCTCCCTTCAGACATCCCCAAGTTTCAAGGTCTTGCTGGAGAAGATCCTACAAACCATGTTCGTTCTTTCCACATGTGGTGTTCGTTTAACTCCATCACCGATGAATCTGTATGTCTTCGATTGTTCCAATGTACGCTTACTAGAGAAGCTTCCAAGTGGTATGTCGACCAGTCCTCCTCCTCTCATACTGATTTTTCGACTCTTGCCAGGGATTTTTTGTCTTACTTCCATCTTCCCCTTCGTTATGACACTGGTACCAAAATTTTGAATTCTTTCCATCAATTTTCTGTGACCCTCCTATCCGATCATGTCCAAGAATAGCAGAGAAGAAAGAGCATATGTCAAGCCCCTACCTTTGAAGAACATATCTACATGGAATAGTTTCATATATCCCTTTTTCCTGCTATTGGAAAAGATGTCACATCTCATTTCCCTTAGACCGAAGAAGCTACCCTCTAGATTGTGTTGAAATATGACTTGATCTATGCACATTCTGGTTATGTTTATACCATCTTACCTGATCTCCCTAGACTCGGTAGTGCCAATGCATTGGGGGCATCCCATGCCGCCGACAGTATCGTTGGAGTTCTTTATCATCTGTACACTCATCCTCCCATGGGTTATGGTTTCCCTCAGGGAGGGGCCAGCTCCTCCAACACTTTTCCCCCTCCTGGTAGCGTGTCTCTAAGATACGGCATGCCTCATCCATTCGACCAACCTATTTACCACAATGTTTCCCAACCTCCTTATTATCTGTATCCTCAGCCTGGTGCTCCAGCTCCTCTAGCATTAGCACCTCAGCCTCCCTTGCCTTCTCAACCCCCGCAACAACAGCCACCATCCCCCAAGGTCAGGTGTATGTACAGCAGGGTGCAACTAATCCTCCTACTTCCAAAAAGAAGAGGAAAGGAAACCAAAACCAATATAACCTAGGTAATCTAGGACCCAATCCCCAAGGGAATGCACCTAACACAACAACCCAACAACAGGGCACTCAACCCAAGCAGGACAAGCATGTTCGCATGAAAAAACCTTGTTCTTGTTGTGGTTTCTATGGTCACTACACCCAAAATTGTCCTCTTTTACCTCATATGCATCAGATTTGGGAAGCTCAAGAAACGTCCCAAGCACAACAAGCCTCCCCTTCGATTTCCCCCAGCAAGGATTTGTGGATAAGCAACCTCTTGAAAGTTAGGCAGCCACTCAACCTCCTCCATCTAGTACCTCTGATTACCAAATGCTCATGATGAACTCTGACCAACCCATTACTGTTGACCACAACCTTCAAACTCTGTCCTATCAGTACAACAATCCCCCCACTATGTCTGCCCCCAAGACCACTTCTTCAGGTCCCATAGAGCCTCTTTTGACACCCAATGGCCCTTTCCTGATCCCTCATCCTAAGGTATAGGTTCATACCAAGATCCCCAAGGGTCCATTACGCTGAAATGCTGCTTCGGGTAAATATTCCCATTCGTATAGTATATTAGATGACTTGGCACAATCCCCTACTACCATGTCAATGCCGGAAGTCCTCCAGTCATGCCCTTCACAATGAAAAGCTCTACTAACTTCCATGGGCACTTTGGATCCTTCAGATGATCATTTTATTGTCTTTGATGTTGACTAGTCGAAACATCCCCCCCTTCTTGCCTCCATCACCTTCCAAATCCCTGTCAAGAACTGGAATTCCAACATCTCCCGTTGTATCATTGATGAAGGGGCATCCACCTATGTGATGTCCACTTCAGTTTGGAAGCAACTCGGATCTCCTGAGATGGCCCCTTCCACTATCACCCTCCTTCCGTGGGATGGCCACTCTTTCCATCCCCATGGCATGTTCCAAAATTTTCCTATTACTCTTGCAGGCAAGATTGTTTGTGTTGACGTAGAAGTCATTGATGCCCCCTTAGACTACAACATTCTATTGGGTCGTAGTTGCACTTATGCGATGTCTGATATCCCATATGTGGTTCACCGGAAGATTTTATTTCCTCACAACAAAAATATTGTCACCATCGACCAGTTGACATATTATGAACCGAAGTCTCAGACCTCCCCTAAGTCCATCATCTCTTTGGTGGCCAATAAAAAAATAGTCGAACCTCCGACCACTATTTCACCTGGAGTATATAAATATTCTTCTTTTCTTGGTTCTTTCCCTAGTATTTCTCCTCCTATCTCTGATCCCAGCTAGTCAAATTTTTGCATGATGCAATCATCTTGGTCTGACCTCAAATATACTAGCTCGACTAGTCAACAACCTCGCCCTCTGTAACCTGCTCCTAGCACCTAGACTCAGATTTCAAGACCTCCTCCTTAAGGCCTCTCATCTACAACTGGTATCCATGAGCCTATATACCCTCCTTGAACAATTCCTCCTGGCCTTAACCATCTCGAAGCTGTCCTGCCTAGCCATTACCCCTCTAGTCATATACCGTTTCCTGCTCCCCTTGCTGGAGTATTCTAAGTACCTGTTATGGCTACCTTGTCTCTTCCTAACATGACCGTGGGGATCCTAATCTGGTACATTGATCCCCCAACCACTATCTCACCTGGTAAGCCCAAAACTTATACTTCTTTGACCTCGGTCCAATCGGTCACCATGACCCCTCCCTTTGCTTTTGTGCCTCAGCCAACTCAACAAGAACCTACTCCTATTGTGAAAGCTTCGGGTGAGGGGGGAAAAGCTTGCAAGAAGGCACCTAAATACAAGGCTGCCCAGATAACTCCAACTCCTCCTCAGCCACCAAAGCATACCCCCCCCCATGTGCTTTGTGTGATGTTGTTGTTCATGCCACCCATCATTGTCCTGAATTGCCTCACATCAAGCCCATGGTTAATGTCACGTTTCCTGATTATAAGGTCCCTAAAGCCTCTGTTTCTTCCTCAACTGCAGCCAAGAACCCTAATATTGTTCACACCAACTACTTTTGTGCTTTGTGTGATCTCCATGGCCATTATACCCATATTTTTCCCCACCTCAAGAATTATTGTGCCTCTTTGGAAGTAGCTCAGGAGTACGAGACTGAACAAGACCAGTCCTCCTCTCCCGTACTCGTGCAATATGCTTCATGCCAACCTGAGGACACCTATGCTCCCATTGACATTCCCCCTCCTAATTTTGAGATGATGGAATCTTTAGCCACTATCCTCTACCTGTCATCATCTATGAGATCCATGGTGGAATACCCCTCTAGGACTTTCCCTTCTGTTTCTCTTGAAATCCCTTCAACGATCACCCTGGGCTCAACATCAGTGTATCCCATATCTTCTTGTTCTTCCATCACCCCGTGTGACCATGTGCATGTGAACCTTTCTTCTTATGATGATGAGTCAGGTAGCTTTTCAACGTCATGTGGTTACCCTTCCACTAGTCACCCCATCTTTTACTGTGATCACGACACCATGGAAGCCTTTTCCACCCCTGACTTCATCTATCTCGCCCATAAGAGGAATGGCACCATCCATGTCTATGGTGAATTTCACGACCTAAGCACAAGCTGCCCCCAAGGCAGCTCCCACACACCACCTACCAGTCGGTGTGCGAGTGGTAGACATCCTACCCAGAGCACTCCCTCTAGCAGTGTTTGTTTGATTTCTACCTTGCGTTCGGGTTGCCAACATTGTTCATCATCCTCTCATTTTTTTACTTGTGGCACCTTTTAGATGTACCACCCTTCCACACCATATATTTGTTATGTCGATGGTGCAATTTGCTACTCCCGAAATCTAGCCTTGGTAGGTTGGGCCATTTTTACCCCCTTACATTCGCTTGTTCTCTCTAACAGCATATGGATTGGTACTACCACCAATAACCAGGTTGAATATGATGCAGTACGAGCTTTATTAGCCAATGCCCTTTCCCATCACATCCTTCACCTTCATGTTCATTTAGATTCCCTGCTTCTTGTCATGTAATTGAATGGTGTCTATCATGTGCATAATTCTATCCATTTTAGAAGATATTTACGAGTGAAGCTTTTGATGCGTGAATTTGAAATCATTACATTCAGTCATGTAACTAGAGAAAAAAATCACTATGTAGATAACATTGAAAATAATATTCTAGATTCACATCTTTCACATGCATTTCACACAAGACAATAACAATAAACCATAAAACAATGCGTATCCATTATTTGTGTCGATCAAAATATTTTAGATTCCATCAACTCTGATACATATGACATGCCCATAGCATGTTACAAAAGTCAAAACTGGGGGCACCACATGCCCCTACATTTAATCACTATCTGGAGGATCCCGGGCCAATGGCTTGGCTCTGGTAGCACGTAGATCGCACATCCCCTATCCGGACATCGCCATGCACCGCATGACCCCTCACCACTTTGAGAGTAGACAAATACATGGCTCTATGTACTAGTCAGCAAAATATTTCCATATGTGCTCTGAAAAATCGGACAGAAGCCTCTCACATCTACGATGGATGTCCTCCAGGAGGGCAACTGCATCATCATTTTGTGGACCCCCTGACCCATCTAGTGTTGCAGCTCCTGATAATATAGGCTACCCCATATACTCGGCTGGTTTCATCGGTGTTGTATATACATACCAAAAGTGAATGAATCAGTACCACATACAATATTCTAAAATTTTAGAATGCACATAAAACAATAGCAACTTGTCACTTTCCATCGGGCCCCCATGCTCGACCAAGAGGCAGTGGCAAGTCTGGGTCCCCATGATAACTCATCCCACTATAGATATAGTCATCTATGTACAGTGGCATATGATCCCAATGAGCAAAAAAATCGAGTCGGAACACCCATCTGACTGCCCCACCTCCCCCTCTACACATTAGTCGCCCCCAATGGCACATCCTGGGCTATCTCAGGCCCCCATCCTGGATCTATATGCGAGGCTAAAGTGTCAAGATCTTCTCAAAGAAGAGCGAGCACAACAATGTGCCATATTCACAGTCATGGTTCACCTACTGCTTACATAGCAACAAATGTCACTTCAATGAAGATAACATCATTTGGGCCCACCCATAGTAGGTCCCACTCAACACACTCTCAACAAGCATTATCTGACCCCTAGTGATGTGGTGGAGTGCCTGGTTGACTAGGATTCGCAGCACCACTGCGACCACAACACAGGCTTATAGCCACTCTAGATCTTTGATTGGTATCAGTGTCCCCTTCACATGGAGACCCAATCAACAATGGTTCTCGATAAACTCCATAATTTTACACCCCCACGGTAACACTGGTTGCATATTTCCCACCATCCCAAGTGGTAGGAGACCAATCAGAAAATATATATCCTGGACTGTTAGCTCAATCTGGTGCCCCTTCACTATAAATATCTCATGATCCAGATCCCAATAGCTGACAATCTGGGCCAACAAGGGCTCTCCATCTCTCATCAAAGGGTTCTCCACAAACTTCATGACCCCAAACCTGGCCAATGTAGTGCGGACACCATGATCCTCTCGGATCTATGATCGTAATGTGTTCAGGTCTCTTTCTCTCCAGTTGATCCTCAACTCTTCCATATCTACACAAAACCATCATATTTGTCAGTGTATAGAAAGGAAAGGCTGAATTCAACCATAAAAACCCAACTCTCAGCCACGAAACAACACCAAAATCCCTCTCTCTGATAGGTCGCACTTTTTAGGCTTTTTCTGGGGCAAGTTGTAGTTTTCTACCCAAAACCTACTACCTAGGTCACAAATATTGCCCCAAAAAGTGAGACCCAACTGTGAAGAAGAGCAGGGGTCTGTTCCTGAGTTTTGGGTGCCTAAATTGAACTTTCAATCCACTAAAATGAAAGAGTAGGGTTAGGCCTCTTACTTGCATCTGACAGATCTCGATTCCAATGGTCGATTTGTCTACTATGATCACCACACAATTTAGGGCCTTTTATCCTCTCTACATTCACCATAGCTACACTTGCAAATGAATCAAATTGTAGGGAAAATGCCTTATTAAAAGAGATACCCCATATTTTTCTTTCGCCAGCTATGATCAAACCATAGCTCGGTTTGACAAACTGTCAACACCGTTGGAAAGCTCTCACCGATCTCTCAAATGGGTATCCTTTAGTTTTTTTTGAATTGATACTTCACTTAGACACATTTTTTCCAAGAAGGGTCACTTCACCACTCCTCAAAATCAAATTTCTTCACTTGGAACACTTGTGCTTGGGGCATCACTTTGCCTTCATACTTTTCCATGCTTGTGTTTATTTTCGTCATGAGTAACCATCTTGTACTCATGTTTTTATGGTCCCCACCAGGCCTATTCTGTGTGGCAGCATCATCGAGTCGCCCTTGTTTAGAGCATCAGAGTTGAGTCATCATTGCATCCATGGAGTCTATCCTGAGTCCCTTCGTATCCTACTATATTGCTCCATCTGTCATTGCTTTTTTCCTCTCTCATGTCACACATATTGGCCTTCAATCATATTGTCCCCTATCCCCTTTGGTGTCACGTTAGTAGCTGCGAGGTCATCCATGCCCTTTATGCTCTAACAAGTGAAGTCGCTAGCTCGCTACTTAGTACCCCCCATTCCACCATTATCCCTAGTGTTAGTCTATCAGCTGCTCTACTATTATCTCTCATGCCTTAGTTTATGATCCCTTATTGCCTCACCTATGGTAGACCCCTTCTGTCGACATCAACTTATTCATTCTAGAAGACAGGTCTAGAGGGCGGTGTACCTTGGTTCCAACTTCCACTCTTGTTCGGTGCCTCGGATTAGGAAAATGGACTCTTTTCTATCCTTTGACTTGATTGTTTCTCAGCGCCAACTCTTTATGGCATGATCAAGATCCGTATACTTGATGGTTCAGTGATGCAACAGATTGTACCGGTGATTCCTGGGTGTGTGTGAGATGTTTCAGACCTCATGAGAGGGTGGCCCTTCAGGTATCCCCCCACATACCTAGATGAATTCTCTATTACAACCTTGGATGCAACTCCATAGATTTGATGGTTCTGGCCTCAGCCGCTTGTAGCGCCTCTTTAGTTTTCATGTATCATTCAGATTTTCAGAGCCCTTTCCTGTTTTACAGGGCCTCTTTAGTTGTACTTATATCTCATGACCTCGAATATTATTGTATAAGTCCCGACTCTTGTACCAGGCACAATATGTATGTGGGATTCATTATAATGTCTTTATCTCACCCATGTTCATGCTAGCACGTACTAAATAGTTCGGTCCCTTATTTACTGGATGCATTATTCTTTGTACTTTGTTATCTCGGCGGGCATAGGTATGCCTCCCCTGCCTCATGTAGAACAGGTACTCATTCATAAAAGAGACTTGTCACACCTGTAAGTCTCACCTCCTCAAGGTCTTGTCCTCTAGCGCTTTAGTATACCTTATATTTCTCTCTCTCTGACTCTCCCTTTGGTGTCTAGTGATTGAGTTCTTACAACACACTTCGATCATACAATTAGCTCCTAATGCTCACACGCTAGGGGGAAATATTTTACACCAATTTTTGGTCATCTAATCTGTTACTATTAGATGGACCAAAGTACACCATGTGAGACCAATTTTACCCTAGTAAAATTGCTTTCACTATGAAAAATAACTTAGTAATCCATAATTTATTAAGTTGTTTATTGTCTAAACAGGAAACCCCATGAGGAATAATTGAATAAATCCTTATTTGTTTTATTTTCCTCAAGGGATAATTAATGAAACAACAATTTAATTAATAATCTTCATCATATTTAACCAAAAATGGGAAAATTAATTAGATAAATCATTATTTATCTTATTATTTTCTAGGAATGATTATTTAAAACATTATTTAAATAATATTCCTTATTAAATTTGACTAAATCATTTATAAATAATTTATTAAATCACTATTTATTTAATTATTACTCAACCAAATTCTTAAAATAATAAATAAATCATTTATTTATTTATTATTTATAGATAAAGGGATTTGACCAAATTCAAATTCTTTTTCCCTCCAACAAAAATAATAAAATTTTCCACAAAAGTTGGATCTATATTTGGTTAATAATATTTTAATTATGCACCAATATCTAGACTAACTCAATATTTTGTCATAAATAGAAGGGTTTTTCCATTCATTCACTACCTTTTTTTGCCTAAATATTACTCTAGATCTATACTTTTGGTCTGACTTTGATCCTCCATCATTGTCATCACTTTTTCTACCTTTTCTCTTGTGAGCTCCCTTTGAGTTCCATTTTTTGTCTGGGTTTTCTACACCATCGAGAGAGAAATATCTTAGATCTGAAGCACTGAGGACATACAAGGACCCATCCCACTGAGGGGGTTGGTAATATCTTTCTATGTTCCCTTCCCAGGTGTCATAAATACAAAATTCTTTAAAAATATTCTTCTCTTGTCTATTAGATGCATGGAGAAACTCTTGCTTTTATTTGATGTTTAATGTCTTTAACTGCATAGATCTAGATTTTGTAGCATTTATTCTGATCAAATAACCACAGATCTAAGGAAATTGACAACCATCTTTGATGTTAGGGTTGTTTGTTATGCACATCTAAATTGAGTTTTTTTCGTACGCTTGCGATTAGAATTCACACTAACACTAGGAAGAAGCTAGAATCGACACCTCAGATCGGTATTTTCGTGGGGTACACAGAAACAACCCATAATTATTGTGTGTATTTTACAAACAACAGAATGACTATTGTACGACAAGATATAAAATTTGACGAGGGGAAAGGCATGCGATTGTCTCTTGAGAGGGAGCTCGACTTGCATGCAGAGGAGGAACTGTTAGTTTCCAAGAATGAGCCTCAAGATGTGGATCAACCACATGCAGAGGATCATGAGTGGAGGAAAACACTCATGCAGAGCCATCCATAAAAAATGGAAGAAGGCACACCACGGAAGCTAATAGATTGAGACTTGATGCTGCGAATAATGTAGGAGCCCCTACTTCACAGTGCAGACAGAGACAGTCTCCTAACTGATTTACTGGATAAATGGTTCTCATGAGAAAATGTATTGTGACTGAACCATATTCGTTTCAGGAAGCAGTGCAACAACTAGCTTGGGTTAATCCAATGGTGGAGGAGTATGACTCCATTGTCAAGAAAAGTGAATGGTAGATAGTCCCACCTGTCAAAAAATAAGTGGTTGGATCAATATGGATATACAAGGTAATAAAACTGCCGATGGGAGTTTGGAGAAAAACAAGGCCATATTTGTGGCTCAGGGATTCTCATAGATCGAGGGGATAGATTATGATGATACCTTTGCACTTGTCGCAAGGTAATCTTCCATAAGATCCATCCTTACACTCTCAGCATAGATGGGCTGGCGCATTCATTAGATGGATGTGAAAACTATGTTTCTCAATGGGATCATTGAGGAAGAGGTGTACATATAGCAGCCTGAAAGTTTCAAAATCGTCAACAGTGAGTTGCATGTGTGTAAACTCAAAAGAGCGATGTATGGGCTGAAGCAAGCACCCTATGCTTGGTACACTTGAATAGATAGCTATTTCATCGGAATAGGCTTCACCAAAAGTGAAGCAGATGAAAACCTTTACCAGATTGTGGTTGAGGGTAAGCTATTGATCATTTTTATTTATGTTGATGATTTAATTTTGACTAGCGATGAGTAGCTGATACACTCATGCAAGCAGGACCTTGCAAGGGAGTTCAAAATGAAGGACATGGGACTCCTTCATTGTTTCCTTAGATTGGAAATATGGCAGTGGGATGGTGAAATGTTTGTGTCTCAAGGAAATTATGCAAAGGAGATATTGGGTAAGTTTAACATGGAGAGCTGGAAACCCATGGATATTCCTCTTCCAGGAAATTGGAGGAAAGAGGATGCTACTTCTGGAGAGATAGTGGATGCTACTGTCTACTGACAGTTAGTGGGTTCGCTAATGTATCTAGTGAACATAAGACTTGACATTTTCTACACAGTTAACCAGCTGAGTTAAGCTATGGTTAAGCCTACCAAGCTCTTTTGCAAGGCAGGGAAGTATGTCTTGAGATACCTGCACGACACATCAGAGTATGGACTTTGGTACATATGGATAGAGAGAGTGAAGCTACATGGCTTCACGAATGCAGATTGGGTTGGTAGTCCATCGAACAGAAAGAGCACATCAGGAGGGATCTTTAGCATTGGTTAGACAAAATTTTCTTAGTACATCAGGAAGCAACGATCCATGGCACTTAGTTCAGTGGAAGCGAAATACATGGCAGTAACTCAAGCTCCATGTGAGGCTATCTGGATGAGAATGTTGAAGATTGCAACAAGAAACAGTGAAGGAAGCATCCTGAAACATCATTCCTGATCCTAGTTGGAAAGTGATCACCAAAACTAGGTGGGGGCCACACAGGTGATTTTTGTCGCAAAGTCTATTTTTAGACTATGTCTATTTTTAGACATGTCGATCATATTCTATGAGTTGCAGGATGCTATTTGTGGATGATTGGTCAAGCTGGTAAAAATAGATGGACTTGTAATTTTAGACATATATGAATCTATTTTTAGATTGCCGCCTAAAAATAGATATGCTCTATCATTATTAGCTCTTAACAATATTTGGACTATAAACATTATCTTATTCTCTTGGAGCACTCGCCAAGGGTACGCATGTGACACAGAGCTGACAGTAGGAAATACGCTATTCCCGAGGGTTATGGAGTTATTGATATTTCGCTAGAACTCATGTGACAAGAAGCTTGGTGGAGTTGATTGAGGAAGTTAATGGAGTGGTGTTCAATTTAACTAATCTAAACATAGTTGAGCTTATTACCCAGTTTAACCGATTGATACAATTAGTGAGAGTGGTGTGAATTAATTATTAATTAATTCACTAATTATAAACTCATTAATCAACTAAATAATACACGTTTAACTTCGGCAGCATGAACAAATAAAGGAGACCAATGCAAAGATAGGTGAAAGGGCAAGTGTGACTATCAGTTGTGACTATAAGTGATGCATGGTTTGCATCCAACACTTAGTAGAGATGCCTATAAAGACTGTGTGAGAAAGGCTGGGGTAATACATTCTCATCAAGAGGCATTCTTCAGCAGGGATTGCATAGTAGAGGCAGGCTAAAGGTTGGCAAAGATCGGTGCATGGGATTTGCAAGATCAAGCCTAATTAGTGTGTAGCAAGTGGAGATTATACTGAGAGCTTGTGAGGAGCTGTGTATGATGATTTTTACATGATATCTATGACATATATAATATACATATAGTTGGGGGTTTTCATCTTTAAGCTTTCCCATTACATACTGTGTTCATATGTGTGAATTTTTATGGTTTTAATGTGTGCATGCAATTTATTTTATTTCCGCATGTGATGATCAATGGTAGAAGAGATTTTGTATTGTGCATGAAGCGAAAATAGTGTGTGATCAGGAGAATATCGGTGGATAACATATCAGTTATTCAAATCTCTACATGGTATCGGAGCGATATTGATCATTGGAGCAATTGCAAAGCATTGAAGCAGTTGAGTTTTAGGATAAACTTAGGAAAATAAAAATGGAGAAGAATGACACTATTCCGGTATACCTGAAATAGTTTGTCCACTACAGGGATGAGCTTGGGAGTGTAGGAGTCAGTGTGGATGAGGAAGGACAAGTCAAGAAGGTTGGGATTTGAGAAAAGAATCTCTACAGGCTTGAAGTAGATGGGATTTCTATGGAGCTTCCTACTGTTGGGAAGTGCAAGAAAGCCATGCAATTGAAGCTTGAGAGGGAGCTGGATTTGCATGCAGGTAAGAGTGAACCTTAGTATGTGGAGCAACCACAATATGAGTATCATGGAGTTGGAGAAACCACTCATGCAGAGAAATTTTGTGCCAGATGGGCAGAGGGAGTGCATGCAGCTATACCACCAGGTGAGAGGTGGGGCGACATGCATGATTAATCCCAAGAGGAGATTTCTGGGTAGGATTCATTGAGATGGTGTGGATCTCATGAATTGAACTCCGACTCTTTTCACTAACAGCAGCGTAGCGCATCAATTGGATTGATGCGGTACATCAAAGTGACAGTGTCAGATACTGGAGCGCGATTCAGAGTTGACAACAAGTGTAGAGTGCATGGGTGCAGAGTTCAACAACGCAGTGGATCCTGAAGACATGTGCAGTTGGTACCAGCAGAAGTTGAAGACTTTGATGATAGATGCATCAGATTGATTGAGTTGTTTGGAGCCTATTCAGTTTCGGAAGAGTTGCAGAGCAGATGCATGGAGTTGCATGGCACTTGAAAAGGTTGCAGGGCGAATGCATGGAGTTGCATGTCGCATGCAAAGACAATCCTTTCTTGTTGAGAGGGAGTGTTGAAGATTTCAAAAAGAAACAGTGAAGGAGGCATCTTGAAACATCATTCTTTGATCCTAGTTGGAAAGTGATCACCTAAACTAGGTGGGGCCCACACAGGTGATTTTTGTCGCAAAGTCTATTTTTAGACTATGTCTATTTTTAGACATATGGATCATGTTCTATGAGTTGCAGGATTCTATTTGTGGATGGTTCGTCAAGTCGGAAAAAATATATGGACTTCTATTTTTAGACATACTGGGCGGAATCTATTTTTAGATTGCCAGCCTAAAAATAGATATGTCGAATATTATTAGCTCTTAATAATATTTGGACTATAAACATTATCTTATTCTCTTGGAGCACTTCAAATAGTATAGGGATGTGACACAGAGCCTATTGCAGGAATTATGCTATTCCGAGGGGTTATGGAGCTATTGCATGGATACTTCATTAGAACTCATGGGAAAAGTTTGGTGGAGTTGATTGAGGAAGTTAATGGAGTTGTGTTCGCCTTAACTAATCTAAACATAGTTGAGCCATTTGTATCTAGTTTAACCGATTGATACAATTAGTGAGAGTGGTGTGAATTAATTATTAATTAATTCACTAATTATAAACTCATTAATCAACTAAAGAATACACGCTTAATCCTGCATGAATGCCTAAAGGATACCAGTGCAAAGATAGGTGAAAGGGCAAGTGTGACTATCAGTTGTGACTATAAGTGATGCATGGTTTGCATCCAACACTTAGTATAGATGCCTATAAAGACTGCATGAGAAAGGATGGGGTAATTCATTCTCATCAAGAGGCATTCTTCAACAGGGATTGCATAGTAGAGGCAGGCTAAAGGGCTGGCAAAGATCGGTGCATGGGATTTGCAAGATCGGGCCTGATTAGTGTGTAGCAAGTGGAGATTGTACTAAGAGCTTATGAGGAGCTTTGTACAATGATTGTTACATGATCTCTATGACATATATAATATGCAGATAGTTGGGGGTTTTCAGCTTTAAGCTTTCCCATTACATACTGTGTTCATATATGTGAATTTTTATGGTTTTAATGTGTGCATGCAATTGATTTTATTTCCGCATGTGATGATCAATGGTAGAAGAGATTCTATATTGTGCATGAAGATAAAATAGTGTGTGATTAGGATAATATCGGTGGATAACATATCAGTTATTCAAATTTCTACAGAGAAAGGTCTTGGTTGGTTTGTTTGGTTCTCGGATGGATCCAACAGTGATTCATTGTGATAATCAAAGTTGCATTAAAATCTTGATTAATCATGTGTTTCATGGTAGGTCCAAGCATATAGATATTTGTTACCATCATCTCATAGATTCTGTGCAGAGAAGAATAATGTTTCTTTAGTACATTCCCATGGAAGATCGGGATGCAGGTATTCTGATGAAGGCGCTCACGAGGAGAAAATTCGAATATCATAGAGACATGATCAGGGTGAAGGACAATCCATTTCTTATTGATATGGAGTGTTGAGATTCAACAAGAAATTTCAGCACCCATGCCTAGTGCATTAAGCACCTACACTAGGGTAGGGCCCACAGTGCTATTTTTAGTGCATGTCTATTTTTAGTTACCCCTTAATTAGATATGGACAATAAAATTAATCTAAATCTCAAAATAACTTGTAACAATTAACTGAGTGTGATAAACTAAGTTATCTAGTGGATTTCGAGTTAGAGGTAGTTGGTGAGGCATGCAGAGTAATTATAGTTGTAATAGAGTTTGAAGTGCAGTGGTGCATTAATTAATGCATGTTGTAATCAGTTTAACTCAGTTAAGTCAGTAAAACTCAGTTGTGCTAGTTGTAACTAAAGATACAAGTAGTGAGAGATCAAGTGAATTAAATATTAATTAATTCACAATCAGTGATATCACATGCAACTGAGGATTTTATATTATTAGCTGCATGCATGTTAGATCTAGTGGAGACCCAGTTGAGATCTAGGTGAAAGGGAAGTTGACTATCCATTGTGACATTATTGGCTTGCACACATATAGCCAACCACCCATTGGAGTGTCCATGATACTTGCGCAGTCAAGGAAGGCCATAATTCCTATCTTCTAGGGATCTAATCCATCAGGGATTGCACAAGAAAAGAAGGGTGTAAGGAGGCTAATAATTGACTAAGTATTGGCCATATTTCTTTGAGGATAGTGTGAGACAAATAGCTAAGTGTTGAAGACTCTTCTGAGGAGAGTAGACATTTTATTTGTTTCATGATCCATGTTGAATATACAATAGAAGATAGTGGCTTTTTGAGCTGTAAGCTTTCCTGGGGAAATTATCTGTGTTGTGTGTGATTTGATTCTTCTTCATGTTTATGTGATTAGTGATTGTGTTTTTAATTCCACAAAATATTTGTAGAAGTGATTCAGTATTTAACTTCATTACATTCTTAGATCAGGTGAATCCAAGATATACATGCTTGTTGTATAATTTCTACAAGTATATCTATTAGTTTTCAATACATTTCCAGATCTATCATATTTTAGCCTTATCCTTGCTTCCTTGTGCACACATTTTTCAGATAATACCACACATGAATAATTTATTTCATTGCACTTAGCTCCTTGATCTCTTTCTCCTTATATAGCTCTTTTTAATTTCCAATGCCACAAGAAATTCCTTTGGTAATGTTGTTGGTATTCGTTTGTGGGTTACACTTTTGGGCAAAATATGGGAATGGAATTTCAAGTGTTTCCTCCTTTATTGAATTGAATCCCTCAAAATTCATATAAGAATTATGAATTTTAATTAGGAGTTAAACGAAAATATGTGGAGAATTATTTTTTTGTCATAATGATATTTTTTGCAAAAACATTTAGTGTCGTATAATCTCTCAATTTTTCATTAAATGCAATATTTGTCCTTGCAAAATTTCACACATATTAAGAGTTATGTGTGTGTTCACATAGCATAAATTTATCTAAAATGTGTAATTTTAAATATATATATTAGCATGATCTACATGGACATAAATATGTTTTTCATATTAAAATTATATTTTTTTATGCACAATTATATTTTTGATTATTTTTGGAAGTTGGTGAAGTAATATTTCAATTTGATTTCGGAGAAACATGTGTTCACATAATATTTTTTTCAACTCCGTAAATAAATTGAAAATTCAAAGGTATGGTTTTGAATACGAGTCGTAAATGAAGACAGTGGTATTTTTTGAATTTTTTTCATTGTGTATATTTTATGTTATTGATTTTTTGTTCAACCATTTTGAAACTTTCCAAAAAAAATTCAAACATTATGTTTGAAAGAAATTAGATGAAAAATATCATATGAATTAAAAAGTATCAAAATAATATGCCATTAAATAGAGGATTCTTTCGTGAATCCAAATTGATCAACTCTGCCACTTAAGGAAAAAAATTTCCCTAAATCTGTTAGGGTACAAAATGTGGTTGTAGAAAAATTTGCAGAAGGGGTGTTGAAACTATTAATTTTAGGACCTCAGGATCTCAGTCGAGCCTTTAAATTCAAAATTCTAATTTCTCAATCGAGCATTAAAAAGGCCCTCTATTGATCCATTAAAAGGCTACCCACCAACCGCCTACCAAGTTTTATTAATGTTATTGATGTAAAATGCTAAAACTCAAGGGCTTGATCGAGCCTCTACTGTCAACCCAAAATAAAAATAGTCTAAATTCGAATGTAAAAAAACAACGATGAACATTCATTCATAGAGAAATATCAGAGCATGAAAATTAAATAAGGATTCACAACAAACATGGGAAATTGGAGATTTGGATCTAGAAAAGGAAATAAATTGCCATCCATAGAGGAAATGTGAAGAAAATATAGATACATGATGAGAAAAAAATGTCTTACATTGAGAGAACAAGAAGATCATGCAATTCAAGAAATTCATGCAAATACATGTAATTCAAATTGTCTCACTTCTCATATTACTTGCTCCATATTGTATGCATTAAGAAATATGATTGAAATCCAAAAACAAATGGATAATGAAACAATAAAACTAATATAAAATAAGCATTGAAAGTAATACCATGTAGTTAAAAATTGAGATGTAGCAACAACTAAAGAAAACCACTTGAAGCCATGCAAATTATTGAAAACTACTTGAAACAATGGTTTATTGGAATTTTCTGAAACCAATTGAATTCATGCAAATTATGAACTACATTCAAATTTTAATGGCTTTATATAACCCAAAAAAAGTAAGGTTGTGATTTAACAAAAGAAAACCATTATAAAATAATTTATATGAATTATAATACATGGTAATTTATTTCCAAGAGGGATTAAGAAAAATGGTTGTCACATAGATGCTCCAAAACCTATAAACATTAGTTTAATTAATTCTTGATATCCTTTTAGGAGTTAAAAGAAAGAAAATGTGTCAATATATAGAAGGAGAAAAAATATCTCTCCTTCCAATGTGTATGTTGAGAAGACATCCTTTGTTAAACATATATAACAACATTAAGTTTTCATAACATTCATCATCATATATAACATTTAATGCTTTCTTGAATCCTAAATGATGATCCCTACCTTGAACTTGAACTTATAACAATGATGATAATAATGTGCATTCATAGTTGATAATACCTTTAAGCATATTCCTTGTTCTATATATCCATAAAAATATCTATCTCTCTATTTCCTTTTGTTTCCTTATCAACAATTTCATTGGCCTTCTCATACTTCTCATCCCACATTTCTTCCACTTTTTATTTGGAATTTTGAAATTCTCTATAGTTATGATAAGTTCTTCCTTTAATGAAGATATTCTTACTATTGTTTTATGGTAATTTTAGTTACACATTTTAAAATGCTAAATGATATGGTGCTTCTAATGAAGGAAACATTTTTTAACTAATTTGATTGTGTATAGTAGGCTTTCAAATATTGGCATACTTAAAAGCTAATTGAATAGGTTATGTATCGTATCATGGAGTGTGTCTTTATGTATTGTATGGTATTTTAATCACAAATTATCTTAATTTGATTAAACTTATATAAATTCATAGATATATATTTTGTTTTCTCTCATGAAATAAACTTGGCCCTCTAATTTTGTAATGAATAGCTTGATTTGTCAAGAATCTCTTATTCTCTCAAATTCAAAAGATTCACCATATAATTAAGTTCTGAGTAATAACTATGTTTTAAATATGTATTTAAAATTCCTATATAAGAATTTAAACTAATTTCTATTAGACTTTAGTTCAACAACCTTGTAAATTATTATACAATATTTTGTTCATCAAATTTACTAGATCTTCATCCTCTTCTCATTTTTGAGCCACTCTGATCTAAGTCGATATTGGTGGCCACCCACCTACTCCATTTGTACCCCCACCATCGGTTCTTTAAGTTTTTCAATTTCGACACAACTTACTATTTTTAGCAGCTTTTCGAGTCCTGAACTTCCGGAGCCGTTTTGAGGCACTAAACGAAGTTTTTTGGGAAAACTAGGAACAACATGGGTTCATGGACCAATATTTCCCACATCAAAAGTTGTAGTCCTTAGATAGATATTTCTAACAAGGTGTTGAGCGCGTCAAACAAATATCGTACACAAAAGTTACGTCCCCGGGAAGATTGATGTACCAATTTACCCAAACAGGGACCACAGTTTTGGCGCTTCATCGCCTAGGGTTAGGTTTTTGGATGTTTAGGGTTTTCCATTGTTTCTAAACAATAAATATGCCTTCAAGCCTCATTATAACATAGTTCAGAGGCATGTAGCCACCACATCTCTTCTTAGAGATAAGCTACCAGCACCCTAGCGAGTTTATTCCAATTATGTATGTAAGCATATTTATGTTATTTGATATTAATGAAATGAAGTGTTATTTCCACTACATCTCTATTTTTATGTCTATTTCTGTATTTTATTTCATTCCTGCATAAATCCGGATCAATGGTATTATAGAGGTCTTCTCTTTCTCTGTTTTTCTTTGCATGTCCCCAACGAGGTCAAGGTATAAAGAGTTAGGGCTCAATCTAGTTGAACCCCTGCAAGATTAGCCTCACAAACCCTAACAACCTCCCATTGCAAAAGAAAATAAAGATGAGGGAGTAGGAGATCCTATCAAAATATTCCTCGAGGAGGCCCTCGAGAAAAAAAGGAACACAATGATGGATAACATTTCTCAGATCCTTCAGCAACTGCCCACCTACAATGCATCTGCATCCAACAACCACTCTGGAGGTGCCACTCCCTTCAAGGTACAGGTAAAATTTGACATTCCTGTATTTGAAGGCCATATAGATGCAAACGTCGTAGATAGATGGTTGAATTTTCTGGAAGGGTATTTCTCGGTCCATGATTTCTCTGACCGAGAAAAGATTATTTTTTCACTCCTCAAAGCCGCCCCCCATGTCAAAGACTGGTGGGAAACCTACTGTGAGAAAAAGGCCGAGAGGGAATCCTCTATGTTCTCAGCCGCACCCACTTGGAATTTCTTCCATGACGGCGTGAAAGAAAAATATTACCCTGTAGGGAGTTATAAGGACAAGTACATCCAATGGACCATGCTGCGATAATAAAGGGATCAAGATGTGCACAAACTTATGAATGTGTTCCATACCTTGTGCACAAAGTTGGTTATTTAAGATCCTGAGAGAAATTTGGTGCTAAAATACAGCAGTTATCTGCACAGACACATTTAGGAGGAAATGGAGTTCCTCTACATTACCTTGATTGGCACGACATATTGCTATGTTGCAAAGTTCAGGCAGATTTTTAAGTAGAAGAAGCAAGACTTTGGATCCACAAATCCAAAGCCAGGGAAAGGCGCCCCTGAACCATAGAACAAGGGGCAAAGCCAAAGAGGGGCGACTAAGAATGATACCACAAATCCAAATAAGGACATGGGGAAGTGGTGTGAATTTCATAACAACCCCACTCATAACACAAATGAGTGTCGAGCCAAACAGTCACTAGTGGCCAAACTAAAGGCACCCGAATCAGATGCATGTTCTGATCCTGAGCCAGAACCAGACAAGGAAGATGGCAAAGGGAAGTAGATCATTGATGCGGACCCCAATGCTATTGTTGCCACCACCAAGCTCCAGAGGGAGGGTCCCGAATATCTAGAGGAGGGGGAGCGCCTCTTCCATTCGCAGATGTGGGTAAAGGATTCTCCACTACAATTTCCTATCGATAGCAAAAGCCAAAAGAACCTCATTTTAGCAAAGGTCGTGAAGCAACTCGGCCTACTAACCATAGCACACCTGCAACCGTATACCATCGGGTGGCTTCACCTAAGGAGAGATCTCTGCATCCGCCAGTAGTGCCACCTTCAATCAGGGGAATTTTGAGGTCTAAAATGGGCCTCCTAAGGAAATTATAAAATATTAGTGGAAATACTAAAATAATATTTGATTACATCATCAAATTTTAGAGGGAAAAATGAAAAAACTATTTTTTCAACTCATATTTTGAACTTATCTCCCTAAGTTTTTACTCAAATTTCGAGCAGGAATACTCGTTCGATGAAAAAATTAATTCCACATCTGAGGAGTACCCATGTTGCATACTTTTGATGGATTATTCTACATGAAAAATAAAAAATACATGAAAAACGTGATTGCAATCATGTTTTTTCATGTATTTATCATTTTTCATGTAGCAGGGTCCATCAAAATTATGCAACATGGGTACTCATTGGATGAGGAATTAAATTTTGCATCCAATGAGTAATCTCACTCAAAATTTGAGTAAAACCTTAGGGAGATAAATTGAAAATACGAGTTGAAAAAGTATTTTATTATTTCTTAATATTTTTATTTTTTTACTCCAAAAATGGTGAATCATCCCCCATGATTGACATCATCATCTTGAATCCTATTGGTTCTCATAAAGTTTATTTTGGTTGTACATTTTTGTTAGGAGGCTCATTTTAGACCTCAAAATTCCCCTAATGACAACATCAAGCCATTCACGGATGAGGTATTGTGTGATGTTGCTCCTCTTAATGTAGCTGATGTATTATTGGGCCAGCCATAATTGTGTAGGCAACATGTTATGTATGAGTCTAGGCCTTGTTCTATTGTTATTAATTTTGGAAATAAATTGTACAGGATACCAAAGGTAATACCGCCTCCATCCATCTCCTTGACTATTGCAAAACAACGCAGTAAGATTGTTTCCCAAACCAGGAAATTTATTTTCCTGAAAACTTGCTCATAGGGAAAGAAGAAAATTGTAGCCACGGCCTCGAAATAGGGCTCCCTTGCACAACTCCATTAGATGGACAAAGTCGTGGAGGAATATGAGGACATTTTCTCCTCACCCACATACGTTCCTCTTCACTGTCAGGACAAGAAATCAAGTGATATGACCCCCGGTACATGCCGCCTGATGTTTCTATACCTCATGCAAATACACAAACAGAATCCACACATGTATTGTGTGAGGCAACCAAATTTATTGAACGCATCCAACACGTCTGCCAACATCTTGGACAAATCCAATACCAATTTCGGCAGAATTTTCCTCTCATGGAGGAACTTAATTCAATGGGAAGCATTTCTTTCTAAGGATAGAGGAATGATTTAGGTGGATATTGGTGGCCACCCACCTATTCCATTTGAAACCCCACCATCAGTTCTTTTAGTTTTTTAGTTTCAACACCTACTATTTTTTGTAGTTTTTTGGGTCCTGAAATTCTAAAGCCATTTTGAGGCCCTAAATGAATTTTTTTTTTAAAAAGGGAGCAACATGGGTCCATCGACTCATGTTTCTCACATGAAAAATTGTATTCCTCAGATAGACATTTATAACGAGGTATTGAGCATGTCAAACGGAGATCGTATGCCAAAGTTACATCCCCGGGAAGATTGATGTACCACTTTACCCAAACTGGACCCATAGTTTTGGAACTTCATCTCCTAGGGTTAGGTTTTTGGATGTTTAGGGTTTTCCATTGTTTCTCAACAATAAATAGGCCTTCGAGCCTCATTGTAACAAATTTTAGAGGCCTGTAGCCGCCACATCTCTTCCCATAGATAAGCGACCAACGCCCTAGCTAGTTTATTTCCATTATGTCTATGAGCATATTTCTGTTATTTGATATTAATAAAATGAATTATTATTTCCACCACATCTCTGTTTCTATGTCTATTTATGTATTTTATTTCGTTCCTCCACAAATCCAGATCACACTCTCTTTGGCTTCTTTAGTAAACTCTCCAAATATTCTAATTTTATTCCTAACACCTATTATTTTTATCACTTAAATATAGTTCATTATCTTCTCATAATCCATTTTACTTGACATTGGATTTAGATAATTAAAATTTTTGATAAATGAGATATATGAAAAAGAAAAAAATAATATCCTTGTTACAGTAGGGATCATTTTTAGCTTGGTATTTATATAGTATTTTTAATAAAGGGAAATTTGTTGCTACAAATAAGTAATTTTGAATAAAGGTCTTGAAATTATTCACTTAGTAAATGTGATTTGTTGTGAAACCAAACAAAGCTTAAAAAATACATTCACTTGTAACATTTTGGTGTTATATCTAACAATAGAGCTCCTTTATCATACACCCTTCAATCCCATGGCTGAATGGTATAATTTTTTTCATTCCTTAAACATGTGTTGGGGGGAGAGTGAAGAGAGATTATTTCTTGTGGGACTAGATTACTTGGGAAATATGTTGGCATTATGATGTATGTGTTGTCCTTCATGGAAACCCACTTGTAATAGGATAAGTATGTGTTGACAAAATGAGTTAACAGGTCAGTTCAGAGGTGATACAGTGATGGAACAAAGTGACAGAATGTTGGGACAGAGGTATGCAGGCTAGAGACAAAAGATTTACGTAGGTGAATATTAGAAGAAATATACATAGGCTATATGATGCCAAGTCGTGTACACATGCGAGTATGAAAAATAAAATGTGTGTAAATTTTGCACATATGATTATTAAATACCAAGGGTCTTTACCATGATATTAGCCCACAATATTAAGCATAATAATAGTTATTTGATCTCGTAAAAGATTACCACCAACACTAGTGTGGTTTTTTCTCATGGTGTTGGTTAAGGTTCAAACTATATAAGGAGGTGGAGATCAAAGTGTTAATGTGTGCATGAGCGTGGGTGATTAATTAATAGTTCAATATGAATTATATTCACATGGTATGGGATATAATTTATTGGTTGATCTGAAATAATTATGCACTAAATATAATGATGGATCAACATCATTAGACCTAAAATGACCATGTATTGCATGATATGTTTATGGGTTTTTTAGATATTTAGTTTGGCATATTTTGACTACAGTGAATGTTATGATTTGGTTATGTATGAAGTTCTAAAGTGTTTCACAATCATGAATTAGTTGCAGATTTGTACGCGAATTCAACATAGGTAAAGCACATACACATGCGAGTTCTATTCTGCATAGTACTGTATGGTTTTCGAAGTATGTTGATATCCATATGTAGGTTTAGTTCTAGCTAAGTGTGTATATATGTGAAAATATTTTATGGAAAATGCGTATGAAAATTAGGGTTTTTTTTGAAGAAGATGTCTGATCAGTTTATACATTATTTTTGTGTTTCTCCTGTCTATCAATGAAGTCTTCATATAGATCTAGGTTTTTTGAGTATTGACGATGTTGCTACTTTTATGTGATTGAATATCAGTGATTTGTTGAATGAATTGCTACAGTGATATGTTTTAGTTTTGATGTATGGTATTGGGCTTAAATAAGTGTACTGGTTTCAATATGAAAATTTGATGAAAAGTATCCTACAAGTTATGATGTATCGAACTAGGTAGATCTAGTGTGAAAATTTATGAAATGTGTTCCATAGTGGTGCTGAGGATTGGAGCCTTTAGTGAGGGGGTTATAGCTAACTTCCAGTTGGTGCTAGGAAACGAGATCAGGGGGTCATAGCTCCCTGCAAGTGGGTGTTGGTAAATGAGATCAGGGGGTTGGATCTCCCTTCCAGTTGGAGCAGGAGAATGAGTGAATGTTTTATCCTTCTGCAGGTGGGTGCCTGCGTGTCGGTATGATTCTATGCCAGTACAAAATTGTAAGTATTTTCCTTTATAATAAATATTAAAGACAAATACGACAACAACAGTGGTTTTCTCCCACATTGGATTTCCACCTTAAATTTTGGTGTTCATGTGTGTTTCTTATGTGTGATGGTTTACTCTATTCTTATTGCACATGTTTACATGTTATTAAATTTTTTATGAATCAATGATGCACTTGTTTAAGTTAATAAAATGAAGATTTATCTGAATTATAAGCTTACTAGATATATGTTAGTTTCCTGAATAATATTCACGTACATACGCTAGTTTTCTTCAGTCAAATCGCGTATAGAAATCAGAATAATAAAAGTAAAAATTTATGTCAATTTGAAAATACTGATTCACCTCCCCCCCCCCTCTCGGTATTTTTCCCAACAATTGGTATCATAGCAAGTCCTTCTGAAGAAGATTGATCACTTGAAGGAGATCTATCACAATGGGAAGAAAGAAAAAGAAGAAGGCTACTCAAAGGAATAAGACAACTCAAAAAATGTGTGCAAAAATGAATGAAGAGGATAAAATAGGTATTGATTGTTGTTTTTGTGACCCACTTCTATGTTTATGCAATATTGAAGATTATGAATATGAAATTGAAAGTAATGTAATGGATCTAGAAGCAGAAGTTAAAAATATCAAAGATGAAATTGAAGATCATCAAATTCTATTTAATGAAAGGGAATTTATCTAAAAAAATGTGATTACTAGATTGAATAATTAGCTGCAAGAAAGAAAATCCATTGAGAAAATGAACAAAGAAAAGATAGACCAATTTCAAAGGCTGCAGGATGAAGTAACTTCACTCAGAAATAATGATCTTAAATAAAGAACCAATCACTGTGAAGGAATTGAAGTAGAAATCACCCCCCTCAAACCATATCTTGAAAAATCAAATAAGAAGAATGAAAAACTGCTTCAAACATTTGAAGAACAAGAAAATGGGTTGAAAGAAGAGATTCTCAAATTAAAAGAGCAAGTAGAAGAAGGAAGAAGGATCAAAGAAGCTATGAAGAAGCAGTATCTATAAAATCAAAAGCAGTACCAAATAATGGAGGTTGAGGTAAACATTTTAAAAGGTAAATTAGAAGAAAAAAATAAACATTTGAGATTTAAAGATAGTATTAAGATTCTGGATAATATTCTTAGTAGTCAAAGGTATCTTTCTATTAAATTTGATATTGGTTTTCATGAAATTGTTAAAGGAGAATATAGTTCACAAGCTAGTGCTAAGGATCCAAGGGATAACAATGAAAAACATGAAGTGTTTAAAGAGATAAAAATACAACCTGATAAACAACCAAGGATCATGAATCCTCAAAGGAAATAATTCACACATAAATATATAAGTGCCAATCGATTCTCTCCTCTGATCAATAATGTTGAATTATTTATATGTCATAATTATGGACACATTGCACACAATTGCAGAAGCTGATTGTTTCGGTCACAAACAAATAGACACTACATAGAAATACCTTTAGCTCCGAGACACTCATGTGTATTTAAGAGATATTTTTTTTCATGGAATATATTTAGCCACAGATTTGTTGATTGAAATAGAAAGAACATGAGATGAAAATATTATGATTCCTCTACTCCCTTTTTTTGTCACATAAGATGTTATGCTTGTAACAAGTTTTGGCACGTAGAAAAATAATGCAGGAACAGATCAATGAACCACCAAAGACAACATGGAAGACAAATAGATGATATCATAAGACCAAAGAAATATGGATCCACCAACATTCCTCTTGACAAGAAGAAAGAAGAAGAGATATGATATGGTGTTGCTCTCTATGCATTTGAAAATGAAGATGAATGGTACAACAGGGGCTTTACTGCAAAAGCAATAATATAGCACGTGGGTTCATCTTGGGGGATATATAATGAGGAAAAAATGACAATATATTGGGGGATATATAGCGGGTAGAGGTTTTTTATATTGCCTGGTATAAAAAATGGAGCTCAAAGTTAATGAAAAAATATAAAGGGGTATAAAAAATGTTAATGAAAAAATGGATACCTACAATATATAGTGAAATTAGGGGATTTTTAAATTGGGAAGGTTTATTGGGTTTATATTGGTAGGGGGTTAAATAATGTGATTTTTAGAGGCATTTTCCAATATGTACTCAAATTAAGGGTATTTTTTAGTATGATATGATCACACGTGATATGTTAGAGGTTCATTGAGTGAAGCCCCTGTGAATGGTACATAGAGAGTGGATTTTCTCATCACATGGATGGTGATAATAGTAAGATGGAGTCTCTCAAGACAAATCAAGATGGTAACGTTAATATTTCAAATGACACTCCAAAAATTTTTTTGGGAAAAGGTAGAGCTAGAATTAGAAAAAATAGAATGGTAGCTGATACTTTATTAGTTCATGGCCTAAAACAAAAAATATTGAGTGTAGGCCAAATGGAAGATAAAGGAAATGTAATTGTGTTCACATCAACCAAATGGAAGGTCATGGATGAAGAAACTGGAAAGGTCATAGAAAGGGGATACATAAACAATAATAAATTATATGTGTTTAAAGATTTGAACTCTCGCAGATATAAGGAGGATTCAGACCCAAAATGAAAGAAAACAGTGCCCATTGCAGCCCATATTTATTGAAAGAATATTATTCACAGTGGCTGCAATATATGATGGTTGGTTTGTCAATTCTAGTTGTTTATATTTCTGACAATTCACATGATGTGATAACATAAGACAGGTACAAACTTTACAAGCTCAGGGGGAGATGAAGCTGTGAAATTTCCTAATTTCACTTTTTGTACGCAGATTTTATGAATGATATTTGCATATGTAAGCGAGTTCCTGTACAGACAATCACATATGTTTCTTCTCTAGCAAAAAAATAGTGGGACAGACTCAAGAAAAAATTTGAGATGCTTCAGAAATTTATTATTTGAATTTCTTGTTCTGATGGTGATGGTTACAGTTTGCTAATGTGGTATTGAGTTATGATGATCTATGATTTTGACATTGATGATTATCTGATTTGTGAAGATACTCTGATGTATGATTTGATATGATCAATGAACCTGCAAGATAGGTTCATGGGGAGCATTAGCCTTGCTGGTTATAATGCATTGTTGGCAGTATCGTTGCTTAAGATGTTTTTGTCAAATGATCAATTGATGATCTCTCTCTATTGAGATATTTTTGTCTTGGTTATGAATTCCATATTAGTGTCTTGATGTAAAGGTCATGAAGAAACCTATGATGTAATCATTAGAATATTTATTCATGTTTGGACTATTGAAGGTCAAGTCATTTATGTTTGTAATCCAATGATGGGAAGATGATGTTATGTAACCCCACTTGGTTGGGTGATTGAGTCAAATATGTAATCCAACTTGGTTGGGTGATTGATGTAAGCATGATTCCTTAGTGATAGGAAGATCATACACATTTGAGTTATAGATTCATGTACTTCATTAAATTTTTCAGCATGTGCTTAGGGAGAGCATGGTAAGTATAGTGCAGATAAGATCTACAATGCTCATGTCTCTACAAGGAAAGAAAAAAATTGTTTCAGCATTGGTCCTCTCTTTTCCCTTGATATCAAAGTGGGAGAGTAACTTGGTGTTTGATTGATGCTTATATTGATGTGTCTTTCAAGTATCTACATGTTGTGGTGATCAAACACCAAAGTGGTTGCCATCAAGTCCAAAGGGGGAGATTTTTGGCATTAGGATGTATGTGTTATCCTTGATGGAAACCCATTTGTAATAGGATAAGTATGTGTTGACGGGATGAGTTCACAGGTCCATTTGGAGGTGACACAGTGATTTAATAGAGTGACAAAATATTGAGACAAAGGTATGCAGGTCAGAGACAAAAGATTTATAAAGGTGAATAATAGAAGAGCTATACGCGAGTTATATGAGGCCAAGTCGTGTACACACGCAAGAATGAAAAATAAAAGGTGTGTACATTTGGTGCACTATGATTATTAAATACCAAGGGTATTTACCATGGTATTAGCCCACAATATTGAGCGTAGTAACGGTTATATTATCTCGTCAAATATTACCACCTACACTAGTGTGGTTTTGGCTCATGGTATTGGCTAAGGCTCAAACTATATAAGGATGTTAAGATCAAAGTGTTAATGTTTCAATGAGCGTGGGTGATTAATGAATACTTCAATCTGAAGTATATTTGCATGGTATGGGCTATAATAGATTGGTTATTCTGAAATATTATGCACCCATGAAAATAATGATGGATGAAGATAATTAGACATAGAATAACTATGTATTGCATGATCTGTTTATAGGTTGTTTAGATCTTTGGTTTGGTGCATGTTTATTACAGTGAATTTTATGATCGGGTTAAGTATGAATTTCTGAAGTGTTGCGCAGTCATGACTTAGTTGCATATTTGTACGCAAGTTTGACACAGATAAAGCGTTTACACATGCGGGTCCTATTCTGCATAGTAGCGCATGGTGTCTGAACTATGTTGATATTTGTACATGGGTTTGGTTCTAGATAAGCACATATACACTCATAAATGTTTTATGGAAAGAACATATGAAAACTAGGGTTTTTGTTGAAGAAGATGTCTGATCATTTTATACATTATTGTTGTGTCTATGTTGTCTATCAATAAGGGCTTCATATAGATCTAGGTTGTTCGAGTATTGATGGTGCTTCTAGTTGTATGAGATTGAATATCAACAATTGGTTGGTTGATTTGTGATTTAATCATTGGTTGATTGAATTGGTATAATGATATGTTTCAGTTTTGATGTATGGTATTGGGCTTAAATGAGTGTATTGGGTTCAATATGAAAATTTGATGAAAAGTAGCCTACAAGTTATGATGTGTTGAAGTAGGTTGATCCAGTGTAAAAATTTATGAAATGTGGTCCATGGTGGTGCTGAGAGTTGGAGCCTTCAGTGAGGGGTTCGTAGCTCCCTTCCACTGGGTGATGGTAAATGGGATCAGGGGGTCGTATCTCCCTTCCAGTGGGTGTTGGTAAACGCGATCAGGGGGTTGGAGCTCCCTTACAATTGGAGCTGGAGAACAAATGAAGGTTGTTTCTTTCTACATGTGGGTGCCTGTGTGCTAGTATAAGTTTGCACCAGTACAATATTGTAAGTAGTTTTAATTATAATAAATATTGAAGACAAAGATGACAGCAGTGGTGGTTTTATCCAATATTGGGTTTCCACCTTAAATACTGGTGTTCATGTGTGATAATTTACTTTGTTCTTACTGAACATTTTTACTGCATATTAAATTTTTGATGAATCAATGATACACTGGAAATATAAGGAGAAAAGGACATTCGTGAGGGTCATGCCTGTAACAGACCTTTAAGGTCTATCACCAATGTCGCATATGGTGATGGTCATTAAAAAAGCATTGTTGTAGTGATGATCCTTTGAGGTTTGTCACCAAAGCCATTATTAATGACACTTTTGGTGAGGGTCGTTAAAGGCCCATCACTAATTATCTCTTTTGTGACACTTTTAGTGATGATATTTTATTTACCCTCACCAATGCTCTTTTTGGTTACTTTCGGTGACAGTCAAAAAATGTTCGTCATCATTGATCATTACAATGAGTTTTTTATGATGTTATGTGCATGTTACTATATTTTTTGTCGAAAGATAACAATTTAAGAACATTATTTTGTAGTTTTTTTCATTATGTGTCCAAGGCCATAGTGATTAGCGTCTATAAATTTGTTAATAAGTAATTAGTGTGTATCATTTCCCTCAAGTAATGAAAATAGAGTTTTCCTATGAGTAAAGACATGATTCATCTCTATTAGGTTTTATTATCTAGCAAATTCCATTTAGATAAAGTTCCACTAGTGTGTGTAGGAAATATATTATTTAATACATAATCAATCTTTGTCAATTCTATTAATGCGAGATACCTAACACTCCTCAACGATCCTGGAACACCTTAAAATGATTTGGCACACATTAACATTTCTTAGCACCTTGCACATCTTGGAACATATTTATGCCTATAACATCATGCCATGACTAAGATGCCCAAGCACTTGTTTGGATTCCCTTGCACAACATATCACTCTCCTAACATATGTTGGCATGTCACGTAGTCCCTAGCATGCCCTGGAACACCTAGGCATGCATTGACATACATTAGCACTTGGCACACATTGACAATTAGAATGTATTGGAACCTATTGTTAGTGTGCCTTGCATACCCCTTTTGAAAGGATAAAGTACCAACTTATTAACCCTCTTATGTGTTTTTTTCCTTGCATTTTAGATTGGTTCTTCTTTTTATTTCCTTGACACTCCTCGACACATATTGACATAGCCTGACACCTTTCACATCCTGGCATCCCTTAGCACCTAGCCTGTCTCAGCATACCTTGGCACTATTTGGCACATGTTAGCACACCCTCGAACTCCCTAGAACATTCTCGCACTTCTTGACATGCCCTAATATTACATATCATGCCTTACCAATGCTTATCATACGTGTTCACTCCCTCCTTGGAATGACAACTAACACTCATTGACACACCCTCATATTCATTCACTTCCATAAATTTTTACCCAGTGCTACCTTGTGTTGTCCTAGTACTCCCTAACACTCCTCAACATGCATTAGCACTCACTTGCACACCTTAGCACTCTTTTACATTCCCTGCCACTTCATATCATGCATAACACTCCCTGAGAGATATTGGCACTTGGCACTTGTTAGCGCTTAAAAAGCCTTAACATGTTTGGAATGCGTTGAGATACCTTGGTATGATTTGGCATGGATAAATATTAAATTTATTTTATATCAGTTATTGAAAAGTATATACTAAGGAACATAGGAATTTTCGGCACTTAGAATGCACTGAGAGTTGGCACTTGGCACCTATTGGCACCTAGTGTTGGTGTGCCTAGTATTCCCCCCTTGGAAAGGGTTTATAACTTATTAACCTTCTTATGTGTTAATTTCCTTGTAGTTTAACTTGTTTCTCCCTTTTGTCACCTTCAGAGTCCCTAACCCTCATTGTCACACCCTTGCACATCTTGGCATGCCTTACTAACTTGGCACATATTAGCATGTTTTACTTTCCTTCACACTATCTGGCACATGTTAGCATTCCATACCATGCTTTGGAAATCATGCCCTCACAACTAGCCTTAAATTTTTTCACGACTTGGTAACCTAATAAATTCCTTGGCTACTATAGTTCATGTCACATTGGCCTGCTTCAACCACAAAAAATTGACCAATTTCACCTACTACAAGTAGATCGTGCCTTGTGTTGAGAAATTAGGGCTTTTATTACGGTTTCTCTTCTTGATAATTAAGTTGTGATGTCCTTTAAGATTATTTTACTTAGATCTTGTCTTCGCTAGATTATTATGTTCTTCATCAAGTAAATTATCAAATGCACAAGAGACATGATCTTTAGGCTAGAAATCTAGGGCCAAAACCTCTCACTTGGTGAGAGGAAAAATTGATTAAAATTTTTCTTATAGATCTTAAATTGATGATTACCAAGACCATGAAAAAGACCCTTGACACCAGTATAACTCCAAGACCCTTGTCACCATTCTTATCAGGTTCTTAAGTTGATCCTTCCTTTCTGCACTGCACTACACTAGGACTAGGGAAGCTAGGTCCCTAGTCTAACAACCTTAGGCAATATGGTTCTTTCCTTCACTCCTTTGATCTATCCTGGGCCTCTTAGAGACTCCTCCTTGGTCCTTCTTTCTACACCCTTCATGCCCAAGGTCGGGGTCTCTTTCTTGTTGTAATAACCCTCCTTCACACTATGTATACCTTCAGCCCTTTTATGAGATATCTCAAATATAGTGACCCAAAACTGAGGCTTGCATTGCCTCTCCTTTGCACACCTTGCAGTCTCCTTCCCTTTGTTGTCTTGTATTCTCTCTTCAAAAAACTAGAAGACTATTCCTTCGCACTTATTGCAAATCTATACCTTGTTGTGATACCTTTTTCCCTATATGAGGAATTAGAGGTAAGATAGACCCAAGACAGAGCTAGATTAGCCCTTCTCTCCTTCATTTATTATCCTCCTATCTTTGCACCAACTGCAATCCTCCTTTTGCACTTCAATTGCAGACCCTTTTCTGAATTTCTTGGTTACAAATGAGGTGTATTCCTCTCATATATAGGGACTATCTCACTTCTCTAGGCCAAGATATCTATCTATAGGTAGGTCGACTTGTTCAAGGGTAGGTCTTCAACATAATTTGAGCTGGCTTCTTGGAGCCTAGTGACAAGGTCTTGGAGTATACTTTTACATCAACATTGTGTCCTTTTACAAGTGTAACTTGAATTCATATACATGACTCTAATTATATTTATGACAAGATGAAAAATAACTAAAGACATTAAGAAGAAGTCTTTGACCTATAATAAAATATCCTTGCTCATGAAACCCATGATGCAAGCATTACAACAATTACATTTTATTATCTTTGTCTCTTCATTACATAAATTCATAATTACATGTCATTATGAAGACCAAACCTAGTTACACTTTTCAACACTCCATCTTAAATAGGGAGGTATTCATAATGGTACTTGGTCATTCTCGATCTAAAGAATATAATAAGAATGATGAGATTGGTAATACCATCTGTATAGTTTCATATAAACCATAATTATCATAGTGCAAGGCCTTGACTAGCAGGTCCATATCTCCAGGAGATCTTGAACTTCAATGCTTGTGATACCAATGATGAATAGACACCTTCATAATTGTCTCTCTTGGATCATAACCCACCCGAGTTCACTCAAGGTATGCCCAACACTATTCTTATCTTGGATTCCATATTTGTAATCCTCAAAGAATATTAGTCATTCCATGACTAATCTTACCTTGGATTCCCTAATACATCCTAAAAGAGTATTGGATTCCAAATGATTACCCAATCCTCCATTCTATATTCCAAGGTGAAGACTAGAATGATGTGTCTATCTCTCTCTCTCAACTAAGGAGGACATATTCCATAAAGGAATGTACTCATTCCTATACAAGAAATGTACCTAAGATCCCTCTTGGCTTAGGAATTACCAAGTTTCTTCTAAGTAAGAAACTTATTACCATGCTCCCTCTTAATCAGGGACCTACAGTAGATCTCCAAGAAAACAATGGGACATACATCTGCCCTAAGTAACTCCTTCCTTCGATGTCATGAATTTCTTAGTTGTAAAGGAGCATTCATCTTCAGGATCTCTTCATAGGTCACACATCATCCAACACTTTCATTCACGAGTCATGTATTCATTCTATCATAAAGTGATCCATCAGTCTTCTAATCTGGTCTAGCCTCATGTCATTCTTCTTTTCTTCAAACCATATTTCTTCCAAGGATCCTTCATCCTACCATATGGTTATCAACTATGGAATACATATAATTCCATTTGGAAGGCCTGCGTAAGGTCATCTAGACATTATTCAATTATAATTATGAACAATTAAATCAGAAATTACCTTAGTGATGATCTTTCATCATGAAATATTCTTGTAGGTATCAACATCCTTCATACAGATTGACACATCTCCTAAATATTTTTACTTTCAAGGGTCTCCATATTTTCCATACTTCTATCAAAATCTACATATCTTCCCAAGATATTTCCTAGTAAAGTATTCTTGGTTTCCTTGGATGTCGACTGTCTTTTACCATGTTTTCACTTCTCACGATCCCTTCCTTTCTTTCTGCACACAATTTTGTTTCATTTCCATGAGATTTTAGTGAGAAGTTCCTTAATTGTATCCAACCACCTCATACTCCATATGAGGACATATTATGTTGATTTCATCTGGTGTGGATCATTCCTTTTTGCAACCTACGCATCAGAGGATATTCTCTTTTCCTTTTATTGTACTTATAAAGATATAAGTATATTATCTGAAACCATAAGATAGGACTTCATAATATATAATGTAAGCATATATACAATTTCCTCATCTCTTTCCTAGAGTCATCTAAAATCTCTTGCAACATATTTCCTTGGAGTGACATGTGAAGGCCTTCTAAGCTATGACTAGCTTCTAATAGTGTCTTTTTAAGCTCTAAGTGAACTTCCTCAAACATAATGGGCTACCTATAACTACTTAATTTTATTGATAACATTATTCACAGATTGAAGCATATTTTTCACCTCCTTAAGGGTTGATAGATATTTAACTTATATCTGAAACTCATATCCCTTTTCCCTCATTATATGAATGTACTTACTTAAATTAGGCAGGCCTAATATAGTTTTTATTGATTCACTAATTACACTAGCATTCATTATTACTTTCTGGACCTTAAACATCATTAGATATAACTTCTATGCCAGGAACTCCCTTTTCTCAAAATATAAATAAATGACCTCCTTTTTCTTAAATAAAAATAAAACTTAATGAAAATCTAAGCAACCATAGAAATTGATTTATAAGATTTTACTACATATTAAAATATAATTTGGCTTCTACTGTTAAATCTAAATGTACCTATTAAAATTTATTTTCCCATCGCTCTTCATTATTTCCAGGTCTAGGACATAGTTCGGTGATCTTTCTTTGCTCATATCTATAATGATTTCACGTAAGAATCCATACCCTTCTATGATATTCAATTCTTCATTGCCCTATCAATTCGACTATATTTTTAACACAAATTTATTATATTATATGTGGGTTTTCTCTTTTTCAAGCTTTAATTGAGGTATTATTTTCTTGATTTTGGGATTTTCACTACAATTCAAAGAAAAAAACATGTCCTCTGCATTTGGAGATAAAATTCCAACCTTCGAAAAATCTGAGAGGGATAGTATGTATGTATAAGGTATTTTTCTCATATCATTTCAATGATTTTTATTGTTAAAACTTCAAAGGAATTAGACTTGTATACTGAATTATGGAGAGTAAGGAAAGATTAGGGTTTAAAATAGTTTATATATTCAATCATATTTTTTTAGTGACTAGCAAGACCAGACACTCCTGTGGAATTGTGACCTTAAATTGTTTTTGGAAATTCAATGGTGATGTGGATTGATCAAGTGTTTGTGGCTGAAGATGAAATTTTAATGAGTTTATTTTGTGTCATTAGAGCTCATTAATCTCTACTCACTCTCCATATATCCTCCTGAATACAGTCAGTCCATAACCTTTCCCAACAGGGAAAATTCTCCCTGCCACTAACAACATCTCGAAAACCATACCAATACTTGTAAAGCCCCAATAATACTAAACTCACAAGGTCATGATCAAGTACGGTCATGCCCACACCAACCAGATCATTAATTGATTTTTGTTTTATTAAGGAAAGGTATAATCTCATCGTGTTTTAGTTTTCCATATATATATATAAATGATTAGAAACACTATGGGTTTATGAGGTTACAAATTTTTTTGCGCAATTTTGTTTTTGTTCCAAAGTTTGCATGTATTATCTCTATCATGTACTAGGGTTATCACATGGTATTATTATAACCTTTATAGACAATCCTCTCGAATCCTTTAGAAAAAACCTCAACAACACATCCTAGGCTTGTCATTACTAAAATTGTGAGGAATTTTTTAGTTAATACAGCTTCTTTTGAAACAACATTAACTCAAAGAAATCGCCTAATTCCATTTGGAGTGAGATAGTTCCCATTCTTTCTCTTGTATGTTTGAAATCATCATCAAACATACACTTGTATGCTTGCCTCATACTCTTGAAGTTTTCCCAAGTCCTTCTTCTTAGAGGGCATATGTTTGGTTGCTCCACTATACATGTACCATCTGACACCATACATTATGTTGGATGAAATAGAAGAGTTCATGGAGAAGTATGTTACAAGCTTGGATGAAAGCTCATCGACTCTAACAAGTTCTTTTACACTCCTTTCAAATTGTTTCTATTGTTATTTCTTTCCCTTCCCCTTCTTCTCGGGACACTAAGAAGCATAGTTGTCAAACTCTTGACACATAAAATATTTGATACGGCACAATCGTTTCTTACCATTTATTAGCAGAACTTGAATTCTCTTTCTCTCCTACTGACCTATATTGGGTCCCCCACTTTTTTTGACATTCAATATATTTATAGTGAGGGTTATAATTTTTCTCTTCTGTCTTTATACCTACAACTAGCTCTAGTTTGTCTCTTCTTGGATAAAATCATCCCATAAATTCTCAATATTTCAAGGTGGACATATTTCTTGATCATAGGAACCTTAGAAAAAAGGTTACCAAGAAGACAGAAACCCATTCAAGGCTATGTGTATTGAATATCACTGCTTGGCATCTTTTCCAGTGCACATTGATCATGGAGTTTATTAATTTCTATCAAATAAGGGGTTGTGGTATCTATTTTTTTCGTTTGTGTGTCTCTAACATTGTTCCTTAGAAGCATGTTTTAATTGATGCTCTCACCCTGAGATAGATTTAAGATAGCTTTAAACATCTCCTTACTGATGGTCTTACTCATAATGTGAGTGATCCTTCATGGAGTCCAGGATGACTTGCTTTGTTTTGGCTATCTTCCTTTTATTTTTTTCCCAATTTTATAGATTGGGATGTCGTTCAAATTTGGTCTTTACAAAATTCCAGAGATCATTATCCTCTAACAACATCTATATTTTCACTTCCATGGTATGAATTTGGAGGGACCTTCTAATTTGTCTTTGTATATGAGATTGAATGTAGTCAAATTATTACTCTTGCATTCCACTGCTAGAAAAAATAGATCAAATACCTAACGAAAAACTATCATAGGTCCATAGTATTTTTTTCAAGAATGAATCCAGGGCATCCCACTGTTGAAACCTTCCAATAACTTCCTATCCCAAGTAGAATTCCTACTATCCAAAAATGGTTTATTGGAAGGTTTCAACAAACATGCTCTGATGTCATGTTAAAAACTAGACATTGGTAAGAAAATTTTGTTTTCTTTAAAATATGAACTGAAAATATATTTATATTTCATAAAATCTGTGTTGGGGAACAATTGTATAGCCTTTAAAATTATTTCTTGCTGGTTCAAATTAATCAACACCGTGTTAAGCTACAAATTTCTAAACTATGATCCAAAACTATGCCCTGGAGTAGGCATACATGTGTTAGAGTGTTCTAAAGACACTAACATGTGGATCCTCCAAAAACTACCAACTGACACTTACAAAACATGGAAAATGAATTTTATTTAACCCCCAGATAGTGGGAGACAGATTGTTCATCAAGGCATACTTCCTTTATATCTGTATGACTCAGAGAACTAGGAAAAAATGGACAAGTAGGATTGGTTTTGGACACCTTTTGGTTGAATTTGAGAGTAAGCCCATATAGAATTGATCTTGTTTAGGTGATTTCATCATCCATCTTGTTGAATTTCTATTGCAGATCTAAGATTGCTTCCATTGTTGTACTAGTAATGTTGAAACTAATATTTTGGTTGTGAACAAGGTGTTTGACAGAGTGTTGCAAATAATTTATTGCTTCTTCTATTCCTTGCAAGGTTGTTCCCCTAATTTTTTTTTATAGAGGTAGAACACACCAACATAAAAAATGTTGTCGGCTAAGATTCCAGTAAACACAAAATGGTCCAACTATTTGATTGCACCACCCTTACCAAGTACCATATGATTTGAGTTTCATTCAGTCGAGAGAACACACTCCTCCATGAAGGGTTGATAAACAATGAGAACTTCCAATTCAAACAACAAACTAGATGAAGCCTTTACAGGAGAATATCTAGATATACCTCCAATATTACCCTGAACATAGGCTAGAAACCTAGTGTGAGAGTCCAGATGTGCATAAACTTAAGGCTAAATTTATTAATAATTTATAGAGCCAGATAAAACCACCCAAAAGGAGGGTGACTTGCAAACCAGATTCATATTCATGTGATCAAGGGAGAAAATAGAAACAAAATATAATTTTATGTGCATCCCAACTATCTCCAAACAGGCTTGCAGCCAAAATTACATTCATGAGATCATCATTTACCCAAGAAGAAAAATACGGAAGATTTTGATTCACAAGGAAGAGAATAGGGACATAGAGGTGACACTAAGGAACATCGCAACTAAAAGGATTGCCTTTTTTTCTCTTTCCAAAATTGGAATTGAATAAAGAAAAAACTATTTCCAACTTAAATATCAATTGAATTGAAAACAAAAAGGAACAGAGAAGAGGTAGAGGGATAAAAAAAAGGATTGTGGAGGTTTTTTTTTACCTTGCTCCCATTGCTTCCATACTCCCACAATCATGATCAAATAAAAGTCATCACCTAGGCTTGCGATAAACCAAGCTAGATTGGGTCGAACCAGGCATGTGATAGGTGTATCAAATTGAAACACTTACATAGGATAAGTTGCTTGAAGATCAAACCAAGTGGAATGACTTGGAACTCGAGCTTCCTTGTCCTTAAAATATCCCTCCCCATCAATTTATTATTAAATGAGAAATTATTTCCATCCTCCAAACCATACAATCATCGTTAGCATGACTTACTCTCCTTTGTAGCAACATGTATTGTCCAACTCTCTAGAAATACTCATAAATCTTCTCATTTCCTTGGGCTTAGATTATTGAACCCCTTGCATACCACTACAAACATAGGGAAGTGATTAGGTAACTAGTGTTAAGCTTAGAACCAAATCCACTTTAAGGTTTCATTTTTCGAGTTTTCCCTCCTCATTCGCGAGGAGCTCCACCTTGTTGTTGTTGTTTCTATGGACATGAATAAATTAATTTTGAGTGAAAGCTTCATAGCATATGATAGATCCATTTTAAAAAATATTGGAGTTTGATGTCAGAAAGATTAGAGTAATTTATGAGGTGGTGCAAAAGAATGGTTGGGTCATAAATGATAATGAGATCTTGAATGTTTATTTTTGCAGCTGGAGAGACACCTTGAAGAAGCACGTAGGCTTCTACTTGGTTGTTTATGGCGATTCCTAGACCCCATGACTTGGTAAACATATTCTACACTTAGAAAATTAACCTAAATTTAGATAGCTAAAACTGAAAATATCAATCAAAATAACAACAATAGAGTATGTTAACCTACAGGCATATGTTTTTGATAATATGAACAACAAACATAGTTCCAACTACATAGGTAAAAAACTAAAAGGGAACCTATTTCCATGATTTTCATCATACAAATATTTAATGCAATTACACTACTTATGACTTATTGAGTTTGGATCTTCACTGAAAATGTCATATTCATTTAATATTTTTATTTATTCTAATATTGTTCTTATGTTTGACATTGTGTGAAAGAACTTTGTATTTCTATTACCAACATTGACACAAGTTATCCTTGCTTTCATTCTCTATAAAATTTGTTCTTCCTTATCTTTTTGAATCATTTTTCTTGATACCTCTTCTTCGTTATCTTTTTGAATATTTTTTCTTGATACTTATTCTTCCTTTGCAAGGTTTTTTATGAGTTCAAGCTTCATAGTTTCCTACTATAAGTGTTTAAGTCCTTTTTAAAATTTCCTTTGATGATCAAGCAACCTAGGAGGGGACCCAGGGTTTAAAATTTCCTTTGATGATCTAAGCTACCTAGTTAAAGGGTGGAAGAACAATTAGAAAGTAATAAAGAAGGGTAGGAACCTACTCTACATACTTGATTTGAACCTGTATGTTAGTTTTGATGTGCTAATTACAAGTTCAAAATTATATTTTATTTGCTTCTTCTTTTCTTATGGTGCTTTAGTTTCCTTAGTGCAGGTGAGTGTCAAAATAGGAAATTGTCTTGTATTTTATGTTGAAATTAATGACAAATAAAAAACATAAGTAGGAACTGAACAACAACATAAAAATGTAGAACAAACCATAAATAGAGCCATCAACAAAAATTTTTGATGAAGGAGTTCACCCCTCACGGACTACATCTCCTTGGTCTAGCTCCATAGCTTCGGCCTCTTGTATTAGCTCAAACTTGGCAAAAGTGTTGTGCACATTATCCAATTTCTCCTGAAACCTGTTATAATATATTTAGAACATACAAATAATCTAAAAATGACTTTCCAATTACTGAAAAATGACTTTGGTTGGTCCATACTTGACCTCCTTCCTTGGTGGCCCTTGGCTCCCTTGAACTTCCCTATAGAAAAATCACATGTAGAAGTTGTTTTAAGCCTCTGAAACTTGTTCCATTATCCCTCAAATGCCAAAATCATCTAAAATTGACTATTCATTTTTCCCATTTGGTCGAATATTGCCTCCATTATGGCAAAAAAAAATTTACCTAGGAAACAGCCTCCAAATCTGGAAATTCCACGAGTTAGTATCGCTAAAATTAGAAATCTGCTGCATTTGGCGAGCTTCGCCAAAAAGACTGCCACTCTAATCTGCACTTAATTAACCATTAACTGTAATTATTAATTTAATTACCCTCACTAACCACGCTTACCCGTTGGCTCTAATGTTGGGTTATATGACACTGGTCATATGGTGGAGGGGTTGGCCCGCAGGTTGGCCCCTTTGCGCTCCGCCAATCTGCTACATAAAGCATTAAATAGAGGTTGTCAGCATTTTTATTCAAATCTGGAGCCGAAAGCATGTTGGTAATAAGGTTGGTCTATGGGTTCAAACTCGAACTTGCCCCATTATATATCTTTTGCCATATTATATAAAAGACATGGCTTTGATTTACGCAGACTATATAATCAGACCTTGGCTTGTTAATTCACCAAAAACTTTGGATATGCAGATTTTGAAATTGGAACTTGGTTTAAAATTAACCTTTAATTTAATATTTAAATATAATATAATTTTTAAAATATATATAATATATATAATATGTTTTAAACATACAATATATATAAATATATATATTTAATATTAAATCATAATTAAATAAATCAATAAAAATACAATTCCACCTTAGAACCATAGACCAAACTAGCGAATTAGAAAGTGCCACTTGTCATAGCCTCATTGGCATAAATCTAAAGAATATTACCAGAAGATTCCTTTTCTGCTAACTGGGTTTCCATGTGAGCAACCTATCACAATTCTGCAATTTTTTTCGTTGTTTGAGTAAACAGACAACATGCCATATCTTACTCATACAAACTTGGATTTTGATGAAACGAGTTGCGTTGGAATCTTGGTGATGAACTCTACACTATCGTCCTAGTTTTGAGAAATTCTAAAAACCTTGATTTTTTAGCTAAATACTGAGCACTTGATCATTCCTCCCCTCTAGAAGCATTTTGGACCCCAAAATCTCTCTTGATTACTGATTATGTGGATGAGGTGACTATTCCCTCACCTTTCCAGTCTCTATCCATTGAAATTTTCCTAATTTCAACATTTGGGGCTTTTTCATAAAAATTCAACATTTTCCTCGATTCTTGTGACCTTCTCTTGTTGTCATTGACACCGTCATGCTGAAATATTTCCAAATTTGTAGAACAAAAATCTATTTTTGAAGAAACCGTATTGTTCCTACCTTGTTCAAAAATCAAATAAAACTTATAAACTTTCTCACTTTGCACACTATCACCATGGCGATTTTTAGTTGATCTCGCTTTGTACTTGTGTCGACTCTTGAACAAATTTCTTCACCATTGCCATGTACCTTTTGGAAACCATAAACCAGCATTTATGGAACCAATGCCTTCATTTCCAAGTTGTTTTCTCACTTTCTCTTTGAGCTTTGCACCCTGTTTCACCGACATCTTGTTTCCAACACTGCTCAACACCAATGTTGACTGTTGCAAATTTTTTTCACCTTATTTCAAAGGAAACCTGTTAATATCCTGAAATAACTCATTAGAAGAATAAACATCCTTATGAAAAGTGTGATTAAATACATCTCTTTGTTTGATCATCACCAATGTCAAGTTCTGACTTGGATTCACTATCCTCTTCATTTCACTTGCATGCATAAGAGACAAAGCCATCTTCTTCTTATGTGCTATAATTATGTACTCAATACCATCCTTGAACAAGTGATACTTGTTCTCATGGCGATGAAATACAACTTTCCTATCATACAGATAAGGACTTCCCAATACAATACCTGATATATCAAGTGGCACCACATCAATCTAAACTTCATCAAGAAATTGTGAGTTAATGGCGAATCTTAGTAAACACTTCCTTGTAACCTACAAGTTTGCATTATTGCAAATCCAACCCAAAGGATATGTTCTTGGATGTCTAATATTTTTAAGGCCTAACTATTTAACAAAATATTTGGAAATCAAGTTATCTTGTGACCCACTATCAAAAATTGTATCAACCTTGGTATGTTTAGAAACAACTCTAATATGGAAAAGTTCTATTCTTGTATCTTCATCATGGATATCATTTGAACAATTAGAAGTACTAGTGCTTGCAACATGTTTACCTTTCAAACCCATGGCTATAATTTGTGTCTCATCTCCTGAATCTGGCCGTAGGCCTTGTTCAGCTATAGCAACAATTTTCCCTTTTTCTTTGGCTTTCAGTCTATTTGGTTCCAATTCTGGATGAAGTTGCCAATAGTGGTATTCATCATGGCTAGCCTTTGAACAGTTCTTTCATGTGATTTTTTCCTTCTCTTTTTTTACAGAACTATTTCTTTTTCCTCTTCCATAAAAATTTTCTTTCCCTTTACCCTCACTTTCCTCTTTCTCCTCTATTCCTTGTTTTCCCCTTTCCTCTAAGTGTGTGGATTTTATAGGTCAATTTTGGAATCATCCCCCATGACCTGGTCAAACTGGACATCATCCCCAGGACCAATGAAATAGGATCTATCATCCCCTTACATTTCAGTTTCTATATGTTCTAAAGAGAAGAACAAATCATTCATGGCTTCTATTGTGAGATTTCCAAGGTTTTAAGTATATGTTATATCACTTATGAGCTCACCAACGCTACCTCTCAAGGGACTAACTGCATTTCATATGAAGCTACCTCCATTCAAGGATGCATTTTAGTGCACTTCCCGATATTCAAGGGTGTGTTGGTCAAATGGGAGCGAAATTCTCATTGTTTCGAAATCTGCACATGGCCAGTGCCTTCTAGAAGAGTCCATATGTGTCAAAATTTGAATCCAAGTGTCCATATAACACCTCTAAGCTTGGAAACATGTCTTTCATATTATTAGAAAGTAATTCATTGAGAAAATACCTTTAGTTTCCCTATAAATTGAGAAGATATCCTAGTGCTAGGGAAGGAATAATTTTGGTAAAGAAATGTTGTTGGATTCTTAATTGAGAGAGTAAAAAAATGATATGTTGTTGGTGTGATATTGGATGTTATGAGGCTGGGATGAAGTTGGAGCTGGTGACATCAAATCAATCATTGGTTGTAACCTCCCCCTTCTACTCTTTAATAAATATTTTTGTTCATTTTTCCATATATGTATCTGTTTATGTTTCTATTTCTCATGAAATGGATTCTTCAATGATATATATGTTTCATGTTATGATTTAAGTGATTAATATAAGTAGGCATATTTATATTTCAATTTGTTTGTTTTTCTCTGTTTATACTTTCAGGAATTAATCTAGCAATCTAAGTTCGATTGGAGGCTACAACAAAAGCAATAGAAGAAGAATAGGAAGCACTTGGATCATAAGTAGGTTCTTCTATCTTACTATGTGTCTATATATTATTAGAGAAAGTGATAGCAAAGTGTTTAATCTATTATTCTAAGTGCCTAGCACCACATTTAGGGAATTTTATTTATCCGTAGATGATAATTCTACATAACAAATTGGTGACTCCGCTGGGGAAATTCCTATCATTCCTAGTCTTTTTGCCTCTGGTAATCCACCCAATAGCATATACTTTTAGTTATTATACTTTTGAATCAAATAATTGCATTAGAAGTGTGTTCTGTAGCTTTCATTTTCAATCTTTGCTGCGCCCAACGCACTGTTGGTCAAGACACAGTGCAGTGCAGTGCATTATCTCCCACTCAGTGGTGCAATGGAACACACTGTCTCCCCTTAGAGGCTGTGTTGCCCCCTTAACCAACCAAATTCCATTTGAATTTTTCATTTCCATCATTCTCAACCATTTTTTTGTTGTGTTTTCAATTATCTGATACCTCATAGAGACTAGTGAATTTTCCTGATTCTTCCTCCTTTGAAAAGTAAGTTTGTTCAATGTCTCTTTAAGTGTTTTTCTTTATCATTGAAAAAGAAAATACAAAGTATTTTATTTCTGCATTAGATCCATTTTTTTTCATAAAGGAAATTGTCGTTAAATTCTTCATTTCTTGTAGGAAAAATTGTAGTTACATTCTTCGTTTTTCATAAAAGATAAATTGTTGTTAAATTCATCGTTTCTCAAAGAAGAAAGAATTTGTTTTTCTTGATTTGGTGCAAATAGTTTTCTTTCTTGCATTCACATTAAGGGGATTGAAAATAAAAAATTTCATATGCATATATTGAATTGTGTGTTTTGCATAGGAACAAATTAGGAAAGTTGCATTTTAGTTAGTGCTCTTTGTTGTTTGCTCTCAAAACCGATTGCTCTTTCCCTTAGTAGCTAGGATTTTCATTAAAAAAGCTAAATTGAAAAGTTTGCTTATCATTTTAGTTTGCATTTTTAGGAATTTCCATCACATCACGCGGTGAACCTCAAAAGGAAATTTTTTAAACAAGATATTAAAATTTACATCAGTTTACCTACAAAAGCATTGGAACCATAACGATAACATTTAGAAGGTCTAGGCTAGAAGCCTATTCCGGTGTCGTTAAAAATAGAAGATGTCGTTAATTATCTGCGATACATTTTGAGTGTGATATCTAACTCCATGTACATAAGGATATTAGAGCTCGTCCACATACCTTCGGGTATATCAAGTGGTGTTCTAGTACCAAATGTATAAGGAGGTGCTCTCACTGTGCGGTTTTGCATTAGACAACGCTAATATGGACTTGGGCCTCCATGTACCTTTGGGTATATTTGGGAGGACAACTTTAGGTGTCTATCCATCCATAGTGAACCAATTTGGTTGCCTTGTAACTTGTGATACACCAAACACAACATTCAGGGAGATTGTCTGCCCGTACTTCTTAGTTCACTAGGAGGTATTCTGCAATTCAAAATTACTTGGTAAACCTCTTTCCTAGAATTACCCTTTTTTTTGTTTTTTTGTTTTTTTTGTCATAAAATAAATCAGTCGTTGTGGAAGAAGAACATCCCTTTCCCCATCGTTCACGTATAATATCATTGAAACCACCTTTACCACCAGAGGTCACTTCTCGTCGGGGAAGGCAACGTCACTCTACCGAAACTGGTAATATCAGTACCTCTAGTGTGACATCATCCTCACATATACCAGAGTTGGCACAAGTTGTTTCAAAAAATCTTGGTTCATACACTATTGTCGAGACAGAGTCCTCACATCTACCTGTGATCATGATCCATCCAATCAGTGAGACCATACCTCCCAAACCCGACGTTGTTCAACTAGAATTTGATCTAGATCCTATCACTGTTTTTCTAGAACATCCGAATCCAGAAGTCGAATGACCGGAAGTTGTTCATGTATTAGTCACCCCATAATATATTGTAGCCATTGAGTCTCCCATATCATGTGGTCAACCTCATGAAATATAATTTGGGCCTGGTGATGAAATCCTTCCACCTGGTTTAATTTTGATTGAAGAAATACCACAAGACGAAACACCTTTAACTCCAACTCATTTTGGGGTGAAGTTGTCCCTGTACGAGTATTTTCTTCAATCACCAGCCTCTACTTTTGTTGATCCTATGTCTATTAGAGTTCCCATAGATCCAATTGTGTATACATTTGGTCGAATAACCATGCCTGAGCTAACATCTTTGGCCAGACCATCTATTCCAATTTCGACAACACCTGATCTTGCTACCCTGTTGATGTTCACAATTTCACCAGAGTCACATCTATAAGGTGGTCCTTCTGTCCCACCTGGTTTCCAGTCTTTATCTGGAACCTTCTATGGTGCATCCTCAAACCCATGGACTTCCCCATTTTCATTTTCTGGTATTCTAACTGGTAAATCTTTAGTGAGTATCGAATGGCTTGATCCTTTATACACATCATCAAGGCAATATCAAGTTGGTCCATCTGGGTATATTCCATCCAGTAAAATTTCAACTAGACTTCCTGCATTTGGAGAACAATATTTTTCATGTTATTATACTCCTCATGCTGGGGGGCAAGCTATGGTCACCCACTTAGATAGTAATCCATCGTTATTTGGTCATCCTAATGTTAGAATGAATGTTTGTTAATGGCATGACACTCTGCATATCCAGCCACAAACGATTGTACACTCGTATCAACCGGTTCAACCTGTTGCAACCACATAAAATCCACTTGTTAATACATATTTACCCATGTTACAGACTCAAAATGTTGTACCTCAATCATCTCAGGTGGATCCTTCAACCCAATACCCCCAATTATTGGGCCCTCAAACTCCAACTCCTTCGACTGGTTTACAACAAACACCTGTATCTAGAATAAGTTATTCATAAGATGAATTACCATATTATGGGATGTCGCAGCAACAACGATGTTATACCTATCCACAACCGAATCCAAGCTATCCTATTTTGGGTTATAATATTGGTGGAAAGAACCCTTGGTAGCCACAAGTTCAAATGCCACAACCTTAATTTCAACAACTAATGTACCTAGGTTTTGGTCAACAGAATCCTCAAGTGTTTTCTTATCAAAACAAACCCTATATGGGTTACCAACAAAAGAATCCTTCTGATGGTGCTCAAAGGCCTGTTTCCCAAGAAATTCCATCATACCCTGGCTATGCTCAACCTAACCTTAATCGACAGTTTCCCTTTACTGCATATTTAGAGTTACTAGATTTAAACTGGCTCACCAATGATCTGATCAACTATGCTCCTTGGTGGCTGGTGATACCTCATAAACTACCCTCAAATATTTCTAAGTTTAATGGAAACACTGGGGAAGACCCGTCGACTCATGTTATGACTTATCATTTATGGTGTTCATCTAACTCTCTAAATGATGACTCTTTTCAACTACATATTTTCCAGTGTACACTCACTGGTCCAGCCACAAAATGATACATTGAGTTACCAAGAGCTTCTTTTGATAATTTCACTACTCTAGCTACTGTCTTTTTGACCCACTTCTAGTTAACCATATGATATGAAACTGGAATGGAACTCTTAACTAATTTTAAATGGACTAATGCTACTTACATTTCTGATCATATTCATAACTGGCATCGTTTTCGTAGAATGGTTTAGACATTTTCTCTTGATCATCTCCTTGCTGAGTGGTTCAGTAAGTCCATGTTACCTTCTATAACTGAGGATGTGTCTAAGGGTGGCTTCATCACTGAAGAGCATGTCATTTCTCATTCCAAATATTTAGACTTGATTTATACTCAGTTTGGCATGCTCTATGAGAAAATTCCTAACACGTTGCGATCTAATTTTATTGTTCCTCCTCCATCTAAGGACCCTCATGCCAGAGATGATATGATCAATACTAAAATTACACATCACTCTACTGTATCTGATCCTGCGCCTTCTTCTGAAATCCATGTCATGTCATCTGATAAAGGAAGAAGTGACAAGGAACTTGGAGGTAAGAAAAAGGGGAAATCAAAGGAAGAGAAAACTTTAACCTCAGAGGAAAGACCATCTGATAAATCGATTGGAAATCAGAAACCTCATTACCCTTGCATAATCTGTAATGAGGAAAATTTGTTTCGGACTGTTCTCACTGCGCTGAAGTCTCAAAAATGGTTAAGACCTCACATGCATCAGATGTGTTGACAGATCCATTTCCAAATCTAGACACAAATTTGGTTGCTACGGATCCAGCTCCTAGTTCCCAAGTGCTTATGATGTCCATCACAAATCCATCAACTGATGTTTTGGTGTCAACGCAGAATAAATATTACGTTATTCAGTCCACTGATCAACCTACTACCTCGACCACTACCTCGACCACGAATCCATCTACGGAATCAATACCACCCACTACTATTTCTGAATTGACAATTAAGCCACCGAAGGGAGTCGTTCATAAATTGAAATTTAATCCTCAAGACAAATTTTCTCAAAATTATAATATAGTTGAAGATTTAGCTCAATCCCCTTTAGCTATGTCATTTCTTGAGGTGCTACAAAATTTTCCCTCCCAGAAGCAAGCTTTGTTGTCGGCAATTGGTGGAATTGATCTAACATATTCAAATGTCATGGTCTTTAATCATAGGGATATGTGCCATAATTACCAGCATAATTGGCATTCTCCATCCAATTAAATGTTCTCAATCACCTTATTCATCGTACTATTATTGATTAGGGAGCATCTACGTGCATTATGTCTCTAAATTGTTGGAAATCACTTGGCTCACCACGCCTATTTCAATCGCTTACAATGTCGAAAGATTTCGACAGACGTACATATAAGCCTTGTGGTATTATCAATAACCTTCATGTTGAATTGGGGGGGGAAAAGTGAATATTTAAGTTGAGGTCGTTGAAGGAGCCCTTGACTACAATATTTTTCTCGGAAGGCCATGGGTATATGCTATGACTCCGATCATTTCTACATATTTTAGAATGACTGTCTTTCCACATAAAGGTGTCATCACAGTCATCAATCAACTATCCTTCTTTGCCTCCAATTCCCAGGTAATTGGAAGTGTTCCATTAGTTCACGTACCCCAACTCACACTTCGGAAAATTGGTGTAGGACTCTTAAAGGATTCCACCCTCATGGGAGTCTTTGCATCACCGCCACCCACGACGTCGGCAGAAATTGAAAATATAGAGATCTGCTACATGATATCTTCCACTCCATTTGGCTTAAGGAATATTACGGGTGATTCTGAATTTGTTACATTGGATGAGTTTCTGCCACCCATCCCAATTGATATGGCATAGAAATCAATCTATATGGCTTGGGCAGCGAATCCAAAATCATCGTCACCGATTGTTTGGGTTGATCGTTCATTAGATTATGGTACTCCATCTTATTCTTTTTCCTCAACTTTCTTGACAGATGAGAATATTCTTGAAAACCATGATGTCAGAAGAAGAACCATGGGACTATCATCATCATCACTCCCATCTTCAAGATTATGAGGAAGATAATCTTAGTGAACTATATCACCCATCGATCAAAACCTTCTTTTTGAATTCTTTTCCTATTATTGCAATCGATTTTGAGTGAAATTTATGAAATATTGAAGAAACCATTTCTATCAATATTTCGACCAAACTTGCCGTTGTACAAAACATTCATGTCGGCATGTCTTGTTCTCTATTAGAACTTGAAACATAATTCTCTCTCTTTCATAAATTTTGTGATGTATTTTCTTGTTATTACGAGGAAATGCCAAGCATAGATACTAGTATCATTGAACACACCATTAAAATGTACCCTGATGTCAATCAGTATGTCAACGCCTTCGTCCTGTTCATCCAAAGAAGGTCGCTGCCATTAAAGCAGAGGTTGAAAAAATTTTGTGTGTTGCTTTCATTTACCCTATTATGCTTACTTAGTGGGTTTCCAACATTGTTCCTGTTACAATGAACCATCAAAGTGTGCGTCGATTATCAGGATGTCAATCTTGCTTGTCCAAAAGACAACTATCCTAATCCCTTTATCGAACAGATTATTGACGATTGTGCTATATGAAAAATGCTTTCATTCATGGATGGATTTTCTGGCTACAATCAAATCAATATTTACCCAGAGGACCAATATAATACATCATTCATCTGTCCTCGGGGCACATTTTCTTATCGGAAACTCCTGTTTGGATTAAAGAACATAGGGGAAACTTGTCAAAGATAAATGGATTATTCTTTCAATGACATCAACCACATTTTTCAACCCTATCTAGACGATTTACCCATGCATTCACGAAACCAGACTGATCACTCGATGCATTTGAGAGCTATATTTTTACACTACCGACACTACAAAATATGCCTCAATCCACATAAATGTGTGTTTTGTGTTGGTTCTGGTCGTTTTCTTGGATTCGTCGTCTCAAAAGAGGGAATTTGAATTGACCCCCTGAAGGTCCAAGCTATTCTTGATTTCCCTGCACTCTTAAATTTGCTTCAGTTATAGAAAATTCAAGGAAAGGATAACTTCCTAAGGAGGTTCATACCCAACTACGCCGAAATGGCTAAAGTATTTACTCGACTCTTGAAAAAGGGGATTCCATTCTATTGGGACCAAATTGCGCAAGCTTATTTTGATATTGTCAAGGATACTCTTGTCTAGGCGTCATTAATGTATCCCCCCAATTATCAGAGTGATTATTTCTTATATATCCCCGCAACTGATACGACCAATGCTATGGTATTGGTCCAAGTAGAAAATGGGATAAAACATATGATCTATTATTTGAGTCGTAATATCAATGATACGGAAGTGAAGTATTCATACGTAGAAAAGCTTGCCTTGTCCAAATATTTCACCACTGTATCTTGTTCCGAAAAACCATTTTCATTACGGATTGCAACCCCATGAATTGAATCTTATCACATCATTTGCTGGGGGGAAAATATTCAAAATGGATTGTCATTTTGTAGAAATTTGATTTGGAATTAATCAAATCCGAGTCAAAGAAGTATTTAGTTTTGGCTGAGCTTCTCTGTGACCTTCCCTGTGATAGTATTGCTACTACATCGGAACCATCTATTCCTGATGAGTCTTTATTTCTGATCGAATCATCTAATCCTTGGTAAGGGGATTTTATCATTTATCTCCAGACCTAAAATTTTCGGCCTGGTACCTCTCGCTCTGACCAGCGACGTATTCAATACCAAGAAAAATATTATCTGATCGTCGGAAATACACTTTATCATTGTGGTGTCGATACAATTTTAAGAAGGTGCCTCACTCATGAGGAGGCCGAAAAGGTTTTAAATGATTGTCATGGTGGGGATTGTGGTGGACATTTGTATAGATACGCTACCAGGCTGAAGATACTTCATGTCGGTTACTTTTGGCTTACATTATTTTGCGACTCCATCCTCGCGGTCAGGAGTTGTCATGCGTGCCAAATATTTGATTGTAAAATCCATAAACCACCAGTGCCAATGCATCATGTTCTCTCTGTGGGACCATTTTCAAAATGGGGCATTGACTTCATGACCTGTAACCCTCGTTTGTCTGGGGGCATGGTTATATTATTGTCGCAGTAGACTACTTTACCAAGTGGGCCGAAGCGATGCCTACATTCAACAACAAAAGACAAACAACTGCATTGTTTTTCTTTAATCATGTATTTTCAAGGTTTGGGGCCCCACAACCTATAGTCACAGATCATGGTTCACATTTTCATAAACATATGATGAATGAATTGATTTCCAACTTAGGATTGTCACATGATAGTTCTAATCCTTATTATCCACAATCAAACGGACAATTTGAGGCTATTAACAAGATTCTTAAATGAATTCTTCAATGAATGATAGGATTCCATAAATGAAATTGGCATTTGATCCTGTACTCGACTTTGTGGGAGTACCGAACCTCACTGAGAAGCGCAACCAGATTTATCCCCTTTGAATTGGTGTATGGTCTGGAAACTATCTTGCCAATCCAATGTGAAATACCGTTGTTAAAACTTGCAATCGCCGCGTCTTTTTAACCTCATCCATATTTATGAAACACGTCGTGAAGCCTAATTGGCACACGAAGCGCATAAGAGATGTATAAAGGCATAATACGACAAGCATGTGCAACCTCGCATTTTCTCGGAGGGTGACCTGGTCCTTCTTTATGATCAGGAAGCTGATGTAATAGGTACAGGGAAATTTGAGTCGTTATGGCATGGCCCCTATATTTTCAAAAGCGTTCTTGCTAAGGGTGCCTACGAGTTGGTATATTACGATGGAATTCCATTCACGCAACCCCGAAATGGGTTGTATTTGAAACATTACTATGCTTAATCATGAGCACAATAATTTTTTGTATTATATTGTATTTATGTCGTTGATTTGCATTTACTATCTTAGTTTGTTTTTCTAGAGTTTTCTTGATGTTAGTAATCCACTTTACATTTCATCGCAGATGTTTTAATCTTTGGAACCATTTGTTGGGTATGTTGATGGTGCTAGTCATAGTACGCACAATCTATCCTCTACAGCATGGGCCATTTTTGCTCTGAACAACGAGTTAGTGAGTTTTCAAGGGATTTGTATCATTCGATCTACAAAAAATATCGTTGAGTATAGCGCATTGATCGAACTTCTCTCTGATTCCATTTCATTTGGTATTAACCACATCATCATAAGGTTAGACTCACAACTTGTGGTGTTACAACTTACTAGTGTTTATACTGTTAGAAATCCAACACCGCATCATATGTTCCTAAGAGTTCGACTTTTGGAAAGACATTTTGATTTCATTCAATATGAACACATTTCCAAAAACGTGAACACATTAATTGATTCTTTAGCGAATTATGTTATAAATAGACATTTGCAACACATGTAAATATAGATTCACATAATTGAATAGGATTGCACAATAAACATAGGAAAACACTAAAATCAAAACAGATAGATAGTTATAGATTTTTACAAAATTTATGCCCAAGACACATTGGTAATCTGACCTCAAAATGTATGCAACATGTCAAAAGTAAACTAGTGGTGCTCATGATAACATGCTACTAATCTAGCTATCCTATGCAGTAACAAAATCTAGCGGTTACGAATGCCAATAGTATGGCACTACAGTTGCATGTGTAACTCTTCGATCCAGAAATCCAGAATCTAGAAGGTCAGCCCCTGTATGTGCTACTAAAGCTCAGCAAGAGTCGCAACCATATCTAAATCTTGAAGGAGGAATCTCCCAAAAACCCTCTCTATTGGCTCATCCACTCCATGTTCTGGCTCTCCCACTGGTTGAACTCGACCCACATCTGTATTACATCAAAAATTTAGTTTAGACTTGGGAAAACATTAAAATACAAAAACATGTATAAACCTTAGAAAAATTAAAAAAAAATGATCAAAACATTCTTACCAATTGCACCCCACTGAGCGCCTTCTAGTAAAGCTAAATCTGGATCTCCTCGGAAGTCGACGCTTGCATATGCATAGTCATTGATGGTGATAAACTCTCGCCTAAACCAAGCGAGGAATGCAGTTGAGAACATGATGGACGATTGACCAGCATGTCTAGCCATCAATTCTACCCATCTCTACATCCTTGGATCTCTAGGGTTAAATATACCCAGGCTCATATGTTGAGGCTGCATCAGTGGAATCCACTCTAAGGAAAAAGAAATGAGGGTCGAACCATTGTTTAAATTTTTCTTCCTTCCTCCCTTTGCCTTGCTCAGTTGTTCTTTCATTAGAGAAAGTATGACTTCAGCCCAATTGAAAACTGTTGGTTCCATGCACTCTGGCGCATACTGCATATAAGATCTGTTTGCTACATGGAGTGTAGCGGTACCAGAAAGATTTGCGATCGTGAATAATATGGTTCTCAATGGAAAATCACGAACATCGCGGATTGTTATTTTCTCATCCTTGATAGGATCTGCCCCTGGATTGCAATATTACAATATATAGTCTCTCACCATCTCTCCTTCAAGAGAAGACCCTGAGAGAGAAATGGGTAGGCCTCTCCTCGACAAGACTGTTAGAAAATAGATATCCTCCACTAAAATTGGGACCAATTTGTTCCCAATATGAAATTCCTCAATTGTTGCATCAAATGCACGAATAAGGAACTCCAATAGTAATCTTCTTAATGGTTCATGCATACCTATGGTTCATCATACCTTCACTTCGATTTTGGGTCAATGCTACCAAATCATCTCAGTGTCACTGATATGTTCAAGAGAAGTCATCTAGTGAATACTCATCCTTCTGCAATAATCATAAACCTTCATTCTCATGACAGTCATCCATGAACATTTATATATCAAGTCACATTTTGTCTTCAAAATCAGTAACTCCCGTTTCGAGATAAAGTGGCTTCCTGTCGACATCAAATCATCATCCAAGATGTTTACTTAGAAATATCATCTTCCAGTACCATGAGGCTTGTTACACCATTGACAAGATCCTCACTTTCGGACCTTTGACCGAAATATTTTGTTTAGCGTTCGACATCAAATCATCTATTCACACCTTACGAAATGTACTTTAGTACCTTCATATCCATTAACACCAATGGTGGTTCTCTCGCATTTGTTAACACCTCACATCATTTACTGGTAATCAAACGATGTCTTACCATGTTTGAATACATATCATATATTCGCATGGCCTTGTACCCAAATGATCAAGTGAACGAGATAAGAATACTCAGGATCTAGTTTCATCCATCTGGGCTGCGATTTCAGGATTTTTGTACACATCATCTGTACGGTGACCTTGCATACATATTTTCATCTGAACATGGGCCTATATCTGTAAGCATGTCTGTATTGGGCAACGTTCCAATGTAGACGACTTTCCGCACTATATACATGTTATTAGATAGTTTATGTGTTGAGCATGGGAATGCCTCCCTCAATAATTCGTGATCAATATGAAAATATCATGATTTAATGTATTGTAATATTTATGCAAGTCACCACTCTGCTTCAATTCCAGTTCATCACGTCGTAAAGCATCTCACTCAAAATATTGTTATTAATTCAACTTCATGCTTTAGGGGGCAGCTGTTATAGGTCAATTTTGGCATCATCCTCCATGACATGGTCAAACTGGACATCATCCTTAGGACCAATGAAATAGGGTCTATCATCCCATTACATTTCAGTTGCTATATGCCCTAAAGAGAAGAACAAATCATTCATGTCTTCTATTGTGAGATTTCCAAGGTTTGAAGTATATGTTATATCACTCATGAGCTCACCAATGCTGAATCTCAAGGGACTAACTACATTTCATATGTATCTACCTCCATTAAAGGGTGCACTGCACTTCACTTCCCGACATTCAAGGGTGTATTGGTCAAATGGGAGCAAAATTCTCATTGTTTTGGAATCTCCACATGGCCAGTGCCTTCTAGAAGAGTCCATATATGTCAAACTTCAAATCCAAGTGTCCATATAACACCTATGAGCTTGGGAACATGTCTTTCATATTATTAGAAATTCATTCATTGAGAAACTACCTTTAGTTTCCCTATAAATTGAGCACAGATCCTAGTGCGAGGGAAGGAATAATTTTGGTAAACAAATGTTGTTGGATTCTCAATTGAGAGAGTGAAAGAACTGATATGATGCTGGTGTGATGTTGGATGTGATGAGGCTGGGATGAAGCTGGAGCTGGTGACATCAAATCGATCATTGGTTGTAACCTCCCCCTTCTACTCTTTAATAAAGATTGTTGTTCATTTTCCCATATATGTATCTGTTTATGTTTCTATTTTTCATGCAATGGATTCTTGAATGATATATATGTTTCATGTTTAATTGATTTAAGTGATTAAGATAAGTAGGCATTTTTATACTGAAATATGTTTGATGTTCTTTGTTTATACTTGCTGGAATCAATATGGCGATATAAGTTGGATTGGAGGCTACATCAAAAGCGAAAGAAGAAGAATAGGAAGCACTTGGATCACAATTAGGTTCTTCTATATTTCCGTGTGTCTATTTATTCTTAGATAAAGTGATAGAAAAGTCTTTAATATGTTTTTCTAAGTGCCTAACACCACACTTAGGGAATTTTATTTATCTGTAGATCATAATTCTGCATAACAGTGGCTTGTACACAAACTTCATTTAAATTTATTGGGCTAAACATAAGAAAAATATGCTTCAAATAGGAATTTAAAACCCCAATGTATTTCAAGAGTGTATCTTGGGAGTTCAAATTTACTCCTAACAAAAAATCCCTCTTTCTAAACTCATGGGTATAACCTTGAACTGTTTGACCCTTCAGCTGCCTAAAATTTTTCTAACTCATAATAGCTTTTTGCATGTAGGCTAATGGATAAAACTGTATTTAAATGGAAGAAATAAACTCAACCCAAGAAATGGATATCTTACCATGAATTCAAATTTCCTCTTGAGTCTTTTCTTCCCACCAGACTAGAGCTACTCCTTCTAGCCTCAATGAAGCCAACTGGATCTTTATGTCATCCTCTTGTAGATTTTGAATTCTGAAATACACCTCCAATTGACGTATCCATTTGTTAATCCTCTCTGCATTTACCTCACCATTGTACATGGGTAATTAAAAATTTATTTCCAATTTGAGTAATGGATTTTTTCCTCTTGGGGTCTCAGAATGAATATGGGTATGGGTGGTTTATGTGGTGGAAGTGGAAGATGGTGCAGATGGGGATGATGAGGATGATGAGATGGTGGAGATGGAGGTGGATTTCCTCCACTACCTTGAGTTGGTGGTGGTTTTACTCCACTACCTTTTGATTTCTTCTCTTCATCCTTCTTACTGTTTGAAGATCCTTCTCCATGTGGAGGATTTGAACCTTCTCTAGCTTTTTCTGCCATGAAAGCTTCATACACTATTTTAACCATTATTTACATCTCTTTGAAGTCTATCTTAACATCCTCTTCTTTATAATTTTTATGAGTCTCTTCATAGCCTGACATAATGGCTTTGGATTCAAGCTCAACCTCTGTAGCTTGTACCTTTTCAATCACTTCAACTTCTTGTGCAATTTGTACCTCTTCAATATCAACTGATGGAGTTGGAATTTGAGGTGCTTCAAGTGCTTCTTTGAGTGGAATATTTGATAAATATGATGCTTTCTCATCTCTCGTTATTCTTCTCCTATTCTCAGGACTAGATACCAATATATTTCCTTCTCCTTTCTGCAATCTTAACCTTGTAAGCATCACAAAATTGCAACCATTAAAAAATATTTTTCAAAAAATATAGCAAAGCAAGGAAATAACCTTAAGCAACCTGATGCTCTAATACCAATTGATATGAACCTATATGTTATTTTTTCTGTGCTAATTACAAGTGCAAAATTATATTTTATTTGCTTCTTGTTTTCTTATGGTGCTTTAGTTTCCTTGGTGTAGGTGAGTGTCAAAACAAGGAGTTGTCTTGTACTTTATGTTGAAATTAATGACAAATAAAAAACATAAGTAAGAACGGAATAACAACATAAACATGTACCACAAACCATAAAAATATCTATCAAGACAAGTTTTTGATGAAGGAATTCACCCCTCTTGGGATACATCTCCTTGGTCCAACTCCATAGCTTGGCCTTCTTGTATTAGCTCAAATTTTGCAAAAGTGTTGTGTAAATTATTCAATTTCTCCTAAAACCTATTATATTGTCTTCATAATTACGTAAAAATCATATAAAAATGACTATCGAATTACTAAAAACTGACTCTGATTGGTCCAGACTTGACCTCCTTCCGTGGTGGCCATTGGCTCCCTTGAACTTCCCTATAGTGAAATAATATGTAGAAGTCATTTTCAACCTCTGAAACCTATTTCATTGCCTCTGGAATGTGAAAATCATCTAAAATTGACTATTCATTTTTCCCATTTGTTCGAATATTGCCTCCGTAAATTGCCTCCAAACCTGGAAATTATGCCAGTTAGCACTGCTAGAATTAGAAATCTGCCGATTTTGGCATGCTCCACCAAAAATACCGCCAGTATAATGCACACTTAATTAGCTGTTAACTGCAGTTATTAATTTAACGACATGCGGTAATCATGCTTACTCGTTGGCTCTGGCATTGGGTTATATGGCATTGGTCATATGGTGGATGGGTTGGCCTCTCTGCACTCCACCGGTCCGCTACACAAAGCATTAAATATAGGTTGTCGCCATTGCAATTCAAATTCGGAGCCAACGACATGTTGTTAAGAAGGTTGGTTTGCGTGGTGGAGGTCTGGGGTTCAAACTTATATATCTTTTACCATATTATATAACGGACATGGCTTTGATTTATGCGGACTATATAATTAGACCTTCGCTTGTTAATTCACCACGGACTTTGGATATGCGGATTTTGAAATTGGTACTTGGTTTAAAATTAATGTTTAATTTAATATTTAAATATAATATAATATATATAATATGTTTTAAACATCATATATATATATATATATATATTTAAAATTAAATCATAATTAAATAAATAAATAAAAATACAATTCCACCTTAGAACCTTTAAGATAATTTCACCCACATAGACCAAACTGGCGAATTAGTAAGTTCCACTTGTCACAACCTCATTGGAAAAAACCTAAAGAATATTCCCAGAAGATTATTTTTTTGCTGACTAGGCTGCCATGTCAGCAACCTATCACAATTATGCATTTTTTTAGTTGTTTGAGTAAATGGACAACATGCCACATCTTACTCATACGAACTCAGATTTTGATGAAATGAGTTGCGTTGGAATCCTAGTAATGAGCTCTACACTTTCATCCTAGTTTTGAGAAGTTTTTAAAACTTTGATTTTTGAGCTAAATACTAAGCACCTGATCAATACTTGTGATGTTGCCTTTTTCTTTGGAAAGAAAACCAAAAAAAATCTCTCCAAATAATTGAAACAAAGGAAACAATCAAACATGAAAATTTAATTATAATTGAAATGAAACTTCAGGGTTGTTTGAACTTTGTGCTGGATGATTAAATGTGAATTAGGGATCATAAACATTGAAATTAAACCAATCAATGCAAAAAATGAATATCTAAGCCAAATGGAGAGGAAAAAATTAATTATCATAACCTCCAAAAAATTGGAGGGTTGATAGAGATAATACATCCCAACAATCCCATGTGCATGGGAGGTGGAGGGTAGATAGATAGTAATTTATAGATTTTTGATGTATGAGAGGATCTGATTAGAGACCCTTAGAAATGAGGAATCCACCCAAAATAAATAGATATGGGAATTCTTGAGGGGCATAGCTGACTGGTGCATGGGAGATCTTATAGAAAATTTATTGTAGGTATTTGAGGCAAACATTTTTTTCTCAAAAATAACTCTTCTATAATAGGAATGAAAAAACCTCTAGAATTAGATTAGGAATGGTAGGTTTCAAAAAAATTGTTGTTTACAACTCATGTTGAAACTATTCAAGTCAGGAGGCAATATGATCAAGTGGGTGCCTCAAAGAGCATGCCCGAGTGGATTAAAGATTTTTAAAGAGCCAAGTGAGGTTCCTCAACTAACCAAATCCCAACTAGTGCATGAGAGGCATCAAAATTAGCAAGGGATGAACCCAAATGTATTGGCCAAGGAATCTACCATAGCCAAACATGTGACCAAAGTACTTAAAAAACCAGTAAATATGTTTTTGAGCCTCTAAGGCAGTATGCCATATATTCTTATTTAAAACATTAAATATTGATGTATATTCTTTGCTTTGTTGAGTAACCAAGCTTAGTTGTGTGTTCCTGTGAGCCCTTATTCTTTGACCATTTGTTTGAAACCTTTTGATTTGGTAGATTAATGGCATTGTGTTTTAGCAATTTAACATAATGAGTCCATTGCCTTTCTTTCTCACCTTTAAGATTCAAGGCATCTGTTGTTTTTCTTTCATGATCCCAACCATTTTTTCCATTTGTATTTTCTACCTCCAAAGAGAAAATCACCATTGAACGCAAGTCATTTATTAGGCTCTTGACAACCTATAATCGCCCCAAAGACCAATTGAAGGGCCTTCCCTTATCCTTATGTTATTTCTTCTAACTTCTTTCCAAGTTTCCCAATTACCAGTTAAATTGAATGCCCTTACCAAGGTTTTTCATACAACAAAATTTCCTTGTGACAAATTTTTCTTTCCTTTTGAACCATTCTTCCATGGATTGACCTTTCAAATACTTTTATAATCATAAATTTTCATCAAATACCTTCATTATAGATTCTAACCTCCATAACCTTTTTATGTCCAGGGTTACATCGAAATCATTAATATTCTTTAAACCCCAACCTCCAACTTCCTTTACATTTTCTACTCTTTTCCATTTGACCAAAGGAATTCCTTATTTCTTCTTTTTCCTTTTTTCTTTTCCATAAGAAGCTAAAACAATTTTTTTATTCCTGATTTTTTCTAAAATTACTTTCGGAATATGTTCTACTGTCATGCATTACACAAGAATACTCTCTAAAAGAGCCTTTGATAGAATTAATATTCCATCTTGAGGCAACTGTATATTACACCAAACCAAATTTCTAGCTTCTATTTTATTATAAAATTACTCTCAATCAACATACTTAGAAATATTTAGGGCCTTACCAAATATTTCACATGTTTATATTCAGAATATTTTTTAAGAAACAAATTCATAGCCTGAATATCTTACCTTTTCCTCTATCTCATTGAAAAGCATCATTGGCATCCTCATATAGCTTTACAGTGTATGTCCAGAGCCATGCCCAAATATTATGATATCATCTATGAAGAACAAGTGGGATATAACCACAAATTCTGAGATATTTTTCCTTTCATTTCCACTTTTTCCCTTGCATCTTTTATTATCATATTTAAATCATTCTACTACTAATATAAATAGGGAGGGATAAAATGACACCCTTGAATAAGGACCCTTTACGCATCTGAACAACCTGAAAGGAGAACTGTCTATGAGCAGAACAAAAGATGTTTATTTCAAACATCTCATGGTCCACTTAACAGTTTTCAAATCCAAACTTATTTGTAGAAGAAACAACTTGAGATATAGGAAATTCAATTTATCATAAGCCTCCAGATAAATTTTCATCAAAACTAATGAAATGTTTTGAACCTTGATTGTATGTAATCCTTCCTGTGCTATTCCAATGGCATCATGATTTTTTGTATTGTAAATATTCACGAAGGCCAAATTGTTAAGCTGAAATAACACTAGACAAATACCCTTAAACCTATTAGCAATGATTTTCAAAATGAGTTTGTGAGCAATATTTCATAACAAAAAAGGTATAAAATCTTCAAATGAAATGGACCTCGAGTCTGTTGAGGCATTAGAAAAACCCTAAAGCAGAATTTTTTATGACCACAAAAAATTATGTTGATTTCAGACATCCCATGATACACTTAAAATTTTTCAAATTCATATTTATTTGTAGAAGCAACAACTTGATATATCATCAATTCAATTTATCATAACCTTCAGGAAGATCAATTTTCATAAAACTACGGAATTTATGGACCTTTATTGTATGCAACTCATCTTGTGCTATTCCAACGACACGTGAATTTTTGTACCCTAAATAAATCCAAATTGTTCATCTGAAATAACACCAGACAAATACCTTTAATCCTATTAGCAATGACTAGACCATGCTGATGGAAAACTTGTATGGGCCACATGGTTGAAGATTGTGATTAAATAAAATTGTTGAGAAGCCCTCCTTGTCTTATGCTTCAATGTTGTTCATCACCTGAAGAGAATAAGAAGTATGAAGAGTGTGGATAGGTAACCTAAATTTGGAACTACCTAGGAGTATCATAGAGCACTTGGTTGAAGAGATTTGTTTTATAATCTTGGGAGGATATTTGGAGAAAAATTATTTGTATCTAATAACGTAAGAGGTGAAGGGAAAGAACCTCTAGGTAGAAGTCTGGTTTGATCGAATAAACATGATGGTAGTATTTCACACGGCACAAACATAGTGTTGAGGAAGGGTGTCTATTTTTTATGTGGGAGGAAGTTTTCTCTCTTACTAAATTTGTAGTCAATGGACGCATGAAGTGGATAGTCCATATGCCTCTTATAGCTACAAGCATCTAAGACTAAAATAAAGAAGTGATGAGATTGGTAGTTCTTGGTTTGGAGAGGCCATGCAATTTTTTTATTTATTTTAATTTTATCTTTATGGATGTAAAATGCAAGGCATCTTTGTTGTGGTAGTGAAATCAAATTGTAAGGAAAATCCATTGTGTCCTAGAACTAGTGGAACCTATCTGGAGACTTGTAGTATATGTGGCATTTGAAACAAATTATTCTTTAGGCTTGATATTTGGTGATGGTACAACTAGAAAATCCTCTTAAACTGTGGGATGTGGTGGGTTTTTATCAATCCATAGATTGTTAGTTCAAACCTATAATTGGCTGAGGGGGATTTTCAAGCCTAAACCCAATGGTGTTGAATATAGTTAGGAAAAAAAATGAGGCCTACCATCTAAAGGTGGGGAGGCCCAAGTGATTTGAATGTATTTCTGATAGTTTTCATCTCTAACAGACTTATTGATATCTCTTTTATAGGAAGGTGATGACCAGGGGGCAACCAAAGAGTACTTGAAAGGAAGGAGACATTCTTTAGAAATGTCGCTTATCTATATAAGTGAATTTCCCTTGGAAAACTAGCTTTTTCCACAACCAAAAAGGACAATCTTATTAGAAGAGAAGAGAGTGATATAGGGGTATTTATCCTTCACAAGTTTAAATAGATTGATGGCCAGGCTTTGAACAGTCTCCCCAAGAGAATAAAAATATAAACTTGGAAATTTGTGCCATCTTTTAACCAGATGTGAATGTTCTCTTTTTAGTAGTACTATTTTTTTCTTGGTGGGAAAGAAAAATCTAGCATAAAATTTAATTATCTGTCTAGACTCTGATCGTAGAGGGATCAATTAAAAACATGTTTCTAGGATGGGGAGATGGAGTTATCTTATAGAATGGATATGACATGTTAGAGGTTAGAGTTCACTGTCAGAAATGAGGAAAAAAGACACCTACATTCCCATTTCATATTATTACTGCAGTTAGCCATAGGGACACTAGAACAAATATGAGAAGCTAGATATAAGAGGTTTCTATCAGACACTAGGAGCCAAGGAATCCACCTTCCATTTACCTATTTCCTGTCCTACCAATTTTATTTGAAAGGAATCTGCTCATAATTTAATTTTTGTGTGTTTCCCCAATCCAGATACGTAAGAATGATAGTTTCTGGTAGACCTTATTCTACATCCTTTTTTGACACAAATTCTGGCATATGAATAATATCTGTCTCATGGGTCTAAATAATCTGTGAGCCTCTAGGTTTGTTTCCAGTTAGATCCAAAGTGTTTCTTTTTGGTATTTTGGTAAATGGAATTAAAGGATATGGGAGATGGATCCATACAGTGGTATATTTTTTGGGTTAAAATTCATATCCCAATAATTTAAGTATATTTGGTGCTTTCAGCCTAAAACAACGCTCCCTTTTGGTCTCAATCCTCTTTGTGAGAAAATAAAGTAAGATGAAATTCTCTTCTACAGAGGAAGGAAAATATAAAACTTTATCCCAATGAGATCAAATTCCATGAATATAAAAGGGTTGGGTTAGCTAAGGGCAAGAGAACTTTCCAACCAGGGCATAATCAGTGAGATTGGGGGCCATATTTTGTGTAAGGACTAGTGAGAGTTTGAAAGTTATAACTTCATTCTATATTTTAATATGGTTTAAGTTATCCATATTTCCATTAGGAGTCCCATTTGTCCACTTGTTGGGTAATCATAATCATGAATAAAATCAAAGAATCTGTGTGATTGTCAAGGGGAACCTGTTGCAAGAATTTTTGTAAGTTATATGGCCAGAGCCTTCCAATGTAATGGACATGATAGGTAGAAATTTATAACAAACACCAGGATCCATCACCCATGCCTTCCCTTTGCTTATGTTTTTACCAACAATTATATTAAGACAAATTTCAATATTATCAAGGTCTCGAATAAAATTTCCCTATAACAAATTTTATTTCTATTGTAAATGTTTGTATAATTAATATGGAGGGACATAATACCCTTATTTCAAGATTTTTTACATTTTAAATGTATAACGTGTTGGACTATTTACATTTTCAATGTATAACGTGTTGAAATTGATGTTCAGTAACATCATTTTTAGGTCGGGAATTTTCCCTCTATAGCTAAAGTTCTCATAAAATAACATTGTCTGTGGAAAGTTGCATTATTTTGCTGGTGTTATCCTATCATATTTATTATTTATATGATCTTATTAAATGGTAGTAAGCTTGGGAGCGTAAAGCATAAAGTTTATCTTATACTATGATTTTGGATTTTCTTAAAAACAGGTAGTACATAGGAAATTTATGGAAACATTATCACTATATTGACTTAGATGTATTTTTATATTATCTTTTTTATTTTTTTCAAAAATGAGAAAATCCAAGCAATAAAAACTACATGAAGGGCATGTGAATTTGGAATCAAGGAAAAGGAAGAAAATAAAGAAAAATAGACCTGTGGTAGTGAATGAGGAAAATAAGGAGGATGCATCTTTAAGAGGGATGAAAAATATGTAAAGGTTGGTTGAAAACCTTTAGAATGTTTTTTTATTTTGATATTTGATTGATTATCTAAATTGTTCAGTATTGCATGAGAGCTTCCTTGTCCAAAATATCAGTCAGGAAAACTTTTAGAGAAAGTGTGAAGACAAGATAGATTCCATGTCACAAGCCAAGTCTAGCTCCATGGATTTTACACAAAAGTATTTTAATGGCTATTTTTCATCTTGAAATTTGCCTTGGAAGAAACATGTTATTTTCTAGCTTCTACATACACACACGATGTCTATCCAAACCCTAGGATTGATCATATAGGGCAAACTGACTTATGTTAAAATATGTTCATCGTGGAACTATAACGTATTTGTTTGGTCAATTTAGTGTGTCCTAAATTGCTACATTAATTTATCAATCCGGGATTCGTAAGTTGATGAAGTGTGGCGCACTATATGTGCAAGATAACCTATTTCTTATCTTTTTGTCATTTTTAGTTTTCTAATGTGAGATGGAAATTCTAAAATAAAAAACAATTATGGTTATGATTGTTCAGAGCAATGATATCCTTTATAATGATTTACCAACTTGAAACTTAAAAAGGAATTTGAAACATACAATGACAAAACTTGAAAGGAAATGAAAATGTCGTCGCTAACCTAGTAAATCAAAACAATGAACTATTGAGCATGAAAACCAAACTATCTTCTGTCATTGTCTAAACACAAAAGAAACTATTCTTAAAGAAATCCAAGAATTGCAACAAAGTAAATCTAAATCAAATTACATCAACTTATATTCCGATCCCTCGCCATTAGTCCAACCTATGGCTTTCGAAGGTAACCATAAACAATTTGAGCAATACGATATCTAATTTGCAGAAAAAAGAAACTAATATCAAACTACACACTCATACTTCAATCCCTCACCATCACCTCAAATTTGTGGTTTTCGAAGTGACTCGAAAATGACATGAGAAATTTAATATATCTAATTTGCGTAAAGTAAACTAATATCAAACTACACATTCATACTTCAATCCCTCACCATTAGTCCAACATTTGTGGCTTTCGGAGGTAACTGAAAATGTCATGAGCAATTCAATATATCTAACTTGCAAAAAAGTAAACTAATATCAAAGTACACATTCATACTTCAATCCCTCACCATCGATCCAGTTTGTGGCTTTCGGAGGTAATCGAAAATGTCATGAGAAATTTGATATATCTAAATCCGACTCACTCGAAGCAAATGAGCAAGATCGAAAATAAACAAAGCAAGACTAAAATTAAACGAAACTAAGAAAAGTAAATTAGCGAAGCAGAACAATATTGATTCCATGTCATTATTCAAAAGATATGCAAATGCCTGGGCTTCCTATTTGAAATCTGAAACAAGAACACTGATCAGCTTAACATAAAACATGAAAGATTATGGACCCAGTAAATGCAGTGTAAAGCATGAAAGATTATAAACAAGAGATGAAGCATAAATACCATGAAAGATGCAATGTATAAACACATGCATGCATAAATACCATGAAAGATGCAATGTATAAACACATGAATGACTTATGGCACAATGAGCTTAAAGAAATAAAACATGAACTATACAATAATGCACAAAACCTCAGCGTGTGCAGGGGCCCTCTCAGACCAGACCTTGGCAACTGACCTTTCAAGTACGAATTACGCTTGGAAACGAGAGTCTTCTTATATATTAAAATGCAGATCATAACGGAGAGGTGATATTACTAAGACAAAGTGGCAACGTAATTACATTACAAAGCTATCCGGAGGCTAATGGAGACTAATCTAATATGCGTATGCAAACACATTATTTATAACAAAGGAAATATAACTAATTCCCTAAAGTTTATGCTGATAGAAAACACGTAAACCATTACGTCCAGAGATCTAGGATCATGGCCACGTTGAGGAGTAAATATATGAAGAGTGGATGTTGGATTTGGCTTATGGAGCCGTGTACAGGTTTTGATGTGTCTCCCGTAAGCTAGAAACGGTCATGCAAATCCTCACGTGATGAGAAACAGAGTCCTGTCACCGTGGGACTCTATGGTTGACTTCCACTTGGCCACCTTTGACCGTAGCCTCCTTAGGTGATTTTGCTCAAGCCAATAGGACACGATCCATGTCCACATCATTTCTGACTTGCCCATGTGGCTCGTTTTTCCTGAAGACACTTGTAACATAGGCTTTCACAAAATGGCTGCGGAAAGTGGCAAGATTCCACAACTAAATGAGAAAAAATCTAAATCAAACAGCAGACACAAAATATAGTTAAAAACCATTTTAGATGCTCTTTTGCAATTAATATACAATGATATTGACAACTTGGAAGGTTCATGTGAGTGAAAAAGGTCTAGGAAGATGTATAAGAAAGATGCAGATTTGAGACTCAACATACCCCCATCGTGAAGGTGTTGCATGTCCTCATGCAACCAAAATTTTGATAATCCTTCTTCGCTCATATGCCTTGACACTTCAGCTTCGGTACATCCAATCCTCTCCTCTTCTTCCTTGGTGCTCGCTAACATCCCGGGCTTCTTCATTAAGCATCTAAATTTGATATTAACGAGTGCTCGCTTTTAACTTTCGGCATTTCTTTTTTTCAATTTATTGTTCTTCTTCCGCCATATTCCCGCATGTAGCATGGTATTATCATGAATGATTTTGTCCAATTTTACTTTGTTCCTTCAATGCCTTATTTTCATTTTTAATGTGTTTATTTAAAAGCTCTAGCTCAAAGACTTCTGTTTCGGTGATTGGACTAGATCATTTTGTCTCGTGTGAGGTTGAATGGACGAAGTACTTTGGGACTTGTAGCCGCTTTTTCTAAAGATTCTATATAATCATATACTTCTTGCTCGCTGGGAATTTCCGTATCGTGTCATTTTTATTGGGCTGTCCCCAAAATGCCGTGAAGGAGAGTTGTCTTCAAAATCAGCGAGAAGGGCTCACATCAACATCTGGCCGAGAATGGGATGGACTATGTTCAATGTCCGACTGAGAATGAAATGAACCGGGTTCACCGACCGACCGAGAGTGAGATGGACTATAGTCACTCGGGGACTGTTTAAATGTTTCTTCTCCCAAATCGATAAAATGAGGTCCCTTCATTTGCGTTTTCCCTCAACTTCCCCTTAAGCCCGGAACTTCTTCTCATACGGGCGCAGTGGACCACTATCGTTTTTGCTTTTGTTTCCCTTTCTCTTTCTTCTTGGCTATAGATAACTATTTTTGAAGATGAACCAATTTCTCGGATAACACTTGATGATCTTCTTCTTCGGAAGAAGGGGTTTGATGTATAGCCTCAATACTTTTTCTCTCTTTTGATGTTATTGGCTTTTTTACCCTTGGTTTCTTTCTTCTTCCTTTTTTGATAGATCTCTTCCCTACTAGTTCTTTCAATTGTAGTAGTAGGAGTACTTTGAGTTTCATCATTTGTTCTTTTTCTCCTACTCCTTCTTGATGTGCTACCTTCAGGAATTTCTTGAGGTCCCTCAAAGAAATTTCTAATCAAAAATTGTTCCCATGTGTCCTTCTTCTCCTTTAACTCTTTTTCAATCAAATTTTTTACAAGACCATGGTGATATATATGTGGTTCTACATCCCGTAAATGTTTCTGAATAGTCACGGACATCTTCTTCAAACTATTTAATAGAAAATATGGGAGATTGAGAATTTGATTATCTAGGAAATTCATCAGCAATCTGGTATGGTACATATACATGGACCCAAAACGGCCTTCGGAGTGATGAATTTTTGAACAACTAGCACAAAGTAGCCCATTCCTCTTTCAAAGCATGAACGGGAATTCCTCTTTTAAAAATAGTTATGTCCATACCCGGGTTATGTAGAATTACTCTCCAAGCTTCATCACTAATGCTTTTGTTCTTAAACCATCGTTCACCCTCTCGAGAGGTTACAGTGTGCGATGCTATAGATGCTCTCATTCACTCAGAAACTTAAGGTCTCCAATCTCTACTTCCGGAGCCATTGAACGACCTTGCAAAAGCTTTTGTCACTTCTTTATGGTAGCCTCTAAACTTTTGGATAAAACCGCAGCCACTTTGCCTTCTTCATTATATCCCCCGACTTGCGGATATCCCTCCATGAATTTAGGTCCTTCGGTTCTCGCTCTCAACAATTTACCCATCCTCCTTTACTCGCTCTTTAAAAACTTGCTCGCGTGAGGAGGGTTGCAATGGAAGTAGGACGGCTGAATAAACATAAATGAGCACGATGATCGTAGGTAGATATCGTAGAGTGGGTATACGCATCGTAACGTAATAGAGAACGAAGTGGAACCGAGAAGGGTTTCGTGAGCATGACAGAGATACAAAGTTTGTGAGATTAATAGAACAATAGGAAGAGTATAACACATCCTAGCAGTTGTTTGAAATTTGGTGGCCGCAAAATAAATGTAAGCACGTTTAAACAACATATTATGGATTTTATGCAAAGTGAAGAGGTCAGCAGTCAACCAACTACGTCTCATTGTCATAGGTGGAATATCGGAGTATGAGTGAAGATCGGAGGTTTAATTATGGGACCGTTTGAGAATGAATGCGGGAGGATCATATGGAGATCGTGAAAGGGTTACGGAGTTTGTCAATATAATAATTTCACATAATGGATGGAGCTTATGGTTTAGAACTATATAAAAATGTGTTTTAAATGCCATTTGAAATGAATTTTTACACATACCTTGGAATCTTTGCCTTTTTTCCTTGGTCTTCAATTTGTTGCTCCTCATTGATATCTTGAATGCTCCATGTCTTCATTTTTTTGGTCCTCATACTGCATTTTATTTCATGATTATGGAAATAACATCCGGCTATACATTCTTTTGAAAACGGAGTGGTAGCCATGGGAGATCGCACTCGTCGCGGAAATCGGTGTCGGTTACAGAAACGGATGTCACTCGTGAAACCGATCATAGCTATTATTTGGGTGAATGGAAATGAACGGATGACAAATGACTAAATGGAAATTGTCATGAAAGAGAATTTTATTGGTAAAATGGAATGAAAAATGAAGTGAAATGGAATGAAGTGGAGTGAAATGAAGTGGAATGGAATGGAGTGGGTGGTCACAAGACTTGTGAAATGAAAGAGAGAGAGAGATGGGAAAATATAGGGTGTCGTGTGTTCCCGATTTTCACCCATTATTTTCCGTATAAGACCGCCAATTACCGATTGGTTTTCGTGGCTTATACAATTTTTTTTATTTTTTATTTTTTAAACCGAAAAGAACAAAAGCTAGGTTGGTGGAGAAGAAGAATTCTTCATACTGTACCTGATTGACAGAATTTTCTTGAAACATTTTGACAAATTCCTCTTTTGAGAGTGGCTTATGATAAATTTTCAATCTGTGGCCATCCACAATAAGAGGAGTTGAAACTCATCAATGGTCTTGATTCTTACCGCTCCATTGCTAAAGATCTTGTCAATCTCATATGGCCCAAGCCAATGAGTCCGAAATTTTCCTTGAAAATATTTAAACTTGGAATCAAATAATAATGCCCAATCTCCTTCTTGAAACTTCTTCTCTTTGATGTACTTGTCATGCCATTTAGCTCTTTGATGTTGAACTAGATCAGTCCTTAGAATTGCCTCTTGTCTAATCTCATCTAGCTCGTTCAAGCCTGCTCCATTCTATGCTTTTGGTCTTCCGATAAGTCCATCCCCAACCGAACTCGCTATCTTGAAGGTCTTGACTTGGAATCGAATGGGGAGCAGGGACTTCTTTCCCATAAACAAGTTCATAGGGAGAATGTCCCGTTGTATTTCTCCATGTAGTTCTCAGTAGGCCCACAAGGCTTCGGGAAGCCTTTCTGCCCAATCTCTTCTATGTAGATGAATAGTTTTGGTGATGATACTTTCAAGAACTTTGTTTGTAGACTCCACTTGACCATTTTCTTGCGGATGGTAAGGAGTAGATCTTCCGTGCTTGATTTTGTATTCTTCCATCAACTTCTCCACCAAGTTGGATGTGAATTGGCTTCCCGATCTCGTCACAATTTCCCTCTTGGAACACCAAAGCGAGTAAAAATATCCTCATAAAGAAAATGAACAATCGAATTTTCGATAGCGTATAATAATGCTTTGGCTTCTACCCATTTAGTAACATAATCAGTACAAACCAATATATACTTCTTTTGCTTAGATGGTGGATTAATAGGTCCAATGAAATCTAAAGCCCATTTTTTCAAAGGGTTCAATGAGTACTGTGATTTGCAATGGAATTTCATTTGAAAGGGTAGGTTTCTACTCTTTGGCGAGTACGTCACACCTTTTGACATATTGTTTTTGCATCTTTGAAGAGGGAAGGCCAATAATATCCTAAAGAGAGGATTTTATAGGCAGTCCTTTTTATCTCGAAAAGTGTATGCCGCATGGTTCATCATGACATGCCTTAAGAATATCGTGCATTTCATCTTCCCCGACACATCTTCTCGATCACAAGATCCGCCTCGTTTTAAAACAATTCGTTAGAAATCCATGAATATTTTGAACTCTCTCGAATAATTTTTTCATTTTTCACTTGGAAATAAATGTGAAGGTAGTTTCCACAGTAACCAAATAGTTAGCAATATCGCATACCAAGGAGTCTTAATAGTTACGCAAACAAGTATTCATCGGGAAACTTATCCTCTACAGGAGAATCTTCTTTAGTATTCTCGAATCCTAGACAAGAAATCAGCTATCGTATTTTGTTTTTCCCCGGTCTATCCAACACAAGTAATATTGAATTCTTGCAAAAGTAAGAGCCATCTTGTCACTCTGCCATTAGTAACAAGTTTGTTCATTAAATATCTAATTGCAGAATGGTCGGTATGAATAAAAGTTTCATAGCCTCTGTTATGTAACGTCTAAACTTATTAATTGCATGAACAACGGCTAAAAACTCTTTTTCAGATCACGGTATAGTTCAACTCTGTGGGAGTCAAATTTTTACCGGTATAATAAATGGCATAAGGAACTAAATCTTTTTGACCCAACACAGCTCCTAGAGCATATCTCGAAGCTATCCGTAGAAATATGGAAAGGGAGTTTCCAATTTGGTCCTCTCAAGATAGGTGCTTCATATATTCTTGTTTTCAAAGTTTCAAAGGCCGATTGACAATCGGGATCCCATTTAAATTCACGAGTCTTTTTGTAAAGCTAATTTGAAGAGTGGAGATGCTATTTTAGTGAAGTTTTCTATAAATCTTCTATAGTAACCCGATGAAATCCTAGAAAACTTCTAACATCTCTTTGACAATTTGGAATAGGTAACTTGGAGATGACTTCAACTTTTGATCTATCAACCTTAATCCCATCTCTCGAAATATGATGCCCCAAAACAATCCCTTCGATAAACATCATAAAGAATTTTTCATGGCTTAATGAAAGGTTTGTTTCTTTACATCTTATAAGAACTTTTTCCAAATTTTTCTAATGCCTCTTCAAAATGAATTACCATAAACTCGTAAAATCATCCATATAAACCTCTACACAATCATGGATTAGATCGAAAAAATTCCTAGTACTGCTCTTTGGAATGTTGTGCATTACATAACCCAAAGGAAGCACTCGAGAGGCAAAAGTTCCCCATGGACAAGTAAATGTGGTCTTATCTTGATCTTCAAAGCTACCCGAATTTGATTATAGCCACTAAAACCATCCAAAAAATGAAAAGTACTTTTTACTCGCTAATGTATCTAATACCCGATCGATAAAAGGCAAAGGAAAGTGATCCTTCAAAGTTGCTTTGTTCAATTCCCTCGTAATCAATGCATACTCTCCATTTACCATTCTTTTTTAGGTACTATAACCAAAGGAGAAACCCATCGGCTATCCGAAATTGGATAAATGAAGTTTACATTGAGTAGTTTTTTTGGAGCTCTTCTTTCACTATCTCTCTAAGATTTGGATTCATCCTTCTTTGAGGTTGTCTCGATTGGTCTACTTGTTTTCCTCAATATAGATATGATGGATGTCAAGTCTTAGGATCATATACATTTCATGTCGCATACTCCCCATGCAAATGCAGATGAGAATGTTTTTTGCAAGATTTTGATTAGTTCTTCTTGTTGTGACTTTTCCAAATGTTTGTTGATATTCAATGTTTTTCCTGGAAAAAATCTCAATAGTAGAACTACCAAACTCTTCCATAAAGTAAAGAGACATTTGTTTTGATGATAAATATTCTATGTCGATTCCAACTCGAAATTGTGTGGGGTCATATTCTCAAGATGTCTCAAAATTTTCTAATGTGTTCATAATTTGACTATCCTCACTGATTTCGTAAATGGTAAAGACTGAGTTGTATAGTGTCCCTCATCATCAACCCATTCATTATCTCCTACTTCTGTGATTGCTTATTTGGAGGATACAAATTGAATTTCTTTGTCGAATTACCATTAGAAATGTACATATCCCCGCATCTACAACTAATAAAAGCATCACTGATGGCTAGCCAAGGTCTTCCTAAGATAAGTAGGTGTCCTCCTAGATTACTCTTGGGAGTCAAAATCATAAAATCTAGTGATATTCCCAAGAATCTAAGGAGACCGAAATATCTTCTAATACACCATCCGGGTTTAATAATTGATCGATCTGCATAGTTGTGGTAAAGTAGGTGTAACAAGAAGGTTAGGAAGTTTTAGCTGGTCCATAGTCTCGTCTACTCATAATGTTAATAGTAGCCCCTAAGTCAATCAATGTATTTGGAATTTCTATCCCATTTATATGTGTCTTGACAATTGGACTTCCCGGATCTACATACTCGCATGGTAATTTTTCCCATCATGATATCTGCAATTTTTCCTACCAGGTGGATTCTTCTTGTATCTTTTAGTTTCCTTCCCCGGTCTTTTAAAACTCAACTCCTTTTATTGTTTTTGCTAGAATAGGAATCTCTCGAATGGCTTGTAGCAAGGGAATCTTGATACAAACATTCTTCAATTCATCTATAAAATCATATTTAGGCAACAAGATTTGTTTTTTCCACCCCCTTGTCAATTTGTAGTCTTTCAGAAAAGGAGGTGTAGATGAAGATGCAGAGTTGCTCAACTATAGGAGTTGTGGGTGTTAACTTTTCTTTTTTCTTTTTGAATGTTTGAATTTTGAAGAGATGCTTCCTCGGAACCCTCATTGATTTTAAGAGAGTCCTCCTCGAGGTATCTTGTTCTTGAATATCTATATAAGGTTTTTCTAAAACTCTACCAGATCCGAGTTGTACATCATTGAGAGGAACAATCATATAGGTAGGAAATTGTTGTCCTTCTACCATGTAAGTATTCTAGAGGATTTTTATCGTTAGGATTTGGCAATGGCTGAGCTAGAAGTTGATTTGTCTTTTGTTGGTATGGGAGCATGAGTTGAGGATTTGGATTTTGTTGAGAAGGTTGTTGTTGTGGAAATGGCAATGAAAGTTGTGGATTTAGGTTTGGAAGTTGTGGAGCTTGTTGATTTTGAAAAGATGGAGGATATTGATAAAATTGAGCAAATCTCCCATAAGGATTTTGAATCCCTTGTACCCATGGCCGATATGGATTTTGATGTTGGAGCCAAGGTTGTTGCCAAGGATTCCAATTTGGTGGGGTTTGAAGATTCATAGGGTTGTTAAACCCTTGAGTTTGTTGTCCCCGCCAAGGTCTTCTTGCAACAAAAACAAGAGAGATTCTACCGAATTTGGGTCTTCTTGAAAAACAACTTTGAGTCCAGGGAATTTAAGGACAATCCTTGATCTCATGATTCTCCGAGCAAATTATACATGTTTCTACAACTTTTGCATCCAAGGGACATTCCCTTAAAGCATGTTTTTTTCCTACATTTCAGCACAAAAGATGGCTAGAGCATCGATTTCTCGCTTTCTCGCTTGTTTTGGATTTTAAGGGTGTCTAGTTGTTCACTAAGGCTCCCTAAGATATCAGTTTTGAATTCATCAAGCATATTACCAATATCTCGCCCTACTTACTAATCCAATTGCAGATTTTTTAGCCCTAATAAGAGAAGGATCCCTAGGCCCTTTTCTCGTTTTAGATTTTCCTCTTGAGAGATGGACACATAGTTCTGTTATGTCACGAAGTGGAAGTTGAGAAATGTCTCCTTTTCCCCATCATGTTTAAAATATCTATCCATTCATCTCTAATGGCTTTTAATATGAGGGCTTTCAAGGTTTCATCATCTAAGTTGCTCATCTTTGCTCTTTTCAAGTTGTATTGAAATATTTCAAGTAAGTCTTCCAAATTTTCATCTTCTTTTTTGCATCATTTTGAATATCTCATCCTTGTGATTGGTGGGCATACAATAGTCCAAGTATCTATCCAAAAATGTTTGTTTCATATCATTCCAAGTCCTAATAGATTGAGTAGCTAATCCCATGAACCATTTCAAAGCAGCTCTCCCTTCAATGTTGAAGGAAACTAGCTTGAGTTTTTGAGAGTCTTCCATATAGTCATGGGTTCGGCTGCATGACCTTTCAAACTCAAACAGAAATGTTTCGTGATCCTCACTTCGCAATCCATAAAAGTTGGGGAGGACGGATGGTGAGATATTTTTCATTGTTGTATGAGTTTCTCATCAACTATAGGGAATCCAAACAGAGTTATCTCTTCTCCTATTTCTTCCATTATTATCTTCACCATTGTTGTCTCCATTGTTTCCTCCTCCTCTACCTCTTTACCTCTACCTCCAAATCCATCTATTATTTCCTCTCGCCATGATAGTTTCTTTGGAGTCCTTAAAGTCCTCTCGGTTCTTCTATCAAGGGAGGATGAGAGAGAGTCTCTTTGTTTTCTAAATGGGATTTAGTAGGTGGTATAGGAGAATCCTCTAATTCAAAGTTTGTTCCTTGAATTCCAAAAAATATTAAGGCTAGGGGTAGATGGTGGTGATTCTTGTCTATGCCTTGAAGAAGATGGAGTTGTAAAAATCGAACTCTTGGCTTTAGCTATAAACCTTCCCCTAGAATCTCTTGCTCTATGCATGCCATTTTTTCTTTTATAAAGTTGGGCTAATAATTCCCTTTCTGATCTTTCAGGTCACACTAGGTGCAAGAAGAGGGCATACTTAAGAAATTACTAAACCAATAACTCTCTTTCTCGATCCTCCGAGATCACACTAGGTGCAAGAGGAGAGCATACTTCAAGAAGTTATCAATTTTTTCCTTCTTTTATTATTTTGTTTTTGTAAGAAATTGGCTACCTAGTCACACTTCCCGGAAACGGTGCCAAAATGTTTGGTCAATTTAGTGTGTCCTAAATTGCTACATTAATTTATCAATCCCGGGATTCGTGAGTCGATGAAGTGTGGTGCACTATATGTGCAAGATAACCTATTTCTTATCTTTTTGTCGTTTTTAGTTTTCTAATGTGAGATGGAAATTCTAAAATAAAAACAAGTATGGTTATGATTGTTCAAGGCAATGATATCCTTTATAATGATTTACCAACTTGAAACTTAAAAAGGAATTTGAAACATACAATGACAAAACTTGAAAGGAAATGAAAATGTCTCGCTAACCTAGTAAATCAAAACAATGAACTATTGAGCATGAAAACCAAACTATCCTTCTACTTGTCTAAACACAAAAGAAACTATGCTTAAAGAAATACAAGAATTGCAACAAAGTAAATCTAAATCAAATTACATCAACTTATATTCGATCCCTCGCCATTAGTCCAAACTATGGATTTCAAGGTAACCATAAACAATTTGAGCAATGCTGATATCTAATTTGCGAGTAAAAAGAAACTAATATCAAACTACACACTCATACTTCAATCCCTCACCATCACCCGCCCGTGGCTTTCGGAGGTAAATCGAAAATGACATGAGCAATTTAATATATCTAATTTGTAGAAAAGTAAAATAATATCAAACTACACATTCATACTTCGATCCCTCACCATCACTCCAACTGTGGCTTTGAGTAACATCGAAAATTTCATGACAATTTTAATTTATCTAACTTGCGGAAAGTAAACTAATATCAAACTACACATTCATACTTCAATCCCTCACCATCGACTCCGAAATTTGTGGCTTTCGGAGGTAACTCGAAAATGTCATGAGCAATTTGATATATCTAAATATGACTACCGAAGCAAATGAGCAAGACTCGAAATAAACAAAACGTGCATGAAATTAAACAAAAACTAAGAAAAGTAAATTAGCGAAGCAGTAACAATATTGATTCCATGTCATTATTCAAAATATATGCAAATGCCTGGGCTTCCCTATTTGAAATCCGAAACAAGAACACTCGATTAGTTAACATAAAACATGAAAGATTATGGACATAAGTAAAGTGTAAAGCATGAAAGATTATAAACAGAGATGAAGCATAAATACCATGAAAGATGCAATGTATAAACACATGCATGCATAAATACCATGAAAGATGCAATGTATAAACACATGAATGACTTATGGCACAATGAGCTTAAAGAAATAAAAACAAGAAATATACAATAATGCACAAAACCTCAGCGTAGTAGGGTGTCTCCCTGCACCAGCCTTGACAATAGCCTTCAAGTACGAATTACGCTTTGAAACGAGTCTTCTTATATATTAAAATGCAGACATAACGTAGAGGTGATATTATGGCACAGATGGCAACGTAATTACATTACAGAGCTATCCGGAGGCTAATGGAGACTAATCTAATATGCGTATGCAAACACATTATTTATAACAAAGGAAATATAACTAATTCCCCTAAAGTTTATGCCGATAGAAAACACGTAAAACCATTACATCCGCAGATCTAGGATCATGGCCGCGTTGAGGAGTAAATCTATGAAGAGTGGATGTTGGATTCGGCTTATGGAGCCAGTGTACGGGTGTCGATGTGTCTCCCAGTAAGTTAGAAACGGTCATGCAAATCCTCACGTGATGAGAAACGCAGTCCCGTCACCGTGGGACTCTACGGTTGACTTCCACTTGGCCACCTTTGACCGCAGCATCTCCTTAGGGTGATTTTGCTTGAGCCAATAGGACGCGATCCATGTCCACACATCATTTCGACTTGCCCATGTGGCTCGTTTTTCTCGAAGACACACGTAACATGTGCTTTCACAAAATGGTCACGGAAAGTTGCAGAGAATTTCGATGAAAGTGGCAAGATTCCGCTGCCTAAATGAGCAAAAATCTAAATGAAACAACGAGACACAAAATATAGTTAAAAACCATTTTAGATGCTCTTTTGCAATTAATATACAATGATATTGACAACTTGGAAGGTTCAGGTGAGTGAAAAAGGTCTAGGAAGATGTATAAGAAAGATGCAGATTTGAGACTCAACAGTATTCATTATATTTTGTTTTCAGTCATATTTCCTTACCCTTTTCTCTTGCTTTTACCATGTGTGAAATACATTATTATTATCTTGAAACTTTCCTGTGAAGAAAATTTTTATTTTCTATCCACTATATACATACGTTTCTTGCCCAATCCCTAGAATTGACCTTATAGGGCAGACTGACATACTCAAATTTGTTCATTAAGGAAATATAATGCATTCATTATATGTTGTTTTGACTTTTGAATCAAGTATCCTTGCCCTTATTTATTTATTTTTACCATGTGCCTAATTATTTATTATCATCTCTAAAGTTGGCTTGAAAGTAGTATGTTCTTTGGTAGCTGCTACATATGCACAACATATGTTCAATTCCTAGGATTGATATTATGGGGCAGACTGGCATCTGATAAAATATGTTCATCAAGAACTATAATGTATTTGTCATATGTTTTCTTGTTTCAGCTATCCTTTCACTTTTTTATTGTTTTTACCATGTCCTTGATTAATTATTATCATCAAATTCAATTTCCTATGATGTATCCATGTGGGGTGTCACCACTTAATCTCTCATGTTGGATGCAAAGCCTTCACTGGTTGAAAATAAAAATGAAACTTGGAAGAGTTACCACTGTCACCTTGGCACCCTCTTCCCTCACTTTAGGTTTATTTACAATCACCACAAGGAGCTTCCCTATATCTAATCAATGTGTATGACATAGAGAATAGATAATGGAATCTACTCTCTCTCTCTCTCTCTCTCTCTCTCTCTCTCTCTCTCTCTCTCTCCACACACACAACCTAAACAAGGAATTGAAATTTGTATTAAACCTACCTCTCTCTCTCTCTCTCTCTCTCTCTCCACACACACACAACCTAAACAATGAATTGAAATTTGTTTTAAACCATGAATACCCAGACTTAGAAATTTATTTGTATTAAACCATGAATACCCATATTTAGAAAGTTATTCAGAAGACCATGAATACCCAGATTTAGAAAGTTATTCAGAAGTGGATAAAATGCAAATCTTTTTGAAAATTATTTCCAACAAAAATGGAAGAATAGAAAACATATAAATCTATTCTATACATATGTTGTTATGAGGTTCAAGTATTAGAAAATGTATAAATTTGTTTTAGGCCTTACACTTATCATTTTCCTGTAGACACTACATGGCCACTATTGAGGAGGTGGTTAGTAATACACTACCATAAGGGTATAATGCGAGGGAAATAGTGTGTCCATAAAATAACCATTGGATGCATCTAAAGACTGAATCACTTGTGCCATCGAGATATGTTTGGTAAGTGGAACAAAAAAATGTTGAAATTCTTTCATGTACTATGGGGGATAACATGGAATTCAAATTTATTTGAGTCTCATTAGTATGAAATACAACATGAGTGTAATATAATCTCAATTAATATATATGCAAAGTTGGAATATAAGATAATTCTATTAATGTCTCACTAATGACTACAAAATTAGGTCAATGGGACTAAATTGTACACCTGTATGAATACAATGTAGGAGTGTGAGTGCAACAACTAGAAAGTGAAGTTGAGCTTGGAAAATGGAACTAGATACCTGCATATTGATGGTGCTACTCAATTATTGAGTAGTGAAGGCCTAGATTCTATTTCAGTTGATGTCTTTTTGGTGTTCAGAATACATGCATATGTTTCTAGTATGCTTAATGTATATCTGGCCCCTAAAAAATAGGCCTATGCTACTCACACCTAAACCACAGGAGACCATTTACATGTTCACAAGATTTGTTTTTCATTTATGTTTTGTGATCAATACCTAAGCCATAAAATAGCTTAAGTATGTTTAAAAAAACTAAAAATCATTCAAATAAAATGAACATGAAATACAAGTTTGAAACATCAAAATTCAAATCAACGAAGGAATAATAGAGCATATTCTCAAAATTTCCATAATTATTAATCAAGGAGCACTCTCCATTAGGCTTAGCTCAACATCTTTGTTACATTTTCACCCATTATTTGGTACATAAATGGAGGGACGACACCATGATTTGTGGCAAAGAAATTTTAGAGTAGACGATCTCCCTAGTAAATAAATATTTTTGTGGGAACTGTTACTACATAGATTATCAGTCTTCGAAAGGTTTAACAATATGCTAGAGGATCACGACAGGAAAATTTCACATTTTCACCTCAGTATGAGCCCCCACTCTTTAGGCCAACTCCTAAAATTCCATGGGAGGCTTTTCTACATTATCAAAACACACTACCAAAATATTGATAGACGAGTGCCTATAAATATTTAGTGGATGATGGGATTAAGAGTTAGTTTATAAAATTGCAAAACTTGAAAATTATATTCCCAACAAATTACAATGAGGACAAATAAAATAGTGAAATAAGCCTTGTAAATGCAATAAATTGAGTGTAAGACAACCCTTACTAATTAGGAGAATTATTATTATTGATTATGCCCTCGATATATATAAAAAATGTTTCTTCTTACTGTTTTGGACTTTTAAGTTTGATTTTTTTTAGAAAATTGCATGACAAACAAGTTTGGGCCCCACTTTAGGGCCTGTATTGTTCTCTTCTAATTAATTTCCAAAGGGAGATAAAAGTAGCCTATCCAACCCCATAGTCTATACTCAATTATATAATAGCAACCCATTATTCAATGTTTTGGGTTAAAAATGGGTAAATTAGGGTAATTGGATGAAAACTTGTGAAAGAAGCCATAATTGGGGCAAAGTGGAGGGAAAATTGTTAGCCTCTCAAATTAAATTTAGGAAAAGAGACCCTAAAGGGAATATACACATAAGAGAGAGGATAATCATTTCTCTCGTTATGAATTGTGGATCTTTTTTATTTATGAGTTTAGGCTTTGAGGGTTTAAGACCCATTTTTTCTTTTATTGGTTTCGGTGGTGAAAGATCGTACCCTAGCCAATATCTTCTCTCTCTCTCTCATTTTTCTAGCTTAATTTTTTTAGGCACCTTTCATCTAATTTGGAAAGAAAGGAAGGGTTTTGTGGAGTTATTAATATGAGGAGCAATTCAGTGGCACCAATATTTGTCTAAGATAGTTTAGGGCAGAAAAACATTATTTTGGGCTACAGGCGGTTCTTTGGTTGTAGCATAAGCCTGTTAAGGCCAGCTCATGGCAACAATGGTGTAGTGATTTGGCACATAGGTATGACTGAGGTAGTTTTATGGCAACAAAGTCGTTTTGGGTAGCAAAAAACTTCTATGTGGCCATGGATTCATCCAAAGAAGAGATCTAGGCAAAAACTTGTCCTATAGAACACTTCTAAACCATAACTTGTGGCTGTGTAATATTTTAGTTCTCAAATTCCTCTAATGTGCATTAGACAAAAATTATGTTAAAATTTTGTTAGAAGCATTTAAGATGGTCGTTTGTAAGACAATATCTACACCTATAATAAGGTGACTTGAAGTTATTAACCATGTTTTACTCTAAACTAACATATGCATCTATGTATAAAAAATTGATGTGGATTTTGACTTATCTGAAAACCATTAAATGGAATTATAGAAAATCACATTTATAAATCTATTAAAACTACCAAGGTTGATTTTTGAGTGACAATCAGGATAATTTTGACATATGTGAAGGGTACTCTAGAGTATAGAATTAATCACAATATAGGGTAGATGAGAGGCTTTCTAACTTACAAGGCATGTATATTTGGTCACTAAGGTTTTTTATCCTATCATCATAAACCAATGAAAGAATTTATTTTCTCTACTAAAACAAAGTATAAGGTAACAATTATTGTATCTTGTAATATAGTTTGGCTGAGGAGGGTACTTGCAAGTCACACAAAATTGTATTATGACACTTCATAAGGATAAGTGGAGCCTTTCGAAACTCACAAATAATCCTATTTTTTTAACAAGTGGAAAAATCATATGGAAGTGCTTTTCCATTGTATTCAAACATTTTAGCTAGATTGTAGATTCTGGGAATATTTCAGAATTTGATAGACATGAATGAGGTCAAAAAATTGACTTCACTATTGTTTGTCATATTCCTAGAATTTGCAACCGGTTTTATTTAATATATTATATTCAATAGTTGGTTGAGAATTAAGAAGCGAAACTATAATTGTTGGGTGCAGGAATTACACTTAAGAAAACTCGTCAACACTTAATTTGTGAACCCGGGGGATCCGTAAACTTAGAGACGAAGCACAGGAAATGCCAGAGATGGCACGAGTCTTCCTAATATAAATCCCTACTTTATTTAAAGGAATATTGTAGAATAAAATTAAAAAGAGAAAAAAAGGCAACATGAACCATCAAAATAATCTAAGACTAGAACAAGGAAGAATGCATTTGCAAGAGGGAATTAAAGATAAAAGGAAATCACTCTAGCTAATTATTGTTTAACTACTGAGTATGTCTTTTTCTTTAGTAGAGACACTTAGCAGTCTCATCAGATGGGCCCTTAAACCTGCTCCTTTAGAGATTTCCTTCTTGCCCTAATCTGTCCTGCACTTTCGCAGTCTGCTTGCACTAGTGCATGAACAAAGATTTATGCAGAAGGTATAAATGGTGTCTTTACTAAAGGATTTTTACTTCATGCAAGGGCTTGAAATTTTCCAGGTTCAAAGCACTCAGATCCCGTGGCAAGAAACTAGTTCTTGCACCGAATCTTAGCTTCCTGCACTTAGCATTTAATTCTTAAAATGAGTGCTTAATTATTGCAAGTGCTATTATACTGTTAAATCAAATTTCACACATAAAAAGTGAATGTTTCTAATCTTAACGGAGTGCAGGAATAATGAAACAATCAACATACATTTATCCTGTCATAAGCATTTAATGAAAGAAAGAAGATTACAGGAAGCAGACTAAGAAGGCTTGCTACATCACACCAATGTGCACTGGTGCAGGTTCATTTCTCCTGCTTGGACCAGGTAGGGAAAACCAATCAAACAGAATTGTAGAAAAGGAGATATCACACCAATGTGCACTGGTGCAGGGTTATTTCTCCTGCTTGGACCAGGTGGAGGAAAACCAATCTGAAATCAAGTGCAGGAAAGGAAATTGCAGGAAAATGAAATTTATCTACTTCACACAACTGATCTGCTTTCACTCAGACAAGAATGCATGTGCTTAAAATTAAATCATACTTGACAATGTAAACACAAATTATAGGAAAACAGAAAATGGGGTAAAAGTGCTGGGTTGGCTAGGCCCTAGCCAACTAGCGTGCTTCCCTTTTTAAATAAAAACGCTGCTCAGTACCTTAATCAATTCATCAGCTCAAATATAGAAATGCAATTTGTGAAACATGAGGCGGAACTCCCTTTTATCAATTCACTGAGGCAAGTACATACATTAATACATCGTCCAGCCCAGATTCAGGCGATAACAAAATACAACAACCTGTTACTACCTCTCTGACTGTGTCTCTATTCTCTTCTTCTATTAAAAACCTTCTTTTTTTAGTCCTATTTACATTCTACATTATATAGATCTTTGGCCAAAGGCCAAAATATATCATTCAACCGATTACATAACCAAATGAAGAATTTAGCTTTTTTGCCTTCAAAATTAAACAGTTAGCAAAACTGGTCGTAGCCAATCTCTAGCTTTCGTCCTTCATAGATTCGGTCTCGACTGCCTTGGGATCGATCTTGCTGTTGTGGCTGAAGCTGCTCAAAACAAGGTGGTGATCAAGGAGGTTCGGATCTACTGCAAGGATTTGTTGTGCTGGAAATGGTGCAAGATCCGATCCTACACTAGGATCAGCGGTCAGGGTAAGTACTCTAACTACCAAATAAACATTGGAGATATCGATAAGTTACAAAGAGTGATTAAAAGTAAGAAATCATGTAATAAATGATCAATTTATGCTAAGTTGAATTAAAAATATGAAAAATAAATTTTATACGAAATACGTCACCGTGCTTGGACTGGTGCAATATGAGGGTGCATAAAAGAGGTGAAACAACGGTAAATGGTTATGATTTAGGAAGGGGAAAATGGCACAAAAAACAAAAAATTAGGGGGCTAACATCTTCCCATCCCTAAGATGTTGTGTGTCCTCACACAACTCTTTACCTTTTCAAAAAACCTTCAAAACTTTGAGCATTCCAGCTCAATCCTGCTCTGACATATTAACATCAGCCTACAATGTTTCAGACTTCTTCTTTCTGATGTTCTTTAGTTTCTTTTTCACCTTTTTAAGTCGCTTGAAACATCGCGCAACTTGATACTTCCAAAATCTAACTTCTACTTTCTTTTTCTGGATCTCCACAGTTAATTCTTCTTTACTCTGTTCTTTATCCTCCTGCACTTTAGCAATGAGCTATTCTAAGTTCTGCACTTGAAGCTCTAGTTCAACTATCCGAGCAGCAAGAGTTACCAAATCTTCTTCTTCTTTTGTCTCAACAAGGGGCGGTATCTTCTTTAGGGACCTCAGTATCCCTAAGGGTTTCAACAAACACTTCTTCTTATTCTTCTTCTTCTTCTTCTTCTTGCACTAGTGCAGAAGGGGATTCAACGTCCTGTGAGGACTGTGGTTCTTTCTCTGCACTAGATTCTTCATTCTTTTTCTGGGGCCTTTTAATGAAATTGGCCAACAGAGTGTCATCTTCGACCTCTACAAATTTTGTTGCGTCCGCAAGGACTGACAGGTTGTCTTCTTCGGGGATCTATGCCTGTACTCGTGGCGTAGAAGGAATCTCTTCAACAAGTGCACTAGCTATCTTCTTATTTGGAGATGGGGCCCTTTTTTCTATTCATTTTTTAGGTCGTTTCCTTTTTGCACCGGTGTAAGAAGGATTCCCCTTTACATTCTTACTCGGACCCTTGCTTGTGCTGGCAGGGTCCTCTGTCTCTTTTCCAGCAACTGTCTTTTTGTGTAGCTATTTTAACAACGCCTCCCAGGTCATGCCTTTAACTTCTAATTGTTTCTGGACCAAAATATTTATCAAGCCGTGGTGATATAACTTCTTTTCGGCCTAGTCTACCCGTCTGTCTGGCACACCTTAGCCATTTTTTCCAAGCTCTTAAGAAAAAAATGGGGGAAATTAATCCTCTGCCAGGCATGCCAGCCAGCTTCGAAATGCTGCAACATTCTAAAATGGTACACAAAAGTGAGGGAGTACCTTCCCTCACAGTTTACAAATTTCTGTAGGATGAAAAGGAGGTCCCGCCACTGTCCCAGCAGGGCACTGCGCGGAATTTCTTTCTTCGAATCTACCTTCATCCTCTTGTCGATGACAAAACACTACCATCATTTCCTTTCTAGTTTCTGATTTTTAAACCACTGCTCACCAGTATTTTCCAACCCTGTCGCTGCTGCTATAAATTCTTTCGTAACCTCAAATTTTAGAGGCCCAATTTTTACTCGGCCATTTTTGAAACATCTGGAAAACTGTGGGGCCACTTCACTGTTGTGCCCATCAAAATTTTGACAGAATTTAAGAAATCTCGAGTCTCACAATAGTGCAAGACTATTGTGATAATCAGCAGTATGTTCTACCCTACTGAGAGACGAAGGTTCGCTTCGAACAGGCGACATCACTGCTTAATGGTTATTAACAGTCAAGAATTTACATGCAACACCAGAAAATTGGTTCTTATAGATAGGGATCCAACTGTCCACCATCCCTTCCATCTTATCACCCATTGATTCCACTGAAATAATCGTGGATGCGCGACATCTTTGAGATTGTGTCGAACTGGTACTTGCGGTGGTGTTTTAACGGCTAGGTGAGGTAATCATTATGAGTGAAGGAAATCTAGGATTATGGCGGAAAGGGGAAATTATATCCAAGAAATGATTAAAAACTTCTACACTCCTTCATAATTCAAAAAAAAAACTTTAGCATTCATTAAAAAATGATCATGATTCTTAACTTAAAAACACCTTGTACTTTAAACAATTTTCTCCTAATTAATATGATAGCACAAGTACTCATCGACTAAGTGAAAGGACTTCTTATAAACTTTCATGATGACCAATTTCCTATGACGTATGCTATGAAAAGAACAAATTGTACTATTTTTCTGACATGGTGCATGTTTGCACCAGTCTGCTTGCACCACTTAAACTATGCTATTCTACAGGTACCATTCTGCTTGCATTATTATATAGGACAACATGCTTGTACTAGTGCAAGCATAATATCTGAAAAAAATAGGGAATTTAAGTAAAATATAGGCTAGACTTCCAACATAGCTTCCTCAACTTATATTGGAAATTTGCTTTGCCCTTTCTTGATGCTTCAGAGCATATCCTTTTTCTCTTTGTGCACGAGATCCTGCAATGAACTCATGAGGGAACAAAGAAGTGGTAAAAGGGAAATTTCAGAATGGGAAGGAATTTTGTTATAGGGATTCTAGGAATAGTACCACAAGAGGTGATAAACAGAAGTGGGATAGGGAAAAAAATTCAAGGGTAAAGTGGGGTTTTTATGAAACGGACAGGGTAAATTCAGAAGAATATGAGAAGGTTAATCATTCTAGGATTGAAGAAGAAAACTGAGGGAATATTATGAAAGTGGAATATGAAGAAAGGCATAAAATTTTCTAGAAGGTCTTCCTGCACTGGTGCAAGAAGACTAACTGCAGCGAGAATTAAGCGTTACTTGAATAAAGATATCCAAGCTAATTACCCCAATTGTATAAAGGTTGGTTCTGCTGAACCTGCTTTTACGTGGTGGTCACTAGAAAATCTAAAGATCAAGCAACATTCTCTTTTTATTAGAATTTTTTGATCTTCCTACCAGAAAACTGGTTTTCAGGTTGATCCTTTTGCAATCATGTCAACGAACTGATTTTCATAATTACAGGAAAATATTTTTTCTTTACTTTTTAATAAAAAAAAATTGTATTTTAATTTTTTCTTTTTTTTTTTAAGAAGAATAAGAATTCATGTTTTCAAAAGGTTGGTATTACCATTCACCACTATCGTCTAGAATTGATGTTGGACTTGCTGTGTAAAATCTTTCCTGGCAAGTGGCTGAAAATACTTCTTTAATCTATGTCCATTTACCAAGAATATTGAATTTTTTCCATCAATAGTTTTAACTTCTAGTGCACCATTCTTGAATACATAGATCACTTCATAAGGTCCCATCCAACGTGTATGGAATTTCCCTTTAAAAAATTTAAATCTAGAATCATAAAGGAGCACCCAATCACCTGGTTGGAATTGTTTTTTCTGAATAGACTTTTCATGCCACCTTTTATGTTGCTGCTGAATTAGTATGTTCTCCTAAATAACATCCCTATGAAATTCATCTAACTCATTTAATTGGAGAAGATGTTGCTGTTGTGCCTCAGAGAGATCTAGTCCTAACTGAATTGCAGTTCTAAAAGTTTTGATCTGGAATTCAATTGGTAGCAGAACCTATTTTCCATATACCAGCTCATATGGTGTATGTCCCATGCTATTTCTCCAAGTGGTTCTGTATACCCACAAAGCTTCTGGTAATCTTTTATCCCAGTCTTTCCGATGCATATTTACTGTCTTTGTAATGATGGACTCGATCACTTTGTTTGTAGATTCCACCTAGCCATTTTCTTGCGGGTGATACGGCATGGATTTCCTGTGCTGGATCTTGTATTGCTCCATCACACCCTGTACCAGATTAGAAATAAACTGTGGACCATTTTCAAAAACAATTTCTCTAGGCAGACCAAATCTAGTAAAGATTTCAGTAAAAAGAAAATCAATAACAACGTTTTCTAAAGCAAAGGAAACAACTTTAGCTTCTACCCATTTTGTAACAAAATCTGTACAAAAAAAAATATGCTTTTTACTTAATGACATTGGATTTATTGGCCCTATAAAATCAATAACCCACTTTTCAAATGGCTCAATCATAAATTGGGGGCATAAAGGCATTTCATTGGTTTGAATAGGTTGGCCCACTCGTTGACAACTATCACGTCGCCTGGCATATTGTTTGGCATCCTTAAACAAGGCCAAAAGTAACCAGCACACAATACTTTATATGCAGTCTGCTTATCAACGAAGTGGCCTCCACAAGGTTCATCATGACCAGATTTCAATATGTAAAACACTTCCTCCTCTCTTACACATCTATGGATAATCAGATCTGGACTAGTCTAAAAGAGATCTCTTTGAATCCAGGAGTATGCAGCACTTTTCTGAATAATATTCCGCTTTTCACGAGCGGACAAGTGGGATGGTGTTTTCCCAGTAACCAAGTAATTAGCAATGTCAGCAAACCACGGAGAATCTGTTGACATAGCAAAAATATGTTCATCCAGAAAATCATCATTAACAGGAGTTTCTTCACCAGGATTATCTAATCTAGAAAATAAAATCTGCTACAACATTATATTTTCCTGGTCTATCAACAATAGTAACATTAAATTCTTGCAAAAATAGCAACCACCTAGTCACTCTACCGCCAGTCAATGGTTTTTTCATCAAATATTTAATCGCAGAACGATCAGTATGTACAAATACTTCATATCCTATAATATAGTGCCTGAACTTATTAATTTCAAAAATTACAGCTAAAAGCTCTTTCTCTGTAACTGTATAATTTAATTCAGCAGAAGACAAATTCTTACTAATATAATAAATAACATAGGATTGTTTATTTTCCTCTTGTCATAAAGTTGCGCTAATAGCCAAATCTGAAGCATCAGAGGAAATGTGAAAAGGCAGGGACCAGTTAGGACCAGTTAGGTGCCTGTACTAACTTTTCCTTCAATGTTTCAAAATATTGTTGGCAAGCTGTGGACCAACAAAATTCATTATCCTTAGCTAGAAGTCGGAAAAGAGGGGCAGCTATCTTAGAAAAAATTTCCATGAATCTTCTATAGTAACCAGCATGTCCTAAAAAACCTCTTACTTCCCTTTGAGTTTTGGGTGCAGGAAGATGCAGAATGATTTCAATCTTTGCCAGATCAACCTGGATACCTTTACTAGAAATCAAATGGCCAATTATGACTCCTACTTTGCACATTGATCTACATTTCTTGTCACTCAATGCGAGATGGGCTTCCTAACAATGGAGAAGTAATTTCTCCATATTTTTGAGAGCTTCCTGAAAAGAATCACCAAACACAGAAAAGTCATCCATATAAATTTCTACAAATTCTAGATCAGCAAAAATGGCCAGGACTGCCCTTTGAAAGGTAGCTGAGGCATTACATAAACCAAATGGAAGCACTTTACAAGAAAATGTACCCCACAGACATGTAAAAGTAGTTTTATCTTGATCTTCGGGTGCAATTTGTATCTGGTTATAGCCACTGAAGCCATCCAAAAAGGAAAAATATTTCTTTCCTGCAAGGGTATCAAGCACCCAGTCAATGAAAGGGAGAGGAAAGTAATCTTTAAGAGTGGCTTTGTTTAATTCTTGATAATCAATACAAATACACCATCTTCCATATTTCTTAGGTACTACCACTAATGGAGAGACACACTGACTGTCGGAAATAGGATTGATAAAACCGACATCCAAGGGTTTATGTACTTCTTCCTTCACAATATGTCTTAGAGCTGGATTCATTCGCCTTTGGGGTTGTCAGACAGGTCGGGTTCCTTCCTGAATATAGATATGATGTGCACAAGTTTCAGGAAGAATACCCTTCATATCTTCATATCCCTGCTAAAGGCATGACAGCCATGGGAGTGGTCAAATGCAGCAGTACAGAAGAATGAGAATCATGATTATCTTGAAAATCTAGGCTGAAAATTTGGCTCAATGGCTCAAAATTAGGCATAATGTCTAGATTATTCAGGAAATCTTGAATCTCATCTTCTTGTGAAGACCTAGTATAATGATGGATAAGGGAAATGGGCTGAGTCTCCTCATCACTTCTTTGATCCGAACATAAAGTATCTCGAAGGTCCTGAATCGATCTAGCAAGGGGGTATAAGGTAACTCTCTTCCTAGAATCTCCATGTGAAATATACATATCACCAGAACGACATCCAATAAATGCATTGGTTGTAGCAAGCCATGGTCGACCCAAGATCAATTTTTTTCCTCCTACTGGGTTCTTTGGCTAAAGCACAATGAAATCATTAGGATATTCCCAAGAATCTAATGAGATGATCACATCGTCCAATACTCCTTCTGGCTTAATTTTAGATCTATCTGCTAATTCAAGCACAGTGGGAGTAGGGCGAAGATGAGATAACCAAATTTGATCCATGGTTTGCTTAGTCATGACATTAATGGCTGCCCCTAGGTCTATAAGAACATTAGAGACAAGGACATTACCAATCTGAACTGAGACAGCAGGGTTTCCAGGATCAGTGTATTTTTCCATAGACACACATCCCGTCATCAACTCTGCTGCCCTACCAACAAATTGAATGGTTTGGGGTTCCAATCTCTTCCTCCTGGGTTTCTTGAGACAGAGTTCCTTAATAATATTGGTACAAATGGGGATCTCTTTAATGGATTGAAGCAAAGGTATCTTAATGGAAGGGAAGTATCTAAAAAATAGGCTCACTTATTTCCATTACTAGCCTCTATGGGAAGGGAGGTTGGTTGGAAGAAGATGGCAAGGATTCAGAGGGTAAGGGTTGCTTAGTGACAACTTCCAGAGAATGGTTAAGAGTTTCCTATTCTCCTTTCTCTTCAACAATCACTATAGGTTGCTTATGATTATATGATGTTACAGTCCTTCCCAATCTTAGTTGAATATCATGAACCCCAACTGGAATAGACTGGTACTCGAATGGTAAAGGTGGGTTTGTTACATAGATAATTTTCACTACTTTATTATTGTTAGGATTGTGCATAGGTTGAGCAGGAAACTAAGGAGGTCGAAAGGGTGGAGATAAAGGCAACAATGGAGTAGACTGACTCGAAAGTTGAGGCATTGAATAAGGTGTATGCGTAGATGGATATGACTGCATAGGTGGCTGGTAGGAGTACGGAGAATGAGTGAGCCCTCTCCAACATTGTTGCCATGGTTGAGAAGGTTTCCCATGCTGATATTGATTCCCATACTGCCACTTCTGATTAGTGTTAGGATAAGAAGCATGTGCATTATAACCAAAATAGTGTGGAGAAAATTCAGGAGCCATACCTGCACCTACCTGAGGCCAATTCCTTCTTGCTCCCATAGCATACAAGTATTCAGCTTCAGATTTTCCCCCTGTAAATGCAGCTTTAAGTCTTGGTATAGAGGGACATTTTTCTGTGACATAGCACACTTATTAGTTTCTTTCAAATTAATAGGACACTCTTTAGGAGGATGCTTGTCTCTACATTTAGGACATAAAATACATAATGAGTCTATTCCTTCATGAGGTTTTGCTGAAATTTTAAAGAGTCTAACTGTTTGGTAACAATATTCATTATATCAATTTTCATGTTTTCCATTTTATTTTCTAGTCCAATAATCATAGCATCAGTAGATTCAGTTTTTCTATTTCTATTTCAAGTTCCTCTACCGGATCTATATTCATTTCTTGAAAATTTCCTGCATAATTCACAAATTTGTTCAAAATTTTGTTGAGAAATATCACCTTGTCCTAACAGATTTAAATTATTTCTAGCATTATCAGTAAGTCCTCTAAAGAATGAGGTTCTAATAGTACTGGGATCAAACTTAAGTTTCGACCTTTGTAACATATACATAAATATTTCTAGGTAATCTTCAAGAGTTTCATCATCATCCTGTATGATTGTAAAAATCTCATCCTGCATGTCCCGAGTTTTGCAATATTCTTGATATTTAGACAAAAACACTCTTTTAATCTGATCCCAAGAGGTTATAGTGTTTCCTCCCAACCCCATAAACCAGCGTAGAGCTGAATCCTTAAGAGTAACAGGAAATAATATTAACTTATAAGCGTTAGTTAAATAATCATAACTTCTACATAGAATATCAAACTCGAATAGAAAAGAGTCAGGATCTTCATGAAATTTACCATGGAAATGAGGGAGAGCTGATGGTCGAATATTCTTCATTTGCACCATAGTATTAGGATCCATAATTGGAAACACAAAAGTGGATTGTTTTTCACTTACCTGGTTTTCACAAGTCCTTTCCAAATGATCTTCATGGTCCACCATTGTTTCCCTTTTACTTGTACCACTCTCAACAGGCTGAACCACACCTGAGCTATTGTCACCAGAATCCAGGTGGATTTTTCCTGCGTGATGGGTTTGAACTAGATTGGGCTTCCTGCTTACAGAAGGAGACCCAATATGAGATTTTTTTTCAAAATTCTTTTGGTCCTTCGTGGGCTTCGAACCCTTACCTTTTATAGGCATTCATTTCAAAAAAAGAAAGAAAAATAACAAACAAATTCTAGTAAAAATGTTGTTAGAAATCAATTAACACCAGTAAAATTCCTTCAAATAAGATTTTCCAAAAAATACTGCAAAAATAAAGAAAAAATTACCTCTATTGTATAATCAGAAAATTCTTACCAAATCAAATCTCCTCCCCGGCAACGGTGCCAAAATGTTGGGTGCAGGAATTACACTTAAGCAAACTCCTCAACACTTAATTTGTCAACCCGGGGGATCCGTAAACTTAGAGACGAAGCATAGGAAATGCCAGAGATGGTATGAATCTTCCTAATATAACTCCCTACTTTATTTAGAGGAAGATTGCAGAATCAAATTAAAAAGAGAAAAAAAGGCAACTTGAACCATCAAAATAATCTAAGACTGGAACAAGGAAGAATGTATTTGCAAGAGGGAATTAAAGATAAAAGGAAACCACTCTAGCTAATTATTGTTTAACTACTGAGCATGTGTTTTTCTTTAGCAAAGACACTTATCAGTCTCATTAGATGGGCCCTTAAACCTACTCCTTTAGAGATTTCCTTCTTGCCCTAATCTGTCCTGCACTTTCGCAATCTGCTTGCACTAGTGCAGGAACAAAGATTTATGCAGAAGGTATAAATGGTGTCGTTATTAAAGGATTTTTACTTCATGCAAGGGCTTTAACTTTTCTAGGTTCAAAGCACTTAGATCTCGTGGCAAGAAACTAGTTCTTGCACTGGATCAGAACTTCCTGCAATTAGCATTTAATTCTTAAAATGAGTGCTTAATTATTGCAAGTGCTATTATATTTTTAAATCAAATTGCACACATAAAAAGTGGATTTTTCTGATCTTAATAGAGTGTAGGAATAAAGAAACAATCAATATACATTTATCATGCTATAAGAATTTAATGAAAGAAAGAAGATTGCGAGAAGTAGACTAAGAAGGCTTGCTGCATCACACCAACATGCACTGGTGCAGGTTCGTTTCTCCTGCTTGGACCAGGCAGGGAAAACCAATCAAACAGAATTGCAGAAAAGGAGATACCACACCAACATGCACTGGTGCAGGGTTATTTCTCCTGCTTGGACCAGGTGGAGGAAAACCAATCTGAAATCAAGTGCAGGAAAGGAAATTGCAGGAAAAGGAAATTTATCTACTTCACACAATGGATCCACTTTCACTCAGACAGGAATGCATGTGTTTAAAATTAAATCACACTTGACAATGTAAACACAAATTACAGGAAAATTGGAAATGGGGTAAATGTGCTGGGTTGGCTGGGCCCTAGCCAACCAACGCGTTTCCCTTTTTAAATAAAAACGCTGCTCAGTGCCTTAATCAATTCATCAGCTCAAATATATAAATGCAATTTGTGAAACATGAGGTGGAGCTCCCTTTTATTAATTCACTGAGGCAAGTACATACATTAATACATCGTCCAGCCTAGATTCGAGCAATAACAAAATACAACAACCTGTTATTGTCTCTCTTGTTGTGTCTCTGTTCTCTTCTGCTATCAAAAACCTTTTTTTTTTAGTCATATTTACATTCTACATTATATAGATCTTTGGCCAAAGGCCAAAATATATCATTCAACCAATTACATAACCAAACGTAGAATTTAGCTTTTCAGCCTTCAAAATTAGACAATTAGCAAAACTGGTCGTAACCAATCTCCAACTTTCTTCCTTCACAGATTCGATCTCCACTGCCTTTGGATCGATCTTGATGTCGTGGCTGAAGCTACTCAAAATGAGGCGGTGATCAAGGAGGTTGGGATCTGCTGCAAGGATTTGTTGTGCTGGAAATGGTGCAAGATCCAATCCTGCACTAGGATCGGCGGTCACGATAAGTACTCTAACTACCAAATAAACATTGGAGATATCGATAAGTTACAAAGAGTGATTAAAAGTAAGAAATCATGTACTAAATGATTAATTAATGCTAATTTGAATTAAAAATATGAAAAATAAAGTTTATAAGAAATATGTCACCATGCTTGGACTGGTGCAAGATGAGGGTGCATAAAAGAGGTAAAACAACAGTAAATGGTTATGATTTAGGAAGGGGAAAATGGCAAAAAAAAGAGAAAATTAGGGGGCTAACAATAATATTGTGAAATTATTGTAATAAAAATTATTTTGATTTAGTTATTTTACAGCTTTGGGAATATTAATCATTCCATAATAATTTTAAAAAATGAACCAAATAGATAGAATGGTTTAATCTCTTGGTTTGTAATTTTTTTTACTCTTATGAGAAAAAAATATATTATAAATGTTTTACATATGCTTTACCAACTATCAAAATATATACTAAAGTTTACATATAGTGTTGAGGTTCATTATTATGAACTTAGCATACCTCTATTGGGCATTATGTTCCTCCAATGTGAAGGCATATGCATGTGTACAAATAGAAGCATGAATACCTAGATGTGGTGAGTGAGTTGTATTAATTTTTACATTTTAAATAAAAGCCATGTTTTCCTGCTTACAAAATTTTCCATGGCAGGAATGAGTTCAAAAATAAATACAAAGAGTATAATGTTGATACCAAAGGGGTATGCTCGATTCAAAAACAATAGCTATAAGTTATATTCCTTGTTGTGTGATTTCATTTATACACAGATCAACTATGGCAAACCTACTCTTGTTGGCCATTGAATATGTTTTGCATGTCTGAAGTGAATATGTAGGAACTAAAGTATGAATCATTTCATTCAGGTTAATAGACAAGGAGATGATAAATGGAAGTCAATGATAGAAGAGGTAAGGGTAGACTTTGAAAGAATGGTTGCCAAATTTTATTTTTAATGGTTGGATTTTGGTTTGGGTGTTGTTTGGTTCCCTTTGAGTTCCTTTTTAAAGTAAATTGTGAATAATTTTATGTATTATACAAAACCAATTAATGACATTCAATACCTATTAGAATGATGTCCAAATTAAAGGCCTCTAATGAAAAGGATTGGTTTCTTTTATTGGTGATCATAATATATACATCAACTAAACCACTATCATGTATAACTTTCATATATAAAGTCTTTATCATTGTGTGGGTTTGAATAATAACCTTCAACTGAATAAAATTCTAGGTTTTACCCAACCAATATAGGGCTTCCTCACTCGGGTTCAAACTTAGTTTATCTATTTAGATAGGTTTTTAGGCAATTTCTATAGGCTCAAAATTATAGCGGTAGTTTCATTGACTTTATCCAAGTATTCTTAGTAACAAGAAACAAATCTACCAATTCTCCTGAATAAAAAATACCCACCTTCACTTGAATAAAGTTTGTTTTTTTTTCAATTTTTTCGGGTGAATGTTGTTGTATTCTTTTAACATTTAGGGTTTAAAGAGATAAGCATATTTTGGTAAGGCATAGGTATCATTTTTTTCCAAATTTTGGCATGTTTTGATGGGATTCTCTAATTATTTCATTATTTTCTGATAATAGGATAAAAACCCTTACTTTACAAAGATGGAATATAAGATTGCCATGGATAAATATTTTGAAGAAGTCCAACTAGTTTTCTTATATTTTGTTTGAATGTGAAGGTTATGCATTCAAGTTTTGTTGTTGCGTGTTAATTATATAATTTCATGGGCAATGATCTCTTTTTTGTTGATATTTTGGAAACATATACAATTCATTTGTATTCTATCTTTTTTGTAGGCTAATGAAGAGGTCGAATCTACAGAAGTTGGAAAAATTGACATGGTTGGTTTAACATCTTTTAAAGTTTCTACATTCACCTTTAATGACCATATTATTCTTATGATAACTTGTAAAATGATTTTGAATTAGTTGTACTTCATGTTGAATTTTCATATGAAGACTACTTGTATGAAGTAGAAGATTCCAATGATTATGCATCTGAGTACTAGTCAACAATAGTTTTTCCAAAAAAACTGCCCAATTCGACTAGGATTCTTAGTAAAAGAAATTTGGGTTCCTTTTAATGATGATGAATCACGATCATTGCACATGTGCTTAACTATAGTATATTGAATAGGATGAACCATTAAGAGATACCTATTTGAGGTAGATAGGTGCAACAAGTGTTGTTCAAAAGTTTTTCACATTGGTTGTTGCATTTTTGGGGATGTTAAGGGCATGAAATATCCTTACTGGATGGAAATATGGTATTCTCAGTGAAGCAGTATCAGAGTGTACATTTTTAATGTTCTGAAATTCTAAAGTTAGACTTACATGAAAATATCATATTAAAGTTTCACTTTGATATAAAGTTTGTAAAACATGGAGGTCCTTATGTGTGTGTGTGTGTGTTTATTTTTGTGTCAATACATATTACAAAAACACATTCTTTCAAGTTGTTATCTTCCTAATCACAATTTTTCAGTGTATAGAATAATTTCATGTCTATATTTGATTTATATTATATTGTGATTTTTTGTTGTATAAGGTAATATAGTCTCTACATTTAATTTTTATCGCCTACTTCATATATTATTTTTCATGTCAGCCATCCAAGAAGAAAATAACATATGTATTAATATTATGTAGTCTTGTAATTTTAGTCTTCCAAATATAATATTAAACCTAAATGACGTGTTAGGTTTGAAATAATTAAAATATTTAACATGATAATAATTTTTTATACTCTGTTTTTCCACAAGAGCCACAACAACCACAAAAATAGTGGAATTGCCATCATGTGGCTCTTTTTTAGTAAAATTTTTTCTAAGACTTTACAACGTTTTATAATTTATTAAACGTTGTAGAATTTACCATTTATAATGTTTCAAGGTCTGATTTTTTTAATTCTAATTCTTTAAATGTTGCTAGCTCAATGGAAAAGCACCTACTTTACAGGCAGAAGGTTGGTGGTTCGATTCCATCGTGACCTAATATTCATATGGAACATTGACGATTAGTTTTTGGTGACAAATACCCTTTTGAACATCACCAATGAGCTTATGGTGACATTTTTTGACACTCAATAAAATATGAAATGATGATGGTCAACGAATGTCACCATACATATGCATAATATTTATGACCATGAAAGGTCCATCAACATAAACCGTTATTTTTCATATAAAATGGTGACGGTCACTCTCAGTTATTATAATCATTCTTCGCGACAGACCTCGAATGTCACCACAACACTTATACTTTTGGCGACGGAGGCTCTCCAATGACCTTATGGTGACATTTTTTGACCCTCACCAAAATATGAAATGGTGTGTGTCAATGAACGTCGCCATATATATATATATATATATATATATATATATATATATATATATAGTGATGGCCACTACCCATCATTAAAATCAATATCCGTGATGAACCTTGGCTGTCACCACAACACCTATAGTTGTCATGATGCCACCTTTGATGACGTTCATTATTTTGGTGACAGAGGTTAAGTTTTCTCATAATTTATCATGTGCAATGGTGACTAATACTATCTGTCGTTATAAATCATTATTGGTGATGAACCTTGAATGTCACAACAACACTATACTTTTGGCAACACCACCTTTGGTGACGTTCAGTTTTTGGTGACAGAGGACCTTTTGACTGTCATCAATGAGCTTATGGTAACATTTTTCGACCCTCACCAATGTATTTTTTTCTTGTAGTGTGGTTTAAGTTAAGCAAATGAATATTGATCTGAATTATAAGCTTATTGGATATACGCTAGTTTCCTGAATAACAGTCATGTACATACGCTAGTTTGCTTCAGTCAAGTCGCATACATAAATTAGAATAAGAAAAGTAAAAGTTTATGTGAGTTTGAACATACTTATTCACCCCCTCCCCCCGCCTCTCAGTATTTTCCCCAACAAAATAGATATATATTGACAATTTATTCTCAAATTTATCTAATTTTATTATCAACTCCTATTCTTTTTAAATAATTTTTCCCTTTATTTTTGTTCTCACAATCCCTTTTAGTTGGCATTGTATTTTAATTCAAATGTTTGGTGAATGAGATATATGAACAAATAAATAACACCATACTGTTGTATATATCACGTTTAGTCTAGGATCCATATAGTCTCTTGAATAAACCAAAAAATGTTGCTAAGAAGAAATAATTTTGAAAAGGTCAAATGCTTCACTTAATAAATGGAGAAATGGAGGTATATATATATATATATATATATATATATATATATGAATTTAATTTTGAACTTTTTTACATTATTCAATGAATAAAGAAATTCCAATTTTTTATAGTATGGTACATTTCCTTGAAATAATTAATTAAATACAATAATTTTATATAAAGAAGTTTAAAATATAAATTAATAATTTTAAATTATGATATTAGAAAAATTTTAAAAAAAAATTAAAAAATATATATATATAAAAAGAATTGACAATATTGTATATTATTCTCCTTTTATAGAAATATATTTAACTACACATTATAACTATATGATAGATATTTCAAATGAAAATTTTTAAACACTTAAATTATAATATATCATTAAAATTTATATACAATTAATGAATATTTTTTACCAATATAACTTCATAATTTAACATAAACTTAACCGTTTATAGAAATATATTTAACCACACATTATAACTATATAATGCATATTTCAAATGACAAATTTTAAACACTTAAATTATAGTATATCATTAAAATTTATATATAATTAACTATTTTTTTTCCCAACCAAACTTCATGATTTAACATAAAAGATAAAAAAAAAACTTATTCATTAAAATTTATATATAAATGATTTAATTTTTTGTTTTTAACATAGCATCATATTTAAAATGAAAAATATATATATATTTTAGTGTGCAAATATTTTACAAATTGCATAGTACCTTCAACTAGTTTGCAAATTTCATCCTTTACATTGGGGTTCCTCTATTGGATGTTATCAATTGTGTCATTGCTTGAAGTTTTATATGATTTATGCATAAGAAAAAAAAATTAGTTATTTAAATAAATAAAGTTATATAATTCCATTTAGTTGGTAATGGAAATATAATGTTTCCCAAAGCAATAATTTTTCATCTCCCTATATTATGCTCACATATAGCATAATTTGGAAAATTAATTGCCCCATTATCCATACATATTTATTTTCTTGCAAGGAACAAACGTCACATAGTGTATTTAGGGGAGTTGTATTAAAGGATCATGAACCACATACTTGCAAAATTTCAAATACTTTGTATGTGCACTAGATTCACCATGCACACACCATCGCTACTAACCAATTTTATTTTCTAATAATTACAAGTAGAGTAATTGAAACTTATATTTTTACTTTGAAATTTTTCATATAAACATATGCTCTCATAGTATAATTAGGAAATAAGTGGTCCATCATCCATACATCATTTATTTTCTTGGACGGAACAAACATCACATAATGTAATTAGGGGAATTCTATTAACAGATCATGAACCACATATCCACATACTTGAAATTCAAATTCTTTGTATGTGACCTAGATTCACCTTGCACACACCATCACTAATAACCAATTTTCTTTATTAACCATTACAAGTACAGTAATTACTTATATTTCTCTTTGAAATTTTACACACAAACATATGCTCACATAGTATAATTATGAAAGAAGTAAGTGGCCCATCATCCACACCTCATTTCTTTTCTTTCAAGGGATAAATATCACAGAGTTTAATTAAGGGAATTTTAAAGGACAATCACATATCCACATCAATACACACTTTGTATTCTCATAATTTCACTTTCACACACATTCACCCCACACACTAAACTCACTTACACTTTGTATAAAGGGTATCCACTTTCCAGAATCTTTGTACCTTTGGGTTGGGCAGTAGTGTTGTGGAATATGCGATTTCATACACCCATGTCGTTAACTATATTAAAAAATATGAGCTTCTTAAATATTTCGAGCCCAATTATGACCACATTCCTTTGTCTTTAACCATCAATATTGTTATGCATACCAACCACATGTAGAATACTAGTGAAATCCAAAGATACACTTATTTTAGTCAAAGTAATATATACATTTTCTTAAAGGAACTAAAAATGGATTCAAGTTTCTTGACTTATAATAACAATATTGATAAGATTTATCACAATTTTACTACTACCCTTTCCACTACCATCAACAAGTTCTCTACTGAGATTTCATATAAGAAGATTAATAGAAATTTAAACCCTTGGTATGACAAATGTTGTAAAATTTCCAGTAAAAATATTCGAGACACTCTTAATGAAACTGTAAAGCTCTGAAATATTGGTATATAAAAACACCTTATTCAAGAGAAGAAGTGGTCATATATTAATAAGAGACAAGAGCATCTTTTTCACCTTTCTAAAGTTGCACCTAGAATTTTTTGTCGAATGTGCTTGTTGGTAAATATAAATATAAACATTCGATCACCTTAGAAAAGTGGGACATCTATCTTAAGAAGTTGTATGACTCCTCAGAAACCATGGAAAACATCGCTAGCACTCATATTAAGGAAGATATTCTTTCTCTTTAGGAGGTTGAGTCTGGGATTAATAAGCTCACTAGTGGGAAAGCTAAATATCTTGAAGGATATCAAGTTGCGATATTAAATCTAGGAAGATATATCCTCATTCCTCATCCCCATAAGCTTCTCAATTTGGTTGTAAATAATGGATTCCCTAAGCCTTAGACGCAAAGCCTTATTGTTCCTATCTTTAAAAATGGGGACAAAATTGTTCCCTCTAACTACAGGACCATTATTATTAGAAACATCTTAGTCAAGCTTTATGGTGTAATTTTGGAAAATAATATTAGCCATTGGCTTGAAATCCATGGTAAAAGAGCTAAAGGGCAAGCTGGTTTTAGGAGATTCCACTCGACTATCAACCATGTTGGCACTCTCAGGATCATTGTCGAGGAATGTCGCAATAGTAAAGATGATATCTTTTATTTATTTTTGGAATTTTGAAAACACTTTGAGACTGTTCCTTGGGATGTGCTTTGCAAAATACTTGATGAGATAATGATTCCTCCTGAGTTGAAGTTGGTTGTGATTTTCCTCTATGAGATGGTTATTTCCAAGATTAATGCCAATGAAGGGTGGTGTAAAGATATTAAATTCAATATCAAGGTTAAGAAAGGGTGTTCCATTTCCCCTACCCTTTTTTGTATTTACATCGATAATCTAGAGGAGTGTTTGGAAATTTGAGGGTGCAAGGGGACCAAAATTGTTGGTATTATAATTACTCTTCTCCTTTGTTCCGATGAAATCATTCTTCTTGCTAGAAGCCATGAGGACCTGGAAAATTAAATTAATACTCTTCATGAATATTGCTCCAAGATGGGTATGAAGGTTGATACCTACAAGACTAAATCATGATAATTAAATCCAAAAATATAGCCCATGGAAATTTCGTGTATGACAAAAATGGCTTGGAACAGGTCTCTTCTTATAAATATTTGGGTATTGGCATTCCTTATCAGATCAACTATAATTAAAGCATTGAGAAAAGTATTATTGGAGGTTGGAAATATTATTATGAGCTGGAAATCAATTGTTAGGTTGTCGGTCTTTGTATTTGGATTAAAACATGTTTCCTCTCTAAGACCCTCATCACCCTTATTGTCCTATACAATTTTCAAGTCTAGGGTTGTAGTATATCTAGAGATTCGTGGAGAAATATTGAGATGATTCAAAATAAATTCATAACCTACAATCTCAAGATCAAGAGAAATACCCCCTATCCTATCCTCCTGACCGAATTTTTCCTCTCCCCTATTGAAATCAGGGTTATGTTTAAGTATATAATGTATAAGAAGAATATTTACAACATGGAATCCAAGAGGCTTCCTAAAATTTCTTATAAATTTACTCAAAACCCCCATCTTCGCCTCAAGCATGGGTGGCATAAGGATGCCCAGTCTTGGCTCAACCATTGGGAGATAAATAAGGAGATCATCCTAGGAAGCAAGGATAGTGTGAAAGATACTATCACCTCCCAATTTAAGGATAAGATATGGGATGATAAGGAGTTGGAGGGTAAAAGGAAGCTAAGATATTATAAGGAGGTGATAAACCCCACCCTTGAGAACCAGAATTATCTTTTTTTTTTTACCAGCTCGAAGAAAAAGATGAACATCGCTAAGATTAGAAATAATTATCATGAGATTCAAAGTGAAACCTGGCAGTGGTAAACTCCCAAGACTCCCTGACACCATATAATTTGTTAGCTTTATGATAAAAACACTTTATTTTATATTTTCTGGCCATTAATCACATTTTCTCTCATTTCCCTAACATCTATCACACTTCCAATCTTATTGACCTATTAAGTCAACCCAATTATAGTGATCTTGGTGCACTTATTTACCTTTATTTTGAGCATAGAAATAAGATTCTAAATTATTACAATTATATTCTTCTTCACCTTAAGGTATGCTAGACCACATTGGTCTTAGTGGAAGTTAATCATCATCATCATCATATCATCATTCGATCTTATATTTTGTTGCACACCCTAAGTCAAGAAAATCCTTTCTAAAAACAACCTTAACTTGAACACACTAAATTCCACATAAAGGCCACAAGATAATTTATAGTTTAGGCTAGGACCATGGTGATAGGCAACACATAATTTTTCATGGTTTTTTCGATGTTGAAAGAAAAAAAATTTGGTACATGGAAAGGAACCTGGTGAAGGGGGTAAGGCCTAGGTGGCAGTTTAACACAGATCTTCATGTTGTATCCCGACACATCGTAGGGGTTTTAGGTCCAAAATGGATCCATGTGGCTCTAGAGAGGCTCAAATTTTGAATTTATTGAATATCAACAATAATGGTGCCAGGTTATAGTGTTCATCGTTATGATCCCAATGGCATAAACGACACCTCAATATGATTTCGTATGAACAGCTTATCACCGTTAGAACTTTTCAAGATGCATAATAAAATAGGGCACACTTTACTTATGTGGCAACTAAACGGCCAATAATCCATCGACACATTGCACAACAACATTTGCCTCCTTGTCCCTATAAAAAGATAAAATAAAATAATATATATATATTAAAAATCCAAATCTCATTAAAACAAAACTATTTAAAAAAATATTAAAAATGGTTAATAAAAGTACCATATAAAAACTAACATATATTAAAATGAAAATATAACAAAAATCACTTAAGGTTATTTTAACCATATATCCAAAACAAGTGCTAAACAAATTTGGCAGTATATATATATGTATCTCACCATATTAGTTTATAAACTAACCCCTGAAAAGGTTGTTATATGGTTTGTAAAATATATGGTCAAACTCCGTATAGTAAATGCAACAAATTGGATTTGTTATAATCCCAAGGGAGGTTCCATTGGGTTTCAACCATGGACCTCCCAACAAATAAAAAACTGTATTAATCTCTGCCAACCAAGAAGTCCAAAAAACACTTTGTAAAGTCCGTCCATAAGTATGATATAAAAATATTTGTTATTTTCATGGAGGAGGAGGCTCTGAGTAGAAACGAGAGCCACTCAGAACCTTGTGCGTGCAAGAAAACCAGGATAGGGGCGGAATTATACTAGTGTGAATTTTGAGGCGGATATATTCTAGGTGAATATTCCACAAAATATTTGTTTATGCAGAATTTTGTGGATAATATTGGAGATTCCCTTGGACTAATTTTTTGATAGAGTGACAATCATGCTAAGTTTATACTCATATTAGCTATAATTTTTCCAAGATTTTGATGCCATGATCAGTTTTCTGATATGTGTAGAAGATTTTTCAGAAGCAACATGTGGAGTTCGAAACCATAAAGGTGGAACCTTGACGCATGAATCTGTATGGAATTTGAAAGATTCCTCAGAGGCTAGAAAATGACAATTTCATAACTAGGAAAACTTAATACTCATTTTTCTCAGTTTCTCATAAGGAATGTGATGGTGTGATCATATTTTTCATCTGAGCGGCTGAATTTCAGTCATCCGACTGAAGAGAATCTTTGAGGAATCCTTGAGATTCCTTGGGAGCCAAATTTTATAGAGTAAAAAAGGGGTCAAGTTTAGAGTCATATTTCACGATTTTTTTTCCAGGAATTCAACCATGCGGTCTGTTTCTTCAGTAGTGGTGCATATTTTTAGGCCATCCCCAGAAGTGGAGGTATAAGATGAACTTATCTCATGTCTTATTTTTATTTTTACTAACATGATCATTTGATGTTGAGATCCTTGTTTTCCATTTTGTTGGAGGATCATTGTATGCCACTTCATGTGATAGTTTGATATTTTTTCATGATGAAGGAGAGATTATATGAGTGATATTTGTAATAGAAGAGCATCTCACGGAGAGACATGCCACTCTATTTAGGGGATTTATTTCTTGTGTTGATGAATAACACATCATGTGCTCATCATCATCTTGCAACAACTAATGAAGCGACCTCCCCACTCTTAACATCGATCCTGGAGATGTTACCCACACTGGGTGAAATCCATTACCAAGTTGTGTGTGTTCTTCGATTTGATGGTTGTATTTATGTTTACTCTTATTTAAAATATGAACATGTGATTTTTCATACTATTTCATATGCAATTCTGCTAAAATCACAAAAATAAAATATCTTGGTTAATTCTGGTAGCTAAGAGAATTGATGCAGGAGCACTCTTTGAAAATTATAAGACCCATGAGTCTTATTTCTCATTTACTAAAGGGAGTGGGTTCCCTTAATCATTTTATTTATTTCCCTAAGTTTAGTTGAGTTTGAGGAAATTTAATTGTAAATTGATTTATGGAGAATATCTCGTGAGTTGTAGAATCTTAGGGATGAGTAAGGAATCCTAGGAATAGTGAGGATTTGAGGGATTTAAAAGTCTAATATAGGATTTCGTTGAATAAAGAGTGGATTTGAAGAGATACTTGAGGAGACAGTAAGATATTTTTGGATTTGAACTAAACTGGTTCATGAATCCTTTTGTTTTATAAATTCTGAGCTTTTGAAGCTTTAAAAAGAGAAGGAGAGGATGAGAGTAGATAGATGATGGAAGGAATTTGATTGTAAGACTATAGTATTAGGAAGAAAAAATAGAAAAAGGGCCATGTAAGGATCTAACAGGACAAATCCAAATTGTATATAGCGTTTTTTTTTGTATGTAATTAAGGAAGAATTGAATGCAGGATTGACTTGGTTAGTTTTTCTACATGTTATATAATCTGAGAATGAGCAATTAATATCACCTGTGATATATTTTATTATGATTGGATGTATGCGTTGGTGTCAATTATCTATTTTTTTAATTGTCTCTAACATATAGTATGTTAGAAGGATTGTAATGTGGGCAATTACATTTCAGTTTTACTTCAACCTCAAGAAAATTCGTGAATAGTGGAGTTGTGCAGAGGTGCAAGTAAACCTTGCTGGAATGGATGTTTTAATTATGAGAACTATTTCTTGTAGCTGTGTGCTTTGGGCGATAGCGACCTCTGCTGATATGTACAATCCTTGAGCAATCCGAGACCCCTGCAAGATTTGCAAAGAGTAGAGTTAATTGATGTTAAATTATTTCTGAATATTGATAAAAGAGGAGTGTCCAAAAAAGGAACCTCATGACAATTTGTTATAATCATGGGGAACCTCGAAATTTGTTGGAACCAAATTCACATCAAAGCATGAGTCCATAGATCTCAGGATTGAAACCATGAAGTGGATTTGTGACAAGCGGAAGCATGACATAATCCACAACAGAAATTGTGAGTCAAACAGTGAAGTGGGGTTGGAAATCTGAGGTGCGTATCTCGACGGAACCTGAAGCAGTTTTGTTCAAACAACAAATGTTGTATCGCACAGCCTTATGAAGGTAAGCGGTATTTTTCTTAACTGTGCGATAAAGCTCAAAAGGCAACACGTGGTAACTAAAAACCGCTCGTTTCGCGTAAGATTAAAACTTTAAATATTATGCATGTTAATATGCGATACTCATCAGATTGATGAGGTTGAAAATTGATGGGAAGAAGGTGCATAGAATGTAAGCTGTGGGCCCAGACATTTTCGTTGGTTTCATATGTTTCTAACCCAAAGTTTTTAAGCCTAGACGTTTAATAATTGAGTGATAAATGTTATTTGGGTACTAATTATTTCTAAAGGGATTAAGTGCTATGAAGAAAGAGTTAGAGTGGAAAGTCAGTAACTTTAAGACATAAAGGTTCATGTGAGATATAAGTCGAGGACCAATAACCACGTCAAAAGGCATTTGTATAATACTATTTTATTATATGGTTCCGTTTATCACAACTCGGCTTATAAATTTACAATAAAAGAATTGTCCTGGGTTATAGCGCGGGGTTTGGTATTAAACTATTGAAAAAATTGGTTATCTTTTTAACCTTGTATCATTGTGATATCAGAGCAGAATTTAATATTCTGTGGAATTGATTGAAAAATTGAATTTTATTAAAGCATGTGAATAAACTTCATTATAATGGACTCAATACAAAGTGAGAATAGGACACCAGAGATTTTGTGCAAAGAAGATTCTGAGATATTGCAGATAATGAGGACTTCAACATTTCATCAAAGGCAGATTGTGAAAAAGACTTGAGAAAGACAGGATCAAGTAAAAGCTTTACAGAATTTTAATGATATGTGTATGTGATGAAAGCAGCAATAGAAGTTTTAGCCAAGTAGCTGTTACAAAGTAGTGAATGAAGAAATTACAGTAGAAATTTTCTAAGGAAATAAAATGAATATGGATGTACTCAGCAGGAAAATAAATTTAATTGATAGAAGAAGTGAAGTGCAGACAGTGAAAATTAAAGCAGCATGTGTATTGTCCAAGCCAGTGGAAGCTCAAAGAGGTCGATCATTTGAATATCTCTCAAGTATGAGTCATATTTTGATGTTGGTTCCATTTAAATTGTTTCTATAAGAAATATAATGATAGCAACAACACACATTAGAAGACTGTGTAAAGAGACAGAAGAGTTGTGTTAGTGGCAGTGAACCTAAATGTTACAGCTAAAATTTGGGCAGGGAGAACAGTTGAAGTGTTATCAAGAGAAGGTGAGTGGAGGATATAAGCCTAGAGAGAGCAGAAGAGAGTGCTCGAGAGGTTCCACATATAGAGAACCAATGCTTTCCAAAAGACCAAGTCCAGAGAGGGATTGGTGACGTAAGTGGCAGCAGGGAGGACTTGTTGTTGCAAAGGCTTAGTGAAACTCATAGTGAGTGAGGAGCTCATAGATATGGAGAAGAAAGTGACTACTGATAGTCATAACAGGGGCTCAAAGAGAAGCCACAACAGAAGAAAGAAATATGCTAAGGAAAATGGAAAAGGTAAGGAAATGAGTCAAGAAGTATTTGACAGAGAAATTGCGGAATTGAAAGCAAGTATTGATGTAATAATAATGCTGCTAGAAAAGTGTGAGAAGAAAAAAATTTATGGTTGCACTATGAGAAGAAAGAAGATAAAGTGGAAGTTGTTGCAAAAGAAGATAAACAGAAGAAGGTATATCAGATTAAGTGAGGAACTCATAACAGCTGAGTTAGAGATGGAAGATGAATATTATAGATCTGAGAAAGAATATTTCCTTATTGAAGAAGGAATCATTGATGAATTTCTGAACTATTGGACAAGTTTGGATCAACAGAGAGATGTGATGATTAAGAAATCAAAGGGAGAGGAGCCTAGTGTTTTTGAAACTGATGATTTGTGTATGTATGCAGGTGATGAACAATATTTACAAGATACGTTTATGAAATTTGCTGAAGAAATGGAGATGTTAGAAGAGATGGTTATAATGGAGCAGTTCTTGATTGAATATGTGTTCAAAGACACTAAAGAAGGAAAAATGTTGAAAACTACTATGAAAGCTGGAGGTGATGAATCTAGTGATCTTTGACAAAGAAATGACAAAAATTTTGAAGATAAAAGGAAATTTCAAATTGCAAGAGAAAAAATAGGAAAGAGGTATGAAGATAGCCTTGTGACAGGAAAAAAAAGGGTCTATGTACAGGGAAAATACTTGAGCCAATAATGGGATTATCTCTTCCATTTTTACTAAAAATTATGAATCTGTATTGATAGATAATGGGAAAGAACATAATGGAGCATTAATGGAAAGAGATCTTACAAAATATTATACTATGGAAGATGCTAGAACAGGGATTTATAAAGAGAATTCAGTCTAGGGAGGTATATCTAGTCCAGAAAAGGCTATGAAGAGGAGAGAAAAAGAAGGTAGCCAAGAGCTCAAGAATATATTTGCAAAAGCTGGTGCACAATAGAAATTTGAATATAGTGTTATTTGTACAAATTACAAACAGAGTAAAGATGAATGTAATCACCAAACTAGAAAGAGACAGGCAATCTCAGAGGATGCTTTCATGAATGATGCATTCACATTAAGCAGCGAAGGGTTTCAATGGAAAATTATATTCATGGTGTTAAGAGTAATTTTTATTCTAAAATGAACTTTATCATGGAAGGAAAAATCTGTTGCATATGATTTTGTTTCATGTAAAGAAACAAAGAGAATTAGATATTGGCAGATTTTGATTGGAAAGGAAGAGGCATGGAAAAGACAATTTAGTGGCTTACAGATTTATAAGGAAGAAGAAGGACGAATGAAAGGAAGTATGAAAGGAAGGAAGGCTAAAGAAAAGAGCAGAGAACAAAATTTTGAAATTAGACAGCATTCAAAGCAAGGTGAAGACAAAGAAGAATTTTTCGAGACAAGGCAATATGGAGGAAGATATGACAATTTTGACATGTCATATGTGCATCAAGAGAATGACAAAGCAGAGAAATTATGGAACAAAGTTAGTAGAAAATGTTATGCATTTTTTTATTTTGAATTATTAATTGTTGAATGTGTTTTCCAGGATGAAGGACAAATTGCTCTTAGAGATATGTTTTTTCATGCAAACATGCAGAAGTATGAAAATTCTGGAAATGCAGAAAGTCCATTTTCCTTATGGAAACAAGAAGATGATAGTAATCAATTATTTGACTTAGAAGTTCAATATGAAGAAACAAGAGTTGGCATAGCTCTTAAACAAATCATTGCAAAAGAGAAATAAGGTTGCAGAAGATGTAAAACTACAGTCCAAAAACAAATTTTGTTTTTAATTCAACAGAGGTTTGAATGTCAAGATTTTATCTTGAGTTTACAATTAAAAATTTGGATGAACAATTCAGTCATATTTTATGTAGACATGGAGGTATTTGAACCAAGTTCAATAACTAAATTATTTGCAAATGATGGAAAATATGTAGTTAGGAAGTTATATGTTCTTGTATCAAACAAGAAACAATTTTCTTTTGAAATTGGGAGGATGCTACTTAAATTGTTGGATAGGTGGATGGTGGAAATTACAAAGATGATAAGCATAAGAATTTGTCAAAATCAACAAGTCAAGGAAATATGGAAGAATATACAGGGTAGCATAACGAAATTGGTTTGTAGATAGAAGATAATGTTGGTGATCAAGTCAAGAATCAGAATGAACAGTCAGGTACATGACAAGAAAAAATACATAAAGTTGGAATCCAATTTTATTGAGATAATGGAAAGACAACAGCAGACAGAGGAGCAGAAATTTATGTTGTTTGAGGAATTGTTTATGAAGGATATCAACATCCAAACATTATGAAAAGGAGATGATTATGAAAACAGAGAAAAAGGACATCCACAACACAGAGTTTGGCATCCAGGACAAAGAGAGAAGGCAGCAAATGCACCTGCAATTGAAAGAGGACAAACAACCCGTTGGAAGATGAAATATGATGAAGTTTACAGCAGAAGCAGTTGGGTGACTCATGAACAGGAGTCCATGAATTTTTTCAACCTAGGGAGTCTGATGCAGGAGCATTATTCGAAACTTATAAGACCCATGAGTCTCATTTCTCATTTACTAAAGGGAGTGGGTTCCCTTAATCATTTTATTTATTACCCTAAGTTTAGTTGAGTTTGAGGAAATTTAATTGTAAATTGATTTATGGAGAATATCTCGTGAGTGGTAGAATCTTAGGGATGAGTAAGGAATCCTAGGAATAGTGAGGATTTGAGGGATTTAAAAGTCTAATCTAGGATTTTTTTGAATAAAGAGTGGAGTTGAAGAGATACTTTAGGAGACAGTGAGATATTTTTGGATTTGAACTAAACTGGTTCATGAATCCTTTTGTTTTATAAATCGTGAGCTTTTGAAGCTTCAAAAAGAGACAGAGAGGACGAGAGTAGATAGATCATGGAAGGAATTTGATTGTAATACTACAATATTAGGTAGAAAGAAGATAAAAAGGGCCATGTAAGGATATAACAGACCAGATCCAAATTGTATATAGCATTTATTTGTGTATGTAATTAAGGAATAATTAAATGGAGGAATGACTTGGTTAGTTTCTCTACATGTTATATAATCTGAGAATGAACAATTACTATCACCTGTGATATATTGGATTATTATTGGATGTATGCGTTGGTGTCAATTATCTATTTTGTTTACTATCTCTGACATAATTAGTATGTTAGAAGAATTGTAATGTGGGGAATTACATTTCGGTTTTACTTCAACCTAAGGGAAATTTGTGAATGGTGGAGCTGTGCAGAGGTGCAAGTAAACCTTTCCGGAATGGATATTTTAATTATGAGAACTATTTCTTGTAGCTGTGTGCTTTGGGCAATAGCTACCTCTGCTAATATGTACAATCCATGAGAAATCCGAGATCCCTGCAAGATTTGCAAAGAGTAGAGTTAATTGCTGTTAAATTATTTCTGAATATTGATAAAAGAGGAATGTTTGAAAAAGGAACCTCACGACAATTTGTTATAATCATGGGGAACATATAAATTTGTTGGAACCAGATTGAAATTGAAGCATGAGCCCATAGATCTCAGGATTGAAGCCATGAAGTGGCTTTGTGACAAGTGGAAGCATGACAAAATCCACAGCGGAAATCGTGAGTCAAACAGTGAAGTGGGGTTGGAACTCTGAGGCACGTATCTCGGCGAAACTTGAAGTTTTCCTCAAACTAAAAATGTTGTATCGCACAACCTTACGAAGGTAAGCAGTATTTTTCTTAACTGTGTGATAAATCTCAAAAGGCAACACGTGGCAACTAAAAACCGCCCATTTCGCATAAGATTAAAAATTTAAATATTACACATGTTAATATGTGATACTCGTCAGATCAATGAGGTTGCAAATAGATGGGAAGAAGGTGCATAGAATAAAAGCTGTGGGCCCAGACATTTTCGTTGGTTTCATATGTTTCTAACCCAAAGTTTTTAAGCCTAAACGTTTAATAATTGAGTGATAAATGTTATTTGGGTACTAATTATGTCTAAAGGGATTAAGTGCTATGAAGAAAGAGTTAGAGTGGAAGGTCTATAACTTTAAGACCTAAAAGTTCATGTGAGATATAAGTCGAGGACGAATAACCACGTCAAAAGGTATTTTTATAATAATATTTTATTATATGGTTCCGTTTATAACAACTCGGCTTATAAAGTTACAATAAAAGAGTTGTCCTGGGTTATATCGCAGAGTATGGTATTAACCTATTGAAAAATTTGGTTATCTTTTTAACCTTGCATTAAGAATCTAGATCAAGTTTGCTATTAAGGAAGTCTTCTTGATGATGTGAATTGCGAGTTTGAATGATAACTACAAATTGAATGTGAAACAAGAAAGAAAATTGAGGATCACAAAGATCTATATGAGGCCTTCTATAGGATGGAAATCATGGTAGATATAATGTATGCATATTATGAGGATAAAATGAAAAAATACGAACAGAAGAAAGAGAGAGCAGAGGACGATACATCATCTCCATCTTCGGGTGAATATTCTTCTTCTTCATCTTCTTCTCATAATTTAAATGAAGAGATCAACGAGCGCCTTTTTTAATAGAATGTTGAATTAAGGAGACTTCAACAAGAAGAAGACGAGGAGAAGAAGAGATTAAAACCTCAATTACAAGCCAAAAAAGAGGCTTTAGAAAAGATGAAGTGCAACAAATACTTAGCGAAGCCATCATCACCTACTTTTTAATAAAAACCCAAGGTAATAAATGTTGATAGTTCTTCAATTTAATTTTCACATGATTTTATTTATGTTGGAAGCCTTGAGGTAACCATTTCAGTATTTGGGTGCACTAAAGTAGAATGCTCGAAGGCAACAAAAGAATGGGGTTATTCAGACAAATAATCAAATTCATTGCTCAAATCATTAAAGAAAGGGAATGATGGAAACACATCACAATATTCCCATAACAGTGCACATTGCAGAGGAAGAGCTAAGGAAATTTCTCATTGCTAGTATTGCACCACAGATAGCCAAGCGAGGTATAAAAATTCTCAGTATGCTAATTTTCCTTTTGATTATAGGAAGATTGCTAATGATGAGAAAGTTTTATGGCACAAAAAACTATCATTAGTTTTTGTGACTTGTATAAATATGTTGTTTTAGAATGTTGAAAAATAATGGAAGCACAAATATGGAAAGATATGAAAGGCCTTCTCCACATTAGGGAGGGAATAAGTTTAAACAGGTCTAGATGAAGAAGAATTTTTGCAGCCATTGCAACAGAGGTGGGAATCAGAGAGCCACATGTTGGGAGCTCCATCTAGAGCAACGTATCAAGAAAGACAAAAAGCCTGTGAAGGAACAATTTGGTAAAGTTGTTCAAAAGAAAAACAACTACAGGAATATGGCCCTTTCACTCTCTTGAGTGGTAGGTGGTTGAATTAGGTATAGTATCTTGTCATGGCCAAGTTTTGTAAATCACATGTTGTGAAATGATTGTAAAAGCGACGAAGATTTTTCCATCACTTATGAACTTAACATGATGATTTTTTTGGTCTTTTTGTTGATAGTTTGGTTATTGGTTTATGTTATGATTCTGATGTCAACTTGACCAAAGAGTGTGTTATAAACTCTTGGAAAGTATTGTGTTTTTCTAGGGTCATGTTTGGTCTTATAAAGGAACATTTATTTTGTAAGATGTACTACCTATTTGCATAGGCTACAAATTTTAGTTGATCACTTATGGCTCTAAAGTACAAAGGTGAAAGAGAAGGAGGTGTGGAATGTCAGGGAACTTGTTGTGCAGACGAGGGAGTACATCAAATTGCAGATTGTGTTCATTTTTTAGAGGAATAAAATCTCCTCAATAGGGAGAAATAATCCAGGTGGCTCTAGAGAGGCTCAAATTTTGAATTTCTCGAATCTCACCAATAATTATACCAGGTTATAGTTTTCATCGGTACAATCCCAATGATGTGAATGTCAACTCAATCTGAGTTCCCATATCCAACTTATCACTATCAGAAGTTTGCAATATGCATAAGAAAATGGGACTGAATGGCCAATAAGCCCTCAACACATGGTGAACCATCATTTTCCTCCTTGTCCATGCAAAAATAATATATATATATATATATATATATATATATATATATATATATATATATATATATATATATATATATATATATATATTAAATTAAAATATCATTATTAAATATAAAAAATATTAAAAGTGATTATTAAAATAACCATATAAAAACAAACATATATTAAAATTATAATTAAAAAAAATCAGATATGGTTATTTTAACCATATATCCAAAAAAGTGGTCAACAAATTTGGTAGTATATATTTATTACCAAATTAGCTTTTAAACTAACCACTGAAAAGGTTTTTATATGGTTTGTAAAATATATGGTCAAATTTGAGATGTATTAAATGCAATGAATTGGATTTGTTATAAACCAAAATGAGGGTCCATAGGGTTTGACCCATGGACCTCCCAAAAAAAAAAACTATATTAATCTCTTCCAACCAAGAATTCCAACGAACACTTTGTAAAGTCCACCCATAAGTACAATGTAAAAATATTTTTATTTGCATAGAGGAGGAGGTCATGAGTGGAAACGAGAGCCCATCAACCACTTAGAACCTTGTGCGTGAGACAGAACCAGGACAAGGGGCATACCTATACTGGTGTGAATTTTGAGGGAGGTATATTGTAGGGGAATATTCCCTATAATATTCCATAGAATATTTTTTATGCAGAATATTGTGGAGAATCTTGGAGATTCCATTGGAGTGAATTTTTGATAGAGTCAAAATCATGGCAAGATTATACTCAGATTAACCATAATTTCTCTAGGAGTCTGATGACATGAACAATTTTTTAATTTGAGCAATGTATTCTCAGAAGAAACATGTGAATTGTGGAACCTTGACGCAGGAATCTGCATGGAATATGAAAGATTCCTTGGAGGCTTGAAAATGACAGTTTCAGAACCAAGCTAACTTTATACTCATTTTTCTGAGTTTTTCGTAAGGAACACGATGGTATGATCATATTTTTTGTCTAAGCATTCAATTTTAGTCTTACGGAATAATATTATCTTTAAATAATATTTTAGATTCCCGGGGAGCCCAAATTTGACCGAGTCATAAAGGGGTCAAGTTTACAGTCAGATTTCATGATTTTTCGCATGAATTCAATCGTGTATTTTTTTTATTCAGTAGGGTTCTAAATTTTCAGACCATCCATAAAAGCGGAGGTATGAGATGCACTGATGCCATGCCTTCTTTTTATTTTTGTTGAGATTATGATTTGATATTGAGATCCTTGTTTTCCATTTTCTTAGAGGATCCTTGTATGCCACTTCATGTGAGAGTTTGATATTTTTTCATGCTAAAGGAGAGCTTATATGAGTGAGATTTCAAATAGAAGAACTTCTTTTGGAGAGACATTTCACTCTAGTTAATGGATTTATTCCTTGTATTGATAAAGAACACATAATGTACTCATCATCATCTTGGAACAACTAATGAAGTGACCTCCGCACACTGGGTGAAATCCGTTACCAAGTTGTGAGTGTTATGCGATTTAATGGTTGTATTTATGTTTCCTCTTTTTTAAAGTATGCTCATGTGGTTTTTCATACTATTTCATATGCATTTCCGATAACATCAAAAAAGTAAAAGATCTTGGTTAATTCGGGTAGCTAAGAGAATCCAGATTAAAAAATGACAACAAAAGTTGAGATTCATCCATTCCCTTTGGACACAAGTAAATTAGTGGCCAAATATTAGTTCATATTTCCCCATATGTTGAGGTGCATGAGAAATTATACTTGAGGTGATCTTGGTCAGGCTACTAAAAGTGTCTCCAACTCTTTTAAGACGTAGCTCTAGTACTTTTGGAAATTATAACCCTCTCAATAACTTGGTTGGTTTTTTGGTTGTTGGAAGCGTCATTAGTGAAATTATGAAATGGCCCTAGTACCCTATTCTAAAATATCCACAAGGCCCAATTATTACTTGAGAAAAATGACGCTATGTCATTTTAGGAATTTTCCTCATACACAAAACCTCAGACAAATATTTTTTGTTGATTGTTTCACACATTAGAATTAAATGGAAAATTACCCATTTATTTTTTTCTTTGTATTATGTATGTGATTCATTTGGTTTTCTTAAAGAAAATGTATGTGTTCAGTTGTGCTTACAAATGCAACAGTCTCAGGTGTTGTTGATTTCTTTCCCTTCTTGCCAACTGATTTCTTTCTCATAATAGAACATTTAACATTAATTACATGTTTCATAGGGATTATATCATCTTCAGATGCCTCCTACATACAATTCACATCATCCTGAAAAATATTTTACCTTTCATACATGTTGAATGCTTTTACCTTTCATCATATTCTGAATCACCCTTTTTTTTACACAAGGACTGATACTTTTACTAGTGCACTCTTCTTTGACCCATATTTCTCTATGATCAAAACCATTTTATTATCATTTTTACACTTATAACCCTTGGCCCACGTCAACTTCAACCACCTAGCTTCTAAGTCTCAAGTTTTTTTTTCATTTAAATTTTCCATAGGGTTTGTGACTAGAACCATAGGGTTTCCAAATTGATTTTATTGACCAAGGAACAATGATTTTACCTTTCATCATATTTTGAATCACCCTTTTTGTTGACACGGGGATTGATACTTTTACTGGTTCATTATTCTTTTACCCATATTTCCCTGAGCTTGAAACCCTTTTATTTTCATGTTTCAACTTAGAACCCTTAGTCCATGTCAACTTCTACTACATAACTTCCTCCTACAAAATCATATCAAGAACTTCCACCTATGTTGATTTCTTACTAATAAAAATGTGTATCTAGATCTGTGATTCACTTGTCTTATGATGATGATTAAATTGAATAACAAGTATATTTTGTATTCCACTATGCAATGATGGAAATTTAGCAACCACACGAGGGAGAAGATGTTTCCCATAAAGCTGATCAAGTAGATGATGATCAATATGTGCCCTATGGACCTGATCAACTAATACTATGGACATATTCCCTATCAAGTTGATCAAATATCATTAGGGTAAAAATATGTGCCACATCAAGCTAATCAACCACTAGAGGAAGAATATTTTCCCTAGCAAGTTTATTAGCCACTAGAAGAATGAATTGTTTCCTCTCAAGTTCACAGGATAATAGGGACTTGTAGTCATTTGGAAAGGGGTGGACCATTTGTAGAAATTTTGGATAGAAGCACAACAGAGGAACTTGGGGATGTTATCCCTTCTTTCATTTTTATATAGCATGTTAATAACATCATTCGAAAATATTTTGAGAAACATTTAGTTGTTTTAAAAGATCAGATACTACATCAACTAATCAAACATAATAAAATAGAAGATGCCCCAAATATTTTGGGTGTCCAAGATGCTAAAAACAAGAAGACACATATGAATGTCACTAAAATTATATCAAAGGAATTCATTATGTTTGGAAAATCAATAAAACCCGATGTTCAAGCTGCATGTAGGGCAATTAAAACTTCTATTATTGCACCAAGTACATCAAGACAACAAAATTTGGAAACAATGTCAGAATTTCTCTGTGTCTCGAGAAAAACATTGCACAAGAATACCAAATTCCAAGTTCAAGTAAATGAAAAAGATGAATCTGCTTGTTGGACTCTTCCCACTGGGAGATCCTACCAAGACAGACTTAAAATAGGAATCACAACACTTTTGGTAGAGTTTTTGGAGAGCCATTCCCAAGCTATTCCACATAGAAACCATGTTGTACGACATCACATAACTAAAGGTGAGTATGTGGATCACACTAATAACATTTTAAAATGGCAGAAGTTTCATTGTTAAAGGAATTTTAGGAAATAAATTACCATGTGAAGATATCCATAAGGATGTTTCATAAATTGAAACCATGGTTTTTAGGAAAAATACAATCTGTGATGCATGTTGTTTCTGATATCATGTTGAATTTCAGTTTCATTACAAAACTTTCCTGGAATTTTACAAGAAGAATTATCACAATGACCCTCCTCCTCCTACGTTGCACAATTTTTTTGCATCAATATTGTGTGAAAGGGGGTTAGAAGAGTTATTTTATGATAAAATATGTATAGCTTGGAGAAGATGCACTGAATGTGGTGATTTGGAATTGTTCCATAAGAATTTTCTTACCAATCCCAACTAGTATAGGATGTCATATGTGACTGTCGCATGGAATCATTGTGAGTATGCCATGGGAAATCAACCATCTTCTTCAAATATAGTGCCTAAGAGGATCAACTATGTTGAGGATGAGATTCATATTTCACAATTCATAGGAGTGTTTCAAAATCAGATCTATAAATATATCAAACACCAGCACAAGTCCATGTGGTAGGCATATAAATTTAAGTATTCTCGCAAAGTATTCCAGCTAGGCACAATCTTATAAGTTGTGGAATTTTCTGAGAATTACAAATTTTCTCTTTAAACAAAGATCCAGAGTGATTATTATCACTCAGACTAACTACACATATTCATACATGTTCTATACAAACATGCATAATTAAATTTTGATGGTAAGGATAACACTGATGAGTCAAGTGGTGTGATTAAGGAGTATCACTTTTACATCAATGATGATCGTGATCATGACACATTGTTTGTGAAACATTTATTTGATCTTATTTATGAATCATTCAAAAAGAATGACGTATCATTCAGAAAGCATTGGATATGGTGAGATGGTTGTGAAGGGAAGTTCAAGTGAGAACACAGTTTTTATTGGTTGATCCAACTACACAAAAGAAAAAAATTCAACATACTTGGAATAATTTTAAACATGACACGGAAAGGGCGAGCATGATGGTGCAGGTGCTTAATGTGAAGCGAGCACTTAGGAGGTACCAAATGATCCATGATGTAGATCGACTCAAATAATCACTAGAGGAGGTTAACTAGTGCATATCCCATTTAGGACATGAAGTTCATGAATATATTAGGCCTGTGTGTAGGTTCTTATGGAATGTTTAAATTGGTGATGTGAATATATCCCTTCCTTGGTATTGTAATGTTCTAGAAGGAACAAGGAGTTACACTTAGTGTGGAGAAAAGACATGGGCAAAAATTTGCGATCAAGACAAGAAAACTCACATGTTTTTGTGAGTTTTTCATTGGTGTTGATGGATGTAGACTTTATCACTGTGAAAAAACACAGGTACGTGAAAGGATGTAAATATATCCCTCTTCATCCAATGGGACCTCATCCAATTCCAATGTTTCAAGAGATGCATGATGAAGATGACATCATTTCACTTGATCATAATCAAGTATTTTATCTTCTAAGGGAAGTTATGTGGCCCATTTATCATTAAAAATTTCATATATAAAATAAAATCTTGAACATATTTGACTAATACATATTTTGTATTTTGGTTTTAGATGATGTTTTTGCTTTGAATTCCTCCACGGGAAACAAAGAGAACGAGGCCTACTATTTGATGTGATGCACACATGAAAAGTAGGTTGGTGAGACCATATGAAGATAAAAAATTCACATACCAAATTGGTGACATGGTTGTGTTGGCCCATTTTTTTTCAAAGGTTAAAAAATATTCAGATCACCTCATTTCTAGAGATTTTATACCTGAATATATATCTTGTCAATACAATTATCTAGTCATAGCAGCTCAGATCAATCCCATAGAAAAAGAAAAAAAGGATGAACCAAGGAAATGAAAGATGACATAATAATACCATGAACGTATTATGGAGACTTTCATTCCTGTGAGCCATTTTCCAGATGAGTAGATGATGTAAATGGAAAGCCCTGAAGTCAATTCTATAGAAATCAAGTGTAATCTAATCTAGTATAAGAGATCTCAAAAGTATCTATTTTGTAATTTATAAATGTGACAGTTGAATATTGTTGTAATTTTGAATAGAGAATTGTTTCCCTCTAATCTAGGATGGATTCATAATTGTGTACATATATGTTACGTAATTTTTAGTTTCTTTGAGGTGCTTAAGTTTCTAAAGCACACCAAATTTCAAGGAGGTTTTATTTTTAGGGATAGGATCCTTATGTGAACCCCATAGATCTAAAATTTAATTATTAGAATCAATAGGGGTTAAAATTAGACTTAATTAAAAATTTTGATCTTAATTTTTTAAAATTTCATGTATATTATTCATGCCGAGCATGCAATAAATTTTATAGATATATATTCATGTCATACATTTTGTTTCTAGAAAATCCATTTCAATATGTAACAACAAAGTTTATATTATATTATTTTACTTAAAATGGAAATTCAACTATCTAGGTTATGAACAACATTGAAATATTTTTATGTTATTAATAAATGTCATGTGTCAGTTTGATATAAAACATGGAAAGAGTTACACACATGCTTCATTTTAGATTGTAAAAAGTGTACAACAAACAGAATATATATATATATATATATATATATATATATATATATATATATATATATATATATATATATATATATATATATATATATATATATATATCATGTTATGACTATTAAGCCCTTTTAGATAACCTCAAAAGAAATAAAATCGAATAAAACTTATTTGTAGTTTACTTCTTGACATCGTTTAAAATCATTATAATTTAATATACATTGATTGCACTAGAAGACACTTTTTACAAGTTCAATATTAAATTGATGTACAAATGATCATATTTTAATTCATTTTAAGTATAAAGTGACTTGCATCATAGTAAGATCAAGTACTTATTTCCTTGGTCTATGAAACTAAAAATCAAAATTCAGTGAAAGCATGGAACCAGGTTACACTTTCTCGCGAGAGAGGGCATGTCTGGGTGAAAAAATGATGGCTCAATCAATCCATTTAAGCACTCTATCGAGCTCCTTAAGCACTAAAAAAATAGCTCGATCGATTATTAAAACTAACTCTCAATCAAGCTCTTGTGTAACCCTAGGTTAGGAGCTTGATCGAGCTCTAAAGCTCCATCAAGACTTAAAGCTGGAAAATTTAAAATTTATGTAAATTTGTAATACCCACTCGTTCACGAAAAGAAATGAGTGCAATAATAATTAACACAATTGTAATAGTTGTAAGTTATGATTAATATAGTTGTAATGGATGCAATCATATATGCAGTTATAAATCTCTCTTAACCTATAAAATGTGATTTCACTCAATTATGTTGTAACACCCATTGTAACTTGAACATTTTTTTTTAACCAAATACCCATTTCCAATTAATTTTTACCTTCCTATCACTATATAACAATAACTTGTTTTATTAGGCCCAATTCCTACAGACATAAGATTATCATCCTATCAAATTGAATTATTTCATCATTATTCCTTGGTATATAAATTTTAGTATGATTATTATAGTATTTTTTTGTTTATTTTACCATGGCACAAACTTTAACATGTTCTCCCACATGGCTTGGGTCTAATCTCGAATATTTTGTATGGCAGGGCTTATGTCCAGACTAGGGATAAAATTATTTGGAGATTGAAAACATGAACATATGTGAGGTAGGGTTCTAGATATTTTTATGGTAGGTGGCATCATGCCTTGCCAACAGGTGGTCTCAACTCCATTGTTGAATTTCAAACATTTTATCGAATGAAAAACAAGTGCTACGGGTAGTTTTTGGGTAACCACCCTTCTCCCTCACAGAATCTCTCACTCATTCGAACCCTTGTTCAACCAAAATAACACTAAAATACCACACAACCCTAGTTTTTGTCTCATAGGTTCATTCACTTCACCCACCCAACGCCAAGTATTTTTGTTGTCTAGTTACCTGATTTTATCGTTTCCTTTAGTTCTTGGGTATGGAGCTCAAACTTACCCTTATACTAATTTTTGTGTTTGAATACAACACCAAGACCAATGTGCATCAACATTGATGGCTAACCTTGATGATTTATTTTCTACAACTACTTCCTAAAGGTAATTGACACTTTTATTATCAGGATTAATTCCTAGTTCTAGTAATTCTTTATTTTTTGTATTTCCTTAAAAAAAAAAATTTCTCTGTGGCGTAGTTCACAATTTCTTGGATTATTTCAAGAGGATTTCACTGGTAAGTTAACCTAAGGGTTCCACTTAGAAGCTCATTTTTTTTTTCTTTAATACTTTCCCTATTAATCTTGTCAAGAATCTGATTTCTTCTCTCGGGCTTCTAGGAATGCATGTGGATTTTCCCACAGGGAGTAGACCTCATAGGTGAGGTAAGTGTGTCAAACTTGCTGGCATCTCGTGACACAAATATTTTAATTTTTATAGCTATACCATTTAATTAACGTGTATGTAGCAACACTGAGGTCCATAGGAAAAATACCATTCCTCATGTTGAAGGATTCTTTGTTTTTATTTTTCTAACATGGAGTTATTGTCAAAAAATGATGTCGTGCTACACTAGAGAGTCTGTTGTAGAAAGGGACTATAGTTTGTAACTGTATTATTTTTGTTTAACTATTAATGGGTATGCGAGTTCTGGTTGTTTGTAATTTATATTTTTGCACAAACTTATTATTTGCCACTTTATGTTAATATTTAAGTCACGGGTTGTCCTTTCTACCACTACTGTGTAATGTTTAGTTGATTAGGGTTGAAATGAAAGTAAAATATGAATGTTATTACCAGTCTTTCTTCGGAATTTTACATGCAACTTTGTGCTTGTTCTAGGTTGTGTTTCCATTTTTAGATTTTGTTATGCTAATAAGTTCAATGTCTAATTACAAGGCTCTTGTTGCACAAACTTTCCTTTCAGTATATAGTCTTCTAAAGATCCTAGGACCATTTTCTGGTTGTTGCATTAGTCTGGTTGGGCCATTCGACTAACCTTAGTGTTTACCTTTATATAAAAGTATTCTTAACATTGGATTTTTATAGCTAATAATTGAACTAAGTTTCCTCGATGAAATTTGCACCACTACGGGCTTTCCTCTAATTGAAAAATACTTATTTACAATCCCTTCACTGGCTATAATTTCCAAAGATATTAATCTCTCTTATTTGGTACAGAGCAGCTCTATCCCTCTCCAACACATGGCTTATCTCAGTTTTCAAGACGTCTTTCTACCCAAACAACTCTTCATATTTATTACTATGTGCTTCAAAGAGAATTAATATTAATGGTTTTCTATGTACTGTTCACATCTCATGGTAATTCGAAATACAATACGTGTTACATTTATTTTTTCTTTATGGATGCAATAAGGTAGTCCCAAGCCTAGTAATGGTTTCAAAAAAAATTATAAATTATTTACAAATATTTTTTATTCACTTTCCTAGTATCTCCTTTTACAAAAGCACACAATCATTTCACCATTAGTCCAAAACTTTACCCAATTGGTAAATTTAACACATAACATAGCCATTTCACCATTAATTCAAACCTTAACTTACTAGTAATTTTTCACATAGAACATAACCATTTCATAATTAATTTAAAATTTACCTTACTGGTAAATTTTCATAGAGAGCATAACCATTTCACCATTAATTCAAACTTTAGTATTTCGTTCATAATTTCAACTTAGATGTCTATATGCATGAACTAGGTTTGTCATAACAAAACTATTGACGGTTTAAATATTAGTTATACTTATCTACATAGTTTCTTCCCACCAAGGAATTAGACCGGGAAAATTACTCCCCCACCCAAACAGTGGGATTGGAAATCACGTCTAAACCTCTCCCTCAACCTCTTTAAATTCTAGAGTAGCTTCCTAGAAGTAGCCAGTCCTTAGGCCTCAAGACTCCTAGTCCATCCTAGAACTTTAGAACTTTAGGGCTTCCACTAGCTCCTGTCTAGCTAAATAACACCATGCAATAGTGTCCTGCTCTATATTTTCCTTCCTCTTGTGTTGTATTACATTTTCCTTTTCCTCTCTCATTTTCCTATTTTTTTCTCCAACTGAGATGTTTTCCATCTCTATAGGAGGAGGAAATATTTGTCACAACTACTTGGAAATTAAATATTTAACTTTCTAGAGTTTTTCCCCGTAATTCCTTGATTTCCATCATTTAAAAATAAAATGAAATAACTTTAACCTCCAAGTTTTCTTTATTAGACTTCACCTAGTCTATAATTTTACCAATTCTTACATCGCAAAAGTAAATAACAAATATTCACATGAATATATGACCAAGGGGTGTTACATCTCTCCCCCCTTGTGTGAAACATCATCCTCGATGTTTATTCTTTCCCTTGGAACATGCCACGGTATGCTTATGGTATTAAGCTTTCAATTTCTCAAGTGCCTCTTCCAGGCTAAAGTTCCTCCATTGCAATTTAACTTGGGTGATAACTCACCTTTGTAACATTTTTTCTCTCCAATTGAGAATATGTAGAGGTTCTACCAAGAACTCTTCATCCTGTTTGAACTATTCCACACATGAAATATTCATTAGTTTACACTCATATTTAACAATAATTATTAAATAACAAAGAAAATTAATCATTGCAATTTTACTTGCACCTCCTGCTAGTTAATAATTTACATATTTTTTTAACGGAGAGAAGAAAAACTCATTATGAACTCACATATGACTAGGTAATGCAAGTTTATATGCAATGTGTCCCATTTATTCTAATATTTGGAAGGGTCCACAATACCGAGGAGCTAGTTTAGCACATTCTCCCCATTATAGGGTGCTTTTCTTGGGTTTCACTCATACATATACATGGTCTCCTATCTGTAATTATCTATAATTTCTTTACTTTTCTACATATGTTTTTTTGTCTGTCTTGGGGAGCTTTCAATTTTTCTGAACTTTTTCACAGTTTGTTCCAATATTTTCCAGCATATCAGGTCCCAACAGTAACTTTTCTATACTTTTGTTCCAATTAAATTGTGTTCTACACTTCCTTATGTATAATACTTCGAAAGGGCTCATATTTAGTGACTCGTGGTAACTGTTTTTATATGAAAATTCAAGTAGGTGAATATATTATTCCCACTTAATTTATTGTTGCATGACATACATTATTAACATATATTCTAGTACCTAGTTCACCTGCTCAGTCAGCCCATCTGTATGTGGGTGATAAGCAGTACTAACTTGAATTTTGGTACCAAATCTAGTAAAAATATTTTTCCAGAATGTTGATATGAACTTCACATCTCTATCTAAAATAATCACCTTTCGCATACCATGTAACCTCAAAATCCCGTGCATAAATATTTCTTCAATTTGTACAGTTTTAAATGTAGATTGAATAGGGATGAAATGGGCTAATTTTCTCAATTTATCCACTAACACCATGATTGAGTCATTTTTTTTTTGGTATTAGGAAAACATGTTATAAAATCTAATGTAATGACTTCTAATTTCCACTCCAGAATGGGCAGTGGGTGGAGCAGACCAACTGGGTGTTTGTGTTCAACTTTAACCTACTAGCACTTCACGTATTTGTATAGATATTCATTAATTTCTTTTCTCATTTCCAGCAAAAAATAGTCTTTCTTAATGGCAAAAAATAATTTATGGTATCTAGGATGTAGAACATAAGCTCTTCCATGAAATTCATCCAGTATAAGTTGCCTAACCACCACCTAATTAGGGACATATATCCTTCCCCTAAAATAAAAAAAAATTATATTTATTTATGCCATATTCATTTTTTTTTCATATTTGTAGGTTTTTCTAGCTTGCTAGCATAAAAACCCATATTTTTTTATCTTTAATTATAGCTTCCTTAATTTAATTTAAAAAATTGAATTCCGCTTGACTATAGGAGATTTTATATATATGACATAATTTTCTACTTAATGCATCAACCACTCGACTCTCCTTTCCTTTTAAGTGTTTAATGTAAAATTTGAATTCACTTAAGAAGGTTTTCCATCTAGCCCATCGTGCATTGATGTTAGGTTGATTAAAGAAACTAGTTAAGCTATTATGGTTAATCATCAACACAATTTTTTTTCCCAATAAATAATGTTTCCAGACCTTTAAAGTGTATACCATTGTATTTAACTATATGTTATAGGCATAATACCTCTTCTCATGATCTTTTAATATTTGAGACTCATAGGCAATTGCCTTTCCTTCTCGCATCAACACTCCTCCCTCACCCTCTCGACATGCGTCTGTGTAGACAACGAATTATTTTCTGGGGTCTACAATCATTAACCTCAGAGCTATGGTCAACAGATGTTTTAATTGTTCAAAGCTACAATCACAATCTATCATCCATTTAAAATATTTTCCTTTATTTTTCATAGAGATTATAGGATAAGTGATTTTAGAAAAACCCTCGATAAAATTTCAAGAATAGCTCGCTAAACCCATGAAAACCGAACATCAACAACATTACTAGGATCATGCCATTCCATAATTGTTTGGATTTTCTCGGAGTCAACATCTATCCCTTCTCCAAGAATTATGTTCCCCAAGTATTGTATCTAATCGTTTTAGAAGTCACACTTCCTATATTTAGCATACAATTGAAGGTCTCGCAAGGTTTGCAGGAATATCTACAGGTGTTTCTTATGTTCCTCCAAACTCCTAGAATAAATCAATATGTCATCAATAAAAATAAAAACAAATTTATCAAGATAAGGATGAAATATATTGTTCATAAGACTCATAAACATTGTTGGGGCATTGGTAAGCCCAAAGGGAAACACCACAAACTCATACTAACAATAACGAGTTCTAAAATTTGTTTTAGTAATATCTTCTTCCTTTATTCTTATCTGATGATAACTTTATCATAAATATATCTTAGAAAATATCGTGGCTCTCTTGACTTGATCAAAAAAATCATCAATTCTTGGCAACGGGTATTTGTTCTTAATAGTCAGTTTGCTTAGTTACCTGTAGCCAATATGGAGTCTCATAATACCATCCTTTTTCTTATCAAATAACACAGGGGATACCCAAGGTGATACATTGGGGTGTGTGTATCCATTATCAAGTAATTCTTGTAGTTGAAACTTAAGTTCAATTAATTTAGGGATACACATTCGATAACGGATTTTTTAGATAGGGGCAGCTCCTAGGATTAGATCTATGGAAAAATCGATATCTCGTTTATGTGGTAATCCCAAAATCTCTTCTAGAAATACATCAAAAAAGTCTTGAACCATTGGTATATTTTCTAGGGTGGTTTCCTTAGCTTTGAAGTTGGTATACCTCACTAGAACGACATAGATCTGGAAACCCTTCCTAATACATTTTCCTAGCTAAAAATCTATGATTGGTCAAAACTTAACAAGTTTCTTCATCCTTTGAATCTCTTGTCGTAAACCCTCCTTAGCAAGATAACTAATGGTTTTGTCTTTATAATTTACCAAAGATCAATGTCCTTCTAACCAATCCATAGAAATTATGATGTTTTAAGACCCCAGCGGTAGCACCTTTAAGTTTACATTAATTTTCTGACTTGCAATATCAATGGGACAATTTTCTACTTTAGCTCACACCCTTCTTTTTTCCTCGATGCCTAATTGCACCAACCAGGGATTTTTAAATTTGTGACCATGTAGATGACACATTTCTATTAACTTGGGACTGATATAACTTAAGCTTTCTCCTGTATCAATCAAAATAGATACAACATGTTTAAATAATTTACCTTCAAACTCGATCATCGTAGGTTGTTAGTATTCTTTTTGTCTTCCAGGGAAATATTGATTTTGGGTAAACTCCTAGCCACTTCACAAATGATATAAACCTCCTGAATATTAGAACTTTGCTCAGTTCTAGTGTGATGGGAGAAATTATTGTAATAATGAGGCTCCCCACAACCCCAACACTGTAATGGAGGTCTTTGTGACAAACTGACCTCTCGCTTACTCGACACTTCCAACTATTTAGGCTCATTTTGCAATCTGGGTTTCTGTTAACATTTCCCCAAGAGTTTATGTTGTTGGTTCCTAAATAAATTCCTGCAGTTTCCAATTTTCACATTTTTAGTGCTCAGAGCATTTTTATGTCCCTTCTTACTTAACCAGCTCTTACTTCCTTCTCCTTTTTGCTTCATATGTTGATAGAAGATATGTGCCTTCCAAATGGCCTCATCCATAGTTTTACAATTATCGAATTCCAAATGTTCCTTCATAAATGTTGATAAGCTAGTCATAAAATACAACACCTTAGATTTTTCTGCCCGAATATAAGGCACATATCTCAGTAAAGATGTTAATTTAGTCACAAATTCATCCATAGAGATTTTTACTAATCGTAGATCATGGAAATAATTTTCCTTATCGTTGTAGAAGCACTGAGTGAGACAATTTTCCTTAAACTATTTCTGAAAATCTCCCCAAGTTACTCCTTCATCATCAATTAAATGAACTACATTGACCTATTCCCACCATAGGGTGCCCTTTCTCTGAACCTAATAGATTGTTAGTCTTTCCTTTAAATTATCTTCGTATTAATATATCTGAAAATATTTTTTCATATTGATTAGCAAGCTCGAGCGACTTCTTCCACTTAGCCATCAAATATCAAGGACTTAATTTTCTTGAATTCACCTTGCAATTATGCCTTTTGTTTCTTGATTTTCCTATGATCATATGCACTACTCATTTTCACCTTTATCCTATTGTAATATTTTGGTATGGCTCTCGACCGGTATATTTTCACCTCTCCTCCTTTGCTCCTCATCCTTGTCTTCATGGACATGGTTTGGTATGGAGTTCCTATGGTTTTTCTGATCAAGAAGAATTTTCAGAATTCGCTCTTATCGCACATAAATCTCTCATTAGCAACCCACAAATGATCCATCTCAGCCTTAAGTTGTTTCATTGTTTCTAATAGCATAGCGGTGGAATTTTGGTGTTCTCCCCCCAATTGAACCCACATTTCTGGATTGACTCCCACAAATGGTATGGGACCAAATTCTATGGATGGTATTAATGGAGATGTACTTTCAGCTCCTCTCCTCATGGTGCTTTCTCTATGAACATAAATATACTTTTTATTTAGGTTCCCCAAATATGCCACAGTATTGCAACGTGACTCTCACTAGCATGGCTATGATAGCACTCGCAACACCCACTATAAATTCAACCATTTTTAGTTTTCAAACAAATATACCTTATTCCAATTAATTTTTACCTTCCTACCACTATATAATGATAACTTGTTTTATTGGGCCCAAGGCCTACACACTTACCTGTGTCATTTTATAAAATAATTATTTAATCATTATTGTTTTATTGGGCCCAAGGCCTACACACTTACTTGTATCATCCTATAAAATAATCATTTCATCATTATTACTTGGTATATAAATGTTAGTATTATTATTAAAATAGATTATTCTTTATTTCACCATGGAAAAAACTTTAACCTATTCTCCCACATAGCATGGGTCTAATCTTGAATTTTCCTTATGGTGGGGCTTATGCCCGTGCCAAGGATAACTTATTTGGAGATTGAAAACATGATTGGATGTAAAGTAGGGTTCTGGAGAGTTTGATGGTAGGTGGCACCATGCCTTGCCAACAGTGGCCACAGCTCCATCACTATATTTTAAACATTTGATAGAACGACAAAAGAGCACTATGGGTAGTTTTGGGATAACCAACCCGATCCCTCGGAGGATCCCTCGCTCATTCAAACCCTTGTTCGACTAGAATGAATCTGTAACACCATGAAATCCTAGTTTTCATCTCAGAGGTTAATTCACTTCACCCACCCAATGCCAGGTATATTTGTTGTTCTTGGATCCTTTCAAGAGGGTTTCACTGGTAAGTTATCCTAAAGGTTCCACTTAGAAGCTCATTCATTTTTTTTACTTGAATACTTTCCATATAAATGTCGTCAAGAATCTTATTGCTTCTTTGGGGTTTTTGTGAGTGAAGGTGGAGGTTCGCGTAGTGAGGAGACCTCGCAGGAGAGGCAAGTGTGTCGAGCTTCTTGGCATCTTGCCGCACAAGTCTTTCAATTCTAGGTGTTCTTTTAATTTATATAGATATAGCGTATAATTAATATTTATGCAACAAGGCTCAGGTCCATAGGGAAAATACCCTTCCTCTTATTGAAGGATTCTTAGTTTTTTTTCTATTAACGGGGGGTTATTATCGAGAAAAGGTGTTATGCTACACTAAAGAGTATGTTGTAGAATGGGGATATAGTTTTTAACTGTATTATTTATGTTTAAGAACTAATGGATATGCCAGGTCTAGTTGTTTCTAATTTATATTGTTGCAAAGACTTATTATTCACTACTTTGTGTTAATATTCAAGTCATGGGTGGTCCTTTCTACCACTTCTATATAATGTTCAGTTGATTGGGGTTGAAATGAATGTAGAATATGAATTTTATTACCAATATTTCTTCAATATTTGACATGCATATTCATGCTTGTTATGGGTTGTGTTTCTAATCTTAGTTTCCTTTATGCTAATAAAATCAGTGTATAATTACAAGGTTCTTTCCACACAGACTTTCCTTTTGGTATATAGTTTGCTCAGGCTCCCAAGGGTGTTGTATGGTTGTTGGATTATTTCGACTGGGTCATTCGACTAACTTTCATGTCCACCTTTATAGATATATATTCTTAATATTGGGATTTTATAGCTAAGAATTGTACTAAGTTTCCTTGATGGATTTGCACCACTATGTGCTTTCCTCTAACTGGAAAAGACTTATTTACAATCCCCTCGTTAGCTATAATTTCCAAAGTTGTTGCTCTCTTTGATTTGGTACAAAGTGGCTCTGTCCCTCTCCTAAATAGGGCTTATCTAGGTTTTTATATCAGTTTTCAAGATGCATATCTACCAGAAAGAACCTCAAGTAGTTTTTGCTACAATACATTAAATATTATATTTACTATTCACATCTCATGGTAATTCGAACTACATTATGTGTTATACTTTTCTTTCTTTCTCGATGCAATAAGTTTTTTTTTTTTTGTAAATTTCGTAGGACCTATCTATTTTCTATTTTTTAAAGAGAAAGTTGTTATACAAAAGATGCAATATTTGGTATCCTAAACCTGCCCGAAGGAAACTAGGTCTGTTGGGCACCTTAGAGAGTTATAAGTCAACCAAAATTAGTATTGTTTCTTCCTTCTAATAACTGCTAGTAATCCTTTACTATGTCCATAGAAACTACATATAAAACATAGAGTAAGCCTAATAGTGTCAAAACTCATACAAAATATATCTTAAAAAAGAGAGTTAACCATCTGATTAATCAACAGGTGCAAGTTATTTTGTAGTTGACCCTGGCATCTCAGCTTGCTGCAGGTTTTGTAGTTGTTTCTCCATCCGTGCTAATCTCGCATTTGCTTAGATCTGCACCCTTGTCATTTCCCTCATGTCTTGTTTCATCTACTGGAGCTCAAACAACAAAGAATAATTTAGTTGTTTTTCCTGTGTACTCAACAGTGCTTTTGCAAGCACACATTTGATCTTACAGTAAGTTTTAAAATATTGTTGAAAGAGAGAGACTCTCCCTCGTGTACTGCCTAGTTCTGAGAGGAAGTCTATTCCTTCCTGGATATCACCCTCTTCATCATCAGTATCTCTTTCCCATCCCTGTATTGTTTTCCGAATATCTATCGGAATTCCAGTTTCATAGCTATTTTCTAAGCTTTCAAGGGTCTGTTGATTGGTTTTCTTTCCTCGTTTACTTGTTTCCGCAACTTGGTTTGACTGAATTTTCCTTCTCTTTCCTTTTGTCATTGTAACCTGAATGTCCCTGTTCTTTCTTTGAATTGAAAAATTTTTGTATATGGAACAGTAGCGAATAGGTAAATCTTAGAATCCTAATGCTAGACCTTCCCTTCTTGATTCCTTCATAAAATATGAGACAGAGCAGTTAAGCCATTCACAAACGAAAAGATGGCTAGATGAGACAGAGCAGACTGGCTCAAACTGTTAATGGTGCTTTGGAATACTACTAAGTTGAAATTCTTACAATAACTAAAATAAGAAAGGCTAAAATCATTCACAGATAGACTCTTGGTAAGTTTTAACAGAACTAAATTGCTCAGACCTTGACTATTACCATGGAAAAAGACATAAACAAAAATCTTGCAGTTGAGGAAATGACCATGTAAATGACTATTCCCAATAGACTTCTCAACAACTATATGACCAACCCAGAACTGATTTGGTTCAGCAATATTGCAAATACATAAACAAAACCTAGGAATTGACATAAACCCGTGGCCAAAATTGTAAATATAAGAAGATGACTCATCAGGGGTCCTTTTCAGCAACGTTTTGAAGGTGTAACCGTGGAAATAATAGCATACTGTGTTAGAACCCTTAAATTGAACGAGGTCCCAACAAACTCTACAAGCCATACATAAAATCCCATTTTGAATATAAGCATGATTACTATAAGCCGAATTCATCTTCAGATATAACCCAGAACTATCCCTAAGGCTGCATGCAGTGGGAAGAATGCAGAAATGAAACCCCACACAGAAAACCAGATGGAAATTAGGACTACGAAAACAGGGCTGGAAATTAAAGTTAACTCCTTCTATCATCACATCCAGGCCTAAAAAACCAAGTAGAGAACCTGAAAAATCAGCTTGATCAACATTGCCTAACATAACAACAGAAGACATCTTGTTGAATCGCAGAGGCGGAACTAAATTTGAAGCCATAATGAGAGAAACCAGAACATATCCTGTTGAGAAATGTAACCCATCCTTCCTCGTCAGCTTCCTTGGCACTTTGCAGAGCCTTTCTCCAATTCGAAGAGGAATAGACTCACAACCAAAACAGGAAAAGGATATAATCCTCCTACCTTGTCGCCGAGACAGAGCCAGTCTGTCGAGATAGTTACTGTAATAATGAAAGTTCATTTGGATGGTGGGTATGCAACGTGTGAGCTGAGCCACACCTCTTACCATTAACTTTCCTTAATTATCCCCTGACATGCCTTACAGATGGAAATGTCGTGCTCTCATACCGCCACCCCAATCGGGTTTTTCTCGATGCAATAAGTTAGTCCCAAGTAATGGTTGCAAAAAAATTATAAATTATTTACACAAATTTTCTATTCACTTTCTTGGTATCTTTTACAGAATAACACAATCATTTCACCATTAGTACAAAAACAAAACTTTACCTTATTTTTACCTTACTAGTAAATTTCAAAGAGAACATAATCATTTCACCATTAATTTAAATTTTACCTTATTGGTAAATTTTCAATTTCACCATTAATTCAAACTTTAGTATTTCGCTCATAATTTCAACACAAAAGTATCTATGCATGAAGTAGGTTTTCCAAAACATAACCATTAACATTTTTTTCAGAACATAACCATTAACAATTTAACTATTAGTTATACTTATCTTTTCTGCATACCTTCTACCCACTAGGGAATAAGATCACCCCCCAAGTCTCTTTAATTTCCAGAGTAGCTGGCTAACAATAGTGCATGAATTTTCTTGAGGGTTACTTCAGGGCTTCCAATGGATTTTGTCCAGCTCAAGAACACCCTGCCACAACATGTTGCTTTTGCTTAATATTGTCATGGTCTTACTCAAGATTTTCATTACCCTTGTGTTGTCTCACTTTTTTCCTTTTCCTCTTTTTTTTCTAGCATAGATGTTTTCCATCTCTATATGAGGAGGAAATAACTATCACAGTTTCCTAGAATTTAAAGATTTCTCTTTTTAGAGTTTTTCCTAAGTGACATATTTTAAAATAAAATAAAATAACTTTAACTTCCAAGGTTTCAAGTGCTAAGTATATGTAGTTTTCCTTACCCTTGTGTTGTCTCATTTTTTCCTTTTCCTCTTTTTTTTCTAGCATAGATGTTTTCCATCTCTATATGAGGAGGAAATAACCATCACAGTTACGTAGAATTTAAAGATTTCTCTTTTTAGAGTTTTTCCTAAGTGACATATTTTAAAATAAAATAAAATAACTTTAACTTCCAAGGTTTCAAGGTGCGAAGTATATGTAGAAAGCACACGTGTAAAGTATATAGAGAAATTTTTACTCTCGCTTAAATTTACAATAAGGAAATCATAAATTTTAAAATATTATTTGACTAATTTAAATTTGAGTAATCTAGATTTAAATCATAAATTTTAAAATATTATTTGACTAATTTAAATTTGAGTAATCTAGATTTAAATCATAAATTTTAAAATATTATTTGACTAATTTAAATTTGAGTAATCTATATTTAAATCATAAATTTTAAAATATTATTTGACTAATTTGAATTTGAGTAATCTAGATTTAAATGTACATATGAAATTATTTTTAAAATAAAAATATTATAAAATTTAGTTTAGTTTAATTTGTTGTTCTCTTTAATCATTATAATTTGATATATTTTTATTGAAATTGTTTACTTAAAAAAATTTTAAATGATTAAGCATTAAAAATATGTTATATTTAGAATACAAAAAAATAAAAAAATTACTATTTTTAAAATTTTCAAAAATTGAAAAAGTAAAGTTAAAATATTTTATAGAAAATTATCTATATATTATTATGATTTTTTCTTGAAAAAATAAAATAAAATTTGGATTTATAACTAAGAAAAATTATAGTTTGGAATATATTTGAATATTTATAAAAATTATTTTTGTGGAATAAATAAATTTTATAATTTTCTTATAGGCAAGTTTTGAGAGGCTTCATTTTTTTTTCTTTTTCATAAAGATAATTATGATAGCTAGATTGAGCTTTTGTTTAACTATGACAAGTTGTTGAGGCCCTAAAAAATAGAGTTTTAGCTCCTCTTTTGCAGATTTCTTTACAACACCATTTTTTACCATAGTGGACTCCAAGCAGGAATTGTCTTTAAGTGGGGTACCATAGTGGACTCCAAGGAATTTTCTTTAAGTGGGGTATTTGATCACGAGAAGGAGATTTATATCTAATGACATATGAGTTTGACATTTACATATGTGAACACATGTGTCTACAAAATTCAATAAAAAATAAAATAAAAATTGCATACAAAAATAAATTTTTAATATGAAAAACTTAACTCTCTCCATTTATACTTTTCTCATATATGCTATGTGAACTCACACATACCTCTTCAAATGTGTGAACATTTGCAAGTACAAGCACTTCATTTAATTTAAAATTGATGGAAAATTGGCATATTATAGGACACTAATTTTTTTTGCAAAAAATATCATTAGGAGAACAACATAATTCTCCACAATTTATTTTTTTACTCTGAATCAAAGGAACTTTGAGGACTTTAATTGATAAAAGAGGAAAAAATTGAAATTTCATTTCCATATTTGGCCCAAAAGTATAACCCATCTGCATGCTTTCACCCAAATGTTATTTTGTAATTTTTTACTTCTTGAATGTCCTTAATTGAAGGTCTTAAGTTAGGGAATTGATTGAAATATTTGAATAGCCAACTAAATTTAGGAAATTTCTAATACATATGAATTATATCATGTTATGACTAAGATCATGTAGATGACCTCAAAAGAAATAAATTTAATAAAACTTATTTTTTGAACAATATTAGTTGAAGACATCTTTTAAAATTAAATTTAACATATTTGTATTATTTAATTGAACGATGAACATATATTTTAGTTCATTTTAAGTGTCAAAGTGTTGGGAAAAATTCTAAGAGGGGGGGCGGGGTGAATCAGTATTTCAAGCTCACACAAACTTTAATTTTCTTTACTGAATTCTATACGTGACTTTACATAAGCCAACTAACGCATGTACGTGACTTTTATTCAGGAAACTAGCGTATGCCCAAAGAAATTATAATTCAAATCACTATTTAGTAACTTTACTTAGACCAATGCATTGATGATTCATCACATTTAGTAAGCAGTAAACATGTGCAGTAAGAATAGAATAAACCATCACACATAAGCAAAACACATGACCACCAGGATTAAAGGTGGAAACCCAATGTGGGAGAAAACCACCATTGTTGTCATCTTTTTCTTCAATAGTTATTATATAGAAAATTACTTGCAATATTGTACTGGTGCAAACTCATACCAGCGCGCAGACACCCACCTGCAGAAGGTTGTTACCTTCACTCGTTCCCCAGCTACTACTAGAAGAGAGCTCCAACCCCTTGATCTCGTTTACCAACCACCACTGAAGGGAGCTTCGACCCCTTGCTCTCATTTACTAGCCACTACTGGAATGGAGCTACAACCCCCTGATCTTATCACCAACTCCTACTGGTAGGATTATTCGACTTCCTTATTGAAGGCTCCAACCTTTAGCACCACCATGGACCGTGTTTCATAAATTTTCACAATGGATCCACCAACTTCAACACATCACAACTTGTAGGCCTCTTTTCATCAAATTTTCAGACTGAAACCACTGCATTCATTTAAGCCCAATACCTTACATCAAATTGAAATATATAATTATAAAAAATCATTCACTGAATCATCAATCTACCAACCAATCACTAATCTTTAATCACAATCAACTAGCAACATAATCAATACTAAAACAACATAGATCTATATGAAGACATGATTGATAGATAGCAGAAACAAAACAAAATTGATCAGACATTTTCCTCAACATTTTTTAAGAAAAACCTTAGCTTGCATACATGCCCTCTCGAAGACTTATCCATGTATGTACACGGTTATCTCGAAACCAACTCGCGTACAAATATCAACATATTACTGAATATATACACTATTCTGTATAACCAAACTCACGTGTATACACGCCTTCCTTATGTCAAACCCGCATATAGATCTGTAAATAATTCAGGACTACACAATACTTCAGAACTTTAAACATACCCAAATCATACCCTTCACTGCATCAAACATGCGCCAGACCACAGATATAAACAACTCATAAAAATATCATGCAAATACAAATTCATTTCAGCTCTAGAAAACCTGATCTATCATTGTATTCATCAGTGCATCATTATATCAGATCTATCAATCAAATATAGAACATACCATGCAAATATACTTCAAATTGAAGTAATCGTTCATTAACATTACTCATGTGCACACTTATCACTTTGACCTTCACCTCCCTATATAGTTTGAACCTTAGCTAATACCATGAGCCAAAACCACACAAGTGTCGATGGTATTCTTGGATGGGATCAAATAAATGTTACTGTGCTAATATTGTGGGCTAATACCATGGTAAAGACTCCTTATATTATAAAATTACCATGTCACCACATACGTGACTTTTTTTCTTCGTATCTGTGTGTATAAGTGACTTTTCCTTCACTAACCCGGGTATAGATATTCAAATATGTTACCTTTAATAATCTTTTGATTCTGACCTCCAAACCTTTGACCCATCATTCTTTCATCGATGAGCTGATCTTTGAACTCCATTACAAGTGGGTTTCCATCAAGGACAATAATTTTATCATAATGCCAACAATCTCCCCTTTGGACTTGATGGAAATGATATTGGTGTTTGATCACCATAACTTGAAGATAATTGTTAGACACATTAATATAAGCATTACTCAAACACCAAGTTAATCTCCCCCTTTTACATGATCAAGGGAAAAGTGCAGACTAATGTTGAAACACAGTTTTTTCTTTCCTTGTAGATACAAGAGCTCTGAAGATCTGATCTGCATTATACTGACCATGCACCCCCTGAGCACATGCTGAAAAAATACTTTCAATGAATTACATGACTCAAAAAATCATCAGAGTATGACATTTCCTATCACCAAGGACTCATATTTGCATCAATCGCCCACCCAAGTGGGGCTACATATTTGACACAATCACCCAACCAAGTGGGATTACATATTTGACACAATCACCCAACCAAGTGAGTTTACATATTTGAAATGACCTCAGAAGTCCATACATGACTAAATATGAAAATATTTTACATTATAGGTCTTAACATAACTTTAACAGATATGAGTTTTATAACCAACTCCAAAGGACCTCATTAGAGAGATATCATCGAATATAATTTAGTAATAATAATAAACATAATGCCAACAATGCATTATACTCTGCAAGGCTAATAATCCCCCTAAACCTTTGCTACCTATCAAATCATAGCATATCAAAGTCTAATATTGAGGCTGGCCCACTATTTTTCTATTAGAGAAAAACATATGTGATTGTCTGCAAATAAACACGCGTATATAGACGACTATACTTAATGAAACCTACATATAGAAAAAAAAACCTTCTAAATTTTCACCCGTAGACTGAGCAGACTAGATTAACAACAAAGTGAGGTAGAGACAACTCCCAGTTTCTATCTAAGATAATGAAATGCTTCTCTGGGGAGAGGTTTAGTAAATATATCAGCAACTTCTTCTTTGGAGGGAACATACTCCAATTTAACCTTTTTCTCAAGCACTTATTCTCATAGAAAGTGGTACTTAATATGAATATGCTTGGTTTTGGAGTGAATAATAGGATTTTTTGAAATACTAATAGCACTTTTATTATCACATAGGATATAGATGGGTGGAGAACATTTAACTTGAATATTTTGTAATGTATGCATCATCTAGAGAAGTTGTGTGCAACAAGATGCAACAGCCACATATTATACTTCCATTGTAGATAAGGCAATGGAACTTTTTTTCTTGTTGAACCAAGATACTAATTGGGGCCCCATATAAAATGCACCTCCACTAGTTCTTTTCTGGTCATCAAAATTTCCAAACCAGTCCGCATCTATGTAAGCATGAAGAGTAAGATCAACATTTTTAGGATACCATAGACCAAAATATTGAGTTCCTTGGAGATATTTTAATATTCTCTTTATTGCCTGAAGATGTGATTCCTTTGGATTGGATTGGAAACGTCCAACAATTCCAATTAAATGCATGATATATGGTCTAGTACCTATTAGATAAAGCAGACTCCCAATCGTAGACCTATATTATGGTTGGTTTACAGTGGGAGAATCATCATGAGAAATGAGGTTACATCTTGTCATCATTGGAGTACACACAAGTTTGAAGTCTTCCATCCCATACTTCGTCAGAATCTTCTTGAGATATTTTTTTTGTGAGAGAAAGATGCCATCTTTTTCTTTTTGCACTTGTAAACCAAGAAAATATGTTAGTTTCCCAAGTAAATAAATTTCAAATTATTGTTGCATAGAAAAAGAAAAATTTGGACTCATATATTCTCCATTACTCTCAAAAATTATGTCATCAACATAAAAAACAATAATTAACAGTTTATCATCCTCATTTTAATTTATAGGTTACTGTCTGCGGATCCTTTTGTGAAGCCTTTTTGTTGAAGATATTTGTCAAGATGATAATACCATGCCTGTGGAGCTATTTTTAGCCCATATATAGCCTTTTTGAGTTTTCATAGAAGGTTTTCATCATTCCCAAAAATGAATCCTTTTGGTTGTTTTATATATACTTATTCTTCTATATCTTAATTAAGGAAAGCATATTTTACATCCATTTGATAAACTTTGAAACGTTGAAAACTTGAAAATGCAAGAAACATTCTTATGACTTCAAGTCTGGCTACTCGTGCAAATGTTTCTTCAAATTCTATACCTTCTTGTTGAGCATAACCTTTATGAACAAGTCTAGCTTTGTTTCTAATTACTTCTCCATTTTCATTCCACTTATTTTTGAATATCCATTTTTTTCCTAATAATATTTTTATCATGACGCCTTCGAAAAAATTCCCAATTATTATTATTTTCAATTTGATCAAGTTCTTCATCCATAACCTTAACCCAACATTCATCTTAACTAGCTTGATTTACATTTTTTGGTTCAATGGTGAATAATAACGCTAGATAACTAGGAGATCCTACAAGGATTCATCTTGTTTGTAACCTAGATTCCTTTTCTCCTAGAATTTGAGTTTCTGGATGATTCTTTTGAACATATGTGGATGGAGCCTTTTCTTTATCTGATGTGTCTTATTTTGATGCTTCATTAGTTTCTTTTTCTATATCATTGTGATTTTATGTGGGAAATAATTCATCATCATCATCCTCTTTTGTTGTTGTTACCATTTTGGGAGTTGTTCATGCTTTATCAATCACAACATCAATACATTCAACAATTTTCAAAGTCTCTTAGTGTAGCATTTATACCCGTTACTTCTAGAAGAATATCCAAGAAGTATTCCTTCATCTGCTCTACCTTCAAACTTACCAAGTTTTTCATCATTATTTTTAATGAAACATTTTCTTCCAAAAACTCTAAAATTATTCACAGTGGGAGGCTTACCATACCCGAGCTCATAAGGAGTTTCATCACTATTCACAAAAACATGGGCCTTGTTAGGAATATTTACTGCGGTATGTGCAGCTTCACCCAGAAGGTGACAGGAGTTATGTTAGGTCCCTATATTACTAGTATAATCCTTTATTGTTGTTATTTTAACCCCCTTATTATTATTTTTGTACCCCTGTAACCCCAATATTGTTATTATTGTGCCCTTACATTATTATTGTTAGTTCGGCTAGGATTATATTGTGACCCCATGGACTCCTATATATAGAAAGATGTTTTGGTCATTTGTAGCATCCAATAATTGTTCATTTATATAGTTTATTGGAGGTTGATCCCTATAAGTGGTTGATTTCTAAGGCGTTGATCTCTCATTTATTCTATTTTTTGAGCTGGTTTCATAACATTTGGTATTAGAGCTTTGGATTCTAGGGTTTCGCTGCTCCAAACAAGTCATCGTGGAATTTTTGCTATAACTATTTTTCTACAAAGGTTCATAAGTTGAAAGTTTTACAGAGTGAAACCGAAATCCTGCAGAACTTCGTGTAAAAATTTTAGATCTTGGTTCACAATATTTTCGGAGATATGATCTGTGGAAGTTAGGGCTTTTTCAAGCTCCCAAATTTAACCTAAAACAGGTCATCATGGAATTTGCGCTATAACTTTATTTTTACGAAGGTTCAGAAGCTGAAATTTTTATAGAGAAAAGCCGCAATCCTGAGGAACATCTTGTAAAAATTTAAGATATTGTTTCACAATATTTTCATAGATATGATTTTTGGATGTTAGGGTTTTTTAAAGCTCCCAAATTTCATCTCAAAGAGGTGACAGTGGGAAAATCATCATAAGTCTCTCTCTGAGCATTGGATTAGAATTATTTAAATAGTGGCCATAAGTAAATGGACTATAGTTTCCTATGTATCAATTTCAAAAATGAAGGAGGTAAAAGTGACACGTGGAACGTCGTACAAGCTCGCTCTATTGAACTAGTCCATAATTAAGTCATTGTGGGAGATTGGGCATAACTTTGTCTTGAAGAATCCAAATTAGTTCAGACCTATGGCATTAGAAAGAAGATTAAGTGGGATACTACAGGACCGAATTTTAGATATTGAATATCTGAAATCATAGAGATAATTGAGTTTTAATATTGAGCTCCTCAAAAGTAAGAAAAAGGTGTGTATTTTTTTCGAATTGCATAAGTCTTGTTTTAACAATCAGTTTGAATTGATTCTAAGTGAATATTGTAGAATAGATAGCAGTATTGGATTCTAAAATTCCCCCTAAAAATAATTCAACACCAACTAAGCCTTAAAAAGTCTCTAATATGAACCATGAAGATGAAGAAATGAAACATCACATGTCAAAATTACAAGAGAAAGTGCACCAAATTTCTCTCTCGCAAAGATATAAAAAAAAATGAAATGGAAGTTTTGAAGAAAAACGTGGAAGATAAGATGGATGGTTTGAAGAAATTCATGGAAGCTAAGATGGATGGCATGGAAGCTGGCATGGAAGCTAAGATGGATGACATGGAAGCTAAGATCGATAAAAAAATGAAAGAAAACTTCGAAAACATGAAGAATGATCTAAAATCCGACATGGAAGGTTTGACAAAGTTGATACAAGAAATGTTTCCTAATGGTGAAAAGATAGTAGAGGAAACTCATGATGAGAACAAAATAAATGTTAATCGTGATTTCATAAACTCTAATGTTGGATGGAAGAACCACCACATTCCAAAGATAGATATGACGAAGTTGGATGGCAAGGATCTCATAACATGGATACTACATATGGAGCAATATTTTGATCTCAATAATGTGCAAAACACACAAAAGGTACGCATTACGACTTTACATTTAGAACAAAATACGTTTGTATGGTATTGATGGCTTTGCTCCCGTAAAAAAATTGTCACTTGGTCAATTTTTATGGAGGAAATCATAACGCATTATGAGGATACAAAGAGAAACACCTTCTTTAGCCAATCGATAAATATCAAACAAAAGGGTTGAGTGGTGGAGCACATTGAGGACTTCAAAAAATTGAATATAAGGGTAACTGATATTCCAGAGGAACACAGGATTGATGTCTTCATAGGGACTTTAAAGGATAACATCCAACATGAGGTCCATGTTTGGGAATCTAATTCATTGGAGAAGGCATTCAGGTTGGCAAGAAAAATTAAATGTAAAATTATGGCAACAAGGAAGCCTACTACTCACATCTATAAGGATGGAAGTGTTCCTACTCCTAGACTTCCATAACCGACAAGGTTGACACCACAATAATTGGAAGAAAAAAGAGCAAAAGGGATTTTATATAGTTGTGATAGAAAATACACTAAAGGTCAAAAGTGTATACTAAGAAGAAATTATTTTTCATAGATTGTGAAGAGGAGGAAGAAAATGAACAAAGAGCTTCAAAAGAAGACGATACACACCAAGAACCAACCCTAGAAGAAGAATAAATGAGTCTGACCATATCGTGTAATGCATTGGCAGGAATTACCACTCCTCAAACTCTCAAGATAGAAGGACATATCAAGAAGAAGAAGGTAAAAGTGTTGATTGATTCGAGTAGTACTCATAATTTTATTCATTGTAAGGTAGCCAAGGAATTGAATTGTTTCCTATACCCAGCACTAGAATGTCAAGTGATGGTTGCAAATGGAGGAACTATAAATTTCTCTGGAAAATGCCAAAATATCAAGCTAAGCATGGGGGAATATGTATTGAATAGTCCAATGATTTCTATTCCAATGGGAGGTGATGATTTTGTACTAGGAGTACAATGGTTACAATATTTTGGGACAATAGCTTTTAATTTTCAAGAAATTTTCTTGAATTTTTCTTTGGAAGGAAAGGAAGTTGAATTACGGGGTATATCAAGGAAGTCAGGAAATACAATAAGCCCTAATTTCATGACAAAGCTTCTAAAGAAAGAAAAACGAGGCGTAATTGCATAATTATGCTCACTAGAAGTTCCAACATCAAAATAAATTATTTCTCGAGATCTCCAAAAAGTCTTGGACAATCATTCCAAGGTGTTTGAAACTCCCAAAGGACTCCCACCTATTCGTGATCATGATCATGTTATTCATTTGATTCTAGGAAGTGTCCCTCTAAACATCAGGCCTTACAGATATCCTTATGTCCAACAGAGAGAAATTGAATATATGATTGCAGAAATGTTAGAGGCTGGTATAATTCAACCTAGTCAAAGTTCTTTCTCTGCTCTAGTAGTATCGGTGCACAAGAAGGATGGATCATGGCACATGTGTCCGGATTATAGGGAGCTCAATAAGCTCACTATTGAAGAAAAATTTCCCATTCTTGTGATTGATGAATTATTGGATGAATTACATGGAGAAATTTATTTTACCAAGTTGGATCTTCGTTCAGGATATCATCAAATTGGAATGAATACTGAAGATATTCCGAAAAAAACATTTCAAACTCATGAGGGTCATTATGAATTTTTGGTCATGCCTTTTGGCCTTACCAATGCACCTTCTACATTTCAAGGGTTGATGAATTCCATTTTCAAACCCTTCCTTAGAAAATTTTTGCTAGAATTTTTTGATGATATACTAATATACAACAGGTGTTGGAAGGATCATGTTCAACATGTTGACAGGGTGCTCAAACTATTGGAGGAGAAACAATTATATGCAAAAAACATCCAAATGTTTCTTTGGAGTACACAAGGTGGAATATCTGGGACATATTATATCTGAAGAGGGTGTTAAGGTAGACCATAACAAAATTAAATCCATTAAGGAATGGAAATTCCCCACAACCATAAAGAAGTTTCAAGGATTTCTCGGGTTAATAGGGTATTATCACAAGTTTGTTAAGAATTATGGGATAATAGCAACACCTCTAAGAACATTATTGAAGAAAGATGCATTTTCATGGACTCTTGAAGCAACTAAGGCCTTTGAACATCTTAAAGAGGCAATGTGCCTACCACCAGTCTTAGCTATGCCAAACTTCACAAAAACCTTTATTGTGGAATGTGATGCCTCATGAAATGGAATTGGTGTTGCTTTAATGCAATAAAGAAGACCCATTGCTTTTGAAAGTCATCCAATCAAAGGAAAGTATTTACAAAAATCTATTTATGAGAAGGAAATGTTGGCAATAATACATGCACCAAATAAATGGTGAACTTACCTAATGGGAAGACACTTCAAGGTAAAAACTGATCATGATAGTCTTAAACACCTTTTGGAGCAAAGACTATCTTCAGAAGAGCAACAAAAATGGGTCACAAAGATGTTGGGTTATGATTTTGAAATAATCTACAAAAAATGGAAGCTAAATGTTGTTGCAGATGCACTCTCAAGAAAGGATGAAGAGGTGGAAGCATTGCATTGTTCCATTTCTATTATCCAACCAGATTGGATAATCGAAGCAAGGATGAGTGGAAGAAGGATGAAGAAGTGTGGACACTCATTCAAAATTTGCAGCAAGATATTAGTACATCTGATACATTTAGTTGGAAAAATGATTCCTTATGGTACAAAGATCGCTTATATATTTGCAAGAATTCCCAACCAAAACAAAAGATTATTTTGGAATTGCACACTTCTCCTTTAGGAGGACACTCAGGATTTTTGAAAACTTACCACAGGGTGAAGAAAGAATTTTTTTGGGATGGCCTTAAATCTAATATTCAAAATTTGGTGGCAGAATTTTTGGTTTGCCAGCAAAATAAAGTTGAGACAATTAAGACCTCGAGTCTTCTACAACCTTTATCCATTCCAAGTCAACATTGGGAGGATATTTCAATGGATTTTATCACAATTTTACCTAAGTCCAAAGGAAAGAGTGTCATCATGGTTATAGTTGATAGACTTACCAAGTATGCACACTTTTTTTCATTATCTCATCCATTTAAAGCAAGTACAGTTGCTAATGAATTTACGGAAAAATTCAAAAGCTACATGGAAACACAAAGATTATTGTAAGTGATAGAGATCCCATTTTTACTAGAAATTTTTGGATGGGAACTTTTTCTTGTTTGGTTACTTAACTAGCTCATAGCTCATCTTATCATCCTCAATCCAATGGTAAAACTGAGATAGTGAATAAATGTTTGGAAGGATATCTTCGTTGTTTTATATTTGATAAGAAAACACAATGGGTCAAGAGGTTACCTCTCGCTAAATGGTGGTATAACACTTCCTTCCATACTGCAGCAAATTGACCCCATTTATGGCACTTTATGAATATCATCGACCATCCATCACATCTTATTTAAGAGAAAATTCTAAGGTTCAAGCAGTGGAATATCACATTGACCATCAACAAGAATTTCTCCAACTCTTAAAGGATAACCTAAATTTGGCACAAAATCGAATGAAACAATAGGCATATCAACATCGCAGTGTGAGAAGTTTTGATGTAGGAGACTTGGTATTTTTATGGCTACAACCATACAAACAAATGTCCCTCAAGCAAGCTAAGAAGGATAATAAATTATCACCAAAGTACTATGGTCCTTACAAGGTGTTGCAAAAGATTGTTACTATGGCATACAAATTGGAGCTTCCTGCTTCTTCACGAGTGCATCTAGTTTTCCATGTTTCATTCTTAAAGAAGGTTATAGGGGAAAAACTTCCATTTCAAAAAATATTTATAGAAGTTGAAGAGGAAGGAAAAATCATATTGGAACCTGAAGCATTCACAGAAGCAATAACTCGACAGCTAAAAAATCGATCAATTTCAGAGTATCTCATCAAATGGAAGAATTTACCCACTGAAGATTCTACATTAGAGGATGAGAATTTTATACATAAGCATTTGGATCTACTCAAGAATTGAGGACAACACTTTTTTGAAGGAGAGGAGCATGTTAGGTCCCTATATTACTAGTATAGTTCCTTATTGTTGTTAGTGTAACCCCCTTATTGTTATTGTTGTATCCCTGTAACCCCAATATTTTTATTATTATTCCCTTACATTATTATTGTTAGGTCGGCTAGGATTATATTGTCACCCAATGGACTCATATATATAGAAGGAGGTTTTGGTCATTTGTATCATCCAAAAATTGTTCATTTATGTAATTTATTGGAGGTTTCCCCCTCGAAGTGGTTGATTTCTAAGGTATTGATCTCTCTTTTCTTCTATTTTTGGAGCTGGTTTCATAACAAGTTCCACACTCATCAAGCATAGCACGAGCCATTTGCTAAAATGTTCTATTCATTCTTTCTACGACACCATTTTTTTGAGGATTTTTGGCTACATAAAATTGTATTTTTATGCCATGTTGTTCACAGAAATCAAAGAATTCATCCGATATGTATTCTCCTCCTCGGTCAGATCTATGAAATTTTATTTTTGTATTTAATTAATTTTCAACTAATTCTTTGAAGACCTTAAATTTATCAAATTCTTCATCTTTTTTTCAATAAACCGATCCAACACATTCTAAAAAATCATCAATGAATAAGATACATTATTGTTCTCCATGAGGTGACTTTTTCTTTACAGGTCCACACAAATCAACATGTATAAGTTCAAGAGGCTTACTTGTTGATCCTTCTTTAGCACTCAATTGAACTCTGGTTTGCTTACCGAATTGACATGACTTACATATGGTACTCTCTGGTAAGGTGATTTTGGGTAGATCACGAACAACTTTGAGCCTGCTTGATTTGCTTATTTCAGAAAAAATTAGATGTCCCAACCTTCTATTCCATAACCAGTTTTCCTCATTTTTTCCTAGGTAAAATTTTTCTTAGCCACCTTTCAATATATACATATGGCTTGTGTTCTTGTTCCTTTTATTATGGTCTTTCCTGTGTCAAGCTCATGAACCACACATTCTTTCGATCGAAAGACCACCTCTTTTCCTTGTTCATATATTTGTCTAACACTCAACAAGTTATGCTTTAATCCATCAATCTACATAACATTAGCATATTTAACTTTTAGTTTTAGAAAAACAAATCATTTACCCTTAATGATAGCAGGGGAGTCATTTCCAAAGGTGAAATTCTTTTCCTTTTCTAATGTAGTGTATGAAATGAGTTTATCTTTATCACGTGTCATGTGTCTTGAACATCTGGTATCAGTGTACCATTGGTTTTATTCTCCTTCTGCAAATAAATATATGCCAAAAATTTTAGATTGTAAGTACTTTTTCCACACCTTAGAATTTGTTGATATTTTCTCCTTTGGTTTTAATTTGTTGTTGCATTCAAATTTGTCATGTCCAAAGTTATTGAAAAATGAGGATTCAATTTCATTTTTAATAGGAGAGAAATTTTTATAAGTATTCTTCCTAATTCCTGTCTCATTCGTTTGTTATCTTGCTTCTCTAGTCATGATGATTTTGTATGCAACACATTGAGCAACTTTGTGGCCAAAATTATGACATGAGAAACATTTTCCATTAAAGAAGAAATTTATGTGATCATAGAACCCTCTAGGGTTGTTTACCTTTAATTGATGCTTCTGTTATTTTTCATCCTTGAATTAGAGTGAACATGATTTACCTGCGAAGTGTCTTTGTTCTTTTGCTAAAGGTTGAAAATTTGTTGACTGGCTTTTGTCGCATTTCGATAACTTCTGGCTGTGGTTGGGGATTTTTATGTCTATGATGATTCACCAATGTATCCAAGACATGTCTTCATAAGAGGAGAACGTTGAACCTTGATAATTTCTAAGGTTTCATATCCTTTAGAAAATCTGAGATTTATAGTTTTTCTTTTCTCAAGTTCCTTTCTTAGACTTACTATTTCACATTCTAACTTCTCATTATGCTTCTCCTTTTCTCTGAGTTGATTATTTAGAGTATCTATGGATAATTTTTTCTCTTCCAAGAATATTTTGAGTTGAGTAATTTATTCAATGAAATCATTTTCTTCTAAAGCATCCATAAAGTTATCTTTAGACTCATTAGTGTCTTTCTCAAATTCCATGAGTAATTTAGGATCTTGATCAAATTCTCCTTCTTCACTATATTCATGACTATAATAACTTTTCCTATTGTCAAATCATCTCATATTACATTTTGAAATATCCTTCCCCTTGTCATTATTATCTTTATGATGAAATTTAGCAGCATAATGACCCACTCTACCACAAGAAAAAAAAATTAAGGGAAGCTTACCTCTGAACCTTCCAGTGCCAAGTTGAAGTTTCTTTACAAAATTTACCTCATCCTCTTCTAATACATAACCCGATTATTTTTTTTCTTCCTTCTCCTTTACTTTTGCAGTTGCTTTAAATGCAGCTTCTCTAACTTTTGAGAGACCTCATTTTCTCATTTCAAAACAAGTCAAGATCCTATGAAGTTGAACAATAATAAGAGTCTACAGATCTTGTTTTTCTTCAATGGCTGACACTTCTGACTCAAATTTAGGAGTTAGAGATCTTAATATTTTGTCTACTAAAGTTTTTTATTTTATGTATTCACCCACATTTCTCATGTGGTTTACAATCTTATCTAGATGTAGAAAGAAACTAGAAATACTTTCATCATTATGCATTTTGAGATTTTCATATTGAATTATGAGAGTTTGGAGTTTAACACTTTTTACCTTGACATCGCCTTCATATTTTAGGATGATTTTGTCCCATATTTCCTTTTCTATATATAATTGCATAAATTTGACAAATTGTGATTTGGTCAAGCTTCCCAATAATGCATTGATAGTTTTCGCATTGGTTTCATATGTCTTCTTTACTGCTGGATATTGGTAACCTCCAAAAATTCCCCAAACATCTGCTCCAAGAGACATAATATAGGATCTTTTTCTTTTCTTATAAAAGATTAAATTATTTCTATTAAAGAGTATTGGTCTGATATATGTTGTTCCATATTGATTGCTCATCTTGGTAGATCTTCCTTCAAGCCGTCATGCTTCTTCTAAAGGTCATGCTCTGATCTCAAATGTTGGGAAAAATATTGAGAGGGAGGGGGGGGGGGGGGGGGGGGGGATACGATGTTAAAACTCACACAAACTTTAATTTTATTTACTGAATTCTATAAGCGACTTTAATTAAACCAAGTCATGTATGTATGCAACTTTAATTCATGAAACTACTGTATGTATGCGATTTTCATTCACGAAACTAGCCTATGTGCAAAGAATTTATAATTTAGATAGACCTTCAATAACTTTACTTAGACTAGTGCATTAATGATTCATCAGACAATTAGTAAATAGTAAACATGTGTAGTAAGAATATAATAAACCGTCACACATAAGAAACACACATGAACACTAGGATTTAAGGTGGAAACACAATGTGGGAGAAAACCATCATTGTTGTCATCTTTGTATTTAATATTTATTAGATATAAAAATTATTTCAACATTGAATTGCCGTAGATTCATACCATCATGCAAGCACCCACCTACAGAAGGCTGCTACCTTCACTCATTCTCCAACTAGTACTAGAAGGGAGCTCCAACCCCCTGATCTCATTTACTGGCCACCACTGGAAGGGAGCTTTGACCTCCTGCTCTCGTTTACCAACCACTACTATAAGGGAGCTACAACCCCCTAATATAATCACCCACTGCATTCATTTAATCACAATACCTTACATCAAAATTAAACATATAATTATACCAAATCATTCCCTGAATCATCAATCTACCAACCAATCATTAATATTTAATCACACTCAAATAAAAACATAATTAATACTCAAACAAGCCAGAACTATATGAAGACATCATTAACAGACAACAGAAACACAACAAAAATGATCATACATTTTCTTCAACATTTTTCAACAAAACCCTGACTTCCATACGTGCCCTCCTGAAGACTTATCCGCATGTGTATGCGCTTACCCCGAAACCAATTCGTGTACAGATCTCAACATATTTCTGAATATATATGCTATTCTACATAACCAAACTTGCGTGTATACACACCTTCCTTGTATCAAACCCATCTATATATCTGTAAATAATTCAGGACTGTACAATACTTCAGAACTTCAAACTTACTGAGATCATACCCTTCACTACAGCAAACATGCACTAGACCACAAATTTAAACAACTCATTAAAAAATCATGAAAATACATAGTCATTTCAGGGCTATATATCCCGATCCATCATTGTTTTCGTGAGTGCATCATTATATCAGATCTATCAATCAACTATAGCCCATAGCATGCAAATATAGTTTAGATTGTGACTTGCATCATAGTCTAATATTGTACTTATTTTTTTAGTTTATTTCCTAAGAACTTGCCAAAATTGTTATCTTGTTAGTTATGTATGATAACAAACTCTCCATATGAAAATATATACAAATAACATTATACATGAACATCCACAAACTGAAATAAGGTGCATGCATCCATAAACTATCCATGTATGAAAATATATAAAGTTTGTACATTACATGTGAATGTGTGTTATGAAATGGGCCTGAAAATATACAAACTATATATGATCCACTCTAGAAATTATTGCTTCTAGAACTCTTATATGTGTTTTGGTGCTTGGAGTGAGCATCCATAATCCGGTACTACGAATATAGCACTTTCAAATTCAAACTAATTAGAATAGTACTTGTACAAAATAAACAATCCGGAAATAAATGATTTTGAATTTTGAATTCAATTGGTCCCCTATTATGACCCAATTGAGTGAAAATGGAAGTTAGGTGCGATGGGGGTTTGATCAATCTCGGTTTGGTGCTCCCCTACATGTGGCTCAATGCCTCCATACCTATCATCCCACTCACGTTTCCACAAAAATGCAACATCAACATCCATCTACATTTGAGCATGTGTACACAATGACAAAGACAAATTATAATTAATCTATGAATGAATAGCATGCATACATGTAAATTAAAAAAATAAAAATTGAAATATTAGGAACAGAAAATTTAACCTCAATTGTTAGACCATGTGGTTTTACATAGTGACTCTCTTCCACATGAGTGTTATGAGGAAAATAAGGCTAAGCCATGGAAACATGCAGTAGAGGATTTTTCTTTAGTTGGTCAATTGCCCCTTATATGACCTCAGAAGATCATTTGTTTAGCTGGGTTGTGCATGCATGTTATCATGAACTTATTAATATAAATGCAATCTAATAAAAACTTATAATATATACAAATGTATAATTTGACGACAAGAGTAAAATTTTTTGTATATATGTTCTTGGTTTGTGTCATGTGGGTCATGCACCATCCAAGTTTCATAGATGGCATCACGAGACATACGTGCATATGAAAAAAGCTTCTCTCATCCTAGACTCTAGAGATATAAATCAACATGTAATACAATTGGTGGGCCATAGGGAAACTACGGTGGTCTACTCATCTCTCCACGCAATGCGACATGTGAAATATCCAATGTCCTTTGTATGCTATCTCCAATGGTATTCCTAGTCTCAATGTTGAGTTGCGACAAATTCTCTAGCATCGTCAGCAATACCATGCTCTGAGATGGTCGTGGAAACAATCTTGAAGGTGGTTCTATATGTTTAGGGTCTTTATTAGCCATGACGCATTCATAAATACATATCAATTCGGGTCCATAAAACATAGATTCGGTGCTAATGTAATCCAACCTCATATGTAGCACAAACTCCACATATATATTTTTTTCAAAGTAAATGGGGAAGTGGTCATGGAGGGGGAACTGGCCCAAAGCTCAAATGAATCGATCATAAACAAAAGGGGTTGCATCAAAATTCTTAAAATATTTTAGCAGAACCAGGCTAGCATGTCTAACACGATAGTCTGGAGGATGTCAAGCAACTCTCCGTGAACATCACAGTTCTTGGTGGTATCTTTCATCGCCTTGCAAGTATGTGGGCCTCTAACATCCAACCTATTAATCCTGTGTATGCAATATAGGAGGTGGCTTTGTGGGCCCATCTTATGGTATGTCTCGATCAACCTATTGATTTTATCTAGCATCAAAGAAAAATGATGCATAGTACATGAACTAACAAATATTTTATCCAGATCTCATGTGATCCATGTTTTTTGGACCCTAACACCCTTAAATGCGATACTGGTTGTAGCTTCATTCCACATAGGGATTTACATTTCTCATGGATACTCATCTTCACCCTACTCAGGATCTATGAATCATAAACATAATTTAATACAATAATACAAATGGGGCCAAAATCTTATGTTTATTAGTTAGATATGCGAATTTTTGGTGTTGGGTATCCGACACATCAGTGCTCATCAAATCATTGCTGGAATTCTATCGAATATTTGACAGTTTAGTCACCATCAGATATTTTATGGTATATATGGTAATTATTTGACACATAAAAAGGCCGAAATGGTCATTAAAAGACTGATGTTTAGAATTCAGATTTGTGACGCTACAAACTGTCAAATATCTAACCGAGAAAACGTCAGATATATGATAGGTCTCGCACCAGTCCACAGTTATATATACGACACATATTTCATTTTATCCAGTGGGAAAAATAACATTTAGGTTTTAGGTAATTGATATTATAGGTAAATTTTGCAAAGAGGGAATTATCACTTTGATGCTTGCAAACCGACGATGAGATGCCAGATATGCGATGAAAGAGATTTTTTTCTGACGCGAGATTTCAACTACCAATTCTCCTATATGTCGATTTGGGCCCCAATTATTCGATGATTACTTTGACCAAATCGTCAAAAATTCGACGAAGGTCTGCATTTTTAAAATATATATATATAATACAGTCTTGGCATCAATTATTTATATAGAGTAAAGTATATGTTACTCATATTTTTTGGATCCCTTGTCAGATATAGCCATCATGTATCTTCAAAGTGATATCCATTTTTATTCTATTTTTGGATCAAAAATTCAAACCTATGCAGAGGTTCACGGGAACCCCTCTTGTGAAGAAACTTTGAGAGAGGAGTACAACTAGTTAATGGAGGTCAACACTTGGGGATTGGAAACTCTTCCTACAGATAGGTTTGCCATGACTAATATGGGATTTATGTCATTGTTTATTTTTTTGGAGATCATCCAATATTATTATAGGATTAATTTGATTCATTCCAAAAATGCTAGTGACATTTTTGACATATTTTAGATGATTACCTGCAAGGAGGTTCCCACTTATTTTCTTTTGGGAGTTAATCTAGAGGTTGAAATGCTAAAACATTTGTGTACTCTACTAGATAGTAATATTTTACTAGGATTATTTTATAACTTACACATTCTATATTAATCATCTCCTACATAGTTGGAGCAATGTCTGGGTACATGCATGAGAAATATTAGTTAAACTAGAAACAAGCTAAGACGATTCTTAGACATGTGACTACAAATTATGATTTACACTATGCAGTAGGGTCTTCCTTGGATATTTTTAGTTATGTAGATTCATGTTAGGATAGTGATATAACATATTGGAAATCCACATTAATATATGTTCTCTACCTTGGTTTCAATCCCATGCATTGGTCAAGCAAGAAGCACACAACTACTGCGCTTTCATTAGTAGGGGAATACTATAGAGTTGTAATGAATATTTTCATTCAACCCATTGTTTCTAAGACATTTCAGTAGATATTAATGTAAAATTTAAACTTCCTGTAGTGATTTTATGCATTAACCAAAATACAGTCAAGTTTTATAGAGACTGAGTTTAGAGACAACGAACCAAGCATAGTGAGGTTCACCTGCACTACATCAGGGAGAAGATGAATAAATGAGTAATTGATATAAAGTATGTCCATTATTTTGAGTATTATATAAACATATTCACCATTATTTTCATGCAACAAAGATTCACATCTTTGCAATACCTCTTGGGAGTGAAGGACACAAGTTCTTATTAGTTGAAAATTTTGATAGAAGCACTCTTATTTTGAGTGGGGGGTTTATTCCCACTAGATTTTTCCTCCTTGCTTAGCATTAAATTTTATTTATGTTGTATATTATTAACTAATATGATTGAAAATTTGCAAGAATCAGTAACTAGGATAATCCTCAATTGTGCTTAAGAGTGAGTTGTTGGCATGATTTTGACTACCATCAAGCTCATCAAGTTCGATCTCCAATTGAAAATATTTTGGTCTTCTATTAAAAGGTATATCTATAGGCATGAAGAAGCTTAAGAAGGTTATATTGGTTGTAGTTTTTTTATCCTCAAGAGTTCTTTGATACAATTAATTGGATTGCTTAAATTTTTTTTTTGATACTTTGGCAGAGAATTGTAGTGATCTTTGATCTCCATTTTGTGATCACTTCTGAAGTTGAATAAATACATTTCTAGGTAGCTATTTGGTTATTATAGTGGTGACTACAAACCTTCTTTACAATGACTTCAGGAATTCAATTTAGCCCTCTTATTCATATTGATCTTGGTGGAAAAAAGTGTCATCTCGACCAACAAGTATTAAGTCGTCCTACAAATATGAAGTCATCCCGGAGAGGCCTAGTCAATCCCTTGGAATAATATATAAAGAGGAATAATTTGACCTCATAGATCATTTTGATATGGTAACAAACCTTACAGAGTGAACCTTAGAAATAGAGCTACATATTGCAAGCCTAAAATCATAACTGCAAGCCATATTATTCATGAGCTACATGACATGAGAGAAAGAACTAGAAATAAGTGTCAGCCAAAATATAAATGTGAAATATGACTAATCACAAATAAACACTACGCCAATAATGGCAATTAGAGAATAAAAAATTAAATTAAACTTTTGGTTGATCAAGAGGGCCCTAGGAGCTTGTATTTTATTATTGAGTCAACAGGGATCATACAGAGCCAAAATTTACTTCACATAGGTAATTTGATCCATTTAAGTGAAATGGATACAAGCTCTAGACATCGAATGGTCATAAATGTTTGAATACCATGTGAAATGAAACACATAAAGGTACTAGGAATGCAACATATAGACTAAAACTATATTTAATTATTATGGTATTTTACACATGGGTATCTTTCGCTAATTTGTGGGCTTATACGTTTTTCCTCTGTCTTTCCTATCAGAATCAAGGGACTAACTAATGACCTTGTTATGTTTAAACTATAATATACTCTCTGTCTATAACTATCCATAAATTTTCCCCTGTATCACCCCTAAGAGCCATTAAAGAAATTTTGAGGTCTAAAGTGGGCCTCCTAAGAAAATTGTACAACCAAAATAAACTTTATAAAAATGAATAGTGTTAGTATGAATCCTCTGTCGAAGTGTACGAAAAAGGACCACTTTAGCTACGCATAACTAATAGCCCTAACAACAAAAGTGGCTGCCAATATCTTCAGATCTGCGGTTAGTTAGACAAGAAAAGAGCTGCAAAACACCAGATCTATGCATGGAAAGACATTAAGCAGTAAAAACAAGGGTTTGCTCCATATACCAATAGACAAGACAAGAACAAATTTTGAAAGAATTTTTATATTAATTGGGCACCTGGGAGGAAATCAAGAAGGCGTATCCAATTCTCCTCAGTGGGATGGGTTCTTGGAAGTCCTCAGCACTTCAGATCTAAGATTTCTCTCTCTTGTTGGTGTAGAAAACCCAATGCAAAGAATGGAGCTCAATGGGAGCTCACACAGCAAATGATGGAAAAATGGGACCAAGTGTATAGATCCAGAGTGATCTAATAGGCAACAAAAGGTGAAGAATGGTAGGAAAAACCCTCCTATTTATAACAAAATATTGGGTCATTCTAGATCTTGGTGCATGGGTTAACCAGATCTAGATCCACTTTTTATGGAATATTTTATTATATTTGTTGGAGGAAAAGGTATTTGACTTGGGTCAAATCCCTTAATTTGTCAAAAATAAATAAATAAATGATTTATTTATCTTTTTAAGGAAGCGGTTAGAAGATAATCAAATAAATAATGATTTATTTAATTATTTAAGGAAGTGGTTGAAAGATAATTAAATAAATAATGATTTATTTAATTATTTGTGGGTGATTTGGTCAAATTTAACAAGGAATAAGATTTAAATAATTATTCCTAGAAAATAATAAGATAAATGAAGGTTTATCTAATTAATTTCTTTGTTTTTGGGTTAAACATGACTGGGAATAATAATTAAATTATGGTTTAATTAATTATTCCATGAGGAAAATCAAACAAATATAGGTTTGTTTAATATTTCCTTTTGGGGTTTCCTGTTTGGACCATAAATAACCTAATAAATGTGGTTTATTAAGTTATTTAACATAGTGAAGGCAATTTTACTTGGGGTAAAATTGGTCTTACATGGTGTACTTGGGTCCATCTAATGATAATAGGTTAGATGACCAAAAAATGGTGTAACAAATTGCCCCCCAGCGTGCGAGTGTCAAGAGAAAATCGTATGACCGAAGTACGTTGTAATAACTCAATCACTAGACAACAAAAGGGAAGTCAGAGAGAGAAATGCAAGGTAGATAGTGTGCTGAAGAACTAGACCCTGAGGAGACGAGACTCGCAGGTGCAACAAGTCTCTTTTTATGAGAGGGTACCTGTGCTGAAGGCGGCGGGGGAGGCATACCTATGCCCGCCGAGACAAAGTAAAAAAGAATAGTGTGTCCAGTAAACAAGGGACCGAACCATAAAATACAGCTGGCATAATCATGAGCCAGATAAAAATACAATGAGGAATCCCACATACATGTTGTGCCTGGGATAACAGCCAGGACTTGTACAATAATATATGAGTACATGAGATACAAATACAACCCAAATGCCCCCTGTAAATGGGGAAGGGCTCACAAAATCTGACTGATACATGCAAATCAAAGAGGCGCTGCAAGCGGCTAAGGCCAACATCATCAAATATATGGAGCTACATCAAGGGCTGCAATGAAGAGGTCATCCGGGCATGTGGGGGGCTACCTGCAGGGCCACCCCCTCATGAGGGCTGAGACATCTCACACACACTCGGGAATCACCAAGAGCTGCTGCTGCATCACTGAACCATCAAGTATACGGATCTCGATCATGCGGAAAGGAGCTGGAGTGGAGAAACAATCAAGTCAAAGGGAAATGAGAGATCCCTTTGCCTGATCCGAGGCACCGAACAAGAGTGGAAGCTGGAACCAAGGTACACCGCCCTCTAGACCTGGCTTCTGGAAGGAATGAGCTGATGTCGACAGAAGGAGGTCCGCCATAGGTGAGGCAATGAGACATCCTCAACTAAGGCACGAGAGAAAATAGTGGAGCGACGGACAGACTGACACTAATGATGATAGGGAAATGGAAAGGACTGAGTAGCGAATGGACGACTTCCCTTGTTAGAGCATAAAGGGCATCAATGACATGGAAGCGACTGACACAAGATCATAAGGGATAGGGGATAGTGGGATTGAAGGTCATAATGTGCGACACAAGAGAGAGACCAAGCGAGGAAGGATGGAGGGCTATAGCGGGGTACCAAGGGACTCGGGATAGGCTCCATGAAGGCGATGATGACTCAACTTGGATGCTCTAAACAAGGGCGACTCGATGATGTTGCCACACAGTAAAGGCCCAATGGGGGACCATGAAAACATGAGTACAAGATGGGAACTCATGACGAAAATCGATACGAACAAAGACAAGTAAGGAGGCAAAGTGGTGCCCCGAGTACAAGTGTCGTAAGTGAGGAAATTCGATTTTAATGAGAGGTGAAGTGACCCTTCTTGGACAAAATGTGTCCTGGTGAAGTATCAAATCATAAAAAACTAACAGATACCCATTTGAGGGCTCGGTGAGAGCTTTCCAACGGTGCAGACGGTTTGTCAAACGGGGCTACGGTGTGGTCGCAGCAGTCGAAAGAAGAAACAGGGGTTCTCTTTTAATAAGGCAGTTTTCCCTCCAAATTCACTCATTTGCTATTGTTGCTGTGGTGAATGTAGAGAGGAGAGAAGGCCCTAAATCTTGCGACGAGCGTAGCGGACAAACCGACCGTTGGAATCGAGATCCGTCAGTTGCAGGTAAGAGGCCTAACCTTACTCTTTCATTTTGATGGATTGAAAGTTCAGTTTAGGGCCCAAAATCCCAGAAACAGACCCTCCTTCTTCTCTACGGCCAGGTCGCACTTTTTGGGCCAAAAAGTGTGACCTGGGACACAGGTTTCAGGGCAAAACCTGCGACCTGGTCCAGAACTGGGCAGAAAACTGCGACCTGGGAGATGAGGGGGTTTTGGTGCTGTTTTATGGCTGGGAGTTGGGTTTTTGTGTTTGGTTATCATATTCCTGATCTGTATGCTGACAAAGATGATGTTTTTGTGTAGGTATGGCAGATTTACGGGTTAACTGGAGAGAGAGAGACCTGGGTACATTACGGGCAAAGATCCAGGCGGATCAGGGTGTCCGTCGTGTGTTGGCCAGGTGTGGGGTTCTAAAGTTTTTGGAGAACCCGTTGATGAGAGCAGGAGAGCCCTTGTTGGCCCGGATTATCAGTTATTGGGATCCATAGCATGAGGTCTTTGTAGTGCAGGGGCACAGGATCAAACTGACAGTCCAGGATGTGTATTTCCTGACGGGGCTCCCACCACTGGGGATGGTGGGAAACACGCAACCAGTATTACCACGGGGGCGGCATATTATGGAGTTTGTGGAACGACATTGTCGACCGGGTCTCCAAGTCAAGGGGACTCGGATACCGATCGGGGATCTAGAGAGGCTAGAAACCCGTGCAGTGGCCGCAGCGGTGCTGCGTATCCTAGGCAACCAGGTGTTCCATCACATCACCGGGGGACAGATGATGCTTGTGGAAGGTGTGTTGAGTGGGACCTACTATGGGTGGGCCCAAATGATGCTGGTGTCGTTAAAACGACAGTTGTCGCTCTGCAAGCGGCAAGTGAACCACGATTGCTCATATGGGACTTTATTGTGTGCCTTCTTCTTTGAGAAGATCCCGACCTTGCGGCCTCGTATACAGCTTCCATATGGGGGCCCGAGAGAGCCCAGGATGTGTCGGAGGGGGCGGCTACTGTGCAGAGGAGGAGGAGGGGCGGTCGGGCGAGTGTTTCGACCTGAGTTGTTTGCCCATTGGGATCAGATGTTGTTATACATAGACGATTATCCCTATAGTGGGATGTAAGTACAGCAAATCCGGACACCTTACTGGTTAACAGTCGAGGTACGGGGGCAGTGGTATAGTGACATATTGCTATTCTTGTATGGGCATGTTACGAGTTTTGAATAGTAGGCCAAGTGCGGTTACGTATCTTTGTTGGTATCTTAGAGATATCGCCTTCGTCGTAGGCGGTGTGGGACGGCCAGGCGACATGCGGAGCTACGGTCAGGGTGGGTCAATGCTGCTGGCGCATAATGAGGATGTGAGTCGCCCTTACGGAGGGACATCCTGCGCAGATGTGAAGGGTTGTTGACCGGAGTAATCGGAAGCGCGGGGTGGCGGGGACTTGAGCCGGCCAGTACATAGAGCCATGTGTTGGCAGTGCACGCGCTACGGAATGGCGGCGAGGTGTCATGCGGTGCATGGCGATGGCCGGTCAAGCAGTGCGTGATCTACAGGCTGCAGGGGCAGAGCCATTGGCTCAGGATCCGCCAGATAGTGATTAGGTGTGGGGCAGGTGGTGCCCCCTAGTGTGTATGTAGGGGCAGGTGGTGCCCCCAGTTTTGAGTTTTTTTTAACATGCTATGGGCATGTCATATGTATCAGAGTAGATGGACTCTAAACACATGTTTTTACGACACATATTATGGATATGCATCGTTTTTAATGATTATGAATGTTATTGTCTTGTATTAAATGCGTGTGATAAATGCCAATCTAGAACATGGTTTGCAATACTATCTACATAGTGATTCTGTTATCGAGGTACATGGTTGAAAGTTATGGTTTCAAATGCACGTATCAAGAGTTTCACTCGTAAATAGTGTCTAAACAGCACAGGGTTATGCACACGATAAACACCATTTAGTTGCATGACAAGAAGTAGGGAATCCAAACGAACGTGCAGATGGAGGATGCGATGGAAGAGGGCATCGGCTAAGAGACCACACACTGCATCATATTCGGCCTGATTGTTGGTGGCAGAACCAATGCAGACCCCGTTAGAGAGAACAAGGGCATGCAAGGGGGTGAAGATGGCCCAACCTGCCGAGGCTAGATTCTGGGAGTAACGACTTGCACCATCGGTGTAACCGATAAAGGGTGTGGACGGGGGGTCCTGTGGAATGGTGTTACAAGAAAACAAATGAGGGGAGGAGAGGCAATGACGGCAGCGTGAGTGCACAGAAGACATCAAGCGGAAACTGCGGGAGGGAGTGCAAGGAGTAGGATGACTATGACTCATATACAAACTAGAGGGTGGTATATGAGGGCTATCAAAAGTATGGTGAGGACTCGGGCTGCGGAGGTCAACAGAGACACGGGTGGAGTGATCTCGTGTACAGGTAGAAAAGGGGTGGTCAGGTGACACAACAGGGGAGGATGCAGGGGGGCTAGGCTCCAAGTGTCTCGCAGAGGAGGATAGGTAAAGAATGGTTACAGTAGACTCAGTCATCTGAACATCAGGGGGGGGAATGTCGATGGGAGCGGGGGGATCCTCAGGCTGACCTGAAGCATACTGTGCGAGGATGGGAGAGGCGGATTGATTTTTTTCAACCTCATACTCTCGGACCACCTCTAAAGAGGCGCGGTAATGCGTCAGGTGAGGACAATGGTGGGAGTAATGGCCATGAACACCGCACAAAGCACAGGGTTTGTTGGTGCGGAGAGTCTTGGGGTTCTTGGTTATGGACGAAGAAGTAATGGAGGCTTCAGGAACCGTAGACTCGGGGAACGCAACTTTAACCATGGGTTGAATACGGGGCAACTCGGGACAAGCATGGGTGGCATGACCGATGACATCACACAAGGCACAAGGCTTTGCGGGGGGAGGAGGGGCCGGGTCAGTCATGGTGGTCTTGTCTTTGGGTGCCCCCTTGCGGGCTTTGCCTTTCTTCCTGGGAGCCATCACGACAGGAGAAGGGTCCTGTGGAGGTGCTGGGGGCATAGTGGCAACGGAGGGAGCGAGGGGGACCGGTTGAACCGGTGTCAAAGCCATGTAGGGTTTGGGGTGACCAGGAGGGGTGGCGGCTGGGGGATCAAGGTACCAGACCGGTATGCCCAAGGTCAGGTTAGGGAGAGAGAGGGTGGCCGCGAGCGAGCGAATATACTCTCCGGGAGGGGGAGCCGGGGAAGGGATCTGCCCGACGCTGGTAATGACCAGGGGAGAGGGACGGCTCGAGTGAGATGGTTAAGGCCGGGGAGGACCGAGCCTGGAAGGATAAAGGGGGTTCGGGGATACCGAGGAGGAGTTTGTAGGGGGAGGGCCAGAAGGAGGAGGTCTGGCTGGCTGAGATGAATGGCTAGGAGCGGGTTGCGGAGGGCGAGGGGGAGGTTGCTGACTAGCCGAGGCAGGCCGCTTACGGGCAGCCTGAGATGATTGTATCATGAAAACATTCGATAAGTTGGGATCAGTGATGGGAGGAGGAGGGATATTAGGAAAAGTTCCAAGCAGGGAGGAATCTTTGTAAACACCGGGGGAGACACTGGTCAAGGAATCGACGGTTTGCTTGTTGGCTACAGAAGAGATGGTCATCTCAGGTGAGGTCTGAGATTGTGGCTCATGATATGTCAATTGGTCAATGGTGACTATATTTCCATTATGGGGGAAAGACATCTTGCGAAAGACCGCGGATGGGACAGTAGACATAGCATAGGTGTAGCTTCGCCCCAATAGAATGTTGTAGTCTAGCGGGGTGTCTATGACTTCGACATCAACGCAAACAGTCTTATCAGCGAGGGTGATAGGACAATTACGGAAAAGGCCAATGGGCTGGGAGGCGTGGCCATCCCACGCTCGAAGGGTGATCGTGGAAGGGGCCAGCTCAGAAGATCCGAGTTGCTTCCAAACCGAAGCGGACATCACACAGGTGGATGCCCCCTCATCAATTATGCACCGTAAAACGTTGGCGTTCTGGATTTTGACTGGGATTTGGAAGGCGACGGAAGCAGGAAGAGGGGGATGGTCCGATTGAGTGGCGTCGAAAACAATCATTTGGTCATTAGCAGGATCTACAGCGCCCATGGTAGATAGTAGAGCCTTCTTTTGGGAAGGGCATGACTGGAGGAGTTCCAGTGTGGAAATGGCAGCAGGAGATTGCGGCAAATCATCTACTATACTATACGAATGGGCAGCTCGACCGGAAGCAGCGCTTCGACGTAGGGGTCCCTTAGGAATCTTGGTATGAACCTCAACTTTGGGTTGAGGTATATGTAAGGGTCCACTGGATGTCGAAAGAGGCTCTGTAGAACCTGAAGAAGGAGGCTCGGGGGCAGACTGAGCAGGAGGCTTGGGGTAATGGCGAGACCGAGTTTGAAGGTGAAGGCCGACGGCCGAGGAAGGATCGGAGTGCATCATAAGGATCTGGTAATAGGAGGAACCAGAAAGGGAAGGGGGAGTGGTGACCTGGTTGTCAGGCGGTTGGGTAGCCACGAATCCTTGCTGAGGGAAAGGATCAGTAAACACAGCTGGTTGGGTAGTGGCCACATTAGGAGGAGCATGAGGGGAGGCGTGTTGTCATGTGATATTATTGAACTCCCGCTCTCGCACCGCATGCGGAGTAAGAGGGGACAATCGTGGGTGTAATGACCATAAGCAACACATGACACGAACGAACATTGTTGTGCGAAGACGGCTTTGTCCGGCAGGGTGAAGTGCCACACATTCTTTGGTTGGCAGTGTTAGGGTCCACACCAGGATTGGGTCCACGGGTACCAGGGGCAGATTGGTTTTGATTGCTTCTCTGCCTTCTTTGAGAAGAAGGGGGATTAGTCGCGCCCTGCTGTGCAAATACTTGCCCTGGAGGGGGCTGTAGGTGCTGGTGCTAGGGTTGAGGAGGCAAGGGAGGAGGAAGAGCATATGCTGGAGGAGCTGGTGCACCAGGCTGTGGATAAGGGTAATGGGTAGGGTGGGCAACATTGAGGTAAGCAGGAGGTTGGGCAAAAGGAGGAGGCATGCCTTATCCTGGATACATGCTACCGGGAGGGGGAAGAGTGCTAGAGGAGCTGGCCCCTCCGTGAGGGAGACCATAGCCCATAGGAGGTTGAGCATATGGATGGGAAAGGGCTCCAACGATACCGTCGGTGGAATGAGATGCCCCCGGGGCGTTAGCGCCACCGGGCCTGGGGAGGTCAGGAAGAACGGTATAAACATAACCAGATTGAGCGTAGATCAGGTCATATTTCAAGGCTATTTGGAGGGCGACTTCTTCGGTTTGAGGAAAGTGAGAGGCGACATCTTTGCCGATAGGAGCTAAGAGGGTGCGAAGGAACCAGTCCATGTAAACCCGATCTTCGAAGGGGGGGCTCGACATAAGCTTCGTCTTTGTCGCCATTCCTGAACATGGGCAGAAAGGCAGGTCGAAGAGGTTTGTTTGAATGAAGTCAAGAGCTCCGTGCTAGTATCGTATCGGAGAGGGAGCTGGAAATAAGATAAAAAGGCTTGGGCAAGGGTCGCAAAGGTGGTATGGGAAGAGGTGGCTTGTTCAACATACCATTTAGAAGCTGCGCCGGTGAGCGTGCGTTGGAACAAACGAAGACGGATGGAGTCATCGGTAATGGAGGTAGATGAACACCACATGTGGAAAGATCGAACATGATTTGAAGGATCTTCTCCAGCAAGGCCTTCAAACTTTGGGATGTTGGAAGGGAGCTTTGTCGACATAGCAGGCCAACTAGCGTCATGGTGTATAGGGTCGTTGATCAACTGATCCAAATCAGGGATGCTGAGGCCTACCATGAAGGGGAGCACGGGTGCAGCCGAGGTATTTCCTGTGGCGGTTTCGCTAGTAGTAGGTCCAATGTCCAACATTGGGCACGGAGCACCACCGGCGTTGGGCCCACCGGACGGTTGTGAGTGAAGGTGGGGGGGAGAACCGAGGAGAAGGAAAACCGATGAATCGGGGAGAATCGAGTGCGGACTCGGAGGGACGCTCGACGACGGCGAAGTGCGACGAGGTCGATGCGGCCAGAAGCGAGGTGAGCCAAGAGACTTCCCAGGATAAGCTCCTTGGGCGCGATGAAGAAGGAAACCGACAAGGGCAGAAAGGGACAGAATCAAGTGAGGTCAAGGGCAGAAAAGGTGCAGTGACAATTGATTTTAGAGTCTTTGCCAAGCGGTGTTAACCAGGCGCTTCTTCACTTAGGGTCAGTGTGTGGCGTGCATTAATTTTAATTTTTTAAACCCTTTCAATTTTGAGAGAAAGAAAAAAGTGTGCTGCGTAACTGAAAATAAATCTGCAGAGAACAGTATATAATGCTGAAATAATAGAAAAATAACAGCTACTTGTGCATCTATCTAACCCAAGAAGGCGGGTCTCTCAAAACTAATCTAAAAAAGGGGAAAAATCTAGGAAAAACACACGGAAAAGAGGCCAATAGATCTAAGGTCAAAAGGGACGGGGATCTAAAGGATAAAGCTGCTGAAAAGAGGTGCAGATCATAGCCGAGAGACAGAGGCAAGATGGCTGGAAAAAGGAAGGAAATCAACAAAAAGCGGCAAGGACAGGGAAGAGGTCGTAAAGAGAGGTCCAAACAAAACAACAAGAGGTGATTTGAAAGGAAAAGAGGCTGATTTAAAGGGATCTGAAAAGGAGGTATCAGATCTGGACAAGGGGGGGCTGAAACTCAGAAAAACAGAGGCTGAAACAGCTAAAAACTCTTCCACAAAAAGTGGAGGGTACTGAAGCCCTAGGGGGCTAGGTTCCCACTTAGATGAGCTAAAACAGATCAAAACCAGGTCAAAGCGGGCTGAAACAGAGGCTGGAAAACCCTGACAGAAGCTTCAGCAAAACCCAGAAAAATTGCAGAAAAATCACTGAAAAAATGGCAGGTCGCAAGTTCTGACCTGTTTTCAGTGCAGGTCGCAGAAAAGGGGCAGAAAAGTGCGACCTGGAGGTCCAGGTCGCAGGTTATGGGCCAAAAAGTGCGACCCCCCATTCCGGTTGTCTCGGCGGCAGATTTTCAGAAAAGTTGTCGTCTCAGTTGCGGCTGGTGTCGCTTACCTGCGCAATAGGGCCAGAAACACATGGAAGTTAAAAATTTTAATGTTTTAGGGTTTTATGTGAGAAAAACAACATAAAAATAGGAAAAATAAACAGCTGAAAAGAAACCCTAGGGTTTGAAGTAGCTGGATATGCAAGAATATGAAAAACGACAGCGGTCGTAATTTAAAACCCGTGTGGAGTCGCCATTTGTTAGTATGAATCCTTTGTCGAAGTGTGCGAAAAAGGACCACTTTAGCTACGCATAACTAATAGCCCTAACAACAAAAGTGGCTGCCAATATCTTCAGATCTGTGGTTAGTTAGACAAGAAAAGAGTTGCAAAATACCAGATCTATGTATGGAAAGACATTAAGCAGTAAAAACAAGGGTTTGCTCCATATACCAATAGACAAGACAAGAACAATTTTTGAAAGAATTTTTGTATTAATTGGGCACCTGGGAGGAAAACAAGAAGGCATATCCAATTCTCCTCAGTGGGATGGGTTCTTGGAAGTCCTCAGCACTTCAGATCTAAGATTTCTCTCTCTTGTTGGTGTAGAAAACCCAATGCAAAGAATGGAGCTCAATGGGAGCTCACACAGCACATGATGGAAAAATGGGACCAAGTGTATAGATCCAGAGTGATCTAATAGGCAACAAAAGGTGAAGAATGGTAGGAAAAACCCTCCTATTTATAACAAAATATTGGGTCGTTCTAGATCTTGGTGCATGGGTTAACCAGATCTAGATCCACTTTTTATGGAATATTGTATTATATTTGTTGGAGGGAAAAGGTATTTGACTTGGGTCAAATCCCTTAATTTGTCAAAAATAAATAAATAAATGATTTATTTATCTTTTTAAGGAAGCGGTTAGAAGATAATCAAATAAATAATGATTTATTTAATTATTTAATGAAGTGGTTGAAAGATAATTAAATAAATAATGATTTATTTAATTATTTGTGGGTGATTTGGTCATATTTAACAAGGAATAAGATTTAAATAATTATTCCTAGAAAATAATAAGATAAATAAAGGTTTATCTAATTAATTTCTTTGTTTTTGGGTTAAACATGACTGGGAATAATAATTAAATTATGGTTTAATTAATTATTCCATGAGGAAAATCAAACAAATATAGGTTTGTTTAATATTTCCTTTTGGGGTTTCCTATTTGGACCATAAATAACCTAATAAATGTGGTTTATTAAGTTATTTAACATAGTGAAGGCAATTTTACTTGGGGTAAAATTGGTCTTACATGGTGTACTTGGGTCCATCTAATGATAATAGGTTAGATGACCAAAAAATGGTGTAACAAATAGGATTCAATATGATGATGTCAACCATGGGGTATGGTTAACCCTTTTTGGAGTAAAAAAGTAAAAATATTAACAAATAATAAAATAATAGAACTACTTTTTCAACACGTATTTTCAACTTATCTCCCAAAGTTTTTACTCAAATATTGAGTAGGAGTACTCGTTGGATGAAAATTTTGATTCCTCATCCAAGGAGTATGCATGTTACATACTTTTCATGGACCCTACTACATGAAAAATGAGAAATACAAGAAAAAATGGGTTTGCAATCATGTTTTTCATGCATTTCTCATGTTTAGTGTAGTAGGGTCTATTTAAGGTATGTGACATGGGTACTCCTTCGATGAGGAATAAAATTTTGCACCCAATGAGTACTCCTGCTCAAAAAATGAGAAATACATGGAAGAATGTGATTACAATCACGTTTTTCATGTATTTCTAATTTTTCATGTAGCAGGTTCCATAGAATGTATGAAAAATGGGTACTACTTGGATGAGGAATTAAATTCTGCATCCAACAAGTGTTTCAACTGGAAATTTGAGTAAACCCGTAGGGAGATAAGTTGAAAATATGAGTTGAAAAAATAGTTTTTTCTTTTTTCCTTCTAAAATTTGATGATGTAATCTAATATTGTTTTATTATTTCCACTATTATTTTATAATATCCTTAGGAAGCCCATTTTAGACCTCAAAATTCCCCTAATGCATGTGCTTATTCCATATACCTGTTTTGAGATCGTTGCTTCACATTTCATTCACGGTACCCCAAGGGTGGTTCCAGTCAATCCAATAATAATTCATTCATGCAAAGGAATTCCACATGATAACATTATAATACATATGTGGTTGTAAACTAAATCTCTATATTACTTTAAAACTTTCCAAGCTTTTGTTTCATATTTAATTTCATTTTGAACTTTTTCAATAACATTGATTACAAGCTTAATAAAGAAATATTTGGAACTTCTCCATAAGCAATGCAATCAAACATATTGAAAGGGATGGTGTGCTTGACTTGTAGCTTGTTCCAAAAATTTTGAAGGAGTTTATAGCTGGGTAACAAACATAATTTCCATCTCCTTCAACTTTTATCATCGACTCTCGAAAATGGATTGTTTTACATAGAAATATTTTGTTAACAAAAAATGTTCCTTTGACTACATAGCCATTGTAGAAAAGAAAAAACTGAATGAGCATGGGGCAGGCCTCTGAAATCTATTTACTTAAATTTTTTCCTTCAGAAACATTTTTTGGGCGTTTTGAAGCGAAATTTTTGTTGAGTCAAAATCAAAGTCATTTTTGTAAGAGAACCTTCTTGGATCCTTAAGGTCAAGAAAGGATAAATGTTTTTGTGTCTAAATATCACCTCCACCAAATCAATTCCTTTTCCTAAAAGGATTACCATTAATCCTTCATAGTTTACCTCCAAATAGAAGATAATTAATTCAACCTTTATTACAAGCCTACAAGTCGTGTTCAAGTCAAATCGTTTATGTCGACTCAAATGCATAGTGAATAATAAGTACAAATATCCTAATATTTCACCATTTGAAGGAGAGAAACGAAACATTTGTTCAATAAGTAAGAGATAATATTATAGGACTGAGAAATGGAGGGGAAGCTAACAATCATAGAATGTTATTATAGAGAGGAAGTGAAAAATGTGAATTGCAGAAACAATTAAAGGGAGGCTGAATTTCCTTGTTGTAGAGGTTGATATAGAAAGGGTTGGGACCCTTGCAGAAGGAAGGCAGATAATTTTGAAGCAGGAAGGCTGAGATTTATGAATTAGGAGGGCTGATACTATTGAAAAATGAGGGTTGAAATTTTGAATTTAAAACCAAAGGATCCAAGAACCGTGATTACAGAGACAATTGTAGGACGAATTGGTCTGGTGGTTGGAGTAAGTTTATTTCCTTAGTCAAATGGTTAATTGTGTCTCAACTTGATTTAATCTACTAGAGAAATATTTGACTGTGTTTTATCCATCATAGGGGTTTTGCCTTGGTTTTTCACCTACATTTGTTATTCTTTTCTTTGTGATCTTCATGTTGGCATTTATTTGATGAAAGAAACACTAGCATAATAAACATATAATTTCACAAGTAAATTTCAAGATAAGAGAAATCAAATGAAGAATCTAACTCACATGATTCCCTAGATTTCTCAACAAATGAGAGGTATTGGACCTAATTTGAGTCACATAAGTAATTCGGTCTCTTCAAGATTCCCGATTCAAATTCAAAGCAAGAAATAGGTGGATAGTATGGAAATCAAGAAGGTTTATTTGTTTGTCTTGTGCGTCAATTCTTGTTTGCATTATGATCTTCTTTCTTGGAATTGTCTTGATGATGAACACAAAATAATAATGATCATGATGAATTAACATTATATCACAAGAATTGTCAATATAATAAGAGAAAAAATTATAAAATAAACCCTTATTTTGTTTTCCCTAGTTTTTCTCAACATCTATGTTATTTTCAATGTAGAAATAAAAATTTGCTTGAAATCAAATGAAACACAAAACTAAATCACACACCTGATAACCAAGCACTTGGTGGGATAAAGTTGAGTAGTACTTCGATGAGTTTTTTTCCTAAATGACTCTAGCTGTAGTTAATTCTTAAAATCCATATATGAAAATGGGAGTACCTACAAAACAAAGGAAGGAGGAGAAGTTAGATTAGAGATAAATAGTTAATAAAATAGAAGAAAAATCACACCAATGCCTTATACCCAATTAATAGAGTAAGATTTTCTTCTACGTCATAGCATCTAAAATGATATTCTATGGTCTTTCACTCAAATACAAACAAACACAATTGTCAAAGAAAGACAAATACTCCATGAATTTGTTTCATGAAAAAGTTTGTTATTTCTTATACAAATTTATGTAAATCCCACTCGACCAAGACATAGAATACAAATATCAAACAAATTTTGTTGTCTCACCTAAACCCTACCATTTTGACCTATTTTCTTTAGATATTTTTTCCACTTCAAAATCCGAATAGAAACTTGTTGTCCTACAAATATTCATGAGACCAATGAAGCAAACTTAGATTAAATTTGACCAAATATTAAATTTAATTTCATGAATAAATAATAATTAAAAATACTTGCATTCATGAATAATTGAATGAGCTCCTCTTGGTTTCGATAATAAATTGTTGGAGTAGTTTAATCTTTGAGAAAGCCTCCCTCCACTCGACAAAGAAAAAATGAAGTCAACATTGAATTTGTTGTTGCTCTGTTGGATTGATGGTGTTTTTCTCCAAGGTTATCCAAATCCTAATTTATTCTCTACTGACTAGGGCCAACCATGTGAAGGTGGAAACTCTCACACCCCCTCCCCCCATCACATCACTCTCAATTCCTCTGTACTCAATATATAGACTATGTAGGAAATAGTTGAAAGCAATACATTAAGATACATTAAAAAACAAATAGAAAACATTCATTCATTAATTCCTAAATCCACAAAATATTTCATCTCAATAAATTTTATCATAAAAATATGTTTAAATAATATGAAACAACGTCATGTACATAAAGATACATATATAAATTATTTGGTAGCATATAACATTCATTCATTCATTCATTCATACACACACTATAATTCATCTAAAAAAAATTATCATCAAAAATATGTTTTCATAATATGGAACATGATGTTTCTAATGATATAACTATTACAATCATTTCTTTTTATTTTTCTTTATTTTTGATGGCATGGTCATGTACTCGTGACTTTTTCAAGGCCACTGTAAGAGGGGTGGATCATCATTTGTAACAAAAAAGAAATGTTAAATTGATGTATTATTCATTAATAAAAATAGAATTATATTTTTCTTTACCTCGTGCACTAGTCGACACTGTAATTTTAAAAATCAAACAATTACCACAATAGCAAAACAAAAAAGTGTAATTTTGTAAATACTTCTCAAATAAAGCATCGATACTGGTCAATACAACCAATATTGCCTCCCATATTCACTAGTAGCATGTATGTCATCTATGCATGAGTATTTTTGGCATTCATAGATTCCCCAAATTATATTGGAGAAGACGAGAGGCAATAATGGATGTCTTGGTCAATACTAATGCCTGGTTTGAGAAGTATCTGTAGAATAATACTTTTCCATTTTGATAATGTGGTAATTTTTTCATTTTTAAAAGTTTTGAATATTAGTTCTAGGTTTTGTTAATGTCTGTCATTTTGTTTTTAAATATGAATCACTAATGGATTATATAGATGCTACAATGGTTTAACATTGTATTTTCCAAGAAGATGACAACAAAGGAAATATGGATATTCTTTATGTAATTTACACCATTTTGAAGGTACATGGTTTAGAGGAATATATAATATTGATTTGTATAAAATATTCAGGGAAGAGTATAGTCGATGATGTTTTAGATGCTTAAAATGAGAAATGTAATAACATTGAAAAATTAATAACGACATGAATGAGAATTATTTTTGAAACTATGCATCTAAATTGTTGAACATTTCAAAAATATAGAAACAAATACTGATCATGATTAAAGACTGAAATTCACTTTCTGAACAAGGTATCCAAATTAAGTTTGAAAACACATTGTTAAATGATCAGACCTAGTCTAAAAACTACAATCACCGTACTTGAATAGGAAAAACCAGTATTGCACATACACATATATGATCTGAAGTCTGAATAGGAGTATATAGTCCGACAGCTATGTTCAATGCATAGATCTTAATGGTTAATATTGGATAAATATTGGCATATGTATATGTGTGTGTGTTAGAGTGTGAGAATGTGAATAACCTACATAATCACATACCTATGACAGAATTTTTGCAAGATATTCTGAATATGGATTAAGGACAATAAACTACCTTCATTAAGCCTATAATTAATGTAGACTTAGAGTACCACTTTAAGCTAGATATTCGTGCAAAACGTGGAAGGCTAAAAGTCTTATAAATTTCTAGAAATTGAATAGAACCTCAGAGAAATATTATGACATTGAATGTTAGGTCCCTATATTACTAGTGTAGTCCATTATCATTGTTAGTGTAGCCCCCTTATTATTATCGTTGTACCTGTGTAGTCCCCATATTGTTATTATTGTGCCCCATAAAACCCCACTATTTTTATTGTTGTGCCCTTACATTATTATTTTTAGGTCAGCTAGGATTATATTGTGACCACATGGGCTCCTATATATAGAAAGGAGGGTTTTACATTTGAATAATCCAAGAATTGTTCATTTGTGTAATGTAAAGGAGGTTTCCCCCTCTAATTGGCTGATTTCCAAAGTGTTGATCTCTCTTTTCTTTTATTCTTGGAGTCGGTTTCATAACATTTGGTATCAAAGCTTTGGATTCTAGGGTTTCACTACTTCAAACAAGTCATCATGGAATTTTTGCTTTCTACGAACATTTAGAAGCTACAAAAATAACCCATTTACAAAGAAATCCTGATGAACATCGTGTAAAAATTTTAGATCTTTTTTCGCAATACTTTTGGAGCTATGATCTGTGGAAGGTAGGGTTTTTGTAGGCTCCCAATTTTCATCTAAAAAAGGTGACCTTGGGAAAGTTGTCATAACTCTCTCTGATCATCAGATTTGAATTTTGTAAAAAGTGTCCAAAATTATACGAATGGTAGTTTATGGTGTAACAATTTCAGAGCCAAGGGTGGAAACAGTGATGCATGGCATGCCATACAAACTCTCTCTACTGAACCAATCCATAATTAGGTCATTGTGGGAGATTAGTCATAACTTTTTCTTGAAGAATCCAAATTAGGTAAAACATGTGGCATTGGAAACAAGATGTAGTGGGCTACTAAAGGACCAAAGTTAAAAACTTGGGGATCTGAAATTCCAGAGATACATGTGTTTCAATATCTATCTCCTCAAAAGAAAGAAAAAGGTGTGTATTTTTTTCAAATTGCATAAGTCTTGTTTGAAAAATTAGTTTGAAGTGATTCAAAGGGCATATTGAAGCATAGATATTAGTACTGGGTTCTAAAATGGCCCCTAAAAATAATTCAACACCCATTAAGCCCTTAGAAGGCTTTACTATGACTCATGAAGGGGAAGAAGTGCAACATGATATATCAAAATTACAAGAGAAAGTGCATCAAATTTTTCTCTTACAAAGAGCAACAAAAAATGAAATTGAAGTTTTTAAGAAAGGCGTGGAAGATAATATGGATGGTTTCAAGAAAGGCATGGAAGCTAATATGGATGGTTCAAAGAAATTCGTGGAAGCTAAGATGGATGGTTTGAGGAATGGCATAGAAGCTAAGATGGATGGCATGGAAGCTAAAATGGACGACATGGAAGCTAAGATGGATGACATGGAAACTAAGGTAGATGAAAAAATAAAAGACAACATGGAAGACAAGAAGAATGATCTAAAAGCAGACATGGAAGGTTTGAAGGAAGGCTTGACAAAATTTATAAAATAAATGATTCCAAATGGCAGAAAGTTACTACAGGAAACCTGAAGCAGTCACGGAAACAAGAACTCTATAGCTACAAAATCGATCAATTTCAAATTGTCTCATCAAGTGGAAGAACCTACCCACTAAAGATTCTACATGGGAGGATGAGAATTTTATACAAAAACATCAAGAGCTACTAAAGTGTTGAGGAAAACACTTTTTTGAAGGAGAGGGCCATGTTAGGTCCCTATATTACTAGTTTAGTCCCTTATTGTTTTTAGTGTAGCCCCCTTATTGTTATCATTGTATCCCTGTAGTCCCCATATTGTTATTATTGTGCCCCATAAAACCCCGCTATTGTTATTCTTGTTCCCTTACATTATTATTGTTAGGTCGTCTAGGATTATATTTTGACCCCATAGACTCCTATACATAGAAAGGAGGTTTTTCCATTTGAATCATCCAATAATTGTTCATTTATGTAATGTAAAAAAGGTTTCCCCCTCGAAGACGCTGATTTCTAAGGCATTGATCTCTCTTTTCTTATATTTTAGGATTTGTTTTCATAGCATTCAATGATTATTGAGATAAATCATGATACAAGTTGATACACCATCCCGTGAAGCATAAATATTAGTCTCAATATAGACTAATCAACACTGTTAGAATGACTATTATATTTTCTACTATATTTATTGTAACTAATCTATATATTGGTTTCATTTTCTAATTTATATTATTGTATTAAAATTGTAACGTATATAAGTTATAAATTCATAGCATTTTGTGATTACGGTGATAATTTAAGTATACATGAGTGTAATATCCATGATGGGATGTATGAATTGTCCTTCACACATTTCCCATCAATGATTATAACCTTATATGGGCTAGCATTGGTATGTCATCACCATCTCAAAATGGCTCGAAGGATGAAAATTTACCATGTTTGTCATCATCACTTCATAATATCTCATAGATGACCCATTCTATAGATTATATGAAGGAATATCCAGCAAACCATCCCCTCTACCTACCCTATGATTGATCGTGAGAACATGTGAATAAAGTACAATTTATACGTAGTGGATATTGTCAACAAAGACATTTCAATTGTCCTTTATTGACTTGTTGTCACAATAAATCATAGGATAGGTAGAGGGGATGGCATTCCATTAATTCATGCATATAATCTATAGAAAGTTTCATTCATGAGATAGTGTGATGTGATGATGACATAAATTTTAAATTTTTGCTATCAGTCCAGTCATTTTAGGATGATGAGATAGACCAGTGCTAACCTGTTTAATGTTATAATAATTGACAGGAAATTTGGGGATGATAATCCATACATCCCATCACAGAAATTACACACATATGCACTTAAATTTTCATTATAACCACAAATGATTTTGATTAGGCATTGAATCAGGAGTAGCTAGCACCTAAATTATGGGTGTGTAACTATATGGTAGAGTGGGATAGGTATAGAAATTAGTAGATGGTTTACTTATCATGGGTGCGGATTGTGTAAAGGCCTAGTTTAACACAGGAATATGATTATAGGATCTTGGTGTTTGTAACAATGTTAATTGACTTATACCACAAATTTATCAAATATATGGCATTCTACAGCCTCCTTGTATCACAAAAAATACACTTACACAATATGAAACAAAATTGTTCTAATTTTTTACCATGGAAAAATCACTACTTTTTATTAAGATAGTTTAAATTTACATGTGCAAATGCCATGAGGCATTCAACCTCTTAGTAAAAAAAGTGGTACTAAAAAAAAATCCTCTAAATAAACAAGTTCAGTCATTTTTTATCAGCTTTCTTTCTTTTCTTAACATGTAATTAGCCAGGATGTCTTGATCTTGTCCCCCTTCAGTTGTTGTGGTCTCTAGTGTAATATGTCTTGTTGCAAACCTAGACATACGACTATGCTGCTGCAAGTGGTGTCGAGCATAAACTATAATCATTAGAGAAATTTTGAGGTCTAAAATGGGACTCCTAAGAAAAATGTACAACCAAAATAAATTTTAAAACCAATAGGATTCAAGATGATGATGTCAACCATGGGGGATGATTCACCTTTTTTTGGGGTAAAAAAGTAAAAATATTAAAGGATAATAAAATAATAAAACTACTTTTTCAACTTCTATTTTCAACTTATCTCCTTAATGTTTTAGTAATATTTCGAGTGGGATTACTCATTGGATGCAAAATTTAATTCCTCATTCAAGGACTACCCATGTTGTATACTTTTGTTGGACCCTTCTACACGAAAAATGTGAAATACATTAAAAAACGTGATTGCAGTCATGTTTTTAATGTATTTCTCATTTTTCATGTAGCAAGGTCCATAAAAAGTATGGACAATGGGTACTCCTTGGATGAGGAATAAAATTCTACATCCAACAAATGTTCCCGCTTGAAATTTGGGTAAACCCATATAGAGATAAGTTAAAAATATGAGTTGAAAAATTAGTTTTTTCTTTTTCCCTCTAAAATTTGATGATGTAATCTAATATTATTTTATTATTTCCATTTTTATTTTATAATTTCCTTAGGAGGCCCATTTTATACCTCAAAATTCCCCTAATGAAGAAAGGCATGCGAAATTCATATTTATAGTTACTATTATTACAAATGTTTTATTAATAAAAATGGTAGTGTAATGTTATTTACCTGATTCGATATTGGAGGGAAGCATAATACTTTTGGATATGGCCGTATGTTGTTCCTCTTATCTGGGAACATCTTATACCTGCTCTAGTGTAGAAACAAAAAAGGTTATGATTAATACACCCTTAACATTTAAATATTTTTAATTCCATTACATACTACAATTTTTTTATAAGACATGAAATACCTCTAGTACCATCAGTCTCAAGTCCCGGCACTCCACCATCCATAGGCTCATGTGTTATATCTACATTGCTTGCCTTATTTTTACAATCAATAAAATTAATTAATGGCCAAAAATAATAACCAATATATTGTACGATTAATGATTTATAAATGTTATTCATTTCTTTTATTTGCCTGAGTATTATGTTGGGTGGTGGAAGGCTATGAAGACACCAAGATTTTACTTCATTCAACCACAACTTGATAGCCATACTTGAAAGAAAAATTTAGGCCTTCCTCCATGGGAGCCTCTTTAAATTTTGTCCCCTCCAAAACTTTCATTATAACATGATTTTTTTCTTCTTCTCTCATATTAAATTAAAATTGTTAAGAATTTATAATTTGGATGAAAATTATTATTTTATATACTTACAATTTTGTGGGAAATTTTGAGTAACAAACCAAACCAATATGATGTTTCCCATGTTTGGATATTCTAGCTCGTGTTGCTTTTGTAGAGAATCACCATAGTAGCAGGCTTAGTGGAGCAACCATAAAAATATGATTATGGTGGTTATTAGTCCCAATATTTGGAGGAGATTATACCTCATGAAAACAACTCAGATATATCTGGAAATGAATCCATTAGATAGTGCTATGAAATATATTTTCATTGGTATGTTGAAGTCTGGAAGATGCCTTGTGGATCATGAGTTACAAGAAGTTGAATTTTGTAGATAGAGAAGTTCATTCCTCAAGACTTAGGTAGATTTTTAAACCAAGGTCATGCTTAGTCAAAATTTGGGCCTGGTCAGAGGTCGAGGTTGCGTAGCAAAGTTGTAAGGAGAAAAACCCAACCCACTTGACCCTTGACCTGTGTGGGACTAGCTCTTATCCAGGATTAGTCTGACGTCGGTTCATGCAACAAAGTATAGCAGGAGAAAAAAGCCTCGACTTCCAACCCCTAACCTATGCAAGACACATTATATGAAAACATATAGGAGAATGTTATTAGCTCATAATGATGCGTTGGAAACAACGTGGAATATTTTTTAACATGATGTGGAAACACATAGGACATGTGGTAGGAAAATTCAACATTGGGTTGCCTACTGGGCCAAATCTAGGTGAAACATGTCACCATACAAAAGGTGTCATGTGGCCTAGATGATGTTGGCATAGCATAAGCTAATGATGTGGTAGAACCTTTAAGTTTATGCCAAGGGGTTTTTTTGTGAATTCTTTGTCGTGTATTTTGCTTTCAGTGTTGAATAAAGAGAACGATCCAAAAACGTGGAAAAGGACCCAAGTCAGGCATATAGGAAAATCAAACCTCCATGATAGTCGGGCCTATGGGAAATTCGGGGGTCAAGAAATATTCAAGGGCATAATAAGGCAGAGCAGGCCAACTCATGACCTCCCGAAAAACATTGAAAGGTGTGCCCAGGTGTCATATTTTCGATGTTTTTCAATGTTAAAAAAAATTTAGGCCTTTAGGACTAGTTGTGAAGCCAGAGAAAAACTCATATGCATAATAGGTGAAACAGTTTGACCCATGACATTCTTACCTCCCAACCAATGGTGAAATGTGTAGCCAACACTTAGTTTTGTATGGTTTTCATATGTTATTTGTGACTTCACTAACTATGGTAGAGCACCATAGTTGTTGCCAATATTAATGGAGCGTACAAAGAATGAAGCCACAAGGAAATGAGGAACATGACTTGTACAGCTAACTTATTAGGCCTATCTCAAACGAAACAAGACATCTCTGATATTTTTTGTAATTTATGAAGAATTCAATTGAAAATATGGCTGCGTGTAGAAGAAATTATTGATGAGTCTACAACTCATGGGCATTGTGTGCCATATTTAGCATATACACCAACTAGGCCATTCGCCATAAGTTGGGTCTAAAAGCATGGATGAGTAAAAAAAAAATGGAGATAATTTCTCCATATTTGGAAGCTATTCCATATCTTTCCATAGCCATGGTTGGATTAGTAGAATCCCAGGATAGCCAAGTAAATGTGCACCGAAGAGTTAGTCGCGGGAATTATGGAAATTTCAGAAACTCCTGGTTCTAAGAACAAATAGGACCAAGGTTGTACAATATGAAATAATGGAGTATGTCATGAGCTGATACAAACCATCCATGATCTTTCTTGCATTATACGAGATATTTAATGAAGATAAGAGCCTTAGCGATAAGATATTTTTTCACATAAATAACAAGAGCCTTGTTGGAGTGTGCAGGTTGACTGAGGATTTATGTCTCAACATAGGAACACTCAAGTATCCATCCTCATGTTTAATGCAGGAAAAATGGGTGAGAGAATTTAGCCCATTCTCAGTGGTTATTGAAGTTGTAGTGCCTATGTTTCAGACACAACAACATGAAGGAGTGTCAAGTGAAAGGGTACACTTGAGAAACATGAATGGAAAAATGATGGCTAACAAATACAACATCGAACATTGTGTTTCAATGAAACAGATCCCAGAATTGTGGTTGAGAAATGTGGGGGGGAAGCAACATCGTAGAGTGAGTTGTGTGAAGAGCTCTATGTGTGACTGGGCTACTGAGGAGAGGCTAACTGTATGAGTGTTTTAGAGAGAGGTTGAGTGTGCCTATGCAGAATAAAGAGGCCCAAAGTGTATTTTTATTTTATTTTATGAGAGGCCAAGAGAGCCTTTGGAATAGAATGGCTCGAGTGTTCAATATATGCCACTGAGAGTAGAGGGTCGAGAAGAATATGATGTTGTAGCGTAGACAAAGTTTTGAGAGGACTGTGATGAGTGACTCTTGTTGAGTAGACATTGGGTTGTTGGAGAGTGAGAAGAGGACAAAGAATGTTTCATGAGCCAAGGGTTGAGGAGAACAAAGATGTTATCAGACAATGGATGCCATGTACATTGAACAATATTTTTCTTATTGGGTGTGGATCAGAGCCTCCATACAGTAAGTTGGTGTTTCCATCTTAATGGGTATATGAATAATTCTTGGAGGTTGGTGCCTCCTACAAGTTGGTGTTTTCATAAATCCAAGCGATGCAATTGGGTTCTTGCAACAAATCCATTAATTTGGTGCTTCAGATGGTGCTTTTGGTAAGCTGATTAGATGTCTGCAAAAGGATATAGTTGATGTGTAATATCCCATGTGTGGGTGGGGTCCGCAACCATGTGTCTTGGTCTGTGTAATGAGGGGGGTTGCGCAAGGGCCCTCACCCTCAAATGCTCCGGTGGGGTTAGGCCCACCCTTAACACCCTGGGATGCCTCCCTCACTAACAGTTCGATCTTTTGGTGTAGTGGTTGGATCTACATGGTATCAAAGCCAAGGTCTCGAGGTCGATACTCGCAAAGCATGGTGGGTTGTAATATCCTGTGTGTGGTTGGGGCCCGCAACCATGCGTCCGGGACTGTGTAATGAGGGATGCTGCGCAAGGGCCCCCGCCCTCAGATGCTCCAGTGGGGTTAGGCCCACCCTTAACACCCTGGGATGCCACCCTCACTAACAATTAGAGCTTTTGGTGTAGTGGTTGGAGCTTTGATACCACTGTAATATCCCTTTTTAGGATTGCTCAGCAAGGCATGCCTGAAAAACACATTTTTTAGGAATGGTTTCTATGAGACTTGAACCCAGCACTTGGATCCCTTAGAATAGAGCATCTAAGTCTGAAATCCAAGAGGAGGCTCCAAATAAATCCTCTTAGGTTGTTTAAACATGTCTCCCACCTCTAATGCTCTCCAGAAAATGCCCAGTTAAGGGGCTGCAGCAGCACTTTGATCAAGCAAGGAAATGACAGCGTAATTATTAGTGAGCCATGTCATATGAAGATGTAATCAGACATTATATATATGTACAACATAAAATGTAGACAAATTCTTGAGGAATCTATTACTCAAATCAAGCAAAAGGACTCAAGAAGGCATATTCATAGAATAGAGAAACACTACTTTACATAGTTTATGCCAAGCTAAGACTGCGCAGTTTATAGGAGATACTAAAATAGTAAATACATAAATATAAATATTCAGCAATGTAAGCTCAAATAAATATGGGGGGGGAGTAAGCTCTCAACCCCTGAAAAGATGATACATTAATCCCTTAAGAGGATTGGCTGGAAACTAGACAAAATGGCACTCCTGCAGAAATGTCGGAGTTGTTGGGTAGTAGAAACTCAAGAACTGGAAATATAAGGAGATTTTTGTATATGATGAACCCTTTGAAATAAACTCCTTAAATTGACCTTCCAAATTATAGGCTGATCCTATCATTAAATATCTCACCTCCCAATAAAATACTGCAACCCTCACTACAAATACTCTCTAGGAACTGCGCAGTCAAGGAAGAGGGATGCTCTTCTGCTTATGGAAAATGATTGGCCTGATGCCAATGATGATAGGAATAAGCTCGTAAACTCCCTCACTGATCTCCCAAAGGAATGGAGACTCTCTCCTCTGAAATACAATGCTGGAAGTGGTGTTGAGGAACCCTCCCCTGCAACACCCAGCAACACAACTCAACCACCAATGGAGACTGCGCTGAAGCTGAATGGAATGATTTGGCCTCAAGCTAGAATATGGGGAATATGAAGAAAAATCTCTTCCAAGAGCTAATCTATGGAATAGATGGGATTTTCACCCGGGAACACCCAGTGCTAGCAGCACTACATCTCAGCTAAACAGCTAGAGAATGCACTTGTCTGAGAAGAAAAGCAAAATGATAATCAAAAGCATGAATAGCTATGGCTGCCTCATTCTCCTTTTAAACAAATGAAAGGTTCCTTGTCATGGGCCCCACACCTTAGGGTTTCCTCCCCCAAGTGATCTTCCCCTCATGCAAACTGCGCTGCCCCACCAAGTGATCCTTATCTCTCATAACTGCACAGTTGACTTGGCCTCCTTTAGACTTATCCATCTGCAATTTATCTCATTTCACACATGGGGTTTGAAATCCAGTTCTTTATTAATCCCTTTTCACATTGTAAGGGATTTTTATTCAGATTATATTATCACTGGGTTTTCTTACCCATTTATTCTCCTCCTAGTGCAAAAACAAAATTTTTTAATATTCCATGAAATTTTGGAATATTACATGGTGCTTCCTGCTAGTGGGTGCTAGAAATTTATCAAATGGATTTGGTTCTTCCTATGAGTTTTCGCTCACAAATAGATTGATGTAATAGAGTAGGTGATCTTATTTGTACATCAATAAAAAAACAAGCTTTGGTTTTTTTTGTCCCAAAACTTTTTTCATGTTAAACCTCGGTGTTCATGTGCATGTTACTCATGGTGTATGTTTATGTGTTGATTTAATATTGTTTCCACATGATATGTTGTTGGTGGTTATATGGATGGTTGCCAAGTTTGAATGAAAAAAATAAATAGGCATAAAAGTTTAAATTAGCCGTAATATTGATTCACCCCTGCTCTCAGTATTAACATTGTTTCCAACAATTGGTATCAGAGCTAGTTTCCTTCAGGAACAACTTAATTTCTTGAAGTTAGATCAGAGGTAAACAATGGCTAATCAATGTTGACTAATAACAAAAGAAGTTCCATTTTTAAATGGATTAGAGTTTTTACTCCGGAAGGTTAAAATAAAACCATATTTAATAGATTTGGATGTTGATGTATGATGCTCCTTATTGAATGGAGAAAAGAGTGAGAATAATAAGGAAGCCAAGGGAATCATCACGAAATAGTTTTCCAAGCCATATGATGAGGAAGGTAGTGTGAGACAACAATGGAAACATTAGATAGATTTCAATTTTTGTATGGAGAATATTTCAATGTCACTCATGAGCATGCGAAAGAACCTTGTTGCTAAAATAGTGAACCCGATCATGTAGTTGTTGGCGATAAGAAGAAAAGGAAGAAAAATCAGAAGGAATCTAAAAGGAAAGATGCTCAAATGATTGAAGATATATATTCTTGTGAGAAAATTATTGATCTTCAATCCAAGGATGGTGAAGAAGAATACATGAATGAGAGGCCATGTGGCTCAGAAGGTAAGTTATTTATTTGTGATAAATATGAAGAAATAGGTCACTCATTATCTACATGTTCATGTGAATGACTTGAAGATAGATATAACCATTCATATAATATTGGTAATGAAGATAGACATACTTTAGTAGCAATAGATAAATGGGGATACTTTGAAGAATAAGAGGGATCCCAAATGTGCACATCCATAGGAGAAAATAAGAGTACCCCTAGTAGTGATGAAGAAGGGATATACCTCACACCTATGGAAGACTCCATGGACATAGAGAGGAATTTAGATCTCTATGGTAACTCAACTAGAACTTATGATATCAAATATAAGGATCTAAATGAAAGGATCTACTTTATGAAGAAGTTTATCTATGCTCTAAAGGAGATCGAGGACCTATCAGAGGAAAATATCAAGCAAGAGGAGTAATTGAAAAATTACGAGCTTGAGAATGAAAAGTTGAGCAAAACAATAGTCAATATTAATGCTCAACAAGAAGAGGCTAGTAGGCTAAATGGAATTTTTACCAATCAGTTGAATGAAAGAGAAGCTCACTGTGAGATATTACAAGCTAAAATAGTCTCATTGAGATAAGACTTAGAAAGGTAAATAACAAGCTGTCTCAATATCAGAATCTTGAGGAAAGCATAAATTCCTTGGATGAGATGCTTGATAAGAAAATATCACCTCTCATTAGGGTTGTCTTGGGTTTCAAAGAAGAAGAAATCTCCAAGAAGGAAAAGGTTGAAAGGTCAACCACCCATGTAGAGGAAATTAAAGTTTCAAACAACAACAAGGGAAAATAAATTGTTGGACAATACTTGTGAGGAAAGCATCAACAATTAGAGGAGATAAGGCAACAACAAAATGTTAAGCAATAATAATGAGGAGAGAAACAAAATAGAGATAGTAAACCGCAAGGAAGAATGTAAGGAAGTAATTCTAACAGCCATGGTTGGCCCAAGAAGAACCAACAAAGTTCCTTTCCCCCTCAAGGACAAAGAAGCTTCAGGTATCAAAGGTTCTTTTATGTGTATTTTTTTTCTTGGAATAATTTTGGTCATAAAGGCATGGATTGTAGATGGCTTGCAACAAAAAATATTTTCTTAAGTAGCAACAAGATAAATATTGTTGGTAGTTGTTATCAATAAATTGAGGCTGATGAGTTTCTTCAACAGTCAATTCAAAGTTACTATTTCAAACCTACTTTTGGCTGGAACTTAGCCTTTCCAACCTGAGAAGGCTCTCTCAAGGATAAGAATTATATTAAATAGATAAAGATAAAAAAAGATGGATAACTCTTAAATATGCTTTGAATATTTTTTATGTAGGTGAAGGATGAAAATAAATGGCTACCATTGGGCATGGAGTCAGTCTGGAAACTCAACCACATATAAAACATCTCTCATGGAAGCTGAGGTATGGGTATTCTCATCAAAGCTTAACATAAGCAGTAGAATAGATGCATAAAGTAATTTGGAGCATGTTTAACTATGAATTCCAAGTAATTATACACAAAGTAAACTAAAATAATATTAAAAGGGATTGTAGGAGAAATACATACAAGAATACATGATGGATCTGAGGTGAGAAAGAATTTTACCACAACTGTATATTACTGACAGAAAAAAAAAATTACAAAAGTAGTTTGTAGCATTACATCAGTAAACCCCCCTCTCATCCTCTCATCTGCCTATTTATAGATTTATATTTCTTTACATGGAGTCTTCCAGCTTATCTAGACCTTCAAAAACCTCCAAAGATACCTAAAAAAAAAAAAATATTACACTGAGAAGGAATAGGAGAATTTTTTTTTAGAAGAGTTTGTACCGAAATAGGACTCTATCACTAATTATTACATGAACAAGAAATTTGAAATGAAAACTCAACTGATATCTATCGAACCCAAATAGAAAAATTAGGTGGCCAATTGTCAACTAAACTCTAGGCTTTGATGTAGAGAATCTGGTGATGTGTTGTCAATAGATAAATTGGCCAAAGTGAAAATTGTCTCTTTGTGAAGTGGAAAATGCTAACAAGTTGTCCCTTTGATGCAGTGGAGGCTGAGTATTTTTTATTCCTAATGTCCTGATGACACCTTAACAAGCTCATTTCCACTTTTAAATGAATCTAATGCCTTCAAAAATATTGAATAAATTGAGTGTTGTAAAAACAGAGTTCTCGGCAAGTTTGTAGCATAATTTCCATAGCAAATTGAAAATAGCCACTTCTACAAACTTTCGTACGTGGCATCCTATGGTATATCATTCCTTAGCCAAAATAAGATAATAACATTCCTTAATACATCTCTATTATATCATTTTGAAGGAACTAAATCTTATGGAAAGCTACAGTGAGTTCATAGCAAAAACTCAGCTTCAAGCACGAAGTTCGCTACAAACTTGCCTAGTTTGACAAATTTTTCAATTTTTTCTTCATAAGCCAAAAAAACACCTTCTTAAATCCTACATAGTCCAAATATGTATTTATAAGTTGTGTTATACTAAAAAATAATCAAAAATCATGACTTATCCTCCTTCATGTTGAGTTTTAGAATAATCTTCCATGAAAGATGGACCTGATTTTCTAAAAACTAGGGGTAAAAAATGAGCTCTTATCTCCCGACCCTTGATAGTTGTTAAAAAACGGGAGGAATTTTTTGTAAATAAAATAGCTTTTAATAAAAAACTCTCTTGTTTTTTTGAAAACCATCTCAAGGTGTCCAGAATCTGCATTTGAAAAACATGTCTAAAACTGGGGGAAAATGCACTCTGGAAATAGAGCCCAAAGACATCTTCAAATCTCCCAATTTGTAGGAACTATGAGAAAATTGAAAGAGTTTAATGTTCTTTAATAATTTTTTCACAATAACCTCTCCCATTTTTTTTATAATTCATCTCCGTTTACCCAGAAACTATTGTTGAAGTTGATTTCTTAAATAGTCCAAAAACACAACAAATCCCCTTGTAACTTCTAGTAGAAATGCATGCAACCTGTTATGGAAAAATCCCATGAGAAGATAGGATATTCTTCAATTAGACTCATATCTATAGGCTCATATCTAACCACATATCCACCCTTGTTAGGCTTATTATATGCATCCATCTCCTCCAAAACAACGTTGTCTTCTTAGAAACTTCACACTTGTAAAAGAGAGTAACAAACAACAAGCTGCTTGTTGACAAAGCTAAAATCACCTATGAAATCAGTTAGAATTAGAAATAAACAGAGAGAAGTGGCATAAATAGTCTCACAAAGATGAGCAAATAGCATATTTGAAACAAGAAATCGAAATGAAAGCAACAAAAGGGAATATAATGACTAAGCAGCTATGATGCATGCATTCAAAAATGATGGAAAATGACCATAAGTTACAATGATGATCCAATATACTGTGAAAATCCTATGATTGAACCTTTTATGACACTTGGTATCCCTTTCCCCACTGTTAGCAAAAAACTTGAAGTTCGTAGTGAATCTAGTGCTGCAGAGGGTAAATTCGCTATGGAACTGTTAGGTGAGTCCGTAGTGAAAAAAACCTGTTTTACACAGAAATTGTTGCAAACTTGAGTAAAAAGTGACAAGTGTCTGAAATGGCCTATTTACCTCATGCATGTGTATGTTTTTAAATTTTATTATGACAATACTTTAATGACATGGCATAGGAACACTATGAAAATTTAGAACTATAGACAAAACATGAAATTTTATCAATTTTCATGAATTTATTTGACAAACACACTATACCTAATGCAAAATGACCTCCCTAACCAATATAATTGTTATTAATGATAATAGTGGCTCCAATGGGGATGTTTCACCCCTGTGGTGCAACAAAGAACCAACAGCTCTAGTGCCTTATTCATTGGTCACTTGTCATATTATTCAGAATGTATTCGATCCTTGATATGCTCTTGAAACAAAAGCACTTGTACAAAACAAAATTTAAAGGATATCCCTAAAAACACTAAAAACTACCCTGCCTTGATGATCTAAAGGATAATTTTCATTCATCACTGTAGGTTGTCTCTGTTTTATGTCTTAATTTTCAAAATCATTCTTGAGACAAGGCTCTGACTGTTCATGAAAATATCCAATGGGAGTAACCATATCATGTGCTACATGGATGTTTAGAAATGAATTTTCATTCATTACATCTAGAACTTCATTTATATCATCATGCACAAACAACAATTTTTTATCATTTAAATCTGTAGCAGGACATTTTGGGACATCAACTTGTAGATTAAAAACTTGTTGATTATTCTCCATTATCACTTCCTCATGACAACCTTTAAGCATAGTCAAGGAATCAACCTCCTCTTGATGATAAAAATAAACATGTCTCACATAAGCTTCTCTTTGCTCTTGCCCATTTTTATGTTACTCAACATTCAAAGATTCAAAAAATGAACAAAGTGAAGAGCTATGTAACTGAACATATTTATGTTCCTATTTATCACCTAAATATTGGGAAAGATGCTGCAAATTTTTACAAATTTCATAGGATATAGCTTGGTTACCAAAGTGTTGATCCATTTCATCTTCCAGAAAAGAAAACACATATGTTTGATGGAAACTTTATTGATTATCATGATAACTAACATGAGAAGAGAAATCATAAAGTGCCTCTAACATATCCTCATCCATGCACTCTCCATTATCGCCAAGGATTTTAAGATATGGAATGAAAACCTCACAAAAATCACAACAGTATTGTAACAGTGATAAATAAGAATGAGTTTTCTCATAATGTTCTAATAAATTCCTATGGAAATTTCATAGAGAAAACAAGCTTCCCAGTTCCAACCCTTCATACCATGTTCTAGTGTCATCCTCTAGTGGAGCCATAAACATTTTAATGAGACAATCGTTAGGAAACTCAACTCAAAACTTATGTACATGCATATGGAATATAACCAAGTGAAGAGCAACATTATCTTTCTTTTCATCTTTAAATATAGGAATATAAGTCAACCAATTAAGTCTTGGCATAGGATTTGGAAAACCAGGGATGTGAGACCCACTCATAGGGGCATACCTGGCATTATTTATAGCAATAGAACTCATCTTGGAACTTCATCAAGCTATTGATATTAAAGCATTGGAGTCACCATGAAGCTATGAATTTCTAAATTCTTTAAGAATGGAGTTTCCAAGGTAGAATGCAACCTTGAATGCTTCTTAGCTCTTGCTACCTTCAAGAGCTCAGTATTTCTTCTTGAGCACAAAATTTTGGGAAAATGTGTCTTTAGACTCCCAGTAGACGCACCAAAATGTTATCACTAAATTGAGGCTGATGGGCTGCTTCAACAGTCAATTCAAATTAACTATTTAAAACCTACTTTTGGCTAGAACTTTGCCTTTCCAACCTGAGAGGTCTCTCTCAAGGATAAGAATGATTCAATAGATAAAGATCAAAAAATATGGCTAACTCTTAAATGCGCTTTGAATTTTTTTATATGTCGGTTAAGGATGAAAATAAATGGCTAGCATTGGGCATGGAGTCAGTATGGAAACTCAATCACATATAAAACTTCCCTCATGGAAGATGAGGCATGTGTATTCTCATCAAAACATAACATAAGAAGTAAAATATATGCATAAAGGTAGTGGGAGCATGTTTAACCATGAATTACAAGTAATTACACACAAAGTAAATTGAAAGAATATTAAAATAGCTTGTAGGAAAAACACATACAAGAATACATGATGAATCTTAGGTGAGAAAGAAGTTTGTTGCAATTGTATATTACTGACAGAAAAAAAAAATTACAAAAGTAGCTTGTAGCATTACATCAATCAACCCCCCTCTCATCCTCTCATCTGCCTATTTATAGAATTAGATATCTTTACATGGAGCCTTCCAGCTCGACTAGTCCTTCAAAAACCTCCAAAGATACCTACTCATAAAATAACTTTATTACATTGAGAAGGAATAGGAAAATTTTGTTCAGAAGAGTTTGTTGCCAAATAGGACACTATCACTAATTATTACATCAACAAGAAATTCAAATGACCACTCAATTGATGTCTATCAAACCCAAATGGAAAATGAGGTGGCCAACTGTCAATTGAACTGAAGGCTTTGATGTAGAGAATTTGTTGATGTGTTGTCTATAGATGAATTAGCTAAAGTGAAAATTGTTTGCTTGTGAAGTGGCAAATGCTGAGAAGTTGTCCCTTTGATGTAGTGTAGGCTAAATATTTTTTACTGCCAATGTACAGATGACACGTCAACAAGCTCATTTCCTCTTTTAAATGCATCTAATTCCTCCAAAAACATTGAAGAACTTGATTGTTGGAAAAACAGAGTTCTAGGCAAGTCTGTAGCATAATTTCCGTAGAAAATTGAAAGTAGCCACCTCTGCAAACTTTCTGACTTGGAAGCCTATGGTATATCCTTCCTTAGAAAAAATAAGCTAAACCCATGCCTTAATACATCTCTATTATATAATTTTTGAAGGAAATAAAGCTTATTTAAAGCTACAACGAGTTCATATCGAAAACTTGGCTTCAAGCCTAGAGTTCACTACAAACTTGCCTAATTTGACAAATTTTTCAAATTTTTCTTCATAAGCCCAAAAAACACCATATTAAAGCCTTCATAGCCAAAATATGTATTTATAAGTTGTATTATACTCAAAACTGATGAAAAATCATGACTTATCCTCCTTCATGTTGAGTTTTAGAACTGTCTGCCATGAAAAATGGACTTGATTTTCTGAAAACAAGGGGTTAGAAATGAGCTCCTATTTCCCGATCCTTGTTAATTGTTAAAAAATAGGAGGATTTTTTTGTAAATAATCTCTTTCTAATGAAAAAATTTTCTTTTTTTCTTTTTCTTTCTGAAAACCATATTCAGGTGTCTGGAATCGGCATTTGAAAAACATGTCTAAAACAGGGAAAAAACACACTCTGAAAATAGACCCCAAAGACATCTTCGAATCTCCAAATTTGTAGCACCTATGAGAAAAGTGAAAGTGGTTAATGTTCTTTAGTCCTTGTTGAACAACAAAATCTCTCATTTTTTTATAATTCATCTATGTTTACCCAAAAACTACTCTTGAAGTTGATTTCTTAAACAGTCCAAAAACACAGCAAATCCCCTTGTAGCTACTAGCAAAAATGCATGCACCCTATATTGGAAAAAGCTTGTGAGAAGCTGGGATATTCTTAAATTATACTCACATCCATAAGCTCCTATCGAACCACATAGCCACCCTTGTTAGGCTTCTTATACGCAACCATCTCCTCCAAAACAACGCTTGTCTTCTTAGAAAATTAACACTTGTAAAAGAGAGTAACAAACAAAAAGCTGCTTGTTGACAATGTTAAACTCACCTATGATAGCAATTAGACTCAGAACTAAAAAAAGCGCGTTGTCTTCAAGCATCTCACAAGGATGAGAAAATAGCATATCTGAAACAATAAATCAAAATGAAATCATCAAAATGGAACATGATGACTAAGCAGTTATGATGCATGCATTCAAAAATGATGGAAAATGACCATAAGTTGCAATGATGAGCCAATATACTATCACACTCCTATGATTGAACCTTTTATGACGATTGGTATCCCTTTTCTCACCATTATGATAAAAACTAAAGTTCGTAGCGAATCTAGTGCTGCAGAGGGAAAATTCTCTACAGAACTGTTAGGTGAGTCCGTAGCAAAAGCAACCTGTTTTACACAGAAATTGCCGCACACTCAGGTAAAAAGTGACAAGTGTCTAAAATGGCGTATTTAACTTGATTCATGTGGATTTTTTTTAAATTTCTTATGAAAAGACTTTAATGACATGGCATAGGAACATTTTGAACATTTATAACTATAGACAAAACATGAAATTTTACCAATTTTCATGAATTTATTTGACAAACACAATAGACCTAATGAAAACTAACCTCCCTAACCAACCTAATTGTTATTAATGATAACACTAGTAGCATTTTATTTTAGAATAATGTTGTTAGTTACAGAAATTCCTCTTCCCCATTATTAAGCGATAAATAATGCTACAACTGTGGAAATTTTGGTTACAATGAAATAAGTTGCAGATATGGGAAGACAAAACTTTCTTCTTAGATGATGCAGCAATATGAAGCTTGTCATTCATTGAGGATGAAAAACAATAGAAGAGAAAAGGAAACCATTTTTCTTTAGTGATTTATGCTAAAGGGACATGCTAAAAAGAGGAAGAAATAACCAAGGATTTGATGTTTCTCTAGAGAAAAACTAGAGAAAAATAAAATGGGATAACCCTCATATTTCGATTTTGAAGACCTCTTCAAATGCTAGTTGCAAATGAGTGCAAGCCTCAAGTTATGAATGGTAGCAGTAGCTCAATCAATTATGCCTCAAAGAAAAATAAGAGAGGCAATGATAAGAAGAATTGGGTGAAGAAATATATGGTGAAGGATAAATATTCTCTATCCCTACGTAGCCAAGAGAAAACCCAAACAAAGGCAGGTAAAAATCTAGAGGGAAATGCTCCTGTTTGGACTCATCCAAAAAAGGTATGGAGGAAAAGTAGTACATTATAAACAGGGGGATTATATCCTTTGTTTCTCTTCAATGAAGGAGGAGAATGGCTTCAAATGAGGTTGGATAAGTCAGATGCAGGAAGCTAGAATGAATATAAATAAAGATGCATTTGATTGTTGAATATGTGGTCGAGTCCCCATGTTGATTACAATAATGTAGTTGTATAGTTCAAATGTATCGGAATTGAAAGAGAGAAAAGAGTGTAGCTAACGTGATTTCAAGGGGAGTACACAAAAACATTTTATGTTGTGAAAAGAAGATGAGTTGCAACAGAAGTGTCGAATGACATGAATCCCTCAGACAGGTTAGGTCCATAAGATTATTCCCCGTGTAGAATTAAGGGAGTGAATGCAGGATATAGGAGAGCATTGGCTCTGGGGGAGTTTCCTTATTAGAAGTAGTAGGAAATGATAATTTTCGGCCTCAGGAATAAAGATTGATTAGGGAATGAAAGGTTTGCATATTGGATGAAATACCATTATTTCATTTAAGTTGTGAATTTTATTTTTCCTAGCAGTATTGTATTCATGAAAAAAATAGGTACAATCTTTGAATTCCCATAAACTTTCAATTGGCATCACTATGTTAATTGGTCGTATAGCTTCGTATGGAGTAGAATTTTGTGCAAAATGAAATTTATTTATGAAACGAAGTATTAGATTTTTCTTGGTACAATATCCAATTTGTATCATCCTTTTTGGTGCAAATGGTATTATTTAAGAAAAAATTCATATTTGCAATAGCCTAATATTAGGAGGAGAAGGATTGGTTAATGTAGATTCTCAGGAGAAGTGAGCATAGAGGATGAATCATCAACAATAGTGAACAACAAGCTCAATCCATCATTATATTTCTAGCAAAAATGATACAATGATAAATTTTAATTGGTATAAATTTCTTTTTAAATGGTACAAGCGATGCATTGGAATAAAAAATACTTCTAAGCCAAAAACCATAATGTTTCCATAACTAGATGAGGAAGTATATGTTCAAGGGGAACATATCACATATATCTATTTCTTAGAGAAGCAACAAAAATGTCAAAGAAATTGAAAGAAGTAGAATGCACATCAACAACCAGACCCTTATTCATTAATTGTAAGAGGAATAAGAAGCATATTATATCCTATTTTCATTTATGTCAAAGGGGGAGAGAATTATGTGAGAGAAAGCTGTGATGAACCATGTAGAGAAGATAAATCCATTGTTGGCTCGTGAAAGGAGAAGTATGGAAGCAACATGAGGATTTTCCATCAATGTGAAGGAGTAGTGAGGATTTTTCCATGAATTCCTTAGGGGGAGATTTTTGGTCAGTTGGCATTGCTTGAATGGATAGTGGAAACAAGTGTGTTGGCATTGATGTAAACAATCATGTTGGGAGATGTGTTGGGTAGTTGGCATTGTATGGCAGTTGGAAAGAGTGTTGGCATTGATGTCAACTATAATAGCATGGATGTTTGTGGCAACAGATGTTAGCAGTGATGTGCTTGGTGTATCAAGATCAGTGGGATTCCAATGGTTGTTGTATTGTTTTGTAGAGAATCACCATAGTAGCAGGCTAGTGGAGAAGCCATAAAAAGGTGACAATGGTGGTTATTAGTCCCAAGATTTGGAGGATATTCTTCCTCAGTATACCAACTCAGATGTATCTGGAAATGAATCCATTGGATAGTGCTTTGAAGTAGTTTTACATTGGTGTGTTGAAGTCTGGAGGAGGTCTTCTGGGTCAAGAGTTATAGAAAATTGAAGTTTGCAGATATAAAAGTTCATTCCTTAGGAGTTAGGCATATTTTGAACCAAGGTTCAACCTAGTCGGAAGTAAGTCCTAGTTGGAGGTTGGGGTTGCATAGCAGAGTTGGAAGGAGAACAATCTGACCTCCTTATCCCCCAACCTGTGTGGGACCAATGCTTAGTCGGGACCAGTCATAGTTTAGGTCGTGAAAAAAAGTATAGAGGGAGAACAAAGCCCTGCATTATGACCCCCAACCTATGCGGGACCCATTACAGGCAAACATCTGGCAGAATGTGATTGGTTCATGGTGATTTGTTGGAAACAATGTAGAAGATGACGTCAAAATGACGTGGTCGTAAAAAGGTAACATGGTAGGTAGATCAGGAATTGGGTAGCCTAATGAGCCAAATCTATGTGACACGTGTCACTAGACAGAAATTCTCACATGGCTTAGATAATTTCAACATGACATAAGCTGATGATGTGGAAGAACCTTGAATTTTGTGCCAAGGGGTTGTATTTTTAATTATTTCCTATACATTTTTTTCAGTGTTGAATATAGAGAATGATCCAGAACAATAAAAAAGGACCCAAGTTAAGCCTACAGGAAAATCAAAACTCATGGCTATTCAAGCTTATGGGTGAGTCAGGGGTCGAACCATATTCAGGCACATAAGCAGGAAGAGTTGATCGACTCACAACCTCCTGACTAGAATTGAAAGGTGTTCCCAGGATTCAAGTTTGCGATTTTTTTCAATGTTAAATAATTGTCACACCTGCACGAGTATTCATGAATCTAGAGGTAAATTGAGATGGATAATAGGTGAAACGGACCTACCCATGACCTTCTGACCTCCCAACGAATGGTGAAAGGCGTACCTAGGAGTTATTTTTGCATGGTTTTCCTATGTTATGTATGACTCCACTAACTATGGTGGATCACCATAGTTGTTTCCAGTATTAATGGAAAATGTAGAGAACGAAGCCACAAGGCAACAAAGACCATGGCTTGTAGAGATAGCTTACTATAACTGGCTCAAATGAAATAATTCATCCTTGATATTTCTTGTAAGTTATGAAGAATTCAATTGAAAATATTCTTTGGTGTAGAAGAACTTATTGATGATTCGACATCTCATGGGTACTATGTTCCATATTTAGAAGATACCCTAACTAGGCTATTCACCATAAGTTGGGTATGTAGGCATGGATGAGTCGACAGATTTGGAGAGAAGTTCTCCATATTAGGAAGGTATGCGATATTTTTCCATAGCCATGGCTGGATTAGCAAAACCACAGGATAGCCAAGTAAATGTGCACAGAAGTGTTGGTCATGGTAATAATGGAAACTGTAGAAACTATTGGCTCTAGGAATAGATAGGAACATGATTGTACAAGATGAAAAAATGGTCATGATATGATACAAACCATCCCTAATATTTCTTACGCAGTATGAGAAATTTAATGAAGATTAGTGCCTTAGGGACGGAATATTTTTCACAAAAAGAATAAGAGCCTTGTTGGAGTGTCCAGCTTGACTGAGATTTATGTCTCAGCATGGGAACACTCAAGCTCCCACCCTCATGTTTAATTTAGCAATAATGGGTGAGAGAACAAAGCCCATTCTTAGTGGTTAATGAAGTTTCAGTTCCCATGTGTCAGAAGCAACAACAAGAAGTAGTGCCAAGTGCAGGAGTACACTCACGAAGTGTGAATGGAACAATTATGGTTGAAAAAGACAACATTGAACACTATCTTTCAATGAAACAAAACACAATATTTCAGTTGATAAATGTGGGTAAAAACATCGTTGTAGAGAAATTTGTGTGAAGAGATCTATGCATGAGTGTGATGCTTAGGAGAAGCCAAGTGTGCCAGTGCTACAAAGAGAGATTGAGTGTGCCTATGCATAAGAAAGAGGCCCAAAGTGTGTTAGTGCTATTGTGAGAGGCCAAGAGAGATTATGGAATCAAAGGGTTCAAGTGTTGAATGTATGTTACTGAGAGCAAAGTTTTAGAATAGTATGATGATGTAGTGTGGAAAGAGTGTTTAGAGGACTGCGATGGGTGATTGTTGTTGAGCATAACAATGGGTTTTTGCAGAGTGAGTAGAGGATAGAGAATTTTGCATGGGCCAAGAGCTGAGGAGAACACGGCTTATATCAGGTAGTGTGGCTTCCATGTATAATGAACATTAGTTTCCTTATTGAGTGTGGGTTGGAGCCTACATATAGGAAGTTGGTGCTTCCATCTCAGTGTGTATTTGAAGAAGGCTTGGAGGTTGTTGCCTCCTACAAATTGGTGATTGCATAAAAAAAAGGAGCACAAATTTTTTTCTTGCAACAAATCCATGAAGTTGGTACTTCATATGGTGCTTCTTTTAAACTTATCAGATGTTTGCAAAAGGAGGGAGTTGGTGCTTCCTACTAGTGGGTGCTAGCAAATGATCAAAAGGTGTTGGTTATTCATGTCAATGGTGGCTAAAAAACCTATTGATGTAATAGAGTAGGTTCTCTTATTTTTACATCGATAACAAAACAAGATTTGGTGTTCTCCCGGAAAGGTTTTGACGTTAAACCTCGGTTTTCATGTGTATTTTGCACATGGTTTATGCTTATGCATTGATTTCATATTGCTTCCACATGATATGTTGTTGATGGTTATAAGGATGGTTTCCAAGTTTGAATGGAAAGTAATAAATATGCATAAAATTTTAAATTGGCATAAAATTGATTCAAACATGCCCGCCCTCCCCCCCCCCTCTCCCACTCAGTATTAACATTGTTTCCAAAAAATTAGATGTCATGATGATGATAATGCACCATAATTAAAGTATTAAAAATGCCTCATACCTTCCTTGTCTAGGTGAAGTCTTCCCTATTTTTCAAAGTTCCTTCTCATGTTCATTTTCCACAAGCACTCTCTACTCCATATCTAGAATCGATGGAGGGTGCTCAAGCGACCTAACCCTTTCCAATTGAGACCTATATTGGTCCTACAAATATTTTAAATCTAGGTCTGCCTTTGAGGTAACTCTAGATTTTTTGAAGGTATTGTCACCAAACATGTGAACCATCATGTTAATAAGTTCCTCTTTAAATTTGGAACTTTTGGATGTATAGTTTGTTCGAATTGTCAGCCCAAATATTTCCAATTTTATGTCATACAAACGCCCCTAAAATACATCATTTTACTGCAAAACAATATTATCATTAGTTTAAAATAATCACAGAATATACATTAATTTCATTTAGTTTGTACTTAATATTTAGAAACTTCTTAAATACTTGTATTTTTTCTATTTTCATAGGGACATTGTCACCATCTACAAAAAATGTGATCAGTAGTGATCTTGTGCTAGTAACACGGGAATACCCAGGAATGTTCTTTTCAAATTGTGCAATTGTGTTTTGCTCTGCATCCACAAAATCATGTGTATATACTTATGTATGTTATTTAAGGGGTGCAGATCCTGTTGTGGGTGGTTGAGCAGTTTGTATGATCTCAATGAATGGTGACTCACTCACAGGTGGAGTATCGATGCTGCTACCAACGCCGGCCTGACCCATAGTTGTATCATAAGGATCGTGCTCTGCCAAAAACTCCTATAAAATAAATATTTCTTTTATAAAGGATGAGATAGATAAATCATAAACAATTAATTGCAATAATTAAATGACCTGATCACCCCATATCGATGAAGTTGTTGCAAAAAGGTTATGATTTCACCTTTTATATAATTTGTCTAAGGCTCAATTAGAACTAAAGAATTATGTTTCGTGTTTTCTTTGAATTTAAGCTTCCTTATTGCTTGGATTGGATTGACATACATAAAAATTGCATCATCAGTAACCCCTTCCTCATGAGCATCCGTGGACCTCTCTAAGGTTGGTACCTTCCCTTTATCACCATGTTTATCAAATAAGTGTAATTTTCAATTCATCCACAATTAATTATAATTATACTAATAATAAAACCCCTATTTACATATGTCTAAATTTATATAGAAACTTCACGTAGTAAATGACAATCATAACATACAATACTCATTGCTTACAAGTTGGGTAAAATTGAATACATACCACTTCCATAATAACAATATTGGTATTTATTATATTCAAATTGTAATCAATGAAAAACTCTTTCCTTGTAGCTTTTGAATTGATGGAACATAAGAATACCCAGTTTCCTTCACGTCCCTCGAATATGAAATTGGGCTACTTATTTGTGGTGGGATGTGTACTATTTATAAACCCTGCAATATTCATTATTTCTTTTGGCATTCCATCAATATACATAGTTATACCTTTATTTTCCTCATTGTGTTTTAGTTGTATATAATTTGTGGCCACTCTGTATCTTTGCATGCCTTTGGTATATTGGACTAGATGTACCCAATCATTGTAGTTGTAACAGGTTCTGAAATACTCCATAAATTTAGTTAATCCTCTGTAAGATACCTTTATTCTGTCCATGGAAAATAGCCCCAAACCATGTAATGATGATGGGGCATTGCAATATATCCTTTCATTGAAAGAAAAATTAGTGTTTATTTCAAGAAGATCGTTGGGTTCCCATTGTTTAAATAGATGATTGTACCTCAAGGGAACATCGATGTCATCTATGCTCTCATTATCATAAGAACGTGACCCCCCTTTAGCGAGAAAAATTTCCATGCATCTTTGGAATTTTATTATAATATTTTCACCTGTATTTGATCTACGCCTACTAGACGACATAGTAGATGTTTGGTAAATTTATTCTATCCTACCTGAACTTCCATCACTCAATGAAGATAGATCTGAAAAATATGTTTTTGGTTGAACGTCCTATAACACTCCATCAAATGAGAGAAATTGTTAGCGAGTGTCATAAGGGATGTTGAGAAACATCTTGATGAAACCAAAAGAACATTATATTAGTACAAGTGGCTTATAAGGAATTTCTTTGTGTTTGAAATATTTAAGTAATATTTAAAAACTTGAGAAATTTATCCTAACCAATGAACTCACTCAATAATTTGAGACTCAAAATAATATAATATCATTTAATCTTCCATTATAAAAAATTACCCTCATATTTCGATATGTTGAAGAATGTAACTAGTTTCAGTCTTCATAATTTTCAATTGACTCATGTCATGATGTAATTATTATGTATTTGTGAAAAGAAGAAATAAAATGATTTTTGTAAAGCATGGGTTTCATGCTCAAGTCACTTTTCCATTAGGTCAAGCATCCATTGAATGATCCTATGGTTTTTCATGAGTAAAGAGTCATTGTCATATTATAAACGACCCTTTTAGGAATTTGTATCAAGGAAAGAAAAAATATTTTGAAATTAGAAATGTCTAGAAGGACCCTAGAACTAAGTTGGCTAGCCAAGGAAAATTCAGCCTAGAGATGGTTAATGGAGCCTCTTGGAAATTCTATATAGATATGGATCATTGACCTATTCATAGAAACATTAATATTTCTAAGTTTGTAATTTTTATTTTAATGTTCTTGTTAAACACATGTATGGTATACACAAGAAGATAAGGTAAGAATTTTATTTCTATTAAAATTAACATGACATACATTTATAATAGATTGTGGGGTTATCATTGGATTCATCTTCCAAAATCTCTTGGAATCCCTAATACTCTTCATCTTCCACACTAACCCTAGAAGGATTAGGTGTCCAACATTCCCCCCCTTAATCCGAAGGGGTATGTATGAGTCCAAGAAGAGAGATATAATACAAATGTGGAAAAATATGCATGGAAGCACTATGTTGAATGTGCTATCTGAAATGGTAGAATAGGAAGTGGCTTGCGGATGACCACCAAAACTAGAATTCTTAGTGCAGTTCCTGAAACTCTTCCAAATATGGAAATAAGATGAGGTATTTTGCTAGAGGAAGTGCTCCTAATGTTTTGAAGAGGGAGACCTTCAACCTGGAAAAGGGAGGTCTAAAACTCATATAAAAAGGGAGAACCTCAACCTGAAAAGGGAGATATTAGCTTGCAATGGTTTAAGGATGACAACCAACTCTGGAATTCTTGATGCATTTCCTGGAACTCCTCCAAAGTTGGCAAGAAGTTGAAGTCTTATGCTAGAGGAAGGGTCCTACATTCTTTGAAGAGGGAGAAGCTCAACCTTGCATAGATGGTTTATGGCTGACCACCAACCAATGGCATGATCATGGGAATATTTGTCTCTAGATACAACTCTAAATCTGGTATGACAGATTGTGGCTCAACCCTGATTGATGTGGCTTTGAAGTTTGTAGATGACTATCATTTTCCCCCCTATCAGATACAAGGTGAGATGATGGTGAAAACACAATTGCAAGGAATTTTAATATTCTAGAAGATATTCTAACATATGACTTAAACATATTCTTGGTTGTTGATGGCCATTACCAAGAAGTGATCCATCCAAGATGAATTTTTTTTCTTGCAGAAGCATTTTTTTTCAAGCATTTGTTTTAATAATGAGTGGTTTTATGACATTTATCACATGGATTAATATCAAAACATTGATCTTTCATATGACCAACTCGATCACAGTGTTGGCATTTCAAAACCTGTTGTCGTGTAGGCGTAGCAGAAACTGGAACAACTGAAGGTGAACTAACATAAATAAATCCTACACTATAGAACTGGATGGGATTTGAGTAATATGGAATATGAAAGGACACATCCTTGTCATATCCAAGACCAGCTATGTGATTTTTTCTGAAAATCTCTTCCCAAGGTCTGATGAAAAACTTGGGAGGTGGTGCCTGATCTTCTGCATCCGCATACAAATATGGTCTTGAAATGGGAATTGAATGTGAAACAACCTCAAACTCACTTGATGGCTATTGATGGATTTTTTTTTCAACCTTGAACAATTTAGAATGACAAGTTTGTTGAAGCTCATCTTGCTGGAATTGAGATTCGAGTTGCAGAAAATCAATTTTCTCATGTGCAATTTGCAAACAAGTCTGAATTTCTTAGGGAGAGTCTTTGTTTATTTGGATTATGTCATTAGAACTATATTATATATAGTTTTCAAAAACTCTAATACTTCACCAATTTTAGTCATTTTATCTAATGTCAAACTTACAAAAAAAATTGATGACACCTATAGATCAATGAGGGGGAAGAAACACCTACTCAAAGTATCATGCCATACCAACACCTACTCAAAGTATCATGCCATACCAACACCTACTTAAAATATCATGCCACACTGAAAAATGTCAATACTCTGCACCATAAAGATATTGTGTAGAATTTATTGGTATGAGAAATAAAAGGGTTAAATGTCCACTACAGAGGTAAAAAAAAACAACATTGAAAAGAGTCTCACTAATATATGCCTTCTTTGTTCAGCTTATCTTTTATCTAATCCCCTTTTCATTGCAACCAATTTTTTTTTTATGTTGCCTCTACATAATTTCAAGGGGTGTTAGCTCATTTAGGATTTTCCTCATAGATCATAATAGCTCCCTTTTTTGTTTTTGTCTTACTATTATAAAATTCCTTTACATCAACCACTTCTTCATTGATTTATTGAACAACTAAAGGATGTCCAACATCTATTGGCTGATATATCAATCCATTTCCAACAGGGTTCTCTAACAATGACTATGCTCGGATATGGCTTACATATTCTAGAGGATGATGCCCTGTTGGTTTTTTTTGCTGACTCGAAGAATCCTCCCCCAAAGAATAAGTAGCACTTGATTTTTGAAAAACACCAGTCACAGATTTGCGCTACCACCTATAGTATGCTCCCCATGGCTCATACGCTGGCCAAAATATTGTCCTCTATTTCACCTCTACCACTAGGCCATTACAGAACATACAATGAACAATGTGTTATATGAAAGTGGAGGTGTCAGTACTGCGCGACAAACCTGTGTGTAATGGAGGAGCATGAGCGGAGGTATAGAGAGACACCATGAAATGGAGACAGGATTTGGAAGTGGAGGTCAAGGAAGCATTTGAAAACATGGCATGTAGTATCAAGGATGTATGTGTTAATAACCGGGCCCGAGTTTGGAATGAACCAATGAGTTACAGTTGCAAAAACCATAAATATACAAGTGTGGACCACACTATAAGTTGACCTCCCTCAAATGAATTGTATGCTCATTTACCAATTAAGCTCACTGAGACACAACATTCATAGGATTGGTGGTATGGTTGTTGTGCAGAATGGTAGGTGGGTTAGCATTGTGGAATGGTGTTATGAAACCAACTCCAAAAATAGAAGAAAAGAGAGAACATCACCTTAGAAATCAGCCACTTTGAGGGGACAACCTCCTTTACATTACATAAATGAACAATTCTTGGATGATACAAATGACAAAACCTCCTTTATATATATAGGAGTCCATGGGTCACAATATAATCGTGACCGACCTAAAAATAATAATGTAAGGGCACAACAATAACAATAGTGGGGTTTTATGGGGCACAATAATAAAAATATGGGGAATATAGGGGTACAAGGATAACAATAAGCGACCTACACTAACAACAATAAGGGATTGCACTAATAATATAGGGACCTAACATGCCCCTCTCCTTCAAACAAGTGTTGTCCTCAATGCTTGATTATTTCTTAATGCTTCTGCATAAAATTCTCATCCTCCCATGTGGAATATTCAATGGTTAAGTTCTTCCATTTGGAGAGATACTTTGAAATTGATCAATTTCATAGTTTTTTATTTCTTGTTTCTGTGACTTCTTCAGAACTTATTTCACTGCAATGTTGATCTTCCTGTTGTTTCATTTGATTCTGCACCAAAGTTAGGTTATCCTGAGAGTTGGAGAACTTGTTTTTGATTCTCGATGTGACCTACCACTACTTTATCATCCATATTAGCTTTCATTTTATCCTTCAAGCCATCCAATTTAGCCTCATTTATACTTTTAAACCATCTATGTCATCTTTGATTTCTCTTTGTAAGATAGAAATTTGTTTCACTTGGTACTGTAATTTTGATATATCATACTGAAATTGTTCCCCTTCATGCGTCATAGTAAAGCTTTCTGACAGGTTTATAGGTGTGGAATTATTTTTGGGAGGCATTATATAACTCAATACTGATATCTATGCTTCAATATGCCCTTTCAAACAAATGTTATGAAAACTTGTTTAAAAAATACACACCTTTTTCTTTCTTTTTAGGAGGACTATATTGAACTTGATTTATCTTTTTTATTCAGATCCTCAAGATCTGAATTTCTATCCTATATTAACCCTCTACATCCTCTTTCCAATTCCATAGGTTAAACCAGATTTGGATTCTTCAAGGCAAAGTTATGCTTAATCTCCCATAATGACCTAATTATGGACTGATTCAGTGGAGAAAACTTGTAGGGAGTTCCACATGTCACTGTTTCCTCCTTCAACTCTAAAATTGATATATAGTAAAGTAGAGTCTCTGTAAATTTGGCCACTTTTTACATAATTCCAATCCGATAATCAGAGAGAGAGTTATGACAATTTTCCCAAGGTCACCTCTTTGAGATGAAATTCAGGAGCCTGCAAAACCCCTAACTTCAACAAATCATATATCCTAAAATATTTTGAACCAATATATGAAATTTTTACATGAAATTCCTCAGGATTTCTTGAAAAAAAAAAAATTTAAGATTCTGAACCTTCCTATAAAAAATGTTATAGCGAAAATGCCATGATGACATGTTTGAAGCGGCAAAACCCTAGAATCCAAAGCTTTGATACCAAATGTTATGAAACCAACTCCAAAAATAGAAGAAAAGAGAGATCAACACCTTATAAATCAGCCACTTCGAGGGGGAAACACCCTTTACATTACATAAATGAATAATTCTTGGATGATACAAATGACAAAACCCCATTTCTATATATAGGAGTCCATGGGGTCACAATATAATCCTAGCCGACCTAGCAATAATAATGTATGGGCACAACAATAACAATAGTGGGGTTTTATGGGGCATAATAATAATAATATGAGGACTATAGAGGTACAAGAATAACAATAAGGGGGCTACACTAACAAAAATAAGGGACTAAACTAGTAATATAGGGACCTAACAAATAGCTTATGGAGCAGATTTTTATTACAGTGGATAGGCGGTTTGGAGAGCCACGAGGGGTGACTATGCATTTTCGTATAGTGTGTATGCAAAGGGAGAAACTATTGATGTATTGGGTGACCCAATGTGGTATTTCCGATTTGTATTAAAACACAACTATGCAGTGCAATACTGTGGTATAGGAGTGGTGTTATATGTATATCGTGTCACGTATACCGATCAAACCATAGGTCAAGGAAATTCCTGCCTATACACAACGTCGAGAACCGAAAGTATGGATTCGGGCACTGATGCTGAGGGTATATAGGTGTAATATTGTTGTGTTGTAGAAAATCAATAGAACTGGGAGTTGAAGGAGCAGTATGATTGTCGATTATAAACTAAGGGAGAAACCGAGAGTTGCGTTAATGATTGTGTGGGAGTGATGTTGTAATAGTGGTAAGTGGGTTGAATGACTATTAGGTGTAAGACAACTGGGAATTATGTTCGGTGGAGCGGACCAACACCAGTCACAAAGAGAATCAAGGAAATTAACCGGGAGGAGGTAGGTCATAACATAGTAATTCCATATGTGTTACATTGAATGAGAGTCAGCGCATACTAGGAGCCCGGACTATGGAAGCGTTACTCGTACAACCTTCTAGAATTATAAAGGAGAGGTTTGAATGGTAAAGGAATGGAAGACTTGAAACAGAGAGTGCAAGAAAAATGAGGACAATGGCATGCAGGAGTTACTTGTAGGAAAAACTAATTTTAGAGCTAGCAGAATCTGAGAATGTCAAGTCCTAGCCTCTGCTTTGATACCATGTTAAACACGAGCATGGTATACACAAGAAGATAAAATAAGAATTGGATTTCTATTACCATTATCATGATATAAATTTATAATACATTGTCGGGTGACCGTTGGATTCATATTCCAACGTCCCTTAGACTCCCTAAGACTCTTCAGCTTCCACACTAATCATAGAAGGATTAGGTTTCCAACAGTTCACACATGTGAATATCGTAGGGTTTCTAGGGTTTCTTTACGTCCAAAATTTCAATAGGTTTTGCAGGTTTCCTAGGTGAGAACAAAAGGCTAGAAGATCCATCATATTGAAGAGATATTGGTTCAGTGCACTTGGAGGACTAGAAAATCTCATCATGAAACATATATCATGAACCATAGTTCTCTTTATCATCATGTATCAAATTAAACTTTATCCCAAATTGAGCAAGAAACCCAAAGTGGAAACATAATTGGTGCTGATCCTATGGCTTAGTTGAATCAACATGCTCTTGTCTATTGGGAAATGTAACTAGTTTATGTATTCATAATTTTACTTTGTGTCATGCCGTGATGTAATTATTATATATTGATGAAAAGAATAAATAAAATTGTAAAAATAAAATTTTATAAAACATGGGTTTCATGCTTGAGTCTTTGGTTAATATGTGAGGCATCAATTGCATGCCTATATGATTGTCTTGAGTCAAATGGTTATGTAAATACCCATTTAGGAACTTGTATCAAATAAAGAAGATTATTTTGTATTTTGGAAAAATCTTAACTAAGTACTCCCAAGGACAGGACAGCTAGCTAGTTGAAGTTGGTCTCCTATTGCGATTAAAGAACCCTTAGAAGGCTATATAAAGTAGGCATTTGAACTACTTTGAGAGACATTACACATTCACTTCATTTCAAATCAAGTTTGTGGATAGGAAGAATTGTGAAGTACAAAATAAGGAGAGACGAGTTTAGTTGAGGATCAATCTTCCCTAGAATACATTGAAGGTATGTAACTCGTGAAGTTCCTATTGAAAGTTGTAACTAGTATTGGCCTTCATAACTATATTTGGCTGACAAAATTATGTATTTATTATGTACTTATCAAAATAAAAAATAAAAAATAAAATGATTGTAAAAGAAAATTTGTTTACTCAATCATGGGTTTCATGCTCAAAGTTTTTTGTTCCTAGGTCTAAGCACCCATTGAGTGCTCTAGGGTTTTTTCCTTGAGTCAAATTGTAAGTCATGATGTAATAGACATGATTGGGATCTTCTATGAAGAAAGAAAATATGATTTTTATGTTTAGAAAATTCTAGAAAGACCCCATGACCAAGTAACCATCCATGATAAATTCGGTCTAGAGAGGTCCATTCTAACCATTGTGAAGACTATAAATAAGAGGAATTCGACCTCCTATAGTGACACACATCTTGGAATTTGTCTATGATAGAAAAGTATTTTGAGGAAGCTAGAAGACAAGAAATCACCCTATTGAAGAAAAGAAGAATCTCAAGAAAATAATTTTGATATCCTACTATTATTGGCCCACTCTTGTGACTTTCTGTAACTCTTGGGTTACTACAAATTCGAGTTTTTGGAAGTTGAAATTGCAGACCTAATTGATGAAGCCAAAATTCAAAGAAATTACATTCTTGGTAAGGTCAACCTTGTTGAATCATTGTAGATCTTGTTTTTGTTCAAAGAATATTGTTTGGTGGTTGGATAGGTCTTGGAAAGCCTTTGTATGGCTTGTTTGGTGGTTGTATTGGTCTTGGGAAGTATTTTTTTGGATTGTTTGGTGGCATTATTTTTATGATTACTTGGTACATAGATTCAAGAATTATTAATTTTTGTTTTGTTGGAATGAAATTTTATTTTGCTGGAATTAAATGTTCCTTTTACAAATATTCGGGAATTGCAAATTTAAATTGATGTTTATGTGATAAACACTGTTACCGATCAAATAGGTAACCTGACCTCAAAACGGGAACTCTAGCCCAAAAGGTCTAAAAAAACATGAAAAAACACCCCCAAAAAAAAAAGTGTGTCTTCCAGAACGCACTTGGTTTTTTTTTAAGGTCAAATTTCAACATTTTATAAAATTATGCTAAAAACAAAATTGTTTGTTGAAAAAATGATTGAAAAAACACCCTTCAAACAAAACCAGTTGATGCTGGAATAACAAAAAAAAAAATTGTGTCATACTTTTGGCATTTTTAAAAATAACATTTCTTAATTTTTAAAATTCAAACATTAAAAAAAACCTAAAATTTAAGAAAAAAATAAATTTAAAAAAATAAAAGGATTGAAAAAACACCCTCAAAATAAAACAAGTTGATGCTGAAATAACAAAAAAAAAAAAAAAATTGTCATACTTTTGGCATTTTTAAAAATAAAAATAACATTTTTTAATTTTTAAAATTCAAACATTAAAAAAAAAAACCTAAAATTTAAGAAAAAAATTAAATTTAAAAAATGAAAACATATAAAAGCTTAAAATTTAAAAATATATGAAGATAAAAAAAATAAAAACAAAATAAAAATTTTAATTCAAACATTAAAAAAAAACCTAAAATTTAAGGAAAAAAATAATAAGATTAAAATTTAAAAAATATAGAAATTAAAAAATAAAAATAAAAACAAAATAAAAATATTAAATAAAAAAAAAGTAGTTAAAAAAAGAAGGAAATTATAAAAAATAAAATATAGAAATTAAATTTAAAAAAGAAAAAGAAAATGCTTATTAAATTTAAAAAAAGAAAAAAAAATTAAAACAAAAAATTAAATTTAAGGAAATATATTAAATTTTAATAAATTTAAAAATTTAAAATCAAAAAAAATAAAAAAACATTATTCAAATTAAAAGGAAAAAAATGAAAAAATAATTAAAAATAAAAAATAAAAATAAAATACAATGAAAATATTAAATTTAAAACAATATATATTAAAAAAACAAATAAACTATAAAAAATAAATTAAATTTAAATTATAAAAAATAAAATATATATATGAACTTAAATTAAAATATGTATATATATCAAATTTTATTAAATTTAAAAAAAAAAGTTAATATTAAAATAACAAATTAAATTTAAAAACAAAAATATTAAATTTTAATAAATAAATGAATAAACAAATAAATTTTGAAAGAAAAAATAAATTTTAAATATAAAAGAAAAACATATATATATATATATATATATATATATATATATATATATATATATATATATATATATATATAAAAGAAAAACTTTAAAAACTTTAAAAATTAATTAAAAATGGAAAATTGAAAAAAAAAAATTAAATAAATTTTTTTTTTTAAAAACAAATTAATTTTTAAAAATTAAGTTTAATTAAAAAAAAAATCTAATTTTAAATACACAATTTTAATTGAAATATAAAAAATATAAAAATTTTATGTAATTAACAAAAAAAAAATTAATAAAAAACTAAAACATTTAAAAAAAATATTAAATCCAAATAAATTTAAAAAAAATTACAAAATTTATTAAATTTTATAAAATTATATTAAAAAACTAAACGTAAAAGTTAATAACAAAGAAAAATTATGAAATTTAAAAAAAAAATATCAATTTAATAAAATAAAAAAAAGCAAAATTTAATAAAAATTATTAAAAAAAAATTAAAAATAATAAATTTAAAACAAAAAAAAATAAAAAGAAAACGAATTTTATTTTAAATTAAAAAAAAAAAATTAATCTTTTGAAATAAAAATTAAAAAAATAAATAAATAAATAAAATAATAATAATAATAATAATTAAAAGAAAGGTCAATTAAAAAAAAAAAAAACTTAAAAAAATCAAAATAAAGGGTGGTGGTGGGGCACGGGCCCGCCCGCCGGGCGCCGGTGGCCGGTCGCGCGCGTCGTGGCGGCCTGGGCCCGCCGTCACTGCCTCCACCCGGCGTGGGGCAAAACGGAAAACGGGGCTGCCCCTAGTGGGGCCGCCCCTACTGGCCACCCGCGCCCGGCCGATGGTGCCGCGCCCCCACCACCACCACTATTTGATTTTTTTTTCTTTTTTTTCTTTTTTTTTTTCAATTTTTTTTAATTTAATTTTTTTATTTAAATAAAATTGCTTTTGTTTTTTTTTTTTTTTTTTAATATATATATATATATATATATATATATATATATATATATATATATATATATATATATATATATTTATTTATTTATTTATTTATTTGATTTCATTTTTATTTTTTATTTTTTATTATTTTTAATATTTTTATTTTAATTTGATTTTTTTTTAATTTCAAAAAATTTGAAATTATTTTTTTAATTCAATTTTTTTATTTTAAATTCAATTTGTTTAATTTTTTTTTTATATTTAATATTATAGATTAATTATTTTTTTAAATTTAAAATTTAAAATTTGTTTATTAAAATTTTTAAATTTTTATTTAATTTAATAGTTTTTTTTAATTTTTTCGTTTATTTAGTTTTTCATTTTTAAAATCTATAAATTTTTTCATTAAAAAAAAAAATAACATTAAATTTATGTATATTTGTTTTTAATTATTTGCACGTGGTTTTTTTCCTTTTTTTTGTTTTTTAATGATAGTTTTTCTTTTTCTTTTTTTAATTTCTTTTTCTTTTTCTTTTTCAATTTTAATTGTTTTTTTTTTTTTTTTTTTTGGTTAATTTTAAAATTTTTATTTTTTTCCTTATTATTATTATTTTTTTAATTTAAATTTTTAATTTTTTTTTTTTTAATTAATTTTGTAATTTTAATTATTTTTAATTATATATATATATATATATATATATATATATATATATATATATAAATTTTTAAATTTATTTATTTATTTATTATATGGTTTTTTTTAATAAGTTAGAAAAAAAATGTTTTTGATGTTTTTTTAAAAAAAAATTTGGTCAATTTTTGTTTTTTTCTTTAAATTATGTGTTTTTTTTTTCAAATTTTGTCATTTCCTTTGATATAATTTTCAAATATTTTTGTTTTTTTTATTTATTTTTGTTTAAATTTTTTATTTTTGCAAGCTATTTTTGTTTTTTTTTTAATATTTTTATTGGTTTTTTTTATTGTTTTTATATATATATATATATATATATATATATATATATATATATATATATATATATATATTTTTATCTAAGTTTTGTGTTTTATTACCAACATGAAAATCACCACTAAGTAAAAAGGTTGATGCTGCATCAATACGTTTCAAAATTAGCATGAAAATCACTGCTCTAAAAAAAAAAAAAAATTGATGCTGCATCAATACGTTTCAAAATTAGCATGAAAATCACTAACATTTTAAAACAAATATTCATACTTCATAAATAAAAAATTTCGAGTGTCAAAAATGTGCACAAAAAAAAAATGGTGATTCTGCATCACCACTTTGCAAAATCGGGTGCTTTTTATGCTACCAAAAAAAAGTAGGTAACATTGCGATTACCTATTTTATCGGTAACATTGTTGATACCTAACAAAGCCTAAGATGATATTCAAGTGTAACCCATCAATCATTATAACCATCTCATAACATGTAACTTATAATTCAAACAAAAATGTTTAGATTGAAACTCTAAAATATGATTTGGTCAAGGACATTAAGAGAACTATAGCTAATATTTCTTCATATGAACCATCAAAACTTACTTAATAGAATATAGCACAACTAATATTCGTATAGGAAACATTGAAAATAATTCATTCAAAAAAGTAGGTTACATTGGTGTAGCATTGATCAGAGACAAGTTCTCTTTACATGTTTCTCCCTTTAACCTCCCTACGTGCTCTGTTAAAGAACATTGATGTCACTGTAAGTTGTTTTATAGTTTGGTTGAATTACACTTTTGAGGGTTTTTTCAAGGTTATGGAAAAATAACATTTTTAGGGTTTGAATTAATCTGTGTTGAAGAAGTAGCTAGTGTCGGTCTTCATATTTATAATGATGTCATCCTTGTATGTAATTATTGTACTTGTCGAAATAAAGAAAATAAAATATTTATTTGTAAAAAGAAAAATATTTTATTATGAAATGGGTTTCTTGCCCATTGGTTATTTTTCCTAGGTCAAATCACTCATTGAGTGCTATAGGGTTGTTAAGAAGAGTCAAAGTCAAGGTCAGGATGTAAATTCCCTCGGAGGGCTCATGTATCAAAGAAAGGAAATATATTTTATGTCAAAAGATTGGAGTAGAAGCTACCAAAAGGATAGGTCAGCCTAGAAGTGGCTTAATTTAGCCCTCAAGAAGCTTATTTATTTCAATGGCTCTCAAAACACACTGTAACTAACAATATTTAAACTCCATGCAAAGTTTCATCATTTGTAACTTTATTTCAACATCTTTAAAAACACAATGTAACTAACAATTTTTAAACTCCACGCAAATTTTCATTATAAAAAAAAGCAATCCTCTCAAGACAAAGGAATAAGTAGGAAGCAAGTTAAAAATTAAGCACCAATTCTTAGCATCTATGCTGATCAAAATTATCATATTTACCAGAAATAAAGTATGCCAAAATTTAATATAATGAAAAACAAAATTTGGCATCATACCATGATTAAAAAGCATAATATTGTTATATCATGATTTTTCCTTCATGAAATCCTCCAACAAGAATTAATATTTCCTTTTCACTACAAAAAAAAAGACCTAGGTAAATGCAGTACTACCACTAGTAATATTGTAAACTGTAACTATCAACTTCCATTGGAAGTATGATGCGTTTCCTGGACGGATGTTACAGAACTATAAAAATCTACAATAGAAACTGCCAAATTATCCCCCTGCCTTATTATACAAGTGATGCCTATGAAAAATAAGTTGTTTAAGTAGGCCATGGTAGTCATAATGCAGCCCCCTTCTAATTTTTGTGATGGTTTCAAATGATGGAAGTACAATACATAGGAGGGTTTCAAATGAAAGAGGTATAATACATACCGAGGGTAGGGAATTTGGGCCACTAGAAGCATCCACAATGAGAAAATCTTCAGCATTTCAAAGACCTTGGAAGAAAATACAATGTCCGACCGGTGTTGATGTCTATGGGTGGGACTCTACCACACTTGTTTCCAGAAAACTTTGGGTCTTCTCGCAGTACTATCTATTATAGCATAGTATGGATCAGAGTTGTTTTCCATAGCCTAGGAAAAGTAAAAGGTTGTTGTTATATCATATTATACCATCAGTGTAGCATTGCTTTATACCTTGATCCCTATTCATTCATTCTCGATTTTATTAATGCTAGATATTCAGTGTTTGCAAAAAGCAAAAAAATTCAAATTTCTGCCGCGGTAGTGAAAAAAAAACATATGAAATAGCTCAGAGGTAGGGCTCGAGTAACCGACTTTGAAACTTGAACTTGTGTGTGTTATAATTATGCTATGTTGAGCATCATTATGTGTATTAAAAATATCAGAAGTGTAAGTTTACAAAATAATTATTCAACTAAAAAACTTTTAAAGGGTGGGAACTAATAAACTTTTAAACGGTGGGAACTAAGATATATATAGTTTTCATATCGTAATATTAAATAATTTTATAAATATAAGTAGTGGAAATTTTAAGGAAAAATACATTTTATAGACGAATTCAAGTACTAAAAATTTGTTGAGCATCACCCATATTATGTTATTATGAAGATCACATTATGTTAAATAGTTATAAAACTATGTTAAATGTTATATATATGTGTGTGAGAGTGAATGAGTGTGAAAGAGATGTTATATCCATAGTTATGTTATATATAGTTATATAGTCTTGTTACATTTTATATTATGCTCTATAATTATATATAGTTATGTTGTATATATTATATAGTTATGTTGTATATATACAATAGTTATCTGTTAAACCTTACAACTTTATATTATGTTATATATAGTTATGTTAAATGTTCTATCCTAGATGTTATAAGAAAACATAAAATTATTTATCTAAGCAAGTTAAATGTTAGATGTTATACTCATATATATGTTAGTTATGTTATATATATATATATATATATATATATATATATATAACATTTAATTAAATAACACAAGTTTTTTTTAGATTTTTAATTTAATTAATATTTTATTTAAGTATAATTAATTTTTTTAAACAAATTATTATATTTATTATTAAAAAATATTTAAAATATACATTTATTTAAATTTAAAATAAAAAATTAAATAAAATTTCTTATTGAATTTAGTAGAGGTTCACTATGAGCAACGATATTTATTTTGTCAATCTAAGCGTATCATTTATTTATTTATTGGTTATAGTTTAATTATTTTCTGTTTTGGGGTTTTTTTACATATTTTTTGTTATATTTCTTCGAAATTTTAAATGCATTAGAACTTAAAATAATTAAAAAAACAAAATTTTTACTATAGAAAACATTTATAATAAACATGCTACCATTGCAGATAACTTATATAATGAAAAATGATAACTAAACCCTAAATTATAGTTTTTTTGGGGTGGTTTTGAAGGTTTTTCTTGATGGTTTTGTAGGTTGTTTTTGGTCTTCAAGGGTTTTTTTGATAGTTTTATATAATTTTTTTGTGGTTTTCAAGGGTTTTCTTGGTGGTTTTTTGTGGTTTTCATGGTGGTTTTCATGATTTTTTTGTATTTTTTCTATGGTAGGTTTTTTTCAAAATAATTTATATTATTTTGCAAAAACATTTAAATAAGAGACACAAAAATGATAGGAAACCTACATTGTCTTAAGCCTTTGGGTCGTTGGCAGGGTTTATGGGTAATTGGATTGAGTTCCTCCATCTCCACCGAGCTTAGAAATCTTCCGTTGAACTCCTTTTTTTCTCGTTGTATGAGAAAAATGACTTGCGTAGGTCACATTTGTGGTTTTTAATAATAGACAACGCTCGATCGAGCCAAAATGCTTGATCGAGCCATAACTCTTGATTAAGCCTCTAACTCAGGTTAGAAAAGAGCTCGATCAAAGGTTTGTTTAAACACTCGATCGAACTATTTTTAAGAGCTTATATAGCTTGATTAAGCACTTAAAAATTTATTAATCAAGCAATTAATATTGTTTGATCAAGCATCCTTTTTTCACCAAAAATGCACCCTCACTTTGCCAAAAAGTGTAACCAATCTCCATGCACTCACCCTTTATAGGATCAAATAGACATTGTCAGCACAATACTATCGGAAATTACCATTGTAATAGCTCCTAGTTTCTGTTTTCCATGGATCATATTATGTATGTGACTTTCGTTCACATATTATATGTATGTACACAAATATTCTTGACAAGGGTCGCATATACTTTTCAAACTTAATATTTTTCATGCATTATGTGACTAAGCTGTCAATTCTCTTCCATATCCTCTATAACATTTGTACCATTAATCATGTCATCTATAATAGATATGTAATCATCATATTAAAACCAAGTTGAAATCAAGGTTTTGACGAGTAGATTACCATCAAGGGCAATACTTTAGCTATAGTTCCAATAATATATTGTTGGGAATTGCATAATCCAACTCTCCCCATGTGTTTCATGACATGTGCTTAGCTAGATTCGAGGATCCATTAACTCTGGCGATGTGTTCATTTATTAACACCTATAACGGGTCATGGTAAAATGGTAATCGTGACTCAACCAAGTGGTATCTGAGCCAAAGGAATTGAGATCAAATCATACCCATATTGCGTTAGGGGAATATTGTTGGAAATTAGATAATCTAATGCTCCCTATGTGTTTCGCAACATGTGCTTAACTGCCTCTCAAGGGTCCATCAAATCTAAATATGCATCCATTCACTAACAACTACAGGTTTTGGTGTAATGGAAATCATGGATCCAAAAAATTTTGCCTCGAAGCACAATTGTTGTTATAAACCATAATGTGAGACTCCTCATGGTGGCCTTAACCAATAATCTCAGGTTATTCAGAGAAGATGTAGCTTCTAACATGTAGGTTGAATGAAAGGGTAAATTGACAAATCAAGAAGGACTAGAGTTGCATTCTAAGCAAAAAACCCAAAAAATTCAACCTATTTCCATTACCATGAAACATTCATAGTCCCTATTAAATATGGAATAAAAGGTAAATATCAAGACATATCAAGGTGATATTTACACTCTCAAGTTAAATCATTGGTTGCAACAATTGGAATTTTATTTTAGAATTCATTATATTGAGGAGGACTATTGAACCTCAGAATTATCCTCTCTGGCATCCTTTCTCACCTTTTTCCCTTACTTTCTCATAATTTCATATACTCCAATCAATGATAAATGTCATGTTTTGTCTCAAGGAATGCATTTAAATGATTTCTATGTTATATTCTTATGTTCTTGCTATTCGAATGGATTTTTGTAATTTTTCTATAGAATGCGGCCTATTCTGCAGCTAATCGTTGGTTCCGTAACTACTTTCATGGTCTGACAGGTTTCAGGGATCAAATGGTGAAATGAGCCACATGGGCATTTCCAGAACAATCTACACATGGATTTCGTCCTATCTACTTGATCAAGATCGATAGAAAAGGATGTATGAGATCGCGGTCAAAGTCTGGCCAAAGGACGTTAGTCGAGAACAAAAGGACTCTTGATTTTCTCTATCGTAGAAAATAAAGAGTTAAACATTCAAATTCTAATTCTATAAGTTGGTTAAGATTAGCCACCTATAGGAAAAATTAGCTCATAAACAGTTATGTTTGTTTTATTTAAATACCGATTGTACAGAACCGAGATTAAGTTAAGCTTTTGCCGAATGCTGTGTATTGTTTTAAGACTTCATTCTTTTATAATACAAGGATCGTTTTCATGGTATCATTGATTTCTTAAGTGCATGTATAACCAGCTAGGATCTCAACCGAATCTGTTGCAGAGGGCCCCTGCATAGGAGGAGGTTTTTCGTTCATTGTTTTCATTTAAATTCCTTACTCTATTTTTGTCAATTTTGTTTTCTGAATCGATTAATGTTACATTTAAGTTTTGATCAGTAGCATAGAATTAAATCATAATTGTGTAATCATTGTTCTTCTAAAACATTTTGTGAGGATAGATTTATCTATTTTCAAATTGAATTAAGTTTGAAGCAATAAGAATTCACAGTTATCTAGTTTCCTTTAATGTTTTATTGTTTACTTTCTTAGATTAGAATTATCAATTAATTGTATCAATGGATGTTCTCAAAGGTATTTTCAGGAATATGATTCTAAAATAAATTATTGAATATCTAATTCATACAGTTATTGAGCTTTCCTCTACATACTTTACTTGTTTTTCTAGGACAGTAGAAACTAAGGTATAATTGGTTTCTTACACATCATCTCAAGAGGATAATACTTCATATTGAATGCTGGAGTAATCAAACATACATTAGTTGTTTACAATCAGTTGAGATTTAACTTTGCATTCTTTCAAATTTTCTTTTAGATCCTCATTTAATTGCATCACTGGATGTTTTTAAAGTTCATTCCAAGAAGTTGATTTTATCATCTTTCTAGACTGAATGATTGAATATTTAATTAATGCAATTAATGAGTTTTCCTTTACACACTTTACTTGCTTTTCTAGAACATTAGAAACTAAGGTATAATTGGTTACTTTTACATCATCTCAAGAAGATGACACTTCATATTGAATGTTGGAGTAACTAAACACACATTAGTTGTTTTCTTTTGAATCTTCTTTCACTTAGAGTAGCATTGCAATTTCAATTTCAGTTATAAGATTTACATCCATGGAATAGGACTAATGTTAAATTAAAAGTCATTAGAATAGATACTCTGTTTTTCAGATCATATTTTAACTAGCCAATAGTCTTTGATTCATTTTTACGCAAATTATTTTAACTTAGGAACACTTCCTTTTCTTCCTTCTTAGAATTCATTAAGATTCATTTAAATTCTCTCATAGTTTTAGATTATCACTCTTAGATATAAAGAACAAAACCCCAAAACAACATAAGAATACATACAATGAAGTAAGAAGAAGGTTAACTAAACACATATAGTGCACCACACTTCATCAGTTTACAAATCTCGGTTGATAATTTATGCAAGCAATTTAAGACATTAAATTGACTAAACATTTTTGCGTCATTGTTGGGGAAGTGTAATTAGATAGCCTTATTTCTTACATCTAAAAAAAAAAAAAAATGATATGCGTAGAGAAAGATATTCTAGGGGTAGATTCATAACTAGAGGTAGGAGTTTAATTCCTACAACACCACTCACTCCACCAAGACCATGAAGTGATACACCTCCATCTCAAACTCATATTCCATACTTCACTAGACATAGACTTCCTAAAGTCCTAAGGTTAGAGATACAATTAGGAGGATCTCCATCTTCATCCACTGAGGCGGTCTTAGAGGAAGAAGATCCTAGATCTCCAACAGAATGAGTAACCTTTTTCACATCTACAGGGGAACATATTTTAGCTGAAGAGTTAGAAATTCCTAGTGGAGAAGAAGAGGAAGAACCTTTCTTCAACATACCATTGATAGAAGAAATAGACGAATAGCAGTTAACCTTGCAGGTTGAATCTTATATTAGCTCTAAAGAATCTATAATGGTAGGAAGAGGAGAAGGATGAGAAGGAGAAGGAGACCTAAAGGGAGATGTTAGTCATCGGTATTTGTTACCTGTTGGTGATGACTAGTTCAACAGCCTAGTTTTCCAACAGCTGATCTTAAAATTTGTCAAATTTGCCAGCTGGGAAAACACCCATAAAACTTTTTTACTCTCCTTAATTTTCAGTTCGCCCATGACAAGTTGAAATCCCATTATCAAATCCTACATAACCTCAGCCATACTAAGTCTGCCTGTCAGCTCTAAAAGGACAATCTAAGTCTATTCAAAAAACCTCTCCTAAGTTAGGAAGTGGCACTTTAAGGCATTTTACCCTTGTCAACCATCAAAAGGCCAAAAAACCTCCATCTGCTACAGACCAATCATAACAGATCTCCCACTCTGCTAATGAAGTTAGTCACAGCTCTAATTCGCGCCACTTACACGCCCCTAAGTCTCAGCAATGCATAGACCATAAATCTCAAGCTGATTTTAGGTGTTTTATACTGTTTATGGATTCTACAAGCACAGGAAACATGTCATCATCTCAGTAGAAAATTCTTGACTCCACATTAGAAGAAAAACTGCTTCTCAATGTGAACATGAGCCTGAGATACATCTGCAGGGCAAAGAGTTATTCATCAAACTCTTGCAGCTTCATTCAGCATGAAAACACAGTAGAAGAAAGACAACACTGTCAAACAGACTTGAAATTTTTCATGGCCAAGAACCTCCTTCATCTATAAGCAGAGGGTTAAGGCACCTCCTTCATCTACAAGTAGAGGGCGATGGCCAATGTTGACTTGAAAAATTGCAAACTGACTGTAAGACAGGTTTGTTTTTAAACAGTGAAACAGTAACTACAGGTTTCTAAGGGAAAGTGATGATCAAAAATAGGGCTAAGATCAGAAATGTTCAAAGTAAGAGATAGCAAAGTTTTTAGGTATTATGTCCAAAGAAAGAGGATCAATTGAAGTTCCAGGTATCATCATCATGGCGCAGCAAGAAGAGACTCCATTGATCATAGCTATTGTAACAAAACATCTCTGCAGGGGTGCTAGTATGAATGACTCAAGTCAGTGCTGAGCAAGAAGACACTTCAATAAAAAGGACCTCTGTGTACTCTTATGTTTCTGTTGGGTTGTGGAATATAGTCAATGGTTTCTAGACAAACATAGAGAAAAATCAGGCAAGTAGTATACAGCCCCCAGACATAAGCCATCTTGATATCATTTAAAAAGAGCCAGTGCAAGTCCCGACATTGCAATCCACAATCCACCTCAAAGACAAGTACATTCTTCAGATGCAGCAGGGTTGGTGATTTCAGAGCTCCATTAGGAGGAAAATGGCTAATAAAAGCCTTCGTGTCTGTGAGTAATTCTAGCTTCCATTTCACACCTCATATATTTGTCTCCTCAACACAAAGATATAAACAGGTGCTTTTCAAATATGCTTATAACAGCTGACACAGAAAATCTGGCTTATCTCCTCAAGAGGCATTACAATTGAAACTTTTGTTCATAATATGCAAAAGGGGTGCTTTGACATATTGTCAGTTTTTGGAAAGCTTGAGAAAAATATAGGTCTTCATTAGTTAAAGGTCAAGAGACACCATATTGGTATGTTTTGAGCAGAGAAAGTGTGTTGGAAGCAGCGCCCTCCTTGATCAACAGAAAATGGCAAAGTCTGAATAAATGCAGCAAATTTGTTAACACCTACAGTTGGAGAAAAATTGATGAAGCACCTGGAGGCAGAAATTGTCAAACCAACTTGAAAAGATAAGCCATCTCCTTTCAAATGACAGAGCAGTTTTCAGCGTTTTTTAACAGATTTAGAGTGGGTTTTACATAATGAATATCACCAACAGTGTTAAAAAAAGTGATAAAGGATGATCCACAGTTCATTAGGGTATTTTCCAAAGTTGGAGCTTCTGTGCTAAATTATCACCAAAGGGACAATATTAGCATAAATCACCTTTTCAAATCTATATGCATGAGTGAAAACAGTTTTGACCTCTTCAAAATAGGTTTTCTTGTTATCAAAAGGTTGGTACATGTTAAAAACATAAAAGACCTACTGCCAACCTCATTTCAAAGGATATACCTTCTCCAAATCAATTCACAAAGTGACCGTTGGGGTTTTCATGTTTTCAAAAGGATAAAACCGTGGCAAAATCATTTGGAAATCTCCCAAGCATGAGCAAAACGTTCCTTTGAAGTTCACAAGGCCGAAAGACAAGTTTCAAATCGGTTTGCAGAAGCTTGAACGAGTTTGAAAGTGTTTTAACCTGCGCGGCACTCCTAGAACAGTGTGTGGCGCTCCTGGGTGAACTTTTTGCACTGCGCAACAAAGGCGCGCGACACTCCTGTAGCCACGGGTCACGGGCGCCCGACACCGACCCGACAAGCCACCCGGCCGTGTTTTCTTGTGCGGCGCTCTTTTCCTCTGAAGTGTCGCACACCTGTTGACCGCCTAAGACGCCTCCAAGCACCTCCTGAAGCCAATCAAACCCCATAAGAGGCATCATCATCGATTTATAAGGTATTTATGAGCTTTCATGACCTTTACAAACTGATGAGACAGAATAAAGGGTTAAAATCACAGTTGAACTATAGGTTTGAAATTTTGTGAAAAGAGAACAAGTTTGCCATAGTTGGTGAAACATCAAAGGTCTGAGAGTTGTATACGACCATGAACCCACCTTAGTGATGAAAGTAGGGTAGATCAGTCGGAGGTATTTCTGTCAAATTCGTGCAAGAAGAATGTAGATTTTAAATAGGGCAAAGTTTTGTTGAAAAGGGGCCTTTACGGTCGAATGCTGCAGATTTCTATTTGACCAATCAAAAGCCAAATAAACTCTATCCCTTATTGAACAGTGAGCCTTGGACTGTGTATAAATTGACTGGATTTATATATCATTACATATTGATGAGCTGCATATGAGGGTTAAGGTTTTGATCAAAGGGGAGCTTCTCGACATTGAACTGCTATACATTTTTGTTACCACAGCATACAAAACTTTTCAAAACTCTGTCACCATATCTGTAAACAATGAATGAATCCATCCAACATAAAATACATTTCTAATAGTACTCTATAACAATAAAATTATAGAGTAGGTATTTGGTTATCATCGTTAACAATGATGAATATAATGATATATATCTATAATTACAAAATTCATTTTTCTTTATTACAGTCACCTTCAATGTCATTATTATCCTTATTATCATCAATACATAATATTTTTAGCTTCTCCACCATTATTCGTTTCCCACCACTATTCTATTATTCATTTTACTCCATAATCACTAAGGAGAAGGATTTAATTGAAAAAAAAATGCATATTAAGACTTGGAATACAAGTTGAATCCTTTTTATTTAATGTCTTTTCATTTTAGTGAGGATAAAAAATTTGATTAATCCTAAGGATGACATTGATATTTGCAAGACAATTGGAAGATAATTATTATCTCCTTGTAATTACAATCCACTTAAACATGGGGAACCATTGAGTTGGAAAAGAAAGTCCTCAAGGAAAAAACAACCCACAAGAAATATCATTGACGTAAGAAAAAATTCCAGGGTAGGTATAGAAAAACGAAAACTTTTAGAAAAGGAGAATCTAGCTCCTAACACAAAATAAACCTCTAATGAATATTCCATGAGAAAAAAATGTTGTGGATGATCTGATGATGTTGGATTCCTAATATTTGATTATAGTATTGATGAAATTAAAGAGGCAACATGTGCACAAATTCTTGATGAAGAAGTTCCTATGGTGCAACCTCTTGTTTAACAATGTGACATTTCAAAAGCTACCCATAATCACAGTGAGTCCCCTTCAAAGAATGTAAGTCCACTACAAAGAATTCAAGAGTTCCTAAATACAGGACCATCACCCCTTCCTAGATTGGAAATTGTGTGATGAAGAAATCCAAAACCATTTAAAGTGGATGAAAGTGGTTTATCATCACTTGAAGGTAGGCTACCTAGATGAATTATTCATTACCAATCCTATAAAATTATCAAAGAATACTTTCAATGAAAGCCTAATGCAACTAAATGCCAATTATTTTTATCTTTAATAAAATATAAGAGTTTAATTGTTGTGAGAAGAATTGTAGGCACTGAAAAAATGAAAAATATGGAAAAAAGTAATCATTTCATAAGAAACCTTGTGGATGTTTTTAATAAAATTGTAGGACAACTTTATCTCAAGACCATGATTTAGTGCATTGTGTCTTATCATAATCAATTTTTAATAAGATCTCAATAAAATGTCAGTTTCTAAACCACACCTTCTATCTCATTAAATGAAATTTAAAAACCCTTCAGAAGTATTTTATTATATGAGATATCCTCGTTGTAGTTGGCTAAAAATATTTTTGATCCTTCATTCGTAGACTACCTCATTATGATATAAATGCAATTAGAGTCGTTAAGAAACTAGTGCGAAAATTTTGGCACGCGAACACTAGACCTTTTAACAAAAAAGATATAATAAAATTAAGAAGGGGTTATTGATCCATGTGGATATTTTGTGGCCACCCACCTATTCCACCTAGACCTCCAATATTTTTCATCAGTTTCCTTGTTTATAGTAGCATTTAATATTTCTAGAAAATTTTCGGATCCTGAACTTCTGGAGAAATTTTGACATTCTAAACAACATTTTTTTGAGGTCTGAAACAAGACCATGGAAATAGGTAGGGGCCTACAGCTAATCCTATAGTACTCAAAGATATATTTCCGATGATATATCGTATGCATCAAACGGAGATAATATGAACAAGTTACGAGCCCGGGAAGTTGGCTTCCCAACTAACCCCAACAGGGCCCACAAACTCTTAGTGTTCCATCTCCTCGGGTTATTGTTTTGGTTGTTTATGGTTTTCCCATGTTTTTCAATAATAAAATGGCCCTTGAGCCTCATTTTAACATAGTTCAAAGGCATGTGGCTACCACATCTCTTCTCAAAGATAAGCTACCATCGCCCGAGCTAGTTTATTTCCATTATGTCTGTAAGCATATTTAAGTTATTTGAAATTAAGGAAATGAAGTTTTATTTCAGCTGCATCTATGTGTTTATGTTTATTTATGTATTTTATTGTGTTCCTGCATAAGTCTGGATCAGTCATATCAGAGCAGCCTTCTCTTTATCGATCTTTCTCTACATGTCCCCAATGCAATCAGGGTGTAAGGAGTTAGGGCTTGATATATTTGAACCTTTGCAATATCAGTCTCACAAACCCAAACAACCCTCCATGGCAGAAGAAAAGAAATATGAGGGAGCAGGACATCCTATCAAAATATTTCTCGAGGAGGTCCTCAAGAAACAGAGGAACGTGATGATGGATAACTTTTCCCAAATCCTTCGAAGGCTACTCACCGACGACACATCTTCATCTGTAAACCACTCTAGAGGTGCCACTCCTTTTAAGGTACAAGTTAGCTTCGACATTCCCATATTTGAGGGCCAAATAGATGCAAACATCGTAGATTTATGGTTGAATCTATTAGAAGGATATTTTTCAGTTCATGATTTTTCCAATCTGGAAAATATTACTGTATCACTCTGGAAAGCTGCCCCCCATGTCAAGGACTGGTGGGAAACATATTGTGAGAAAAAGGATGAGAGGGAATCCTCCCTATTCTAGATACTCCATCAAGGAAAAATATTACCCCTTGGGAATCTATGAGGACAAGTACATCAATGGACTATGCTGCGACAACAAAGGGATCAATATTTGCATGAGTTGATGAATCTTTTCCATACCCTGTGCACAAATTTGGGTATCAAATATTCGGAGAAACATTTGGTTCTTAAGTACCACATTTTTCTACACAAATACATCAAGGAGGAAATGGAGTTCCTCAACATCTCCTTGTTTGGTGCAACATACCAGTATGCTGCCAAGATTAAGCAGAAATTCAAACAGAAGAAGCGAAACTTTGGATTTTTGAATCAAAAGCAAGGAAAATACACCTCCAAACCATAGAGCAAAGGAAAAATCCAAGACGGGGTGACCCAGGATAACCCGCCAAAGCCACAAGCGAAGAACAACACCATGAAGCCAAAGAAGGACATGGAAAAGTTGTGTGAGTTCCATAAGAGCTCCACTCACAAAAAAAGTGAGTGTCGTGCCAAGTAGTCAATGGTTCCCAAGCTGAAGACTTATGAATCAAATGCATGTTCCTACTCTAATTCAGAACCCGACAAGGGGAATGACAAAGGGAAAAATATTATCGATGCGGAGCCTAGTGCCACTGTTTCCACCACCAAGATCCAGAATGAGGAACCCAAAGATTCAGAGGAGGGGGGGCGCCTCTTCTATTCCTAGATGTAGGTAAAGGGTTCCCTGCTATAGTTCATTGTCGACAACGAGAACCAAAATAGCCTCACTTCAGTAGAGGTCGTGAAGGGGATGGGATTGCAGAAAACAACACGCCCACAATTTTTCACCATTGAGTGGCTTCACTAAGGACGGGATCTCCACGTCAGCCAGCAGTGTCTCCTTCCCTACAACATCAAGCCCTTCATGGATGATTTATTATGTTATGTTTCTCCTCTTGAATTTTGCGATGTATTATTAGGCCAGCCATACTTGTGGAAGTGGCATGCTTTGTATGAGTCTAGGCCTCACACTGTTATTATGAATTTGGGTAATAAGTTTTATAGTATACCAAAGGTAGCATCGCCTAACGCTATCTCTTTGATCATTGCAAAGAAATGCAGTAATATCATTTCCCAAACTGGGAAATTTGTTTTCCTTATGATAGGACCTTAGGGCAAGAATAATATTGTGGCCACGACCTCTAGATAGGGCTCCTCCACATAGAAAAAATAGATGGACAAGGTCGTGGAAGAGTAAGGGGACAGGTTCACGTCACCCGAAGGGATGCCTCTACAATGATAGGTCAAGAAGTCCATCTATCTGACCCCAGGCACACTGCTACCGAATGGACCAATCTATTGGTGCTCTATTCTGAAGAATGGTTAAATCAAGAGGTAGATTCAGGAGTTGTTGTAGAAAGGTCACATCCGGCTAATTTAATCGCCTTGTGGGAGCCTGATCATGTTGGTGCAGAAAAAGGATGGGACTTGGAGACTTTGTATTGAATATTGAGCACTGAAAAAGATCATTGTCTAGAATAGGTATCTAATCCCAAATATTGATGACCTTCTGGACCAACTCAAGGGGGGGGGAATATTTCAGCAAGATTGACTTGAAATCTGGGTTTCACCAAGTACTAATCGAACCCTTCGATGTTTGGAATACTACCTTCAAAACCAAGGAGGGCCTTTTTGAATGTTTGGTCATACCTTTCAGGTTGACGAATGCTTATGCAACCTTCATGAAGCTGATGGAAGACATCTTGTGACCATTCACCAACTCATTCATGGTGGTGTATTTGGATGACATCATGATCTTCAGCTAGATTTTGGAAGAGCACCTCCACCACATTCAACAGGTCCTCCAAACACTGTGGCAACACAAGTTGTGTGCCAATTTGGAGAAATTCACTTTTTGCAGGACCCGGGCTCAATATCTGGGAAACAACATTAATGAATGGGGGGTGCATGTGGACCCAGATAGGATCCAGGTCATTTGGGATTAACCAACCCCAACCACTCTAACAGAATTCTGCGGCTTTCTCGGTCTTACCAATTTCTCCTACAATTTCATGTTGGGGTTCTCTCATATCACTTGGTCTTTGAGTCAAGTCACCAAGGGAGGAGTGAAAGAAAATTTCTTTGGTTTTAATCTCAACAAAAGGATTTCATAGAGTTGAAGCATCGCCTCTTCTCTGTACCAGTGCTGACATTACGATACTTGCAACAACCATTTGAGATCGAGACATATGTCTCTGAATATGTTATTGGGGCAGTTCTTACTCAGTAGGGGCATCCAATGGCATATCACAGTGAGACACTTTCAGACACAATTCGAAAGTATCCCACCTGTGATAAAGAGATTTATTCCATTTTTCAAGCCTACCGATAATGGAAGAATTACATTTTGGGGAAGGAAATGGTCATCCACACAAATCACTGACCCCTGCAATTCATACAGACATAAGGTTAGTTGCAGAACGATCGCCATAAAAATGGTCTGCATACTTGCAATCATTCCATTTGAACATCAAGTACAACAAGGGCAACACCAATAATGTTGTGGATTGCCTCAGCCGACTGTCAATTGTGGTACTAACCATTGTGCTCAACTCTTGTGGGCATGATACTTTGGGTTGGCTGCATCTCTATAAAAGCGATCCATAATTTGGAAACACATACCAGACGCTCCTGGAAGGTAAGCAAGTTCCAAATTTTCACCTCCAAGATGCACTGTTATGCCACTTGGGACACCTTTGTGTTCCTTCAAGCAAGCATACCAAGATGATTTTGGAATCGCACTATAGTCGATTCGTTGGACACTTCGGGGTTGAGAAAATAGTGGTAGTACTGTAGAATTATTTCTATTGGTCAAACCTTCAATGTGATGTTGAGAAGTACATCAGATCCTGCACTACCTGAATCATTTCCAAACCGACCATCAAGAAGCAAGGCCTATATACCCTGTTGTCTACCCCTAGTAGACCTTAGGAATCCATCTACATGGATTACATGTCAAAACTTCCTTCTACCAAGCATGGAAATGACTGCTTTTTTGTGGTCATCGATAGATTCTCTAATATGGCCATTATGGTTCCCTACAAGAAGAATATCATAACATAAGACACTGCTAAACTCTTCTTTGAATGAGTGTGGGTGCCCTTTTGGATCCCACAGTCCATTATCTCACATTGGGACAGCAAGTTCCTCAGTACATTTTGGTCAAGTCTCTATTCAATGTTGGACACCAAGCTCACTAAGTCCACAACTTTCCACCCCCAAACTGATGGCCAAACAAAGGTCGTCAGTAGGATCATTGTACACATTCTGCACATGTACAGCTCGAAGAATCCAAGAACATAGGATTAAAGCCTCGCCTATGTCCAACACAACTATAACCGGGCTCTCCAAATCTCAACTGGACATATCCACTTTCAGGTGGGCTTAGGATTCCAACCATTATGCACCATTGATGTGGCCATACCATTTGTAGCTACTCAGATAGTTCGACTCATTTCCAGTCTGAACCTGACCAGGTGAAAAAATTTATTCAGCTCATTCAGCACATCCGACTACATGTCCATGAAATATTGGACAAATTTAATGCTAAGTACGACCAATGACATGATCAACATTGAGTGTCACACAACTTCTTGGTGGGCGAAAAATTTTGGCTACATTTGCAGAAGGAGCGCCTCGTTGGACCCCACTGCAAGCTTTGCATGCTCTAATATCGAGTCATACACCATCACCAAGTTTGTAGGGGACAATGCCTTCGAGCTCAATATTCCACCATTCCTTGGTATGCACCTAGTGTTCAGTGTGGACTTCCTTCAACCCTAATTTCCACCATTACTGGACACATCCCACATTGCAAAACAACTCACACCAACATAGTTAAATCCAGACTGCATGGAATAAGCCACAAATGACCGGATCATGGACACATAGATAAATAACACCCGCTAGTAGAGGATCCAGCTATATGGAGTTTTCAAAGTAGGCCAACTCCTTCACCAGGGTAAGTGGTTCTCCAGGGACCAGGTTCAACAGAAATTTCCTCACCTCATGGAGGCTCTACACGCAATGGAGACCATTGCTTCCAAAGGGGGGAGGAATTATCAATTTGTATATTAATGTCCACCCACCTATTCCACCTAGACCTTCAGTTGATTTCATCAGCTTCCTTGTTTATAACAACATTTACTATTTTTAGCAATTTTTTACGTCCTCAACTTCTAGATATATTTTGACCCCCTAAACAACATCTTTTTAAGGTCCACAACAGGCCTACAACAATAGGTAGGGGCCTGCAGAAAATCCTATAGTACTCAGCGAGATATTTCTGATGATATATTGTATGTACCAAACAGAGATAATATGACCAAGTTATGACCCTAGAAATTTTCCTGCCCAACTAACCCCAACGGGGCCCACAAAATCTTGGTGTTCCATCTCCTAGGGTTAGGGTTTTGGTTGTTTCTGGATTTCCCATGTTGTTCAATAATAAAAATTTTGTTGAGCCTCATTGTAACACATTTCAGAGGCATGTAGCCACCACATGTCTTCTCAAAGATAAGCTACCATCACCCAAGCTAGTTTATTACCTTTCTATTTATAAGCATATTTCAGTTATTTCATACTAGTGAAATGAATTTTTATTTCTTTTGCATCTCTGCGAGTATGTTTATTTCTATATTTTATTGTGTTCCTACATAATTCCAGATCAATTATAGGGACCTTGAACCCCACTTAAACAATTTTTACACAACTCAAATATAATTATCTAAGAGATTTAGGAATGCACATTCAACACTTAACTTAATCCAATGATCATTTGATAAATGCAAGACTTGGTATGTTAGAATAAACACGACTCATAACACATATTTTCACTAAGAACACATTGAATACTCTGAATATTATGACAGACTCGCATCCACGCACACACACACACATTGCATAAGACCCTTGTGTAAGAATTCTCAGCTATATTGTTTCCAACATTATCTAGAGAATTTATTCATAATATCTTGTGTATAAGGCCTCATGGGGGTTTATTCTACTAAAAATATTGCTTAAAAAGGACATTCCTCGATTGTGCTGGAATTTCGTTATTGAGAAGGTCCATCCATGTGAGTGATGAGTATGAATTGGGAAGGAAGGAGGTTTCAAAGCCTTAAATGTGTCACATATGATTTTAATGGAGAGAATGAATGAAAAATATACAACTAGGAACTTCCTAAGCTAGTGTTGAGTACATAAATAATATACTTTTTCATTCAAATTGTAGTTTTGTTTTAGGAGGTGGTCAAAGTAATCCAAATAACCCATGGATTTCATTCAATTCAATCATCAAACAATGCCATACTTGAAATATGGATGAGAAAACTCTCTTTCTTATGTGTGGCACGTGTGGTAGTATTCAATGGGACAACTTTGGTTCCATAGATTGGGTAGATGGTTGGTATCATGTATCACTCTCCATTGGTCAATGCATAAATATATAATTATCATAGTTGGAGAAGGACCAATCAAGTATTTTAGTAGCTTATGATCATTGGTACAACTAGGTTTAATGCATATCTTTTTATTTTTTATTAACTAGCATTATCATAGTATTATTTTTTTATTTAGAAGGCTAACATATTGGCACTTCATTTTTTTTAGGGAACATATAAGTGATGGTTTCCACAAAAGGTAATGAATGGGTTACTTCCTATTCATGGTGTGTTGCGTAGAGCAAAATAAAACCTTTAATGTTGTATTAATGAACTTTGAAAGTAATGATTTTCTGATTGGGTTGATAGTTATCAAAGGAAAATATATAACATAGGGTGAAAGAGAATGGAAGAGAAAAGGGTTCCTATTTGAAGATTATAGACCAAATAATTTTGTATACCACTACAAAAAGTTAGTTTTTGTTACAAATCTCTATCTACAAACAATTCCAAGAAAGAAATATTGAAAGGTACAATACTTCCTACCTTATCATGAATATAAGAAGCTAATGGATACCTCTAGTATTATAATTGATCATGATGTTCTACTTGAATGACCATAAGTAAGTAGTTAGGTATGTGGTATATTTTTCATTCTCTATTTGTTATCCAGTTTGTAGCATATCTATTTTTCAATTAACATATGCATGATTACTACTTAATATTAATTAATGTGTCTAATTTTATTGTCCTTCGTTGTACTTAGGTTAACCAATGAATCATAGGAACATGAAGGATCACTAATAATAAAAAAATTACAAGTGAACAATTAGGTAAGTACACATCCTCCCGAGCTCTCATTTCTTTTCTTTAAAGTTTAACCTAAATTGTATTTAGAATTAATGCTTACATGTGCGTTACATGTTTTATATAGGTTATGATTGTGAATTTCTAGGTTAGTATATTTAGCTAATTATATCCACTTTATTAGGATCTATATTTCTAGAAATCCGTAATCTACAAGTTATATGTAACCTCTACATGTTTATGAAATATAATGTCATTTTTTGTGTTTGAACATTGCTCACTCTCTCGTTTTTCTAAGTTCGTATTAGAGTTGGTTCACCCCTAACCCTCTCAAGATAGGGATTGTGATCATATCAATTCTACAATTTTAGATCCTCTTTATAGATAGGGTAAGAGAGTGGTTTGCATATTTTTTATGTGAGATATTTCAGTGTGCTAATATATTTTTTGTTACTATGTGTTTTTTTTGTCCATTACATAATCCTTTGTTCTATGAAAAGTTGCGTTGGGTTGTTTTAATCATGGGTATGGATTAAGCTTTGTGAGGATAATTCAAATTATGCTACATGAGGGTGCCATTATTATTTCTATTGCGGCCTATAACAGACAATATTCCACATAGGAATATTTTATTGCATGATTTGTTGGGAGGGTTTTTTTCGAGTCACTATGGATAGGAATTAGAGTAAATTTCAGTGTAAAAGTGGACTCCTAAGGAAAAAAAATAAAATAATACTTAAAATAATAGAATGAGAGTTATGAATTTTGGAGGGAAATGAAGAAAACTACTTTTTTTAATTGTATTTTTGGCTTATCTCCTTATAGGCTTGCTCAAATTTCAAGTATAGACACTTTTTGGATGCAAAATTAAATTTCACATCCAACGAATACCCATTATGCAAACTTTTGAGAAGACACATATTAATAGAGATTGAAGATACACTAAAAAAATGTGATCAACACAAATTTTTAATGTATCTTCATTTTTTATCAATGACGGTCTTCTCAAAAGTATGCATAATCGGTACTCGTTAGATGTGGAATTTGATTTTGCATCCAATGAGTGACTACACTTGAAATTTGAGTAAACCTATAAGGAGATAAGCCAAAAATACAATTTAAAATATATATATATATATATATATATATATATATATATATATATATATATATATATATATATATATATATATAGTTTTTCTTCTTTTCCCTCCAAAATATTTACATGTACCGCTTTTTAAATTTAAAGGATTTTTATTGGTTTACAAAGAAAATAGTAATATAGAGCAGTGCCAGATCATCCACCTTCCAAAAAAAATAGTTGAAGGTTCAAAACTATAAAAGGTTCAGATTCAGATATTGTTGACTATTTAACCTATTCGAATATCTACTAATAAAACAGTCATTTCATTACATGGAATACCAATCTATCACAAATAATATATATAAAAGCATCCATCCATCCCTCTCTATATCTTTAAAGATTCACACCTCATGTCTGTTCTGGTTGAAGGAACTGGCATCGTGCACCATAGTCACTCACTGTTTTTGAAGGAACATTGACAGTGCAAAGGCTGAAAAGAGATGCCTTCGAAGGACAGCAAATGCTCGGCCGAGACATTTTACTCAACTCAGCTAAGATGAGATGAGATGTTGGGAATCTGAGATATCTTACTCAGCTCAATTCAGCTGAGATGTTAGGAATTTGTAGGTGTTATATAATTCCCCGAATCACGAGGGAAGTTAGGTGATTCCCAACAGCCTCTGTACGGTCTCGGGCTCTCAAGGATGCCTTCGCATTCTGTACAACAACTACAAAATTTGGATTCAAAACATTTAGATGAGGTGATAATTGTATTCTAGTATTTGTATCATAGATTTGGAATTCCCATTGTCCGGGAAAAGTAAGGTTGATTTACCTTGCCGTAACATTGAAACTCGCCAAGTGTTGTTGCTTTCAGGATCTGATGGATAGAGAGCCTATGCATATCAAAATGGAAATCTATGTTTCAATTGATGGGAGAGAGAATTATATAGGCATAATGTGTCTCTGAAACTTCTCATATAATCTGTGTATACCTGAATCGGCGTTCGTTCTTCCCTTAAGCAGAGGTAGGGTGTTGCACCCTCATGAGATATACTCTTTGTTTCTCCTTCTAGCCTTATCATCGGTGTATACCAAATCTGGATTTCTCTAGACTTCTTCCAAAGCCCAACGAGGTAAGGGAATGCTACATCCATAAAAATACAAATAACAGTATAATTAAAAGCGCAATGATGACCTTATCATCCAGAATTGCATATAAAATAGAGAGCAGAGCTATTTGTATGCATTTAACAGCAAAATTGATAATAGAGATCCACTTATATGCATTTAACAAAATTGAATTAACAAAATAAGACACACAAATCCTCATACTGAAACATGCAACATTGATCCCAAATACAACACTACAGAGCACATTGATGAAAAAATGCAGCATGGCACATTGATGGAGCGCTCCACCACCCAAATCCAGCTTAGATTTCAATGAGACTGCCTGAGACAGCTTTAAATTAGACTGCCTGAGAGAGAAAGACAACTAATAAGATACCAAAGTCAAGATATTCCTGTTTAACCTGTTCAATAAATAGAGGAACCATTTTTTTCAGATTGCCCCATATATGTCAATAATGAATTAAAAAACAATCAAATTAAGGAAACAGAAAGTTACCAAATAGATTTTTAATGAGCAATCAGTGTCCATAAGTGATTAAATTGTTGAATCACAGTGTTCCAGCGTTTATGTGGGATCATCTAGCCTACGAAGCTAGCCAATGACGACCATCAACTGGGCTGAATAAACAAACCAGACCATCAACTGAGCTGAATGAAAAAATCGGGCGGCCTCCTAGAAATCTTCATCCACTTTCCCATATTTTTAGGTTCCCAACTTTCCCCGCCCTTTTTTAATCAAATTCACAATTGTTTGTATAACAAATAAGACACACAAATCCTCATACTGCAACATGCAACATTGATCCCAAATACAACACTATAGAGCACATTGATGAAAAAATGTAGCATGGCACATTGATGGAGCGCTCCACCACCCAAACCCAGCTTAGCTTTCAATGAGACTGCCTGAGACAACTTTAGATTAAACTGCCTGAGAGAGAAAGAGAGCTAATAAGCTACCAGAGTCAAGATATTCCTGTTTAACCCGTTCAATAAACAGAGGAACCATTTTTTTCAGATCACCCCATATTTGTCAAGAATGAATTTAAAAACAATCAAATTAAGGAAATATAAAATTACCAAATATATTGTTTACGAGCGATCAGTGTCCATAAGTGATTAAATTGTTGAATCACAGTGTTCCAGCGTTTATGTGGGATCATCCAACCTACGAAGCCAGCCAATGACGACCATCAACTGGGATGAACGAATAAACTGGACCATCAAATGGGCTGAATGAACAAACTGGACGGCCTCCTAGAAACCTTCATCCACTTTCCCATATTTTTAGGTTCCCAATTTTCCATGACCTCTTTTAATCAAATTCAAAATAGTTTGTATAACTACAAGGCGGTCTCTGAGTTGGCTCGAGCATTATAGAATAAAAGCAATTCTTCAGAGCATTTTCAGTGTTTATTTAGTATCTGGCCATGGCTTCTTAGGGACATTTCAATTGGGATGATGCAGTTGGCCATTCGACGACAGAAGATCCATGGGTGCCATCCTATTTCTCTGTGTAGTTGTTTTCTATGGGAACAAAATGGGAGAATTTATGCTCCTACTCGAACAAAACCTCAAGTTGGCCTCTGGACTTGCATTGGGCTTGCATTTGGGCTCAGGGGCACATGAGTTATCTCACCTGAAGCTCCCCAGATTCGAACCAGGGGCGGCATTTTTCTTAATCTTATTGACATTTTTAGGCCTTCAGCTTCTTCTAGGGAGCTGCAATATACGAGGACAGGGAGGAGGAGGTGGGTGATGCCATTTCTTGGGCATGTATTTGGCCAGCGCTTAGTCTATTGATCATCTAGCAGTAGTGCCCAACATCTCAGTGCTTTGTTTATTAATCGTCTCGCAGTAGTTCCTAATCAAATGCAATTGATTCGGCCTATCCTTCTTCTTGTAGGCCATGCCCACTCTCATCCCCACAGCCACTGCCCCTATCGGTCATGAAAAAGTTGCAGCCGATTTTGTAATTAAATTATTTGTGAAACAATTTTCTTTATTTCATAAATGATTAGTAACCGTAATTAATCCAAAGGTACAAACTATTTGAATCGTCTAACATGAAAATCAATGGTGCACAATAGTACACCTGGTAATTAGGAAAGTTTTTTTCAAATAGTGACGCTTTACAGTGTAATTACTACATTAAAAAAGAAAAATAGTCTCGATTCAAACTCCTTCTAGGAATCTAGTGTTGAGATATGCCACATAACCTATATTATTATTTAATAAATCTTCCTTATTGTCTTATTTGATTTCATTGGCCTAGATAAAACATTAATATCTTCAAATAATAACCCTTCAATTTCTGAAAGAATCCATCAAACATAAAATAAATTTCTAATACTACTCTATAAAAATAACATTATAAAGTAAATATTTAGATTATCATCATTAAAAATGATAAATATATTAATATATATCTATAATTACAAAAATCAGTTTTCTTTATTAAAATCTCCTTCAAAGTGATTATTGCCCTTATTATCATTAATACATAATCCTTTTATCTTCTCCACCATTCTTCGTTTCCCACCACTATGCTATTATTCCTTTTACTCCATAACAACTAAGGAGAAGGATTTAATTGCAAAAAAAAAATGCATATTAAGACTTGAAATACAAATGGAATCCTTTGTATTTTATGTCTTTCATTTTAGTAAGGATAAAAAAACTAATTAATTATAATAATGTTATATTTTAAAATAATATTATATTCATAATTTTTACATAATTTTATTATTAAAATATCTATAAATATTTTAACAATCTATAAATGAAAAACACAATTTATGCACATTTATCATGTATTTCAAACCTATGGTCTTAGAAATCGCACCGAGGGACATTTAAGTCATCAAAATCACCCAGGATCACACCTAGCCTTGACCACACCAACTCTTATCATGACTAGATTTTTTTCTCACGAAAAATTAGAATATCTTAAAAATACACTCTTCACCTTCAAACCAAACCACATAAACATTCTATTATAAACCTTTAAAACATATCTTATACATTAATTCTTAAACACTCCAAGTTGGTCCTTCCATGATCTAGATTCAAAGAAAAGGACATATAGAAGATAATAAACATTCATCGGTGGGAATTTGTGACACGTCGTTTTCGAGAATACAACATACATATTTTCCAGCATAGTGTACTTAGTTTGATCTTGGGTTTTAGAAAAATTTGTATAAGACGCAATTAGAAATTTGAAAAATACGATTTTAGTTTTTTTAAATGCTTTGAAATAATAAATTTAAATAATTACGCCGAAGGTGTCCCTATTATGAGCTTTGTTGGGATGAACAGTGCTCCCAGCCAATCTCTGTGCTCCACCTATCGCCCTTCTGCCCTGTCAAAATTTGACACTTGGCAGCCATCCATCCCACCTGCTGGCCAATGGCTCCCACCCTCCTGCTCTCCTTCCCGCGCGCGTCAGCTGCTTCGCGTCCAGCGCTATGAGGATCGGCGGCAACCCCGTCAGAAAACGGACATCAACGACGGCACCGATGACCTGCGCGACATGGCCGACGGCTCTAGCACCAGTGAACTCATCAGTCACATTTCCAGAGAGCTCAGCGCTTTTTGGGCCACCAACGGAAGCAGGAGGCTGCGCAGGGGCGGCCACCGCGGCGCCGGTTGCGTAGTCAACAGCACTGTTCAACAGAAAAGGTCGGACAGAGACAGCCCTTTCCAGAGGCCCACTTCTGAGAACACCATCGTCCCCCTTCGGCATTCCGTCGGGTCATTTATTAAAATGACCAAGTGCTAGTATATATTTTATAATACAATTTAATATGGTGATATTATTAAAAATTATATCACTCAATTCACCATAAACACGTCAAGCCCCAAACTCATCTTATCAAACACGTCCAGCCCCAAACTCATCTTATCAAACACGTCCAGCCAAACCCATGATACATCGGTTCACACTATTCATAGTCAAGAAAATTTTTCATACTTCACACGTCAAAAATAATGCTGGGCTCCTTTAAATACTTATGGAAAATTTTCGTTGGAATATTTTCGATGTTTTGAACTCCTATTCATACTCAAATATATTCCGTTACTTGAATACTTCAAAAATAAGATTGGTCTTTATCCTCTTTAATATCTCGGAAAGTTTTCAGTTTCTTCATCTTGCTAATAGTGGGAAAGATTTCAATGTTTGAACTCCTCAAAGATAAGGTTGGGCTTCATCTTGCTATAATTACTTTGGAACCTCAAAGATAAGGTTCGGTTTCGTCTTGCTATAATTACTTTGAAATTTTGATGTTGCCCGAGTGGGAATATTTTCAATGTTTGAACCCAATTCATGAAGTTACGGTATCGTCACAATTCTAGGGTTCGCTGACAACTGTCGAGGTTTATACACATTTCTAGCTTATATGAAATAAAGAAATTTGCATATATCGAAGTTAGAATATATACGGAAGGTTTGGTTTGGAATGTCTGACTCAATATGATAATCTGTTCAGTAGTACATTCTCAAACACACGTTACATCACGGCACGCATTTGATTGAATGTCCGGGCGGGAATCCGCTGTCTCCACGGAAATGATCAATTACTTCTATATAGATTGTCAATTTCCATAGTTGTGCAAGATTTTTAGCATGCGGGTAGACACGTATAACTTTAGTTGACAAAATAAAATGATGAGAGAAAAAAAAAACTGGTATAGGCAACCGAATATGAATAAGGGTTGTTAAGTCCATCTGAATGTTGTGGAGCTGGATCTCTGCAACCTAAAAATAATTATTATAAGAACTTCAGCACGGAAAATGACGACTTTCTGTCATATTGTAATTGGTGAAAGAATTGCTAGACCAAGTTCAGGAGTTCCGTGTTAGCATCGTTTCAATGTTGACAATGGCCCTAACAAGAATTGCGCGAATGGCCAGCAATGCAAACGTTAATTTCACGCAGAGAACCCTACCGATTTCAAACATGTAATAATGAAAACTTCCCAGCACCTCAAAAATTCGTATTTCTTTCCATTCTATTAGCGGATTACGTGCATGACGTGAGGAGGAAGCCAATCCAATCAATCCGTTGAGAACAGGTTTCCTGTTTTCTCTGCCTTATAAGAGCATCGTGCACCAGTCGGCCTCAAAGGAAAAATCAATTCGATTCATTCAAGTTCCTTTCTTTCTCTGCCCTGAAGATAACAGGCTTGCTATAATCTCTGACTTCTGAATAAAAAATCTGCAACTTCTGTGGTTTGAAAAAGCTCAATTGGCTTCAAGATGTCTAGCTCTTCAATTAGTTATGTTGATATTTATGACAGCAAAAAGAAAATATGTGGGCGGAAATCTTCGGAAATCGCCGTGGCCTCAATTTTACTGTTTGTTGTCGTCCTGTTTCTGTCGATTGGACCTTCAGTTTGCTTCAACTATGGGCCGGGCGTCTATAATCACTCCAATGTCATTACATCGGTCTGCAGGCAGACTCGATATGCCGATCGCTGTGTGTCCTTGATATCTCGCTATCACGGAAATCAGACAGCGACGCGTCGCGATCTGATGTATCTGGCAATGAAGGTGAGCATGGAAGAGTCATGGAGAGCACACGACATGGCATTGAGCCTCCGAACAAAGAAAATGAACAGCAGAGAAAGCGCTGCGTGGCGAGACTGCGTGGCTCATTTTGAAGCTTCAGCTGAGCATATCAACGTTTGCTTCAACGAGGAAAAAGATATACCAACCTGGCTGAGCGCAGCTTTGACAAGCCTCGACACATGCTTGAATGGTTTTGATGACATGAAATTGTCTGTTACGAATCCTATAAGGGTTCTCATGTCGTCAACCGCTGTGAATGTGTCGGAATTAGTGAGCAACTCCCTTTCTTTGTACAAGCTTCAGGCCAACTCCAAAAACCGACGCATGTTGTCTACCAGTGATCAACCTGCGTTCGAGTCTCAGCGCGGTCGGGTTGAAGAAGACGGATTTCCAGAATGGTTATCAGTCGGGGACCGAAGGCTGTTGCAGTCGACATCCAACAAAGCCAACGTAGTGGTTGCCCAAGACGGTTCTGGCAATTATCGAACGATCGGAGAAGCAGTAGCAGCAGCGCCTCAGCATAGCAATAAGAGATACACCATCTACGTAAAGGCAGGTGTTTACAAAGAGACTGTTAATATTCCAATAACTATGCCGAATTTGACGTTCATTGGCGATGGAAAGGATCGAACTGTGGTTACTGGAAGCAAGAATGTCCAAGACGGTTCAACTACATACAGTTCTGCAACTTTCGGTAAGAATAGGCTCCCTCATGCTTTATGTGTTGGTATTGTCCAAATTCTACTCCATCTTGAGTTTTAAGGAAGTCTTTCGAAAAAATAGTTCAATATATTCTACTCCATCTTGAGTTTTAAGGAAGTCTTTCTAAAAAATAGTTCAATATAATTTGCCCGAAATACCATAGTGGTATTTGCTTTAACACTAACCAAAAGTTTAAATGGGCTACTTATCACGTTATTATCATTCTTTTACTATTTCATAATTATTTTGATTATTTTTACTATTTCATAAATTAGATAGTTGTCCAATTTTCATCATTTTTTAATTACACAAAAATAGAATATTATTATTAGAAAGTTGTCCAATTTTAATATTTTTTAATTACACAAAATAGAATATTATTATTTGTAAAATTTTAGAAAAAATTACAATATCTTATATATCTATATATATATATATTTCGTAGGTTTTGATTTTAACAATAGATAAGTTATTATTAAAATATTATATATGCGTGAGAAGAAAACAAAAATATTTTTTTATGAAATATATAGTAAAACTTGGAATAAAAATAAAATGTTAGATCTAAGACTTTTGTGATCTATAATGTAGATCAAAATATTTTTGGAAAAATCACATCTTAAAAATATTTGTATTTGTTAATGTTATAAGAATTATAACCGAGTTAAAACTAAAAACTATTTTTATTTGTCTAAATATCTATAATACTCTTAATTTTTTTTATTTTTTAAGTGAGTAAAATAATGGTGATTTGGGAACACTTATCTTTGCTTCTTTTAAGAATGAGAATAAAATGTTAAAAAAATTATAATTAATCTCTTATATCTTTAGAGTCTCACAAACTATATAGCTCTTAGTAATGGTTAATCATCATCATTAATAAATTAATAATTAGAGCATACTAATAAGCATTAAAGCACTTCATAATATATCTCATATTATTAAAGTTAAAAAATAGTAGAACTAACTCAATTATACTTTTATTTTAAATTATTGTTATTATTATTATAAAAAAAATTATTAGATAAGTTAAATATGTATATACATTTTAAAAAATATGGAACAAAATTCTTATTCATAGAGATTTACTTCCACATTATCATGAATATTTTTAATATTTAAGTACACTTTGTTATCACATTATGATTTATCAATATCACATGCCCATATTTATATGAATTTTTTAATTAATTAATTTAATTAATAAAGAAAAAATAACATACTTATTTTGAAAGTAAATCTCAATCTTTGATATATATTATTAAGAATTTTCCAAAATATTTATGAAAGTTAGATCACTCTCATCTAACAAAAATTATTAATAATAAAATTAAAATTCTAAAAATATAATTCCAAAATTAACATGCCTTAACCTAATAATTATTTGTATTAATTATTATTAAATTAATTTATTATTATTTATAAATATAAATATGAATATGAAAACATTGAAAATCCATATTGAAAAAATTATGTTTATTCTATTTATTTTTAATAACCATTTATTTTTAAATTAAGAAAATTTTATAATAAATTATTTTTTTAAGTAATATTTATATATTTCAATATATTACTAGTTTTAAGAGTTAGTTTAATTGATTAATATTAGTTGTTAAAGTATCTTGTTAATGGGAAGTGATCTATATTCTCAAAGTAGGCTCTTTTAGATGGATTTGTCCATGGACATAATGTGTCTATGACCCGAGACATAAAAATATTTAAATATATTACTATCAAGTTTTTAAAAATGATTAATTTATAAAATTAGATGAAATTATATTTAATATTGTTAATAATTTTTTAAGATTATTAAAGATGGAAAAAAATTCTAAAATTAATTAAATTTATTATTAATATTAATATATATTAAAACATATATATATATATTATTTTATTTATTTATTTATTTATTAAAGTAATTTTAATATTAATTAATATTTGTGTTAGTAAGTGCATTTATTTTGAAATAAGATTTTTAAAATTTAAGATATTTATTTATTATAAGATATTTAATTAATAATTGTTATTGAAAAATAAGATTTATCATAAAAGTAGTTTGTCATATTTATATTTTTAATTAAATTGATTGATTAAAAGATTAAATAAAATGATATATAGTCTTTTCAAAGTAGTTAATCATATTTATATTTTTAATTAATTATTTCAAAATTTAAGATATTTTATATTATTTAACTGTGGAGTTTTCCCCACAATCAAGCCCACTTAGCTTGCTATCCCATTTGCAAAACCTTAGCAAGTATTGTGCCTCGTGAATCATTCAAGAAGAGATCCCTTTACTCTTTGTATTTTAAGTGTGAGGGGTTTCCGCATTAAGTCATTTAAGTGTGAGGGGTTTCCGCAGTAAGTATATTATATATCATTTTTTGAGATTCAACTGCGTTAAGTAAGTCATTCATTTATTATAAGATATTTAATTAATAATTGTTATTGAAAATAAGATTTATCATCAAAGTAATTAGTCATATTTATATTTTAATTAAATTAATTGATTAAAAGATTAAATAAAATGATATATAATCTTTTCAAAGTATTTAATCATATTTATATTTTTAATTAAATTAATTAATTAAAAAATAAACTAAAATAACATATAGTTTTTTAATTTACCGAAAAGGCAGCCAGGAGTATACTTGTGAGATTTGATCTATGATATAGATGGTTTCACTTAGTAGAAAGTGCCATTAAACTATATATCACTGTATTAAAATACTTAAAACTGAACTGAATGATTTGGTTGTGCAGCCGTGCTAGGGAACGGATTCATTGCTAAAGATATGACGTTTGAGAACACAGCAGGGCCGCAGAAATTCCAGGCTGTGGCGCTTCTGGTAGGGGCAGACCAGTCGGTCCTGTACCGGTGCAGTATGAAAGGGTACCAGGACACTTTATGGGTCTTCTCCCTCCGACAATTCTACCGCCAAGTCGATATCTACGGCACCGTCGACTTCATCTTCGGAAACGCGGCCGCAGTAATCCAGAACAGCAACATCTTCCCAAGAAGGCCCATGAGCGGCCAGGAGAACACAATCACAGCTCAGGGAAGAACGGATCCCAACGAGAACACCGGGATCTCTATCCATAACTGTGCAGTAACACCAGCTTCCGACCTGCAACCCGTCATAGGGTCCGTCAAGACCTACCTGGGAAGGCCATGGAGGACATACTCTCGCACCGTATTCATGTTGTCAAATCTGGGCGGCTTCATTGATCCCGCCGGCTGGTTGCCATGGAACGGAAGCTTTGCACTGAGTACGCTCTATTATGGCGAGTACATGAACACCGGCCCCGGGGCCGGAACATCACAGCGTGTGAAATGGCCTGGTTTTCATGTCATCAGCAGCTCTTCTGTAGCGGCCCAGTTCACAGTCGGCCAATTCATTTCTGGATCTTATTGGATTCCAGCCACCTCAGTTCCCTTCACTTCGGGATTGAATTGATAATAATAATAAAAATCACAAAACCGCAGCTCTATTACTGTATTATGCTTCTAAAAGGCCATCAATAATCATTCTGACTAGCAACATGCATGGCACCACTGTGTTAGGTTATTTTCATGGAATATGTTTCAATATTTTTGATCTGAGATTTTTGTGATTTATAAAATAAATAATGTTTTTGGGATTAATTATATTATTAAAATTAAATTTTAATAATGTGATTAATTTGAAAAGACATTTATCTATTTAGCTTTTATTTGAGTTTGATTCAGAATATCTTGAATTTGGATTTGATTCAGCATATTTTTGCCATTAATATTTCAAAATGTTCTGGTATTTTTATCAATTTATGCTCTTAATAGGCTTAACTTACTTGTGCAACTTTTTCTGTCTAAGCTAATAACTGGAATTTTTTCTTATTTTAGCTATTTTAAGACATCAGAAAAAAATATTTTATTTTTGAATGTGATGTGTTCAAAGACATCCGAAAAAGTTATAGGAATATGTTAGTATTGGTTTCTTGGCATTGTCTTTTTAGCCATGAAATTATTGGAAGGTTGAGTCAATTCATGATCAATATCAATTTGAATAAGAAAATGACTAAAATACAAAAAAAAAAAAAAACAAAAAACTTATAATTTCATAAACTAAACTATTTTTAATTTTGTGTATAGTATAGAACTTAAAATTTCATTTCATTTCAAAATAACAAAGAACGTTAAGACAAACGTAGGGTTCCGTGTCAACAATACAAGAGTTCGCTAAGTACATTGAATGTGGTTAGAATAATCCGATAAGTATTACCATACCGGTTTCAGTCTGTATCGTGGTGAAGATACGTAAATTGGAAGATCTGAATTGAAAGTCCATTAGGATGAGAGTTTGAGAGAGTTTCAGTAAGCAACCCGTTGGCATTTAATGACATTCAGGATAAGTAAAGGACGTTACGTGTGATCAACCAAACCTCCATCAGCAACGGAGACTAAGGGGAGATTTCAAAAATAATAGGACTGATTCTTGAATTGTAAATTTTATCTTAATTTTTGAGAGTTTGATTAAATGTGTTCAATTTGAAGCATGCAGACGAGTAGAAAATTGGTTTATATCTCTATTGATAGAAAATAGTCATTCTCCTTTTTCATTGGAGACAATTATTTCTTCAACTAGTCATTCTCCTTTTTCATTGGAGACAATTATTTCTTCAATTTCCCATGCCAAGAAACATTAACTAATGTTGTTCAATATCAGTATAAGAAATATCGATACTAAAATAGGTTTAGAAAGGAATGTTGTGAAATATTTATAAAATTTGAAAAGCTGTGTCAATTAACTGGCACATATCTTTTTTGAGAACGGGTGTACAGGGAGTTGGGATGGAGCGACGGTTTTTAGTTCTTTACGAACCTCTTTATATTAGAACATGCCATTGTATTTTCATGAAAATTATGTTTAGTTAATTTTAGGTTAGGATTGACAAATTGCAAAGCAAGACACTTTGAGAGAATGGTACTCTCTTCAGCATATGCCTAAATCCATGTGCTTAAATCCATTGCACAATATCTTGATATTGTATTGAAATCCATGTGCTTAAAAGTGTATTGTACAATATCTTGATATTGTATTGAAAATCTTTGACATAAACTTCAATTCCCATCTTAACTCATAGGTTATAATCAATTCTCATCTTATAGGATATTTTATCATTGCATTTTTTTGTAAGAGATTTATATGAAGGGTTAAGGGTGGAGACTATGTTAAGCTGTTAATTTTAGTTAAATGGTAGTATATGGTAAGATAAGGACTTTTAGTTACAATTCATGTGAGCTTCTTCATATCTAAATTTTGGGTTGATTTGTTATGGGCCAATTGAAGTTTTATTGAAATTTATTTGTAGTACTTTAGTTTATTGAATTAGTTTTTGTTGTTTTATAAGTTCATTTAAACATTTTTATACATGTTTTTATAGTTTTTCATAAGAAACTTTATTATTCCATCTCCACCAAGGATTGAGTGATTTTAGAGTGTTTCTGGGTCCATTATTACACTCTTTGATATTGTAGTTTCTACTTATTCTCATTTCAAAGTGTTATTTCAAGTTAATTATGATTGTCACCCGAAATGCTTACTCTTATTCTAATTGGTTTCATGTTTTTGCACCAATTAAAAATATTAGACATGTGAATAAATCCCATAATAATTGTATTTAGTAAACCAACCTCAATTGAATTCTAAGAAATCAACATACATTGAGCTATTTGGTAGTGTATTTTCTCTAGGTATTACTCATTGAATTAGATATTACTACAATAATTATTTTATATCTTATATTTATTTTTTTACATATTTACTTAACTATTTTTAGCTTGCAATTTTGTAATAAATAGAAAAATCCTAGTCCCTTTGGCTTTATATCTCCTCCCATCATAGCCCACAATCAAATAAAACATTGAAATACTTTTCATTTAAGTTAAGGAAGTACTTCATTCTCCATTAACACTTTAACAATGTCAACAAATATTGTAGCATATTTCAAGTGTTCTTAATGGTCGGATTACATAATTAATTCAAATATTGATAATCCCTTTAGCTTTCAAAATTACAATTTATGTTGAAATGGTCCACACTCATGTATTACACACGAAATTTTAAATTAACTTCATCAAAATATTCTAAATAGACGATAATATGGTTAAATTGATTAGTATTTTACAAATCCCTAATTAGTTTTACACCTTATGTCTCTAGTCTTCGATGGGACTTCATAGAATTTTATCCCATGCTAATAATCACTCTTAGGTACCTTTTGGTCCTACATCCACTACCACTATATCAGTTAACGTAGGAATCTATATTGGCATACTTTCACTTACATATTAAAAAATAAGTTAAATTTATCCATAAATAAATTTATTTTTCTTATAATTGTCAATTCATGCCTCTAAAAACTTAAATACCGATTGTTTGTAGCTACTAATGAAAATTTATAATTTCTCACCCTTAGTGTAGTTTTACAGGTTACTAATGCAACTCAATCCCTACTCACAACCTCTACTATTCATAATGGATGTTTTAACAAATGTACCCTATAAATAAAGTAATTTGGACAGATAAATGTTTTAGTAGAAGTTGTGTTCTTCAGTGCTTATATTGCTAGCATGCATCATTTTGTGTTCACAAGAAAATTCATTATACACAAAACATAAATGCAAAGATATTTGTATAATTATTATCCATTGGTTTCTCATTTTTTTTTAATATGATGCACTAGTGTGTGTGTGTGTGTGTGTGTGTGTGTGTGTGTGTGTGTGTGTATATATATATATATATATATATATATATATATATATATATAATGTACACTAAAGGGATGTGAAATTTCAAACATTTGAGGTGACATGTCACTTCAGTATTAATGCATATATTATATGTAAAGCAATGATGCATATTGTAATGATGTGCACTGTAAAATTTTGGAATGATAAAATAATAGTATTAAGTTTTTTTTTAAAGTAGCACAATTTTTTTTAGGATTTTTTTTTAATATTAATGTGGTAATCTAATTTATATGCATGGTGCATATGACTCATACAAATGCATTAACTTTTGTTATTTTTAATAATATAAATCAACGCCTGTCATAAATCTCTAGGTAGCCTCCAATGCAATGCTTATGAGACTTTCTGTTATTTACCATGAACAGGCACCACTTTATTAGATTGACAGCGGCTCCGTGCTTAAGTGCTCGTTTGCAATCAAGAAACATTAAGCTCACCTTCTGCATAGCGAAGGCGGATTCTATAGGTCTCGAGGGCAACTCACAGCAGGATCTATAAGCTCTAAAAACAACCTCTGTTTGTCATGTTTTGCAAATTCCTTTTCTTACTGTCACAATATGTCCGAATATACACCAGAATAACCCACGCTACAGTCAAACAATGTAGAAGCGCAGGGGGCACTGCTCTCACTGTTTTAACAGCAATTGCGCCCCTCTTTCAATCATTCTGCCCTGTATCAATGGAGCTTTGACTCCCATTTTCTCTTTTTCGAATATAAATCCGCAACCGATTATGTCAAAAAAAAAAATGTGGTAATCTAATTTATATGCATGGTGCATATGACTCATACAAATGCATTAACTTTTGTTATTTTTAATAATATAAATCATTATATTATTATTATTCATTAATTATAACTTTTCTTCTATTGGAGAGTAACATAGAGGTCCAAAATTACCAAAATGAAATCGATATGTAAATGTTATTTTTATTAGTAATATATTAGCATCTAGTTAAGAAAATATGTCTAATATATTAAATAAAATATTAATAGATACTATTGTCACACTTATTGGTAAGATATCATCTTTATACAATTAATGCAATATGTCAAGTGCATTAATTAAATCCCCATTTTTCATAGAAAAATATTCCAAAACATATAACTCGTAACTTGTAATAACATTCAATTATATCGATTGACATTCACTAATTTCACATTTCTCATCACTCCAGGTAAGTGCATGCCTTCTATTTTTTATCACTTGTAGGTGATATTGTAGTTTATTTAACCTAATATTTTTTTATCAACTTCTTCTGCATATTCCATATGCAAACGTATAAGTAAAATGAAATAAGTATATTTGCATTTTTATAGAAGAATATATGTGATGGCATAAATTACAAGGTGTAAGATAACATTAAGTTCATCAAAATATATATATATTCTTTCAAACCCATGTTGTAAGCCCCATCTAAAAATATATTCCATTGGCTCTAGTCATACTTTTTTCCTTCATGTTTAATATTTCATGGAAATCCATAGATATAATTAAAATGTTTCTTATTCTTTCACTATTTATAAAATGAGGGAAATAACATAGATACTTACAAATTGTTCAATTAATTCTTCATACTTTAAAATATACTCACAACCCAAACTTAACTCAATCTTGATTAATTATTTAGTTTTTCTTCTTTGTATGTTAGTACCTATTGTAAAGAATCCATAGATGAGAGTAAATTAATTATTTAAATATAAAAAAATCTCTACCCAATATTAATAAAATTTGAAATCAAATATTTAACATATTAGTTATCAATGTTAAATATTTTTTTTAAATCTAATAGAAAAATTCATATCAATCACCACTTGATCCACTTAATTCCTTTTTTTAAAACATTTCCATAAATATTTTACACTCTTTTACACTCAAATGATGAACGATCTTTGAAGAAATGTTTTACACTCTTTTACACTCAAATAATGAACGATCTTTTAAGTGTCTTCAAGTTTTTGTTGTATATGACACTCATTAACCAACACACATCATTGATTCAAACATACATATAATTAAAACATATTAAATTTTTAATAAAACCAGAACTTTCCTTGTTCTCTTATACGTATGGACTATTATCACACTTACTGCAATAATTTGTTTGGCTTGAAATTTTATCAACCATCTTCTATAAGAAAAAAAGATAGAAATCATCAAATGTAGAAATTATCCATTTCTTTTTCAAATATCTGAATACACATATATGCACTAGTGCGTTATATAGATATATATGCACCAATATATGATTACAGTATTCTTTCAAATTTGAAAACATTTTGTTAACTGATTGGTGCATTTATGCAGTGTTCTAGTGCCTCATTAATGCTTATTGTGCATTGCTTGACACTTGAAAACTTTACAGCATGATGATTTTAGTATTAAAAAAAACAGTATTTACATGTTAAGGTAAGCAATGCTATAGAAAATAGTATACACATTTATTCAATAATATTATTTAGTGTGTACCATGCATTATAATATATATATAATATTTTTTAAATTAATAATGATAAGGTTTTTAGTCAAATCGAGTGTGTGGTCCAATTACGATGGATTCCAAATTCCCCAAATACATAGAAAGAAACCCTATAAAAATCAATTTATTAAAAGTAAAAACATGAATAATAGAGAAAAACGAAGAGAAATAACAAAAAAATTTACGACTTCTAATATTGAAGGAAACTACAGAATCTTATTATTATTTTTTGAATGTATTGAAAATTAGAATAGGATAAAAATTGAAATAATAAATATAATGCAGTCATCTACCTGCATTTTCACCTCTTTATATTGTATGTAATCTATGGTGGTTTGGATCTTTAAGAAAAACATTTTGGCTCCAAAAAAAAAAATTTAAATCTCTCTTACACAAATATTTCATGTAAAGTTTGGAAAAAGAATAAAATAAGAATTATAGTTTTATTTTATAAAAAATAAAAATAAAAATATGTAATTATTTTCTTATTATGGGAATGCACTGAAAATTGATTGAAATAAGGAGGGGAATTATTGACATAATCTATAGAATGAAGCTACATACTTAAAGTTTCTCTTTCGCAAATTTGTATGTAACCTATGGTTATCTATTACAAATTTGGTTCTGTTGGAAATAATGGAGAAACCTACACTTATATTGTTGTTATGATGAGGATAAGTTTGAGAATATAATCTTAGACCTCATATCCTAATATCTAGGGAGTAGTTGAAACCATCCCGTTAGTGTGAAAGCCTATATAATTGAGACTCATTTGACTCGATATTCAGAGCTTGTATGAGTGTGTGTACACTCTCCAAGTTCTCACCTAGAGAGCCATTTCATTTAATTAATAGATTAACGGTTTTTAACATGGTATCAGAGCTTCAGGTCGAAGTTGTGCGTGGAGGGCGTTAAGTCGATTGACCGACAGGAGGCAGTAGTGAATCCTTCATTCGTTTATATGATCCTGGTGCGGTATGATGAGCTCGTTTATTTAACATAATTGTGGTATGGTTCAACATGTATCTTCTACACAATCGGAGTGTGGAGGCAGATTGGATCTGACCTGTTGTAATCAAAGAGCATCACGATTTCCCTCTCCGGTGGAGCAAAAACATGGACCGCAGATCGTGAGGGAGAAGCACTCCAGCATACGAATCGGATCTAAGAGGTTGTTTGCTTACTGCGACAGTGTTTGCTTACTATGTCGGCTTTGAATCAGTGGAGCACCCTGTCCCAAAGGAGGTCATCAACTATTTGCGTGTTTGATCGGTGGCAGCTTCTATCAAGGACGATTGGTGGCAGCTGTTGTCAAGGACGATCTGTGGCAGCTGCTGCGAGGTCGAGCTGTGGAGGCAGTGTTGGTTCCCTCACGGCCTAGGCTCCAGGCCAAAATTTGTTGCGAGGACGAGGCGGGTCGAATTTCAATCTTGATGGAGCCTATTGTGTATGGTTGTTGGAGGAATGTGTAAGTGTTGGATATCAGCATGTAGAGGCGGATCAGATAGGCGCAGCAGAAGCCCGTGTGGTGGGCAAGCCTGTCACTATGTAAACCGATGGTGTTGGCTCCCATGGCGGATCGGATAGTCTGTGAATGGATCTACGTGGCCTGTGAATGTTCTGCAGCGTTTGTGTTTGGAGTGGACGAATGCTGAGCAACTGCTACATTTCTCCAATCTATACGCAGAGCCCAATTCTATATTTTGGTTAGGTGGAAAGCATTTATTTTAAAATATTATTAATTTATTTGTTGTGTTTCTTCATAAATATATGTCATTAAAAATTTCTAATCACATGCATTATAATTGGATGTCGATAGCGTTTCTAGCTTGTTTAGAGGTTGTTTGTTGCTCGTCGCAAGAGCCGAGGGCACAAAGACCTACGTGGCATAGAAGCCACGGTCTACAAGGTTCTACAATTGAAGGGTTGCCAAAGGGAGAATTTTCCCCCCTGCGTGGTAACAGGGTTGTTGGAGCTCGTTAGAGGACCGAGTGGATTCGAAAAGAAATCTCGAAGAAAGATAAAGTGAGAGAAGGTTGACTTTAACAACATGTCTATATTTTAAGATATTTTTTATTCTAATGATGATTATTTTCTCATGCGAACATTTGGAGGCACTAGCTTGGGTAGTATTTTTGAGTTTGAAGAAATTTCAGAAAAACAATGTGGTTCTGTTGATGACCATGAGAATCAAGAGGCACAATCTATTGTGCAAGATCCTGAGATTGAAGAGTCATGAGTTGATCTTCAGGAAGGATGTAAAGAGGAACAAAGTGTTGAAGATCAATCGGACAAGCCACATGAAGTTGATTGCGAAGACATGGTAGAAGAAGAAAAAGCTGGAGAGAATTTAAATTGTGATGATCTCATGAATATTTCTGTGTGTGCAGACATTATCAACAACAACAAGGAAAAAGCAACGAAGTTTGAAGAATAATTGAAGTTTCTTGAAGCATGGCTTGAAACACCATGTCTTTATGAAGCCAACACAAAAGTTTCATCCATAAATGTTGAAGACCACATCGTTGAAATTCACATGCGTGACACCAGAAATAGTGAGAGAAAACATTCTCAATTTTGAGAAGGGCGAGAATAAGAGTTCAGGCTTTCCATCACTAGGGACTAAATGAGGTGAAAATACATCACTACCTCACGACGAGGAAAGTGAAGATGAAGCCTCACCTCGGAATGAACAAGTATGGAGTCACAAGAATAAATACCAAAATGAAAACCTCTGTTAACAATTTTTTCATGTTTTTTTATTGTAAGCCTAGCTGAGACTAGACCAGCAGGCGTATGTTATTGTTCAGTACCCTTTCTCCATTAAGGGGGAGTGTTGGAAGTAATGGAGAAACCTAAACTTATATTGTTGTTATGATGAGGATAGGTTTGAGAATCTAATCTTAGACCTCATATCCTAATATCTAGGGAGTGGTTGAAAACTTTCCGTTAGTGTGAAAGCCTATATAAGTGAGGCTTGTCTAACTCAATATTCAGTGCTTTAAGCAATTAAAACAACAGAAGCACAAAAACTAAATAGCAATGAAACTTATCAGAAGCAGATCTAATTTAAATGGCAGAAGAAAAACTAGCTACATGACAGAAAGGAAAATATAGTAACAACAGAGAAGCTGAGGCACATGGATTGGGCACTAACCCATGATCCTAGCCCTCTGAAATTTAAATCATTCGAATGGAACCAATCTGCTCATTTCATAAAATAATAACTGCATACATCTCTAAAAGTTTGATCCCTAAATAAAACAAAAATCTCAATAGCTCATAACAATAGTTCTGAATGGAATCGAGACTAGAATAGACTAACTCCTCCTAGCTCTAGCTCTGCTCTATTTATTCTACAGGGCAGCTACCAACAGCTCCCTTGAAAATGGTGATTGAGCCCACTTTAACTCTAAGTAAACCTAGATTGAGTGCTCTCCTCTTTGAGTTGCTCGGCTGCCTCTAGAATTCAAATTGTTGGAGAGAATCCTTGGGGATCCTTTGGCTACTTGTGGAATTTGAATTACTAGAGAGTATCTTTGGGATCCTTTGGCTGCCTTTGAGGGTGGACAATCCTCCTATATTTTCTCCTTGTTGTCTCCTCCAAGTCTTTGTGATAAAATACTTATAAAAGTGCTTAATAAACCATGATTTTCTACACTCAACCTTATATTAGGCACTCAGAGTATGTTAGCCTTAATCACCACCTATACTAGCATCATAAACCCAAATAATAATAAAAATGAAAAAAAATATATCTAAGAAGGAAAAAAGGTGACTATTAACCCCTCCAAATACGTATAATGATGGAGATCTTAATCACCCCCCTACTGAATGGTTTCTCATCCTCTGAACAATTGATCCTCCTCCCCCATTTCCTTCAAAGATTTTACAGCCCCCCTAAGTTCCTCAGGAAGAAGTGTGGGAGTTTCCCCAAGGGGGTAAAATCCATTATTCTCTTATGAATTTTCCCACTCTCTATCATGTGCATCTTTTTCCTCTTTATCAGTCAGCCCCAACAGCAAAGTCGGGTTGAGATTTAGTCCCAACCATTGGATCTTTTTGGCCTTCATGGCCCTCTTGTATAATGGTGCCCTCTCCAATGCACCCCTCAGTCCTTCTGGAGTATGATACTCTTTTTTCTTTAGGCTATGTGGGAGGTTGTTCCATCTCCTCTGGCTAGCCATAATGCATTCCTCTTATATCTTCCTGGAAACATTATCAAAGTGGCCTATCACCTGGTTTTGAGTCTAAAGGTAGCTTTCAACCAGTGCAAGGTCCTTTTCAATCTCTTGATGGTTAAGTATGACTCCTCTTGGGCTAAACACTTATGGTCTAAGATATAAGGGTTCTTTGTTTCTTCTTCCCATGACCTTCCATGGGAGGCTAGAGTGTGGATTTGAAATAGAAGCCATTGTTATTTGAGGTACACAGCATATGAGTCAGAGGGGAATCTGTGTTGAAGGGATTCAATGCATAGTTCCACCATGGTGGCTAATTTCTCCTCTTTTTACTGGAATTGCTCCATTAGCGCTACATTCTCTGCCCGTGCCTTCTACAACTACTCCTTCAGAGATATTTCTTTGATGCTTTTCTCCCCCCTTGGATATTCTTCAATGATGATCAGGCTTAGGGAGAAGTTTCTAGCTTTCTCTGATTCTTGTCAGCTCCAGAATACCTAGAGGTACTATTTTTTCTTTTTGCGCTCAGAGGATGTTGAAAATGCAACAAGATGATGGAGCTTAGTGAAAAGAAGTCGCCTTCACTAAGTGGGCCCACAGGCTATTTTTGGCGCAAAGTCTATTTTTAGACATATGGATCATGGTCTATGAGTTGCAGGATGCTATTTATGGATGATTGGTCGAGTTGGTAAAAATAGATGGACCTCTATTTTTAGACATTGGGAGGTTTCTATTTTTAGACTATCGAGCTAAAAATAGAACAGTCAAATATTATTAACCCTTAATAATATTTAGACTATAAACATTATCTTATCCTCTTGGAGCACTTCAGTTTGATGCTTGGATGTGGCACATGCAGCTGACAGAAGGAAATACGCTTTTCCTAAGGGTTAGTTGAGCTATTGCATGGTTGACTTCAGTTAGAACTCATGTGGCAGATTTTGGTGGAGTTGATGAGACAGTTGGTGGAGTTGTGTTCGGTTTAACTTAGTTGAACTAGTTGTATTTAGTCTAACTGACAAATACACTAGTGATGAGTGGTGTGAATTAATTATTAATTAATTCACTAATTATTAACTCATAAATCAACTAAAGAATACATCAGTTAACTGCAATGCATGGACAGTTCAGTGGAGACCAGTGTTAGAGGTGGGTGAAAGGGTGAGTCTACTATCAGTTGTGACTATAGCTGTGCATGAGATTTGCACACTCATTGATTGAGATTTCCAATGAGGATTGCGCAGTACAAGCTAGGAGGATTTGAACTTGGATCTCATTCATTCTCATCTTGGATTGCGCAATAGAGGCAGGCAGACTTGTGGAGGAGATTTGAACCTGTGACTTGTTCATCTTCCGTGCTAGTTTGTGTGTAGCATGTGAGATAGTGCTGAGAGCTGTGAGAACTTTGTGCTATGTATTGTTACTTGTTCTCTATCATTATAATATACAAATAGTTGGGGGTTTTTAGCTGTATTCTTTCCCCATTACATACTGTGTTATATGTGTGCTTGATTATGTTTTAATGTGCACATGCGACTGCTTCTATTTCCGCATATTGATGATCAATTGTAGAAGAGGTTATGTATTATGCATGAAGCTTAAATAGTGTGTAATCAGGATAATCTCGGTGAATAATTCAGCTATTATTCAAATTTCTACAGAGGAGCCATGGTGGCAGTTATCTTTTTTTAGTGAGGGGATGTGACGTTGGGTTATGAGTTTTTGTCTCGCCCACTTTCTATTATCTCTATGATTTCTATGGCCATATCTTTTGTTTTTCTTTGGCCCTTTGTCTTTCTCTCTTCTTCTGGTTCTTCTTGTTTCTACTGGTTCTTCCTCGGGTGTCTTCCTTATTTTTCTTTCTAGTTCTTCTTCTTCTTCTTCAAGTGTTGTGTGCTTCCGTCGGTCCTCTCCCTCTAAAAATTTTCAATTCACTGGTTTGGATGAGACAGCATCTCCTTTTATTAGATGACGCAACTAAATTTGGAGTTCCAATATAACTCTACTCAACTCCATTTCTGTCGTAGACAATTGGTTCCTCCTCCCTGTTAATTCAAGATGGACTACGCTTTTTACTCCCCTCGTTCTCCTCTTCTCCACTGATTTTTTTTTTTTTTTTTGCATGCCGAGGGGGCGTGTACTCCCAGTTTTATTTGAGTCATACCTCGGTGGTGGCCACGTTAACTGGCCACCTTTCTTCCCCTCAAACTCTAAATCTGCAAATTAATTATTTTTGGCTATTATGAATGCGTAGCAAAGGGTGAGAGCTTATACCTGAGTTTACCTGTTGTTTCCAAGGTGGTTGCAGGAGATGGATGTTTGAGACAAGCCTTTTTAGATGTTGCGTTCTTCATCACATTAGGGGAATTTTGAGGTCTAAAATGGGAATCCTGAGGAAATAATAAAATAATGGCTAAACCAATAAAATAATATCTATGAATTTGCAATTCACTTTTTGCATCAAAATCCATGTAACCATGGTTAAATTCAATTCAAAATTTGTACCAAAATAAAATTAATAAAAAAATTGCATTGATGTGACTATAAATGAGAATAAGATTTTCAAGAAAAAATCATTATCATTGAACAACTAATGCATTTGTTCTTTGTACTTAAACAACTTAATATAAAATATAAATTTAAAGTCATAAATTCTTAATTATATAATATATTATTAATTAAAATTTATATTATTTAAATTATATAATAACATGTAATTAATATACTATATATAACATGTAACATGTAGGGATATTCATTGTTTCTTTCAAAAAATATGAAATGACAATAATAATATTTTATTCCAAAAGTATGAAAAGACATTTATTATGAATACTTTACTTTATGACTTTAGAATTACTTAGAGCACTACCATGGATATGCATTGTCTGTTTCAAAAAATATCAAATGACAATAATAATATTTTATTCAAAAAGTATGAAATGACATTTATTATGAGTACTTTACTTTATGACTTTAAAAGTACTTAAAGCACTACCATGGTTAACCATGAATTTTTATCTACCATTGAGAATGTGACAAGTAAGTACCCTTAACTCAAACAATGCCACCTTAACCATTAGGGATGATGTCATCCCCTAAAACGTGATTGGTTCTCATAAAATGAATTTTTACTGTACATTTTCTTTAGGAGGCCCATTTAGACCTCAAAATTTCCCTAATATGATATTCATGTTCTCTGAGTGAGCAGCTTGCTAAAGGAGCAACTTCCTGAATGAGAAGTTAATCTTTGTTTGTTGTTTCTCTCCATTGTGGATGTCGCGTGGGGCGCTTGAAATTCCATGGGTGGAATTCTCATTCTCCTGTAGTCTATTATGTAGTTTCCCTTGTTTTTCTTCTTGGCAGTCCATGAACAACTTTGTTTTTGAAGGAAATTCCTGATGTTTGTAGCAGTCTGTTTGTGTCCTGCTTCTCTTGCTACATTGTGATCATGAATGGAGGAGTGTGGTGTATGGAGGTGATGGAGGAAGTTATGAAGATGAATGGAGTGAATGATGGGATGGACGGCAAGATAGAAGAAGGGAAAAGAAGATGAATTCTTCCTTGTGTTTTCCAGAAACCATTAACAACCTGCAAAACAACAAACACAAAAAAACACAGTGATGTAGATGAATTTTTTTGGTTTTGTTCTTTTTCTCTTTTCTTTTTTCAAAATAAAGTGAGCTACCTCCATGGAGGTTTTCAACCCACAAATTTGCCTTTGGTGCCTCATAGAGGTTTTCACCCATGGAACCTTATTCTTTCTTCTTCTTCTTTTCTTTTTTTTTTCTTTTTTTGAGCAAGTGAGCCGCCTCCATGGAGATTTTCAACCCACAATATTTTTATTTTTTTCTTTTTTTCTGTCAGAGGTGTGGGAAACTATGGATTTTCCCATCACATACACCTCTTTTCTTATTGAATTGATGAATTTTTCCCTTGACAAAGGCTTCTTGTAAATTTTAAGTCTGTGACCATTGACAAGCATGGGGATCCCTTCCTCATCTATGGTTCTGATTTGAACTGTGCCATTATCAAAGCATTTCTCCATTGTGTAAGGCCCCAACCATCTTGTCATCAGCTTTCTTTTGGCCCAACCTCCTGTTCACCATACTGTTACCCAACCCCCTTCTTATTCGTATCCGCAGTTAGGTGCTCCAGTTCCTCCAACATCAGCACCTCCGCCTCCCTTGCCTTCTCAACCCCTGCAACAACAATCACTGCCCCCTCAAGTGCAAGTGGATGCACCACAGGGATTCGTGGCTACCCAACCACCTGACGGACAGGTGGCCACTCAACTTTCCCCTTCTGGTTCCTCCAATTACTAGATCCTCATGATGAACTATGATCCACCTCTAACCGTCGACCTTAACCTTCAAACTCGGTCTCACCAGTACCCCACGCCTTCCGCTCAGTCTGCCCCCGAGTCCCCTCCTTCAGGTTCCACAGAGCCTCTTTCGACACCCAATGGTCCCTTGCATATCCCTCAGCCCAAAGTTGAGGTTCATACCAAGATTCCTAAGGGACCATTACGCCGAAATGTTGCTTTTGGTCGAGCTGCTCATTCGTATAGCATAGTAGATTATTTGGCGCAGTCTCCTGCTTCCATTTCCACATTGGAACTCCTCCAATCGTGCCCTTCCCAAAAGAAGGCTCTACTATCTGCCCTGGGCGCTATAGATCCTGCTGATGACCAAATAATTGTTTTCGACGCCCATCAATCAGAGCATCCTCCTCTTCCTGCTTCCGTAGCCTTCCAAATCCCAGTCAAAATCCAGAACGCTAACGTTTCTCGATGTATAATTGATGAGGGGGCATCCACCTATGTGATGTCCGCTTCGATTTAGAAGCAACTCGGATCTCCTGAATTAGCCCCTTCCACGATCACTCTTCGCATGTGGGATGGCCATGCCTCCCAGCCCATTGGCCTCTTCCGTAATTGTCCTATCACTCTTCCGGGCAAGACTGTTTGCGTTGACGTCGAAGTCATCGATGCCCCTCTAGATTACAACATTCTCTTGGGGTGGAGCTACACCTATGCTATGTCTGCTGTCCCATCCGCGGTTTTCCGCAAGATGTCTTTCCCTCATGATGGAAAGATAGTCACCATTGACCAGTTGACATATCATGAGCCAAAATCTCAGACCTCACCTGAGACGACCATCTCTTCTGTAGCCAACAAGCAAACCGTCGATTCCTTGACCAATGTCTCTCCTGGCATCTACAAAGACTCCTCTTTGCTCGGAATCTTCCCTGGTCTTCCTCCACCTCCTATCTCTGACCCCAACTCATCAAATGTTTGCATGATGCAATCGTCTCGGGCTGCTCTCAAGCAACCTGCTTCGGCCAGTCAACAACCTTGCCCTTCGCAACCTGCTCCTAGCCCTTCACCTGCAGTTGGTAGTCATGAGCCTCTTTATCCTCCTGGCATGGTTCCTCCAAGCCTTAGCCATTTAGGAGCTGTCCCACCTGGCCATTACCCCTCTGGTCAGATACCGTTCCTAGCTCCCCCACCAGGAGTGTACACGGTACCGGTCATGGCCACCCTCTCTCTTCCTAACCTGACCCTTGGGATTCCTGTCTGGTACCATGATCCTCCAGCCGCAACCCTACCTGGTCAACCCAAACCTTATATTGCTTTGACCCCGGTTCAACCGGTCCCCATGACTTCTCCCGCTGCAACAGTGCCTCAGTCACCTCAACAGGAACCACCTCCTGTTGCGACCGCTTCGGGTAAGAAGGGCAAAGCTCGCAAGGGGGCATCAAAGGACAAGGCTGCCCCGACAAACCCTGCTCCTCCTTAGCCTCCAAATCATACCATCCAGTGTGCTTTGTGTGATGTTGTCGGTCACGCCTCCCATACATGTCCTGAATTGCTTCATCTCAAGCCCATGGTTAATGTCACGTTCCCTGAGTCCGCGGTCCCAGAAGCCTCTGTTCCTTCCGCGACCGCGGCCAAGAACCCCAAGACTATTCACACCAACCACCCCTGTGCTTTGTGTGATCTCCATGGCCATTACACCCACCTTTGTCCTTGCCTCGAGGAATTCCGCACCTCTCTAGCCGCGGTCCGCCAATTCAAGGCCAAGCGCAATGAGTCCACCTCTCCCCTATTTGCGCATTTTGCTTTGGCAGAACTACCAAACATGACTGCTCCCATTGACATTCCCCCTCCCGATGTCGAGATGACGGAGCCTTCGTCCAGCATTTTCTACCTATCATCATCCATGAGACCCTCGGGGAACATTCCATCTGAATCCTCCCCTGTTGTTTCGCTTGACTGTCCTTCAGTGATCATCTTGGGCTCAACATCGGTAGATCCTTTATCTACTTACTCTTCGGTCACCCCTTGTGACGATGCGCATGTGAACCTCTCTTCTCATGATGATGTTTCAGGTCGCTTCACCACGTCAGATGGTCTTTCTTCCACCAGTCACCCCATCTTCTATCACGATGACGAAATTATGGAACAAATTCCCAACCCTGACTTTATATATTCCCCCTTACATCGAACCCATTCGTTCACACCACATCCACCATGTGGCCATTACATTGAAACCCAATGTTTGGGTAAGGGGGCACCCACATTTGAGAGACCAAGAGAAACAATTCTCCACAACTCTTCTAGTGTATCTAGTCGTGTTGACTTTAGTCCCAGTATTCTTCCACATTTAGAAGAATCTCTAGAGTCCCATATCACTTCAGATCACTCTAGGGATGATACCCCTTATCGTTCCCTCATCTTACATCAACAACCCAGTCTCTTAGACATTATTATTGACCAACCTATAGCTTTTCTACGAGAGCATCAGTTCATTATCTCCAAATCCTCTTTTTGGGATAGTGACACCAGGTATGCCAACTCGGAAACTTAAAGTCCATTTGATTCCTATATGCAGTACCAAAAGAGATTGGTAATCCTCCATTATCTTTCTCAAACTGCATAACCATAACGAGAACATATGGCACACCACATCATTAAAATGTGTTTAGATTCCCCTTTTTCTAAATACATTTTTGCATGACCACACCATGCTCAGGGGCACCTATGCCCCTCAACCATAACCCTCCTCACCTCGTTTTTGGAGAGGAGGTTGTCTTACCAATCGAGTGTGAAATCCCTTCCCTTCATCTGGCTGTTGAACTTCTCCCTGACACCCAACCTCTAGAACAACGACTTATCATGCTTGAGCGTGCCTCTGAAGACCGCCGTGTTGCATTACAAACCATGGAAGCAGCCAAGAAACGCACCAAAGCTCAATATGACTGAAAAGTCCAGCCTCTTCCTTGTCCCGAAGGCGACCTTGTTCTAGTATATGACCAGGCCCATGATGTCCTTGGTCACGGGAAGTTCGACTCATTATGGCTAGGCCCTTACATAATCAGTAAGGATCTTGGTAAGGGGGCATACCTTTTAGAGGACTTCGAAGGCAATCCTCTTCCTAATCCTCGCAATGCACTCTATCTTAAGAAATATTACCCTTAGCATTTCCCTTTTGAGATGCATGTTTTATTTTCTGTTAGATAGCCAGCATCTTTTTTGTACTTTCATCCTTCGCCAGGACCTATTTTTTCCAAGAAGGGTCACTTCACCTCTCCTTAAAATCAAATTTCCTCACTTACGACACTTGTACTTGGAGCACCATTTTGCCTCCTTACTTGTGTTTGTTCGTGTCGATTTTCGTCATGAGTTAACATCTTTTACTCATGTTTTCATGGTCCCCCATTGGGCCTTTACTGTGTGGCAGCACCATCGAGTCGCCCTTGTTTAGAGCATCCAAGTTGAGTCATCATCGCATTCATGGAGTCTATCCCGATTCCCTTTGTACCCCGCTATAGCCCTCCATCCTTCATTGCTTGGTCTCTCTCTTATGTCGCACATTATGACCTTCAATACCACTGTCCCCTATCCCTTATGATATCGTGTCAGTCGCTGCCATGTCATTCATGCCCTTTATGCTCTAACAAGGGAAATCGTCCATTCGCTACTCAGTCCTTTCCATTTCCCTATCATCATTAGTGTCAGTCTGTTCGTCGCTCTACTATTTTCTCTCGCGCCTTAGTTGAGGATTTCTCATTGCCTCACCTGTGGCGGACCTCCTTCTGTCGACATCAGCTCATTCATTCCAGAAGCTAGGTCTAGAGGGCGGTGTACCTTGGTTCCAGCTTCCACTCTTGTTCGGTGCCTCGGATCAGGCAAAGGGATCTCTCATTTCCCTTTGACTTGATTGTTTCTCTAGCTCCTTTCAGCATTACCGAGATCCGTATACTTGATGGTTCAGTGATACAGCAGCAGCTCTTGATGATTCACGGGTGTGTGTGAGATGTCTCAACCCTCATGAGGGGGTGGCCCTGCAGGTAGCCCCCCACATGCTCGGATGACCTCTTCCTTGCAGCCTTCGATGCAGCTCCCGATATTTGATGATGTTTGCCTTAGCCACTTGCAGCGCCTCTTTGATTTGCATGTATCAGTTAGATTTTGTGAGCCCTTCCCCATTTACAGGGGGCATTTGGGTTGTATTTATCTCATGTACTCAGATATTATTGTACCAGTCCTGGCTGTTATCCCAGGCACAACATGTATGTGGGATTCCTCATTGTATTTTTATCTGGCTCATGATTATGCCGGTTGTACTCTATGGTTCGGTCCCTTGTTTACTGGACACACTATTCTTTTGTACTTTGTCTCGGCGGGCATAGGTATGCCTCCCCCGCCGCCTTCAGCACAGGTACCCTCTCATAAAAAGAGACTTGTTGCACCTGCGAGTCTCGTCTCCTCAAGGTCTAGTTCTTCAGCACACTAACTACCTTGCATTTCTCTCTCTGACTTCCCTTTTGTTGTCTGGTGATTGAGTTCTTACAACGTACTTCGGTCATACGATTTGCTCCTGACACTCGCACGCTGGGGGGCAACCTGTTACACCATTTTTTGGTCATCTAACCTATTATCATTAGATGGACCCAAGTACACCATGTAATACCAATTTTACCCTAAGTAAAATTGCCTTCACTATGTTAAATAACTTAATAAACCACATTTATTAGGTTTTTTATGGTCCATACAGGAAACCCCAAAAGGAAATATTAAACAAACCTATATTTGTTTGATTTTCCTCATGGAATAATTAATTAAACCATAATTTAATTATTATTCCCAGTCATGTTTAACCCAAAAACAAAGAAATTAATTAGATAAACCTTTATTTATCTTATTATTTTCTCGGAATAATTATTTAAATCTTATTTAGATAATATTCCTTGTTAAATATGACCAAATCACCCACAAATAATTAAATAAATCATTATTTATTTGATTATCTTCCAACCACTTCCTTAAAGAGATAAATAAATCATTTATTTATTTATTTTTGACTAATCAAGGGATTTGACCCAAGTCAAAGACCCTTTCCCTCCAACAAATATAATAAAATATTCCATAAAAGGTGGATCTAGATTTGGTTAACATTATTTTAATCATGCACCAAGATCTAGAATGAACCAATATTTTGTTATAAATAGGAGGGTTTTTCCTACCATTCTTCACCTTTTGTTGCCTATTAGATCACTCTGGATCTATACACTTGGTCACATTTTTCCATCATTTGCTGTGTGAGCTCCCATTGAGCTCCTTTCTTTACATTGGGTTTTCTACACCAACAAGAGAGATAAATCTTAGATCTGAAGTGCTGAGGACTTCCAAGAACCCATCCCACTGAGGAGAATTGGATACGCCTTCTTGTTTTCCTCCCAGGTGCCCAATTAATACAAAAATTCTTTCAAAATTTTTTCTTGTCTTGTCTATTGGTATATGGAGCAAACCCTTGTTTTTACTGCTTAATGTCTTTCCATGCATAGATCTGGTTTTTTGCAGCTCTTTTCTTGTTCAACTAACCGTAGATCTGAAGATATTGGCAGCCACTTTTGTTGTTAGGGCTATTAGTTATGTGTAGCTAAAGTGGTCCTTTTTAGTACACTTCGACAAAGGATTCATACTAACAAATGGCGACTCCACACGGGTTTTAAATTACGACCGCTGTCGTTTTTCATATTCCTGCATATCCAGCTACTTCAGACCCTAGGGTTTCTTTTCAGCTGTTTATTTTTCCTATTTTTATGTTGTTTTTCTCACATAAAAGCCTAAAACATTAAATTTTTTAACTTCCGTGTGTTTCTGGCCCTATTGCGCAGGTAAGCGACATCAGCCGCAACTGAGACGGCAACTTTTCCGAAAATCTGCCGCCGAGACAACCGGAACGGGAGGTCACACTTTTCAGCCCAAAAAGTGCGACCTGGACCTCCAGGTCGCACTTTTCAGCCTCTTTCCTGCGACCTGCACTGAAAACAGGTCAGAACCTGCGACCTGCCAATTTTTCAGTGGTTTTTCTGCAATTTTTCTGGGTTTTGCTGAAGCTTCTGTCAGGGTTTTCCAGCCTCTGTCTCAGCCCGCTTTGACCTAGTTCTGATCTGTTTTTACTCATCTAAGTGGGAACCTAGCCCCCTAGGGCTTCGGTACCCTCCACTTTTTGTGGAAGAGTTTTAGATGTTTCAGCCGTCTGTTTTTCAGAGTTTCAGCCTTCCCTTTTTCAGATCTGAAACCTCCTCCTTAGATCCCTTTAAATCAGCCTTTCTTCCTTTCAAATCACCTCTTGTCATTTTGTTTGGACCTCTCTTTAGGACCTCCTCCCTGTCCTTTCCGCTTTTTGCTGATTTCCTCCCTTTTTCCAGCCACCTTGCCTCTGTCTCTTGGCTGTGATCTGCACCTCTTTTCAGCAGCTTTATCCTTTAGATCCCTGTCCCTCCCGACCTTTGATCTATTGGCCTCTTTTCAGTGTGTTTTGACTAGATTTTTTCCCTTTTTTAGACTAGTTTTGAGGGACCCACCTCCTTGGGTTAGATAGATGCAATAGTAGCTATTAATTTTCTGTTATTTCAGCATTATATACTGTTCTATGCAGATTTATTTTCAGTTACGCAGCACACTTTTTTCTTGCTCTCAAAACGAAAAGGGTTTTAAAAATTAAAATTAACGCACACCACACATTGACCCTAAGTGAAGAAGTGCCTGGTTAACACCGCCTGGCAAAGACTCTAAAATCAATTGTCACTGCACATGTTCTGCCCTTGACCTCACTTGATTCTGTCCCTTTTTTCCCTTGTCAGTTTCCTTCTTCCCGTCATCATTGCGCCCCCAAGGCGCACTTCCCGGAGACTTCTTGGCCTTCACCCTCAGTTTCTGGTCGATCGACCTGCTCCGTCCCGCCGTCGTCGAGCCAGTCCTCCTCCGAGTCCACACTCCGACTCCTCTTCTGATTCATTGGGTTTTCCTTCTCCTCCTGGTTCTCCCCCTGTCACCTTCACCATGTCTGGTCCAAGGCCTAACGCTAGCGGTGCTCCCTGCCCTAATGCCAAAACTACTACTAGCAGAACCGCCACAGGAACTACCTCGACTACTCCCTTGCTCCCCTTCATGGCAGGCCTCAGCCTCCCTGATTTGGACCGGTTGACAAATGACCCTATACACCATGACGCTAGTTGGCCTGCTATGCCGAAAAAGCTCCCTTCCGACATCCCAAAGTTTGAAGGCCTTGCTGGAGAAGATCCTTCAGATCATGTTCGATCTTTCCACATGTGGTGTTCCTCTACCTCCATTACCAATGACTCTGTCTGTCTTCGGTTGTTCCAACGAACGCTTACAGGCGCGGCTTCTAAGTGGTATGTTGATCAACCCACTTCCTCTCATACCATCTTTGCGACTCTTGCTCGGGCTTTTTTATCTTACTTCTAGCTTCCCCTTCGTTATGACACTGGTATCGAACTTTTGACTTCTTTCTATCAATCATCTGCGACCCGCCTATGTCAATCCCCTACTTTCGAAGACCGTGTCTACATGGACTGGTTCCTTAGATCTCTCTTGCCTCCTATCAGGAAAGACGTCGCATCGCATTTTCCCCAAACCGAAGAAGCCGCCCTCCAACTAGTGTTAAAATATGACTTGATCTACGCTCAGACAGGTTATGTTTATGCCGTTCTACCTGATCTCCCCAGACCCGGTGGTGTCAACGCACAGGGGGCACCTCATGCCGCCAACGGTATCGTTGGAGCTCTCTCTCACCCATATGCCCAAACTCCCATGGGTTATGGTTTTCCTAGGGGAGGGGGCAGCACCTCCCGCACTTGTCCCCCTCCTGGTAGCACGTATCCAGGATACAGCATGCCTCCTCTTTTGGCCCAACCTCCTGTTCACCATATTGTTACCCAACCCCCTTCTTATTCGTATCCGCAGTTAGGTGCTCCAGCTCCTCTAGCATCAGCACCTCCGCCTCCCTTGCCTTCTCAACCCCTGCAACAGCAATCACCGCCCCCTCAAGCGTAGGTGGATGCACCGCAGGGATTCGTGGCTACCCAACCACCTGACGAACAGGTGGCCACTCAACTTTCCCCTTCTGGTTCCTCCAATTACCAGATCCTCATGATGAACTCTGATCCACCTCTAACCGTCGACCTTAACCTTCAAACTTGGTCTCGCCAGTACCCCACGCCTTCCGCTCAGTCTTCCCCCGAGTCCCCTCCTTCAGGTTCCACAGAGCCTCTTTCGACACCCAATGGTCCCTTGCATATCCCTCAGCCCAAAGTTAAGGTTCATACCAAGATTCCTAAGAGACCATTATGCCGAAATGCTGCTTCTAGTCGAGCTGCTCATTCGTATAGCATAGTAGATGATTTGGTGCAGTCTCCTGCTTCCATTTCCACATTGGAACTCCTCCAATTGTGCCCTTCCCAAAAGAAGGCTCTACTATCTATCCTGGGCGCTGTAGATCCTGCTGATGACCAAATAATTGTTTTTGACACCCATCAATCAGAGCATCCTCCTCTTCCTGCTTCCGTAGCCTTCCAAATCCCAGTCAAAATCCGGAACGCTAACATTTCTCGATGTATAATTGATGAGGGGGCATCCACCTGTGTGATGTCCGCTTCGGTTTGGAAGCAACTCGGATCTCCTGAATTAGCCCCTTCCACGATCACTCTTCGTGCGTGGGATGGCCATGCCTCCCAGCCCATTGGCCTCTTCCGTAATTTTCCTATCACTCTTGTGGGCAAGACTGTTTGCGTTGACGTCGAAGTCATCGACGCCCCTCTAGATTACAACATTCTCTTGGGGCGGAGCTACACCTATGCTATGTCTGCTGTCCCATCCGTGGTTTTCCGCAAGATGTCTTTCCCTCATGATGGAAAGATAGTCACCATTGACCAGTTGACATATCATGAGCCAAAATCTAAGACCTCACCTGAGACGACCATCTCTTCTGTAGCTAATAAGCAAAATGTCGATTCCTTGACCAGTGTCTCTCCTAGCATCTACAAAGACTCCTCTTTGCTCGGAACCTTTCCTGGTCTTCCTCCTCCTCCTATCTCTGACCCCAGCTCATCGAATGTTTGCATGATGCAATCGTCTCGGGCTGCTCTCAAGCAACCTGCTTCGGCTAGTCAGCAACCGCGCTCTACGCAACCTGCTCCTAGCCCTTCACCTACAGCTGGTAGTCATGAGCCTCTTTATCCTCCTGGAATGGTTCCTCCAAGCATTAGCCATTTAAGAGCCGTCCCACCGGGCCACTACCCCTCTGGTCAGATACCGTTCATAGCTCCCCCACCAGGAGTGTCAACAGTACCTGTCATGGCCACCCTCTCTCTTCCTAACCTAACCCTTGGGATTCCCGTCTGGTACCTTGATCCTCCAACCCCCACCTTGCCTGGTCAACCCAAACCTTATATTTCTTTGACCCCGGTTCAACCGGTCCCCATGACTTCTCCCGATGCATCAGTGCCTGAGTCACCTCAACAGGAACCACCTCCTGTTGCGACCGCTTCGAGTAAGAAGGGCAAAGCTCGTAAGGGGGCATCAAAAGACAAGACTGCCCCGACAAACCCTGCTCCTCCTTAGCCTCCAAAGCATACCATCCAATGTGCTTTGTGTGATGTTGTCGGTCACGCCTCCCATACCTGTACTGAATTGCTTCATCTCAAGCCCATGGTTAATGTCACGTTCCCTGAGTACGCGGTCCCAGAAGCCTCTATTCCTTCCGCGACCGCGGCCAACAACCCCAAGACTATTCACACCAACCACCCCTGTGCTTTGTGTGATCTCCATGGCCATTACACCCACCTTTGTCCCTGCCTCGAGGACTTCCGCACCTCTCTAGCCGCGGTCCGCCAATTCGAGGCCAAGCGCAACGAGTCCACCTCTCCCCTATTTGCACATTTTTCTTTGGCAGAACTACCAAACATGACTGCTCCCATTGACATTCCCCCTCCCGATATCGAGATGACGGAGCCTTCGTCCAGCATTTTCTACCTATCATCATCCATGAGACCCTCGGGGAACATTCCATCTGAATCCTCCCCTGTTGTTTCACTTGACCGTCCTTCAGCGATCATCTTGGGCTCAACATCGGTAGATCCTTTATCTACTTACTCTTCGGTCACCCCTTGTGACGATGTGCATGTGAACCTCTCTTCTCATGATGATGATTCAGGTCACTTCACCACGTCAGATGGTCTTTCTTCCACCAGTCACCCCATCTTCTATCACGATGACGACATTATGGAACAAATTCCCAACCCTGACTTTATATATTCCCCCTTACATTGAACCCATGCGTTCACACCACATCCACCTTGTGGCCATTACATTGAAACCTAATGTTTGGGTAAGGGGGCACCCACATTTGAGAGACCAAGAGAAACAATTCTCCACAACTCTCCTAGTGTATCTGGTCGTGTTGACTTTAGTCCCAGTATTCTTCCACATTTAGAAGAACCTCTAGAGTCCCATATCACTTCATATCACTCTAGGGATGATACCCCTTATCGTTCCCTCATCTTACATCAGAAACCCAGTCTCTTAGACATTATTGTTGACCAACCTATAGCTTTTCTACGAGAGCATCAGTTCATTATCTCCAAATCCTCTTTTTGGGATAGTGACACCAGGTATGCCAACTCGGAAACTTAAAGTCCATTTGATTCCTATATGCAGTACCAAAAGAGATTGGTAATCCTCCATTTCCTTTCTCAAACTGCATAACCATAACGAGAACAGATGGCACACCACATCATTAAAATGTGTTTAGATTCCCCTTTTTCTAAATACATTTTGGCATGACCACACCATGCTCGGGGGCACCTATGCCCCTCAACCATAACCCTCCTCACCTCATTTTTGGAGAGGAGGTTGTCTTACCAATCGAGTGTGAAATCCCTTCCCTTCATCTGGCTGTTGAACTTCTCCCTGACACCCAACCTCTAGAACAACGACTTATCATGCCTGAGCGTGCCTCTGAAGACCGCCATGTTGCATTACAAACCATGGAAGCGGCCAAGAAATGCACCAACGCTCAATATGACCAAAAAGTCCAGCCTCGTCCTTTTCACAAAGGCGGCCTTGTTCCAGTATATGACCAAGCCCCTGATGTCCTTGGTCACGGGAAGTTCGACTCATTATGGCTAGGCCCTTACGTCATCAGTAAGGATCTTGATAAAGGGGCATACCTTTTAGAGGACTTCGAAGGCAATCCTCTTCCTAATCCTCGCAATGCACTCTATCTTAAGAAATATTACCCTCATCATTTCCCTTCTGAGATGCGTGTTTTATGTTCTGTTATATAGCCAGCATCTTTTTTGTACTTTCATCCTTCGCCAGGACCTATTTTGTCCAAGAAGGATCACTTCACCTCTCCTTCAAATCGAACTTCCTCACTTACAACACTTGTACTTGGGGCACCATTTTGCCTCCTTACTTGTCTTTGTTCGTGTCGATTTTCGTCATGAGTTACCATCTTGTACTCATGTTTTCATGGTCCCCCATTGGGCCTTTACTTTGTGGCAGCACCATCGAGTCACCCTTGTTTAGAGCATCCAAGTTGAGTCATCATCGCATTCATGGAGTCTATCTCGAGTCCCTTTGTACCCCGCTATAGCCCTCCATCCTTCATTGCTTGGTCTCTCTCTTGTGTCGCACATTATGACCTTCAGTCCCACTGTCCCCTATCCCTTATGATATTGTGTCAGTCGTTGCCATGTCATTCATGCCCTTTATGCTCTAACAAGGGAAGTCGTCCATTCGCTACTCAGTCCTTTCCATTTCCCTATCATCATTAGTGTCAGTCTGTCCGTCGCTCTACTATTTTCTCTCGCGCCTTAGTTGAGGATTTCTCATTGCCTCACCTGTGGCAGACCTCCTTCTGTCGACATCAACTCATTCATTCCAGAAGCTGGGTCTAGAGGGCGGTGTACCTTGGTTCCAGCTCCCACTCTTGTTCGGTGCCTCGGATCAGGCAAAGGGATCTCTCATTTCCCTTTGACTTGATTGTTTCTCCACTTCAGCACCTTTCAGCATGACCGAGATCTGTATACTTGATGGTTCAGTGATACAGCAGCAGCTCTTGATGATTCCCGGGTGTGTGTGAGAAGTCTCAACCCTCATGAGGGGGTGGCCCTGCAGGTAGCCCCCCACATGCCCGGATGACCTCCTCCTTGCAGCCTTCGATGCAGCTCCAGATATTTGATGATGTTTGCCTTAGCCACTTGCAGCGCCTCTTTGATTTGCATGTATCAGTCAGATTTTGTGAGCCCTTCCCCATTTACAGGGGGCATTTGGGTTGTATTTGTATCTCATGTACTCAGATATTATTGTACAAGTCCTGGCTGTTATCCCAGGCACAACATGTATATGGGATTCCTCATTGTATTTTTATCTAGCTCATGATTATGCCGGCTGTACTTTATGGTTCGGTCCCTTGTTTACTGGACACACTATTCTTTTGTACTTTGTCTCGGCGGGCATAGGTATGCCTCCCCCGCCGCCTTCAGCACAGGTACCTTCTCATAAAAAGAGACTTGTTGCACCTGCGAGTCTTGTCTCCTCAGGGTCTAGTTCTTCAGCACACTATCTACCTTGCATTTCTCTCTCTAACTTCCCTTTTGTTGTCTGGTGATTGAGTTCTTACAACGTACTTCGGTCATACGATTTTCTCCCGACACTCGCACGCTGGGGGGCAATCTGTTACACCATTTTTTGGTCATCTAACCTATTATCATTAGATGGACCCAAGTACACCATGTAATACCAATTTTACCCTAAGTAAAATTGCTTTCACTATGTAAAATAACTTAATAAAACACATTTATTAGGTTGTTTATGGTCTAAACAGGAAACCCCAAAGGGAAATATTAAACAAATCTATATTTGTTTGATTTCCCTCATGGAATAATAAATTAAACAATAATTTAATTATTATTCCTGGTCATGTTTAACCCAAAACAAAGAAATTAATTAGATAAATCTTTATTTATCTTATTATTTTCTAGGAATAATTATTTAAATCTTATTTTAATAATATTCCTTGTTAAATATGACTAAATCACCCATAAATAATTAAATAAATCATTATTTATTTGATTATCCTTCAACCACTTCCTTAAAATGATAAATAAATCATTTATTTATTTATTATTCACAAATAAAGGGATTTGACCCAAGTCAAATACCTTTTTCCCTCCAACAAATATAATAAAATATTCCATAAAAGGTGGATCTAGATTTGGTTAACATTATTTTAATCATGCACCAAGATCTAGAATGACCCAATATTTTGTTATAAATAGGAGGGTTTTTCCCATCATTCTTTACCTTTTGTTGCCTATTAGATCACTCTGGATCTATACACTTGGTCACGTTTTTCCATCATTTGTTGTGTGATCTCCAATTGAGCTCCTTTCTTTGCATTGGGTTTTCTACACTAACAAGAGAGATAAATCTTAGATCTGAAGTGCTGAGGACTTCCAAGAACCCATCCCACTGAGGAGAATTGGATACGCCTTCTTGTTTTCCTCCGAGGTGCCCAATTAATACAAAAATTCTTTCAAAAATTGTTCTTGTCTTGTCTATTGGTATATGGAGCAAACCCGTGTTTTTACTGCTTAATTTCTTCCCATGCATAGATCTGGTTTTTGCAGCTCTTTTCTTGTTTAACTAACCGCAGATCTGAAGATATTGGCAGCCACTTTTGTTGTTAGGGCTATTAGTTATGCGTAGCTAAAGTGGTCCTTTTTCGTACACTTCGACAAAGGATTCATACTAACACCTTTGTGTGGGTTTCCCCATCCTTTGGCACTAGTCACACCTGCTAGTGTATCTTCTCAAATCTTGGCGAAGGGTAGGCAAATAGTAACCCACCTGAAAAACTTTGTAAGTAGTTCTCTTTGCAGCGAAGTGGCCTCCACATGGACTATCATGACATTCAGAGAGGATATCAAAATATTCTTCCTCCCTCACACATCTTCTTAGGATTTGATCAGGGCCTAGCTTGAAGATATTCCCCCCAATCCATGTGAAAGGGGTGCTTTTTCTGATGATTCTGCTCCTCTCCCTGAATGAAAGATAAGGAGGGAGTCTTATAGCAACCAAGTAGTTGGCTATATCAGTAAACCATGGTGAGAGTGTTGATATGGAAAAGAGGTGCTCATCTGGTAGCTGGTCTTCCACCATTCCTTCTTCACCTGCAGGGAGAACTAACCTGGACAAAAAATCTGCAACAACATTTTCCTTTCCAAGTTTATCAACAATAGTCAAATCAAATTGTTGCAAAAGTAATAACCATATAATTATTCTAGCATTAAAATCCAGTTTTTTCATTAAATACTTGATGGTTTCATGGTCAGTGTGAAAAGAGGTCTGATATCCAGTGACGTAATGCCTGAATTTTTTCAATGCATGGACAATGGCCAACATCTCCTTCTCAGTAAAAATATAATTCAGCTCAGCTTTGGACAAATTATTGCTGATGAAATAAATATCATAAGGGATTTTGTCCTCTAATTGTCATAATGCTTTCCCTACAACTTTATCATATGCATCAGTGTGGATGTGGAAAGGAAGAGTCCAATTTGGACCTCGTAGGATGGGGGTAGTAGTCAACTGCTTCTTAATGAGCCCAAAAGCCTCTTAACAAGGACCAGACCAAATAAAATTAGAATATTTGGCCAATAACCCAAATAATGGCGAAGCCATCTTGCTGAAATATTTGATGAACCTTCTATAGTAACCAGCTAAGCCTAAGAAACTCCTAACATCTTTCTGCTTTTGAGCAGTAGGTACCATTTTGATGATAGTGATCTTGTTCAGGTCTACCTGTATTCCTACTTGGGATATGGAGTGTCCTAATAAAATACCTGCTTTCTTCAAGAATTCACACTTTTCTGGGCTCAAGGAGAGATGCATCTCAATGCAGCTTCTTAGTACTTTACCCAAATTGGAGAGAGCTTCCTGGAAGCCATCCCCAAATGGTGTGAAATCATCCATGTAAATTTCGACAGATTCATGGACTAACTCATAAAATATGCTCAAGATGGCTCTCTTGAAGGTGGTTGGTTCATTGCATAACGCCAAGGGTAGGACTCTATAATCAAAGGTATCCCAAGGTCAGGTGGAAGTAGTCTTATCCTAGTCTTCAAGGCTAATTTGAATCTTATTGTACCCACTGAACCCATCTAAGAAGGAAAATAACTTCTTCCCTGCAAGGCCATCCAGGACTTGGTCTATAAAGGGAAAAGGGAAATGGTCTTTCTTGGTGGCCTTGTTAAGTTCTCGATAATCAACACAAATTTTCCACTTCCCATTCTTCTTTGGGACTAGGACAAGAGGAGATACCCACTCACTGTCAGATATAGGATATATGGACACCGCATCCAATAGTTTATGTAGCTCTTCTTTGACTATGTCCTTTAGAGCTGGGTTCATTCTTCTTTGGGTTGTCTCATAGGCTTGCATCCTTCTTTGATGTAAATTTGATGTCTGCAAAATGAAGGATGCACCCCTTTTATGTCCTTGTAATCCCAAGAAAATTCTTCAAGATTTTCTTTCAAAATTTGGCATAGCTGCTTCTCTTATTCGATTGAGAGGTTTGGGTTGATTTTTAGAGATCTGGATGGGCCAAAATCGACAGCCTTGGTGGTTTCAGTGGTTGTCTCAACTGATTGCACTTCCATCCAAGGTTGGATTTCATACTCTTTAACTAGGGTTTTGAGAGGAGTGTTAGTGGAGGATTGGTTTTGAATGGCATGGTCTATGAGTTCATCTTCATCAAGATTCCCCCCTCTAAGGATAGCATCGATGGTACACGTAGGGGCAGTGTTATATAACTCATCTTCTTCATCCTCCAACCATATAGGGAGATCATGATCAATGGAAGGTTGGGTTAGAGGATATAACACTATCTGTTTAGACAAGGGCCCATTTTTTATAGTCATGTTTCTGACCCAAAAACTAATATAAGCATCTACAGTGGCTAACCAAGGTCTTTCTAAGATGAGAGGATAACCATTAAACTTGGTTTTTTGCTGCAGGACTAGGAAATCTGTAGGATACTCCCAAGAGTCAATGGTAACCATAACATCCTCAAAAATTCCTTCTGGAGTTACTATGGACCGATCTGCAAGTTGCAGAACTGTTGTGGTTTTCCTCAAATTCCCTTGGAGATTAAGTTTCAACATAGTTTCCATGGTCATGATACTGATGGGAGCCCCTGAGTCAATCAGAGTATTGGGAACTATGACACCATCTATATGTACATCAACAACTGGACTACTAAGGTCCAGGTATTTTGGAAATATCACATTCCCCAGCATCAGGTCAGACAGTTGTCCCACCACATGGATGGTGGGGGTATCTCCTGTAGAAATTATATACAATATGCATGCATATATCCGGACTCTCCTGATCTAACAATATTTATCTTCTTGCTAAATATATAATCCTTCCACTATAATTATTTCGGAAATTTAATCAACAATTGCAAAACACATGAAGCAATAAAAACACACATAACATAGTTGTTTAACAGGAAAGCCTGAAGCTAAAAACCCCAACTATAATATATTATGTATCATGGAGATCATGTAACAATCTCATACAAATCTTAGTACATAAAGCTCTCAGTACAATCAATCGTCACACACTAACAAGATGAAATATGCAAATCCATGCACTGATTTCTTGCCTCCAGATAGCCTACCTCCACTACACAATCCAAGCTGATTACAAAGACCAATTTGATGCAATCCCACTCTCCTTGAATGAATTATTCTCATTGGAAACTCCAATGTATATGTAGATGCAATTCATGCATCACTAGTAGTCACAACAGATAGTCCATCTTTCCCTTTCACCTATCTCTGCACTGGGTCTCCACTAGAACTGCCATGCACTGGAGTTAACTGTTGTATTGTTCAGTTGATTAATGAGTTATTATTTGTGAATTAATTAACTAATTAATTCACTCCACTCTCACTATTGTATCATTCAATTAGACTAGATACAACTAGCTCAACTTAGTCTAACTGAGTTAAATTGAATACAGCTCCATGAACTACTCTTCCAACTCTGTCATAACTTTGCCACTTCAGTTCTAACTGAGTCCTCCATGCATGAACTCCAGTAAACCCTTAGGAATTGTGTAATTCCTTCAGCCCATTGATTTTCCAAATCTGTATACTGAAATTAAGTGCTCCAACAGAATAAGTTGTTGTTTATTGTCAGATTATTATTAAGAGTTAATAATAATCAACATGCATCTATTTTTAGATCGACGATATATAAATAGACTTCACCCAATCTTCTAAAAATATAATTTCATCTATTTTTCACATTTGACCAACCATCTACAAATATCTTCCTGCTACATATAGAATATGCTCACCATGTCTAAAAATAGACATACACCTAAAAATAGCTTGTGTGGACCCCACCTAGTTTAGGTGATTATTTTCCAACTAGGATCAAGGATGATGTTTTAGGATGCCTCCTTCACTGTTTCTTGTTTCCAACTTCAACATCTCCCTTCCTCCTTCCAGGTTTCTTGAAGCACTTTTCTTAGATGAGCCTATTGTATATAGGGACATCCTTAATGGCCTGGAGAAGTGGTATCTTTACACACAAATTTTCCAATTCTCCCAAGAGTTCAGTCTCCTCTAGAGTGTGTTGAATAGGGTGGATTAAGCGCTCGGGAAAAAGGAGTTTATTGGATCTTAGTGTTATCTTCTTCCTTTTCCTCCTCAACCTCTACAGGTGGAGATGGGGGATGGTTGTCTGGGAGTACTCTTCCCGACTTGAGGTTAACCTCCTTTATCTCCACAGCATAAGCTAGATGGGATGTTTCTCCACTAGAAGCCTATTGTGTCTGTCTGTTGTTCGGGTTCAGTTTGGGTTGTGCAGGTATAGGTAGTCTAGGTGGTGCAGCATTAGTAAGCTAAGTTTGAGGTTGGGGTGGAGGCATTAGAGCAAGTAGTTTATTTTGTTGAGGCATCCACCCTTGAGATGGATTTTTCCACTGAGGTTGTCGTGGAATGTAGTGCTGAAATGGTTGGTTTACTGGTTGAGGATGATATAAAGGGTTGGAAGACCAAGTAGGAGGTGTATACCAGGATGAAGGAGTGGGGGTGTACCAAGGTTGCATGGGTGCACTCTGATTGTTGTAATAGTAAGAGTGAGGTGCACCTTGCATACCTTGTTGGTATGGCTGAGAGCCCTAAGGCCTTCTCTGGTTGATGAAACAGAGTTTCTCTGGTATTTTTTCCCGGCCTTGATATACATATTTAAGTCCAGGTAAGGAGGGACACTTTTCTGTGGCATGATTATCTTCACAGGCTAAGAAAACCTCTATGACATTCAGTGGACATTCATTTCTTTGGTGTTTCCTGGTACATCTAGGACAAAATATGGCCAAGGCTCTCTCTGCTTCCTCTTGCTTCCTTTTGACTTGCATTGTGTCCATTTTCAAAGAAAATGGTATGTAGTATGTCACTCTTGAACTCGTCTAGCATGTTTCCAATCTCAAGTTTTATGAAGGTGGAAGGGGAAGGGGTATTGGATATAAATTGGCTAGCTCTGCCCTTCTTCCTAAATGCCCTAGAATGGTTCCAGAAGATAGTTTTGATTGTTTCATAGGGTTGTTGGTAGATATATCCTCCTAATAACATATTCAAGGTTTCTATCATCTCCTCATTAATCCCTTGAAGAATTACAATTTTAAGTGAGTCGGGATCAAGAGTACAGTTGGCTCTCTTGTATTTCAATTGAAACCTCTCTTCATAATCCTCTATGGATTCATCAGGCCCTAGATTCATCTTAAATATCTCATCCTTAGTTTCCTTGGACCTACAGTAGTCTTTGTACTTGCTGCTAAAGGTCTCTTCCTTCTGTTCCCAAGTAGTGATGTTATCCCCAGGCAAACCCATGAACTAGTGCAAGGCTGCAACCTTAAGGATGGATGGGAATAGATTCAACCTCTAATCATCAGAGGTGTAGTCATAAGTCCTACAGACAACAAAAAATTCAAACATGAATGCGTTAGGGTCCTTAGAGTTAAGTCCATGGAAGTGTGGAAGAGATGAGGGGCTAATGTTTTTCATCTTAGTGTCCCCATCTGCTTCTTTTATGGGAAAGTCTCTCTAGTCCCATACATGGTTAAGATAGGTGAAGCAGGTCCCTCAGTTGAAACAAGGTCTTCTTCTTCTTCCCCAATAGGATCCTCAAAATATTCAGAAGGCTCTCCTAGCGGGGGTTCAATCTCACTGCCACTGAAGTAGAGTGAAGGGTGGCTAGCATCTGATGTGGGGGTTTTAGGTAAGGTCTGTCTTTGAGTATTCCTAGTCCTACGAGGCATGAAAATCATAAATTTGTTGTACTTTTTCAATATTTTTGAAGTGACGTGAAAATAAAGGAAATCAGAAAATAATGCTAAAAAAATCAAAATATCTACTAGACACCTCCCCGGCAATGACGCCAAAAAGTGGTGAGCCCTGGTATTGCACCAAGAGTGCTACAACTCCCAGGGGCTGCCCTAATTTACTTTATCAACCCAGGGTTCATACAAAATTTGAGGTGGTAGTTCTATACACATAGCAAATGCATTATGTTCATGTCATCCTCTTCTGCTTTATGAAAGGGTATTATTTCTTAAATGATGAGGACAATTGTAAAGTAAATTGCTGGAAGGAAAAGACAGAAATGAAATTAAACTAAAGTGCTGAAAATAAATGACAAGAATGAAACTAATTTAATTGGAAGAAAGGGAAATGACTTTAATGAAACTAAGCTAACTTGCTGAAAGTAAATGGCAGAAATGAAACTAATTCTAAACCACACTTATCTTGGCCAAAGCAATAAATGCACTCTACTTATCCTATGATCTATCTACCATGCTCTTATCCATGCAACTAAATTATCCATGACTTAATTCTAACTAAAAAGAAGTAATGTGAAGCTTGGATGAAGAAAAAGGGCTAAAGGAGCGAACTGAGGGCTTAGTGCATGGAACAGGGCTTAGAAATGGAAAGCGGGGGTTAAAACCTTAGAAAATTTTATTATAACGTGAGAAATGACTTTGGAGCGGAATGAATTGGAAAAGGCTTAGAAGTGGAAAGAGGGGGTTTAAAACCTTATAAAACCTTGGTATAGCACAAGAAATGGCTTTGGAGCGGAAAGAATCAAAAGATTCGATGGTGAAGACGCAATGGAGGTAAAATTTGCGATGTGTGATGTCGCAATCGCAGGATTTAACAGGAATAAACTAAAATTTGTATCGTGCGATGTGCGATATGGTAAGTTCCATGGGATGCGATTTCGCAATACCACAATCACAAGAATGAATGGTAAGCATTGAGAGTAAAACCTAAAGGAGGTGAAGTGTGATTTGTGATGGTGACATGGAGGTGGGACCGACAGCGGGGCGAGATTGCACTAGCGCAATTGGTAAGTGTTAAAGGAGAAAGGATAACCGGTGCGAAGTGCGAATTGTGATTCTGCAATATCACAATCACAAGGAATGAGTGGTAAGTGTTGAAGGTAAAAGCCAAACGTTGCGATTTGCAAAGTGCGATGTACGGTAGAGGGAATTTTGAGGAGCAAAGGCGTAGGTTGGGTTTCGGTGGTTTTGAATGGCTTTTCACGCATTTTGCATAGGAAGGATAAGGCGATCGTGAATGAAGAAAATAAATAAATAAGGCTTTGCATGGATAAGTGCGTTGGGAAAAGAAAAGGTAAGTACAACATTAAGATGAGAAGAGAAGGAGGAGAATGGAGGCATAAGAGCAGCGCTCAAAAATGAAACACACCTGCAAATTATGCATGGGAGACAGACAAAAATGCAGGATGAAACGGTGACAGAAAGGCTTGGACTTGGTAACTACAAAGTCTTCCCCAAACTCAAATAGAAATAAATTTTGGCCTGTGGGAAGGTCTGCCCTACTTCGAACTCTATTGACAGAGATGAGAGGTAGGGAGACTTGACCACGGTTTTGGAGTTTTTCCTCTATTTCACTATGCATAAGCAATTAAAACAATAGAAGAGCAAAAATTAAATTGCAATGAAACTTATCAGAAGAAAATCTAACTTAAATGGCAAAAGAAAAACTAGCTAAATGCCAAAAAGGAAAAGATAGTAACAATAGAGAAGTTGAGGCACATGGATTGGGCCCTAACCCACGAGCCTAGCCCTCTGAAACTTAAATTAGTCAAATGGAACTAGTCTTCTCATTTCATAAAAGAATAACTCTATACATCTCTGAAATTTTGATCCCTGAATAAAACAAAAATCTCAATAGCTCATAAAAATAGTTTTGAATGGAATCGAGACTAGAATAGACTAACTCCTCCTAGCTCTAGCTCTAATCTATTTATTCTACAGGGCAGCTTATACCAACAGCTTCATTGAAAATGGTGATTGATTCCACTTTGACTCCAAGTAAAAATAGATTCAGTGCTCTCCTCTTTGAGTTGCTCAACTGCCTCTAGAATTTGAATTGTTGGAGAGAATCTTTGGGGATCCTTCGGCTGCTTGTGGAATTCAAATTGCTGGAGAGAATCTTTGGGATCCTTAGGCTGCCTTTGAGGATGGACAATCCTCCTATATTTTCTCCTTGTTGTCTCCTCCAAGTCTTTGTGATAAAATCTTTCTAAAAGTGCTTAATAAATTATGATTTTTTTCACTCAACCTTATATTAGGCACTCAGAGTATGTTAGCCTTAATCAACACCTATACTAGCATCATAAACCCAAATAATAATAAAAATGCAAGAAAAAGGGATCTAAGAAGGAAAAAAGGTGACTATTAACCCCTCCAAATATTTCTAATGACGAAGCTCATCACAAAGACCCCAGTACCTCTAGAAGTTCTAGAGAATCCATCATTGTCATTATTTCTTCCATGCTTCAGCTAACCAAACAAAGATATACCCCACTTACTAAACTAGTTATCCATATCCATTTCCTCTTCAACCGGATGTTTGAATTGGGCCTACCTTAGATTACTTGGGTTTGCTTAATGAAATCCAAGGAATAAGTATTTACCAAATTTCAAGAATTCAAAGCTAAAGTAGAGAACCTTACAAAAATGAGAATTAAGATATTAAGGTATGATAATGGAGGATAATACACATCCAAGGAAATTATAGCCTTTTGTAAGGAATTTAGGATTAAGAGGGAGTTGATAGTCCCATATAATCCTTAACAAAATAGAGTTGTAGAATGAAATAATCAGTCCAAGACAAGAATAGATGACCTTTTATAATCTTGGAGGAATGGTGACTTCATTATCACCTTAATAGCAGGAAACATAAATGTTATTGTCTTGTCGGTGCAAGTTTTAGCCTTGGCCAACACATCCTTTCCTTTGAGAATAAATGGAAGATTTGCTTCTTGCATAATGTTCATACTTTCATATCCCATTTTGTTTTTTTTCTTGAGTGTCAATGGTGAGATATTGTGTTGGTAAAATCTTGATTGGATCAAATAATTAGCATCCCTAGTAACCTTCACACTACTTTTTTTTAGATCTGCTTGTTCAACAAGACTCAAAATTGGTTGCTTATGCCCCACAGACTTCACCAAATCAAATTCACCACCTTCATCTTCATCTTTAGACTCATCTTCGTCATCACTAATCTTCAATTCTTGGATACCAGAGGATTTAGAGCCTCTTTTGTTCAACTAGTCACCTTCTCCTGGGTCGCCTCTTTATTTCGGGAAATAACTCCCTAGAGGTTTGTTGGGTCAAAACCTCCACAGATCAGGGCATGCTATTCAAGAAGGACTCACACAACCACACTTGTATGCTAAAACCTAGATAACATCGATAGTATTCTCACCCGTAATCCTAAGTTTGATGTAGATCCCACGAGGTCCAAACCCCCAGCAACCCTTCTTCCTCCTCAACCTGAAAACCAATAAGAAACGTGCACGAAAATCTAGTTGTACAGCATATATTTATCCTAAATGTCAGTGAAATCCATGTGAAACATCATATAAACCATAATAAATGCTTAAATAATAATCTTTTCACATATGCAAGCAGATATTAACACGTGAATTCAGGAACAAGATGGTTCTTCTTCATTACGAACAGCATGTACAGTAATAAAAAGTGGAGAGATCACCTGAATCCTTCCACGATCTTCGAACAGGTCGTCGTCTGGATCTGTCCCGCCCTTGCCTCGCTAGGATACTTTCAAGACTTGTGCACACGAGATGACATATAGACTGATGAACATCTCCAGGAAACAAGGGTTTCCTGTAAAAATCTGGGAAAGTGGAGGAGGCACGGGAAATCAGACTTGAATTGGGATTCCAACAGAGTATAATGTCTATAAATTTCTCTCTCTCTTAGTCCATACACATGAGGGGCTTTTATACTCCCTCAATGTAGTTTCAATCAGTTGGAAACAGTTGGCCACGTGCTGGGGTGGTTGAACTACTGGAGTAACCATCAACCCAGCCCGAAAATAGGGAATTTTTATGTATTTTTAAATGATTTTAATGGCATACATGGAAAAGTGTGTATGGACTCGCGTATACACACGAAAAATTCTGGGCATACCCGCGTATGGGATTTTTAACACTGTTTTTTATGAATTTTGTTCAAGTCTGTGAGAATGGGTGCCCAAGGCCAAAGAGACAATCATGAATCACATGAGGGTGAAAAATGATGCTATAATAGATGCCCCCTAATATATGAGGTCAGAAGGGGTACATGATGGTCGAAATGTATTATGCACATAGAAAGAGCTTCCCAAGGACAAGAGAGAACTTCACCAGATTTCAGCCTGCCAAAAACCAATGAAAGAAAACAGAGAGTCAACTCATGCTGAGGTGGGCATACACGTGCTCAGTCAAAAATACATCATATAAAAAGTACAGAATGGATCCAAAATGTATACAAGTATAGTTGAACTGAAAGTACACAATGAATCATCCTAGCATGGCCTGGAAGTACAAGTCGGAATCAATGTCCAAGTATCACATATAGAAAGCTGATCAATGATGCTGAAACTAGATGTCTGATCATAAAAGTAACCGAATCTCCAAGTACCAAATCATAAGGGGTGGAATACATGATACAATCACGCAACTCGGGAGCCAACATATAAGATGCTACTGTACTGACACTGCAACATATAAGGGTGGACGGCATCACTGGCAGAAACTGAATGGACTATCAAAAGTGAACCGAAAAAATGCTGATGCAACCCGAGGTCTTCACCGATCTCGACGACACAATTCTACACAATGGGAATAAATGAGTTGAAGTCGACCATGTGAGAAATTGTTGGATTACCAGTCAATTATGTAAATCGTTGACCAACACGAGACAACCCACCGATAATGAAAATGAGTGTCAAGGTGCCCCAGTACAATCTAACAAGTGCAAATGAATGAGTTGAAGTCGAACACTTAGAAGAATCTACCAATCAGGAGGCAATGATGAATCCCCACTATCGATAGCGAAGAGTCTGCCACTGATGATTGCAAACCCTAAGGTACTGACAAAAATACTCTAGATCTTATTCCCAGAGCAATGAGTCGGAGTCGATGGGAAAAGATCTGCTGGAAGGAAAGCATTAAGGCATCCCACATCAATCCAGCGCGAGTGTAACCCGTAGGCCAAAATTTGGAAGGAATCGGACGAAGCAAAGTGACGGAACCAAACCGGAGTACATTTCCGACATGCAAAAGATGAAGCTAGCGCACGGAAGAAACCCTCTGAACCCACCAATAATGAAAGCTGACACAGAGGCGAGATGTCCACCGATAGGGTCAAATGGAAATCAAGGTACTGCACGAATCCCAAGTGTGATAATGTATGCTGATGTCGAACACAGGGAAAACCACTCATTCAAAGACCCATAATGATGATCAAATGCTGAGCACAAGGTCACCTATCAATGATGGAAATAGGGCTAGGGTGCAGCTCTAGGTTTACTCTCAGAGCAATGTGTCGTAGTCGATGAGAGACAAACCCGCCGGCAAGAATTCAATGGGGACCTTCTCAAACCAGCACGAGCAGAAGACCAAAACATCTGATGTGATAGAACAAGATATTGACAAGACCGGGAAGGCCGACTGAATAATGAGTCAAGAGACACTGCAGAATGGCCGACTCTGGTTAAACTTCCCTTGAACAAAAGCATGACTCGTGATGACCATGGCAATAAAAAGTGACATTGTAGTCTGTTATGCATGAGGCAAAAACAAACTCTCCATATGATTGGAAGAGATAACCAACCGGGGGAGGACTGACCAGTGAAACAAGGCAAAGGCTAAACCTAGGTCAAAACTAAAACCATCCCAAATGAAGGAAATATATAAGTGTATGTGCTTTTTTCAAGGGCGACAAACTAACACTGTACTGCCATCAAATTACGAAGTTACATCCCGTTCCCGCTCTTTTTTTTATATTTGATTTTTTTGTCTTTTTCATATAATAAGCTTGAAAAATAATAAAAGAATGTTATAGTACAATGGATAGAACGAGTATCAAGAAACAGATGCACTAGTTCCTAGGATAGGAACAATCCTATGCTCAATGCAAGGTGGCGGAAACTGGTAAGCGATACTCAAAGGAATGTTCCATCCATGGGGCAAAGGGTGTCAAGTCGCGATAGCTAAGTGAATGCAATGGTTAACTTGTATAGATAGTCAAGGTCAAAAGTTGGCTTTAAACATCGAGTCCAAAATGAAGCCGGCTAAAGGCCAGGATAAAAAAGTAGCCAATATGCAATGCAATAATACAACTTAACAACACCAGGGAGCCTCTAGGGTAATGGCCAGAAAAATGATAGTGAAGAAGAAGAAGAATGAAGCTTCAACACATAAATCATGGTAGGACTAAAGAGGACTCCCGAGCCTACATAAAACGCAGCATGGGCAACAAGTGATAGCGAGGAACTAACTAGGAAGCCCATGTAAAGGAAGGCTCTACCACCAAGTCATGATTAAATAATCGGCGAGTGAAATGGGTGAAATACTCATGACCTGATGGGATCGACCCTATGGCAAGTGATCAGAATGGAGGCTAGTATTAAAAATGCAACGGAAAGTGGATTCCCTAACCTATATGCCAGTGAAGATCATATACCTGCCATGACGGGTCAGCAGTCATGGATCAAAAACCAGAAAAAAATCTTGATTTCATCAAAATGTACCTGAAAATATACCAATTTGGGCACTTCCAAGCATCCGGGTTATGCAGCTTAAGATAGATTGAAAAAATAAGCATAACAATTTTTTGCGAAAATTTTCAATTTTTGGGCATAAATACACAAGTTACCTCACATTTGGTTCATTGTTACTTGCTGAATTGGGAAAAAGAGCTCTGGAGAAAAAGCCTCTTTCGTTAAAACATGAGCAATCGACCGTCAAACTTCGCTGAATTTGTTAGGTAAGCTCTTAATCCATCCTTGTTATCAATTTTTTCCGTTCATAAGTTTAAAATTCGGAAATTTCACCATAGAATTATTTGTTTAAAATTGCGGTTTTGCGCATACGCGGGTTTATATTGACCAAGCCGCGTATATATGTGACTGTGTACAGAGAAAGTCGCGTATGCGCAACTCGAAATGGAAAAACGTGATTCTAATGGAAAAATTATTGAATTTTTGCAGGATGACTATATCATGGAGAGAACGTGAGCATAGTGCCATTGAAAATGAAGTAATGCAGGACCAATTATCGCTCAATATTCTCTGAAATTGTGGATTGCTCAAATTTTTCAAAATGCCAAATATGAAGAGTAATGTCCGCTTGCTCGAAATGCTTGTGAATTATTGGGAACCAGAAGAATATTGTTTCATAATAGATCAAATGCCCATATGTATCGAGGTGGAAGATATATATTTTATTACTGGACTCTCCCGGAGGGGGGAGCCAGTAGATTTACATGGAAAACCTTTGGGAGGGCTCACCGTGGAAGATTACGTCCACGTCTACTGCGTAGAGGGTTCCAAGAAAGTTGGGACTCAAATTGTTATCAAAGATTTAAGAGACTTGCACATGAAAATTCTCCTATTTACCATTGGTAGGGTAGCAGGATCTGCTTCCTTACACCAGGCATCCAGGACTCAAATGAGTATAGATGTGGAATGCTTAACTCATATATATGATTGGTGCACATCCCTACTAATGAACATGAAGCAACAATTGACTTCCATCCGAAAAGCAAAGACAAAACATTTCGGATATGGTACAATCTTGATGACATTCTTCTTCGAGAAGATTCCTGGGCTGAGACCCAAAGTGATCTCTTCTATCAACAGTCCAAGGGACCCAAGAATTGCTCGATGGGCTGACTTGATGAAGAGACTGGGGGGAAGTGAAGTTCCCCGAACCACCTGGGATGATGAGTTCTTCCAATGGTGGGGAGAACAAATCATTGCTGTGGAGGACTATCCCTATGTCGGGATGGATTTCCGTGGTGATCCAGACCTCGTCCTTCCACCTGGCGCGGCATGGGGTACAGTCGGTAAGATTGCAATTTTTAAACTTATATGATTTTTTGGATTTTTTCAATATATCGTAATGATCATGATACAGATATTGGACCAGTCTGTCCTGATGGTTACCCATGACATAAGCGCCACAGAGGTGAGGCAGATACAGTAGACTCAGACAGAACCCTCCATGTTGTACAGAGGAACTTGGAGGGTTTAACCCGCCAATTTCCTATGGCTGTAGTGGAATATCTACCCGAGGCCATCCAGAGACGGGTAGTAGGCGTACCTCGAGACTGGGTGCGGTTATTTTGCCGAGTCACGACTGCAATCGTGTTCTATAGGAACACAACTTCTGGGCAGGGACCACAGGAGTAGATAGATATGATTTACCGGATGACTGTATATTTTTTGATATTTGAACATGATCGGGCATAATCCCAAATTTTGTATATTTTTTGAACACTCTGATGATATATATACAACGATTTTTGATGTGACGTGACAAATGTATAAAAATGAATGATGTTTTTTATAATTAAATTTTAATGTATGGAATGATTAATATGCCAATCAATTGCTTGATTAGCTAATAAGTCTGCCATCCAATTGTCAGCTCGAGGAATATGAATGAAAGTTAAAAATTGAAAAGACCTTTGTAACAAGCGTATCGTCAAGAACAACTGGAGTAAAAATGGATCTCGAACCCGATAAGCATTGTTCAACTGTGACACCACCAGCTGGGAGTCCAAGAAAACTACCAACGAATCAACACCCAAAGATATTGCCTTCGAGAGTAGATAAATAACTGCAATGTATTTTGCTATATTATTGGAAGCAGGACCAATGCAGACTCCTCTTGATACTAATAGCTGACCAGATGGATGATGAAGCACCCAAACCGCGGAAGCCAAGTTCTGGGTGTGTCTACTAGCACCATCGGTGAAACCAAAATGACTCATAACATCCGACACAACCTGCCAAAGCAGATCAAAAACATCACCATCCCATCAAAGATCGAAAAACCAGATATGTATAAAGCAAAACTACTATATACAAAAAGCAAAATGCCAAGCCGAAGCCTAGGCATAATACTTTTTCAAATAGAGCCCATTTCTAGGCTCCGGCAACTCATTCCCTTCAAAATAAACCAAGGTACATGCTCCTTTTTTAAGGACTTTTTTAATGATAAAGGGGCCATACCACATAGACTTAAACTTTCCTGCCCCCAGGGCATCTTTTTCTTGGGCATAGACCAAAACAAGGTCACCTTCTGAAAAAACCCTAGGTTTGACCCCCTTATCATACTGAACTTTAACTCGGTTTTTATGCGCTTCATTCATCGTGGCGGCATCCCGGTGCTGCTCATCGAGATGTTCCAGATGAAGGAGACGTTCTTCAAGACTAGAAGTGTCAGGAAGAAGTTCAACAGATAACTTAAGAGAAGGAATCTCACATTCAATGGGAAATACTAATTCCAACCCGTAAACTAGCTGAAACGGAGTAAAGCCAATTGCAGTTTTCACTGACGTCCTGTATGCCCAAAGTGCAGGATATAACATGATATGCCAGTTGGATCGAGCTTTATCGATTTTCCTTTGAAGAATTGTCTTCAAGGATTTATTCACGGCTTCCACTTGCCCATTGGCCTGAGGATAATACGGAGACGAATGCTACTACCGGAAACCTAATTTTAGAGCCAACTCAACCATCATGCTATTCTGAAAATGACTGCCATGATCAGTGACAATCTCTCTAGGAATACCAAAACGAGCAATAACCTGGTTGAACAGAAAAAGAGCTGCTGTCTCACCATCATTCCCAAAAGTAGGCATAGCTTCGACCCACTTCATAAAGTAGTCTACTGCTACAATAATGTACTTGTGACCTTTAGCCGAAGGCGGGTTACAAGTAGTATAATCAATACCCCACTTTGTAAAGGGACCGACAGTAATGACTGGAAAAAGCGGAGCTGGATGAGCGCACATTTTTCGAGTATAAACTTGACATGGATGACACTTTTTGACCGACTCCATACAATCTTTGAAAATCAAAGGCCAAAAGTACCCAGCACGCAAGATCTTTTGGGCTGTAGCAAGCCCAGATAAATGACCACCACAAGCTCCACTGTGGCAATCATTCAGCACAGCCTCAGCTTCTTCGAGAGTTAAGCAACGTCTCAGGATTGAATCAACCCCTCGACGGTATAAAGCATCACCAATGATCAAGTAATTTTTAGCCAAGTGACGCAACTTACGGCGCTCATCTTTCGAAAAAGTAGAGGTAAACTTCGCAGTCTAAAGATACACAATGATATCTCCATACCAAGGATCCTGTGGAGAGATAAGAAACAAATGTTCATCCGGGAAGGATTCATCATAGACTATCTCTTCTCCACAGGGAAACTCAGAAATCAATTCCGCGAAAACTAATGATTTCTTGGACTTGGCAGACATAAAATCAAGGTCAAATTCCTGCAAAATCACAATCCATCTATTTTATTTGCCCCCAATCACTCGCCTACTGAGAAAAAATTGAAATGGATTGGCTGCTGCCAAAACATAAGTTTTTCGTAAAAGAATGTAATGTCTGAGTCGCTGCATAGCATGAATAGCTGCTAAAGCTAGATTTTCTATTGGAGTATACCAGAGTTCAAGTCCTACCAAGCCTCGACTAAGATAGTATATAACATGCTCTACAAGAGCATCATCCTCCTGAACCAGAACCATACCAATGGTAGATTCTGCTGCTGCAAGATACAAAAGGAAATCCCTGCTATAATCAGGTGGACTCAATAAAGGAGCAAAGGTCAATGCTTTTTTCAAAGCATCGAATGAGCATTGAGCGAAGTCATCCCAAAAGAATGGAACTCCCTTCTTCAATAATCTCATAAATCCTTTGGTAACTTCAGCATAATTTATGATAAACCTCCGAAGAAAATTAGCTTTTCCTTGTAGACTTTGAAGTTGACGAATAGACGACGGGGGAGGCAACCGAAGGATTGCCTCAACCTTGAAGGGATCTACCCTAATCCCTTCCCTAGACACAATGAATCCCAACCGACCAGATGTAACCGCGAAAACACACTTGTTCGGATTCAACCTAATCTTGTAGAAATGACATCGTTCAAATACTTGACGGAGGTGAGCAGGATGATCCATTCTCTTTCGAGAATGAGCAGCTAAATCATCCAAATATGCCTCAATAATATGTTTGATGTCGTGGAAGGCATATGACATGGCCCGCTGAAACGTAGCCCCACCATTTTTAAGACCAAAAGGCATCTTCTTGTAAGAAAAAGTACCCCAGGGACAAATAAAGGTAGTCTTATGCTGATCTTTAGGACGGATAGTAATTTGATTATATCCAGAGAAACCGTCCATGAAGGAGAAAATCTCATTACTGGCACACACATCAATGATCTTATCTATAAATGGTGTGGGGTAATTATCTTTCGGACATGCTTTATTAAGGTCTCTGAAATCAATGCAAACTCGAATTTTTCCTTGCTTTTTATCTACGGGAACAGGGTTTGAAACCCATTCAGTCAAAGGAACAGGGAAAATGAATCCCACCTTGAGAAGCTTCTCTACCTCGGCTTTGATAGCTGCAGCCTTCCTAGGATTGACCGGACAAAGTTTTGTCCTCACAGGCTTAACATTTTCGTAAGTCTTGATCTCATGTTGGACAATAGATGGATCTATACCAGGCATTTCTTCATAAGACCAAGCGAAAACATCCCTATACTCTTTAAAGAGATCGGTGTAAATTTGGATCTCTTCAGGGGAACATTCAGCTCCGATGAAGACATTCTCTATAACATTGGGATACCTGGAAATTTTCATCGGGATAGTTTGATAAATCACAGCCATGTTCCCTTCAGCATATACCTGTGTTGGTGCTAAAGGGTTCAGGACTGGGTGAACAGGACCAGGAGACACAGGGCTTAGAAAACTTGACTCAACTTCGCTCAAATCAGGTAAAAAGTAGGACCGATGATGCAAATCATCCCACGGTCTATCTATACCAGTCATAGCTTCCAGGATGGCCTATTCAGATGGAAGAGTGGTATCAAGGCAATCCTAGGCAGAAGAAGAACTAAGTGTCCAAGCCGGAGCCACATCGCCATCCAATTCCTCCGGAGAAAGAGGAGTTGGAATGGACTCTGCAAAGTCAACAATAGATTGATAAGAAATCTCAGCTGTAGACATCGGAAATTCCATTCCACCCACTTGACCTTCCGCTAATGTGGCTGTAGGGGAAGGTAAGGTCCAAGGGTCCGAAAAATAATGAGTTCTAAATAAATCTCTTCGAAGAGGAGCCCTGGAGGATGAAATTGCATTTATATGAACCGTAGGAGGTGGAATATCAAAAGTACCCATCAAAGAAGAATACATTCCAACCCCTAAATTCTCAATAGACGACTTGGCCTTATCCAACTTTGGAATAGTTGAGTCAGTAGATGCATTCATGTCTACAGGAGAACAGTCCAGTTGATCCACCGTAACAATCCTCCCTTCGTGAGGGAAACAAATAATCCGAAATAATGAAGATGCAATGGCATCCATCTCATAAATCCATTTTCTCCCCAACAGAAGGTTGTAGTCCAAGCTTGCATCAACTATCTCAACCTCTATATTTACATTTTTTCCCCCAACACAGATGGGCAAAGCTGGGACAATACCATGTGGTCTGTGAGAATGACAATCAAACGCAGTCAGAAGAGTAGAAGATGGAACAGCTGCGGGAGATCCAATTCCCTTCCAACATGTGAGAGACATCACACATGTGGAAGCACCCTCATCAACGACCATCCGGAAAATATTGCATTTCTGGTACGATGATTTAATATGAAAATCCATATGATGGGGGAGTCTCTTTTTAAAATTAGTCATATCGAATGTAATCATAAGAGAGTTCTTTGGATCGACAACCCCAATAGCAGTGAGCAGAGCACTGCGCTGAGCCAGACAAGACTGGAGCACCTCAAGAGCCAACATGGCACAAGGACTCTGCACCAGATATTCTACAATAGAGTAGTTCTAGGCAGCCCTGGCATTTGGATTAATGGTCGTACGCTTAGTAGATGCTTTGGGCATCTGAGGTATAGGCTCAACAGTAGGCTTCGTGATGTGAAGCGGCTCAGTAGCATCGAGAGCACCCTTGGCTTTCGAAGACTCATCTTCGCCATAATCACGGGATCTCGTGGCGACATCCACGTGAGCACTCATCATGTATATGTTTGATGGATTTTCCCCTTCCTGGGTACCCCCAGAGGAAGCCCCAGTATTTTGATTCGCGCTAACACCTAGTTGTTGCCCTTGGGGAAAAGGGTTTGTCAACACAACCTGGGAACTGGAAGAACCCTGCTGAGCTAACCAGCACTGCGCATCCTGAATTTTAGGGCAAAGGTGAGTAAGATGGTCTCCAGCACATAACTTGCATGGAAACTTCACTTTCTTTTTATCCTTTGGACCCTCACCAACATGCTCGTTGGTTTTATTTGCATTACCCTTCCCATTCTTTCCTTTTTTCTTATTACGTCCCTTCTTGTTCCCTTCGGATTGTTGATTTTATTTAGGGTTAGAAGTCTGAACGGAATTTACTGACAAAGATTGAGAAGGCGATGATTCAGCAGGCATAGCCTGACCAAAAGAAGCAGATTGTATAGACAACTGCTGCAATTGACTAAGCAGGTTTTCTGCACCACTATTGATCGACCCAATAAGTCCATCACCATGAGGACCGGGTTTAGTCTTGGATAAGTCCAATTTGGAGCGAGGAGCATTAGGAAAATATTTATGAAGGACCCCTGACTGAGAATATATCAATTCAAGCTGCTGGGCCCTAAAAATGGCTTGCTCCTCGGAAAATACCCCGGACAGGGATACATCCTTAGAAATATCTGACTGCAGAGATTTCAGAAACCATTCCAAAAGGAATTCTCCTGGAATATGAGCTTTAATAAGCCTCTTCCTTCTCTTCCATTCTTGAATATGATCAGAAATGTGGGTTGCATCGTCCTGTTTAAAATTAGCTAGGAGTTCAGTCCCAGCATCATAACGGACAGGCAACTGGAAATGATTTAGAAATGTTGTAGCCAGATCTCCAAATGTGGCAAAACTGCCCCCAGTTAACTCAATATACCACTTGGCAGCGTTTCCAGTTAAGGTGCGTTGAAACAATCTCAACCTAATCGAATCATCGATCAGGGAGTTAGAAGAACACCATAAACGGAAGGTGGTGATATGGTTAGCCGGGTCCTCTCCATTCTTGCCTTCAAACTTTGGAATGTCTGAAGGTAGTTTGGTGGGAACCGGAGGCCACCCCGGACTATATCGGATCGGATCATTTGTCAATTTTGACAGATCTGGCAAGTTTAACATTGCCAGAAAAGGTAAAAGAGGGGGAGCCTGAGGATTCCATCCTTGATGGGATGAATTCCCAACATTCTGAAAAGAGTACCCTGGTTTTGATGAGGCACCAGGTTGCCAAAAAGGACTCGTAGAAAATGTTGGGCCAAAAGACCCAACATTTGGAGAAGGACCCCCTCCCAACGTAGAGTTACCAAAGACCAGACCAATTCCCCCTCCCGAAGTATTGAATGAAGAAGAAAGCCCCTGATAGGGGTTCCAAGCATTAGAAAGAGGGGAGAAAGTCTGATAAGCACTCGACGAAGGGAAAGAAGCATTCCCTTGGTGACCAGTGTAAAACTGATTCCCTACACCCGCTGTTGTAAATACAAGGTTCCAACCTGTAAAAGTAGTCGAACCCTGACCTCCAGACCAAGGGTTAAAACTCTGAGTCTAAGAAGTAAAAGGAAAAGACCCTAAAGAAGGATTTGAACTAGGAATATACCTAGTTCCGAAGGGGAACCCTTGAAAATAAGATGACCCACTAGCCATGGAAGACATGGGTGTAGATGCAGCTGCAGCAGCGGAAAAGGAAAAAGGAGGAATCCCACTAGTGGGCATTCCAAAAAAGAAGGGACTAGATTGAGAAGGATGTGCGTGAGTGAAACCAGATCCAAACACAGCAGTACTAGAAGCAATCGTAGATATAGCAATAGTGCCTCCTCCTTCAAGTGAAGCAGGAGTCTGAATGCCTGCAGCACTCACAGCAGAAGCCGCATTCCCAGTCGTGGCCATCGAAAGGTATGAATAAAATGGAGGATCTTCTAGTCTTGCAGACTCAGGTCCGATGTACTCAACAAAAAACGGATAATCAGAAGGAAGAGGACATGGAAGTGACTGAGGAGACTCAGGTACTTCCTCTACTTCTATTCCTAACTCTCCCTGAAACAAGACTCTCGAGATGAGCGGAACGCTCCTCTCGGAACCCACACCAGAACCAACTACAGGACCTTCAAGCCCTTGTGGAGGATCACTCTCCACTGCGTCCGATACCACAGGGTGATATTCAACTGCTATGTTACTCCTACGCCTTCTTGAAGAAGGCTCTGCAATCTCGGGAGATAACCCCCAGATTCTCCTCGATCAACGAGGTGCTTGATTAGCCACTTTAACGAATTTTAATTAGACTCAAAAAAGCATAAAGCTAAGCAAGCTAGGAGCAAAGAGCACTCACTACAAAAAAATCCCTAAGATACAGCCAAGCAAGCAGCCTTCAGGTATTTCTGCTCCAGGTGATTAGGACCAGACACCAAAATACGAGAAAGCGAAAAATAGGACCTCCCAAAAGTATTCTGGGATAATTACGGCCCAGGCCTACTAGCGAAGATAACAGAAACAGTTACGTCGACCTCCTAACAACAGCCTTTGCCGGCACAAGTACCCAAGCTTCGCAAGGGCACCCCCCAGAATTATAGCTGGAAGTGATACGATGTTTGCCTCAAGTACCACGGGTATTCCCCCCGCAGTCACCTATGTGGAACCTAGGAATGGCAACTATGGGCACCAATCCATGTCAGAATCCGGGCGGAACGGTCTTGAGGCAAGATCCAACAAATCAGAGAGGGGGTATCTCTCTTCTCGGCCTTCACTTCCCCTCGCACTTGACTCTTTGGAGGAGAGCTTTCCTGGTCCACCTAACGGAGTTGTATTTCGCTCAATTAATAAAATTCTATGTTTTAGTTTGAGCGGCCTTGGAGAGTTAACTCTCCACTCACCTAATCCAAGGCCCTACAACCTAGCTAGTTGGTGTATGACACTTAATAAAAAACTTGCTAGTTGTTTTTAAATTATAGCTCTTATTTTAATTAGCTGTTATATTAGGTCAATGGGATATGGAAATGAAACTTGTGGTGTTTTACAACGCAGAAAAGAAATTAATGAAAACCAAACTACATGCAAATGCAGTAGTTGCCTTTCGATGAAAAGAAATTTCTACACGGGTTCTACGAGACTATATTTTTTTCTTTTCAGATAAAAAACTTCACACTCGCAAAAATTATGAAAAATAATAAATGCTTAAGTGCACCTAATGAAAATTACTAAGAGCATGCAAATTCTAAGATGCAAAATCTAACAAAGCAAAGAGAAATTTCCCAAGAATCCTTCATTTTTATCAGCTTTCGGTTGTCCACAAAATTAGTTCCCAAAATTAGAAACTCTCAGTATAAAGACACCAAAATATGCTTGAAACAAGAGGAAGAAACCAATGACAATTCCCTTCCCCAAATCAAGTCAGAAACCAAAGGTAAGAAATATCAACAAAGCTTCAAAAGATGTAACGAAACGAAAAAAAAAATGCAAAACAAAAGCAAATGACAAAACACAATGTTTTTTGAGCTTTTGAATTTTATAAAAAGAAGAGCTCTAAGAGACGAAGAAAACTATCCAATTACCAAGCCAAACAACTCTGAATTTCAAGAAAAACTTCAAAAACGCTCCAAATCTTATAGTGCCACTTAGTAGCAAGATTTATATGAGCAAAAGAAGACAAGAAACTCAGTAACTCAGCCCAAAAGAATAGTACAACCTTGCAGCAAACAAAAACTTCAAAGAACCAAAAAAAAACTCTTCAAAAATTGCAACAAGACCTAGTCAAATGAACTCAAGAAAACCAACCAGAAAATGGGCAAAAATCAAAGCGCAAGGCAAAACATAAAATGAGGAAAGAGTATATGAGCAGAAGCTCTCTGTTTTGATTAAGCAGAACAGCCAAGAATCCCCAGAAAGAGATCTTGGTACTCGAACTAGAAATGCAAGCGCTAAAAACAAGATTTTCCTAATAAGCCAGTCTTCAACCAAACAAGAGAGAAAAAGACCAATAACCACTATCAACACAATCCAGAGACTATAAAGACACTGCAGGAACAGGTCTCCACAGGCAGACAAGACCAAAAAGTCCAGAAATCAAAAATTTCAAAATTTACCCAGGCATATGCTACTTGACAGTTTTGAAACAAGCATGCATACGCGACTGTGTCAAAGGAAACCTGCATATACGCGACTTCCTTTGAAGCAAACTGCGTGTATACACGTCTGTGTTAAGGAAAACTCGTGTATGAAAAAGAAAATAATGAAAAATAAAAAAGATCAAGCCTGGATAAAGAACCAGGTCTTCAGTCTGACTGAGAAAAAGTTAACTGGACTGGAAATAATGTTTAAAACTGTTGGAAACCTTTAAAACAGCTGAAACCACCCAACAGGGGAATCACAAGAATGCGATCCCCAGCGGAGTCGCCAGTTCTGTTTCGGGAAATAACTCCCTAGAGGTTTGTTGGGTCAAAACCTCCACAGATCAGGGCATGCTATTCAAGGACTCACACAACCACACTTGTATGCTAAAACCTAGATAACATCGATAGTAGAACTCACATGTAATCCTATGTTTGATGTAGATCCTGCGGGGTCCAAACCCCTAGCAACCCTTCTTCATCCTCAACCTGAAAACCAAGAAGAAACGTGCACGGAAATCTAGTTGTACAGCATAAATTTATCCTAAATGTCAGTGAAATCCATGTGAAACATCATATAAACCATAATAAATGCTTAAATAAACATCTTTTCACATATGCAAGCAGATATTAACACGTGAATTCTGGAACAAGATGGTTCTTCTTCATTACGAACAGCATGTACAGTAATAAAAAGTGGAGAGATCACCTGAATCCTTCCACGATCTTCGAACAGACCGTCGTTTGGATCCGTCCCGCCCTTGCCTCGTTAGGATACTTTCAAGACTTGTGCACACGAGATGACATATAAACTGATGAACATCTCCAGGAAACAAGGGTTTCCTGTAAAAATCTGGGAAAGTGCAGGAGGCACGGGAAATCAGACTTGAATTGGGATTCCAACAGAGTATAATGTCTATAAATTTCTCTCTCTCTTAGGCCATACACATAAGGGGCTTTTATACTCCCTCGAAGTAGTTTCAATCAGTTGGAAACAGTTGGCCACGTGCTGGGGTGGTTGAACTACTCGAGTAATCATCAACCCAGCCCGAAAATAGGGAATTTTTATATATTCTTAAATGATTTTAATGGCATACGCGGAAAAGTGTGTATGGACTCGCGTATACACGCGGAAAAGTCTGGGCATACCCGCGTATGGGATTTTTAACACTGTTTTTTATGAATTTTGTTCAAGTCTATGAGGATGGGTGCCCAAGGCCAAAGAGACAATCATGAATCACATGAGGGTGAAAAATGATGCTATAACACTCTTGCGAAGACCCCATTACCTCTAGAAGTTTTATAGAATCCCTCATTATCATTATTTCTACCATGCTTCAGCCAACCAAACATAGATATACCCCACTTATCAAACTAGTAATCCATATCTAATTCCTCTTCAACCAAACGTTTGAATTGGGTCTACCTTCGATTACTTAGGTTTACTTAATGAAATACAAGGACAAAGTATTTACCAAATTTCAATAATTCAAAGTTTAAGTAGAGAACCTTACAAAAAGAATAATTAAGATATAAAGGTATGATAATGGATGAGAATACACATCCAAGGAAATTATAACCTTCTGTAAGGAATTTGGGACGAAGAGGGAGCTGATAGTCCCATATAATCCTGAACAAAATGGAGTTGCAGAACGAAAGAATCAGTGCATTGAAGAAAGTGTAAAAGCTATGCTACATGATTGAAATTCTACTATAGAAAGGGAAATTAAGACACAGAGCTCTCTCACCCACTCAACTTGACCTTTTAGTCTAATCAATTATCAAAATGCTTTAGTTGTCTACAAGAGTGGGTGATGGAAATCATTTCAATCAACAAATTTTGAATTCTAGATTAATGTATTTTTGGCCTCATACTATTGAGAGACTCTTAGCCTTGCAAGTCGCTACCATGTATAAGAGTTTGGGTTAGTTTGGAAGGTTTGAAACTTTAAACTCTCAACATATTCCTTCGAGGATAAATCTTGATAATTTGTTCCCTGCCTCAGAATGAGCACCAATAATTACCAACCACACTAGTCAGTCAGACAGGAAAGACGTTGAATCTGCAGTAATTGTGTGAACCCCAAAAATTGTTTCATTGCTAATGATGGAGGGCCACATTAGATATCCTTTTTGGAGGATTACTAGTGCTGATTGCTACATATTTTCAATGTTGGAAATTTTCTCCAAATCACAACTAATATATTGTACCACAAGTGAGGAACACAATGGAAAGATAATTTTCTTTGCAATTTATCCACTTATATTATAGTGATCCATAAATATAAGCAAAACATTAATAATTTGATATAGACTAGTTGGCTTATTCATATGTGATAATGGACCCAAATAGTAGTTCTTATCTAAAGAAATGCTCATCATACTTGGGCATCCTTGACATCATGGACCTCTAGCCCTGGACTTATTCACTTAGCCGTCTACATTATCTGGTTATATACATGTATATGAGGCTATCCTATTATTGTATAATTTTTACTTCATTTCATTTTATTTGACTTAGCTTTGTCATTTTCTAGGAGTTTTGTTTGCACTCCCACATTGTATAAGTAATCTACAACTTGATATATTTAGCATGTAACTTAGTTCGCATGATTGTGCCTAATATTTTCTTGAAGGTTGAATACTAATTTTACGAAGGTGTTATTTTCTATGAAAATGTTTTATTTTCTTTGTTTATACAGGTCATTTGGCCTCATAGAAGCCACTATTTCCCAACTAAAGAAAACTTGTTCGAGTCTCTTGCATTTAGGGGGAAAAATGGTATTGGAAACATTTCTGATGTTGAGGTATATATATTGTATAAATCCTTTATATCCTACTTTATTTTATGCTTCAGTGGTCATCGTCTTTCATGTCTTATATTGTGTATTGTATCTTCTTTCCTTTTTAGAAATGAACTCAGTATTGATGGTAAGAAGCAAGAATCAAAGAAAGAGGAGAACAATAACACTGGAGCAACAAAATGAAAATTAAATAGAGAGAGAAGAGAATTGGTCTAGTGGTACCTGTAGAGCCAATATGCCAGATAAGACACACACAGAGATCGATGGTCAAATATTTAGAGTTGGTGAATTCACCTGCAATGCCTTGGCAACACAATGATAATGCCATTTGAAGTGATGAAACACTATTACATTTGTAAATTGTAATCCAACCAATATTAAGTTGGAAACTCATATTGTAATATTTGATATTTTATATAATATAACTTGTAGCTGAAATTATTTATTATTGCACTTGATATTATTTAGTATTGTAATTAACATATGTAACTTTGCGTTTTCATATTAGACGAACATGTACATTGTATGCTATTTTTTTTTTAAATTTAGTTGCAAAATCATACTAATTAATTTATGTTGATTAATAACGAATACATAAAATCAATTTAAAACTACTAAATTAGTAGTTTATGTTTATTAATGATAAACACAAATAAAATAAATATACGAATAAATTAGTTTCTTAAAATGATTGTTAATGAAAGTAAATGAAATGAATATAAATTGCTAAAGTAGTCATTTATATAATGAATATGAAACTACCAAAAAAAGATAAATGAATACTACAAATGATAAATATGTGATTACATATTACGACTAAATTTTGTATATATAAGACTATTAGTAGCTAATTTACAGTATCTTATAGGATGACCAAAATTTAGTCATATTTCTTTGGTCATTAATTGGTTTCAAACGATGACCAAAATTTGCATATATATGACTATTAGTAGCTAATTTATAGTATCTTATAACATGACCAAAATTTAGTCATATTTCTTTGGTTATTAATTGGTTTAAAACGATGACAAAAATTTGCATATATGTGACTATTAGTAGCTAATTTACAGTATCTTATAACATGAACAACATTTTGGTCATACTTCTTTTGTCATTAATTGGTTTTCTCGAGTGATCATTTAGTAGTATATTTTGTTGTATATTTGGTCATTAATTGTGGCAATTAATGACTAAATAAATGATTAAATTTATGACCAAATTTATGACAAAATATACTACTAAACCATAAATTTGAGACAACTAATTAATGACTAAGCTAAAAATGACTAAAAGTTGGTCATGTTATAAGATACTGTAAATTAGCTACTATTGGTCACAGACCAAAAAATAGTCGTCTATATGCAAATTTTTGTCATTTTTTTTGTAATTAATTAGCCATTTTGTACTAGTGTTTTTTGGTCTCTGATTTGGAATAGGATTTCTTTCCCTTCACCTTCTTTGTGTAATATCCCAAAATAGGGAAATTCTACACTATTGGGAATATCTTAAGATATTCCAAATGTGGAGCTACAGCAACTCATGAACATAATAATGGATGTTCAGTGACAAATATACTCATATAATGTTTTCAAAAACACGTATCCATCAAGTGAGTGGAACAGCAGCAAAAGAAGAACTTCTACACATTCCCAAGTGGGGAAAATGCAACAAATAGACCCTGAAAATGTTATTTCTGAATATCTGCATTTTTACAGAGTGAAATAATGCTTGGTTCCCTTATAATATGATTTTATGCTCTCACATACAAAATGGGATCAGAAAGAAATCTTTTGATATGTTAAACAGACCTCTCGGCTTCATATCAGCTTAAAAATAGTCAAATCCCATGACTTATGTTATGCAGAAAATACTGAAGCATGTACAGCGTTATTTTATGAGGGTTTCTATAGTATAATGATAAAATAACATGGATTTGGAACTTTATGGAACAATATGCCAAGAAAATGAAGATTTGGCCTCCTTATTGCATTATAAAGGTAACCCGGCAAGGGTTTCTTGAAAGCATGAATACAAAAAGAGTAGATTTGAATATTCAGCTCGGAAAATGCAGTCTTACTGCAAAATTATAAAAATATAGCTAAATAATACAAAATAGGATTAAAATCCCTTCCTCTAGCTTTCTGGGAGAAGGTTTGGCCCTTTCCCTAGGAAACTAGCTCATAAATAAGGGTCTTAACCCTGCTGCAACAACTCTATGAAAAATGACGTAGTTCCTGCAAGGGACTACACTGTAGGAGATGAGAGATACTTTGGCTTGTTGCCAATATCTGAAATGTGCTCATAAATCTTCCTAGTTGATATCTCAAGAGAAGGAAGGCACCTTCTACTAAGAAACAGACCCGGAAGTGGTGTTAACAAACCTCCACTGCAACACCCTACAACTCAGAAATATTCTGCTACAGAAATAACGTTGGGACTGAAGAATGGTGCTTGGACTCAAGCCTATATGTGGAGAAATATAGGACAAGCTCTCCCAAGAGGCTTCTCAAGGGAAGAGGTGGGATTCCCACTCGGGAACACCCGGTGCTAAATAGCACTGCAACACTGTTAAAAAACAAGAGTAAGCCAAATATAAACAGACCAAGATCAAATGATCAAATCCAAAGCATGAATAACAAAGGCTCCCATCCTCTTCATATATAGCAAGTGAACCTCTCCACATTGGGTCCCACCCACCTGTGCCATCAAGCTCATGCAAGTTTTCCTCCACCAAAATTGTGTTGTCCATCAAGGAAGTTCAATGTATCTATACAGTTTTTTTGACTTGGTCAAAGTTGACTGAATCAACATGATCCCATCTTTGTTCACACCCAAGGGTGCTAAAATTAGTTGCTTATTCTTACTCCCTTCACATTAGGAGTGTAATTGATGCTTCTAAAGAGGTTAATGGTCCTCCATACCCATTTATTCACCTACCTAGTGATAAAACAACTCTAATATTCCATTTAGCTTGGAGGCTAAAATTTTGGAATATTACAGTCCTCCCCTCCAAAATATTGCTTGTCCTCAAGCAACTGTATAAGGAGAGAAAAAATCCTCCCCTCCTCTTCTTGTGGCCTCCTCATCAAAAGTCTCCACCACTTCTCAAAATGATCTGCTACAAATCTATCCTCCAATGTTTCCTCCCAAGCATGCAAAACCATATGGCTTACATCATAGAAATGTGGAAGATGTAAGTGGAAACCTCCCTACTGTCCAATGGCCTCCTCAAGGTAGGAGCGATGATGAACATGGGGAATATTATTCCCAATGAGTGACTTCCACACCCATGCTATCATCCAAATGAAATGAGCCAATCTAGTTAGCTCAAAAAGATCCTCAACCCCCGGTTCATACAATGTGTTGGGGTTGCATGGAGGGATTGGATCCTCTCAACCAAGTGGTTTCTCTCTCCATTTATGATAAGTGTGGGGTTTTTGCTGCTCTTGGGCTGAAATATCATGACCTCCAAGAGTGGCCCAAGCTACCCCGTCAAATAAATAAACCATGAAGTGCCTCCTCCAAAAACTGAAGTTCTCCAAATGGCTCCTCCCACTTGAATAAGAGAGATGTAATTTGGAAATCATGGGCTGCCCATTGCTGCTCTTAAAACATGCATCATGAAAAGTAGGGAGAATCATACTCCCAATGGGCATCTTCAACTCATATCCCACTCTCCAAGAAAAGCTTCCCATGAACATAGAAATATCAGCAATACATGGAAGCAAAAACCAATAGAAACAAGTTTTCATATGACAACCGGAAAGTGGATCAAGGTCCCACACAAGGAACCAGTGCAGTGCATCCTTTGCCTGCATAAAATCAATAAAAAAAAAAATTCTTTTCCAGCCACTTGTTTGCTGCCACAATCATCTTACAAGATATAAACATGAAAGTACAAAGTGGTGTCAATGGTGCACACCAAAAATCATGTGGCTTCCCCCACAAACCACCACTGAGATAGCCAATATCAATGCTACAAATGGCTTCAAGTATATTATTATACAATATTAAAGAAGGAATAAACCTCCTTGGTACAATATGTTTCTCATATAAAGAAAATAAGTACAAAACATAAAGTGAAATTGTACATCCTCCATCATGTCCTTGAGATCTTGAGCTGAAATGGCTCAACTGGAAATTCTCCCTCACCTCAAAAGAGTAGGGAAGTGGTTGTGACCTCCTCTCTATCACCTTCCAAGCTATGCATCTCTCCATATGCTGAAATATGTCAGGTTGGATGCCCTCCCAAATGAACTCCTCTGCCAAGGAAAGATATGCATCAAAATGCATGGAAAATAAGTCCTCATGTGTTGCATGTAGCAGCTTATCCTTGAGCTTAGAAGCTCTAGTCAAGAATACTCTGCCATAAGAATAGATGACCATATCATCCACCATATATCTGTCATCTCCATTAGGGCCATCAAGAATCATGCAAGCACCAAGATCCTTGGAGTACTCTACCAAGAGTTGAGACCTCCAATATGGATCAATCCTCCGAAGAGACAGCATTGGTGATCTGGCATGTGGAGCTCTCCTCATGGTGTTGTCTGCTACTTTGACATCCCCCATGCCAAAATTCTCCTCCAAACTCTTCACCTCTCCAAAATCCAAGGGTGGTGAATCAAATGGCAAGATTTCTCTTGAAAACTTCAGATCTGGTGGCCTTCCCAGTGGAATGCCTCCATATAGTGAGACATCAATGGTAAGAGAAGACTATTCATATGGTTGGGTAACCTTGCCCTTGCCCTCACAGTGCAAACCAATATTTATTCTCCTTGCACCATCTCTCTAAAATAGATAGGGGTGTGTGCTGCTCACGAAATGATGATGTCCTTCCTCCCTACCTCCTCCTTCCATCAATGTCATCTCACAATCATGTTGCTCATTTATTTTACTTTGTCTTCCATATGTGAGATCATGGGGAACTTCTTGCAATGACACAATAAATCCTCCGGTTGGAGCATGTGCTCCTCCTTCCTCTGCATGAGGCACTAGATATTCTCTATATGTGACAGCGTTGTAACCCCCATCCTTCTCTTCATCTTCAATATGAATAGGAGGTAACTGCTCAATAAGAGGATCCTCCTTTGCAAAAGTAACCTTCATGCCCTCTTGTCCAAAGTTATTAAACAAGTATCTTGCCTCTAGCAAGGTATCATGCATGATGTGATCTCTTCCAATAGGCTTTTGAAGTGGTTTTGAGTTTGCAGGTCCTCCCAACTTATGCAAAAGTTTCATTGGTTTGATTGTCTCATGTTTTTTATCAAACCTTTCTACCAATATTTTAGTGAACTTTGAAAAAGAATAAGTACTAAAAATTTTCAATGAAAATGACTTTAAAATCCACCAAGAATAGGCTTTACCTTCAAAGTGTAGCTCTGCAACTCTGATGGCTTCATCTTCAGAAACTTGGTGCTGTTGCAAATAGGTACACAACTCCTCCACCCAAGCTTTGGCTGAACAAGTTGGGGATCCATCAAAGGTAGATAGAGAAAATATATCCATGTCATGCAGCTTGTTCCTCTCCACCTTGATCTTGCAAAACTCTTTGAAAGTAATATGATCTCTAAAATTTTCAGTTTGAGATTCATACTCTTGCAGAAAATTACTAAGAGTTCCCCTCCTTGGCATTTCCTCTTCTTTCATCTCTTTCATAGTAGATATGGGCATTTGACTACGCTGTGCATAATAGGGTGTAACTGCATGCTCACACCTATCATGTGCCAATCTAGATCTGGCTCTAGATCCAAACTCCTCAGGAGATTCCATCTCTCCTCTCATCTTCTTAAGATCATCATTGATGCACTGCATAGATTTTGGAAGAAGATTTGTAAGCCTATCTTCCTTTATTTCTCCACATAATGGAATCTTATTTCTGTTCATTTCTCCTCCTATTGATAGCATCATCGCTAAATTCCACAAGCTGAGCCAAGACTATGCTTTGATACCACTGTAATATCCCAAAATAGGGAAATTCTGCACTATTGGGAATATCTTAAGATATTCCAAATGTGGAGCTACAGCAACTCATGAACATAATAATGGATTTTCAGTGACAAATATACTCATATGATGTAACAGCAGCAAAACAATAACTTCTACACATTCCCAAGTGGGGAAAATGCAGCAAATAGACCCTGAAAACATTATTTCTAAATATCTGCATTTTTACTGGGTGAAATAATGCTTGTTTCCCTTAGCATATGATGTTAGGCCCTCACATAAAAAAGGGGATCATAAATAAATCCCTTTTTATATGTTAAACAGACCTCCCAGCTTCATATCAGCTTAAAAATAGCCAAATCCCATGACTTATGTTATGCAGAAAAGACTGAAGCATGTACAACATTATTTTATGAGGGTTTCTGCAATATAATGATAAAATAACATGGATCTGGAACTTTATGGAACAAATGCCAAGAAAATGAATATTTGGCCTCCTTATTGCATTATAAAGGTAAGCCGACAAGGGTTTCTTGAAAGCATGAGTACAAAAATATCAGATCTGAATATTCAGCTCAGAAAATGCATTCTTACTACAAAATTACAGAAATATAGCTGAATAATACAAAAGAGGGATGAAAATCCCTTCCTCTAGCTTTCCGGGATAAGGGTTGGCCCTTTCCCTAGGAAACTAGCTCAGAAACAAGGGTCTTAACCCAGCCGCAACAACTCTATGCAAAATGACACAGTTCCTGCAAGGGACTGCATTGTAGGAGATGAGAGATACTTTGGCCTATCACTGCCAAGATCTAAAATTTTCCCAGAAATCTTCCTAGCTGATCTCTCAAGATAAGGAATGCACCTTCTACTGAGAAACAGACCCGGAAGTGGTGTTAACAAACCTCCACTGCAACACCCTGCAACTCAGCAATATTATGCTATAGAAATAATGTTGGGACTGAAGAAAAGTGCTTGGCCTCAATCCTATATGTGGATCAATACAGGAAAATCTCTCCCAAGAGGCCTCTCAAGGGAAGAGGTGGGATTCCCGCTCAGGAACACCCGGTGCTAAACAGCACTACAACCCTGCTAAACAGCAAGAGGAAGCCAAGTCCAAATAGACCAAGATCAAATGATCAAATCCAAAGCATGAATAACAAAGGCTCCCATCCTCTTCATATATAGCAAGTCAACCTCGCCACATTGGGTCCCATCCACATGTGCCATCAAGCTCATGCAAGTTGTCTTCCACCAAAACTACGTTGTCCATCAAGGAAGTTCAATGTATCTAGACAACTTTGTTGACTTGGTCAAAATTGACTGACTCAACATGATCCCATCTCTGTTCACACCCAAGGGTGCTCAAATTAGCTTCTTATTCTTACTCCCTTCACATTATGAGTGTTATTGATGCTTCTAAAGAGGTTAATGGGCATCCCTGGCCATTTATTCACCTACCTAGTGATAAAACAACTCTAATATTCCATTTATCTTGGAGGCTAAAATTTTGGAATATTACACTTTGCCTTACCATCCAAGGCACAATTTTCCTCATCATCTGTCTTGGATGAGGATCCATCCATAATATTCTTCTTGAATTCTTCTTGTACCAAATCCAACCAATGTTGATCCCAATTTGGTAGCTTCTCCCTCCCATTGACAGAGTCCTGATAACTGTGCCAACTCTTGGGAAGGTGTAGAAGTGCTAGGCTCACCAATTCATCATCCGCTATAGTAATCTTGACACTTTCAATCTCATCTTGACATTTGATGAACTTGGTCAAGTATTTCGGAATAGTGTCGCCTTTATCCATTTTGATTTTCCAAATCTTGTCCTTCAGTGCCAATTTTTTTTTTTCACTGTTGTTCTGAAACAGATCTGTCAAGGCCTTCCACATTTCATATGGAGTCATCTTTCCATGGAGACTCGAGACAATGTGATCTTGAACTCCCTCTAATAATATCCTCCTCACCTTTGCAAACTTCCTTTTCCAAGCATCAGGAAGAGCGACGTCTGCTTCTGTGGGCCTTGGAATATCAGTGTCGATAAATTCTTTCAACCCATTTTCCTCTAGAACTACCTCCATTCTGTCTTTCCATGAAATATAATTAGAATTTCCCTCCAGTGCATATTCCAATCTTAATCCATTGAAATCCATCTTGATCCACCTGTCGCACCAAAGTATATTTTATCAAATTCAAGTGTTGTTCAGCACAAACTCAATTTCTTCTTCACTATAGTGATTTATGGTCTGATACCATGTATAAATTATACAAACAATATGTATACCAATGGATTCAATCCGATCATGAAATATTCTAGAGAAATATACTGAATCCTTCTACAATTAATTTAAGGAAATTAAACACAATCGCACAATCACACCAAGTAAGAGAAAGAATCAAATCCACAACACATGAAACTTTTTGGGGAAAGAAATCTGCTCAAAACCTCTCTATGTGTATTGTATAAAACCAAGGAATCACGAAACAATTGCAATGCACTCTTCTCACAAGAGTCTGTTGCACTCTACCAACTGTCTCACACTGATCTGGACAAAATCAACCAACACTTAGCCAATTTCTTGCCTCTACTCAGCCTACCTTGCTTGCGCAATTATAAGAAAAATTGATCCATATTAATTAGGAAATTCAACCTTCCAAAACTGCAGAATACATCATGAGAAATACTATGGTTTTCTAATTGTGCATCGACAATTTACTAATAATACAACTGATAGATAACATCCCTTTAGCCTCTATCTCAATTGGGTCTTCATCAAAACTGACATGCTTGTAGCTATTAATAGTAAATCATCAGTCACTTGACAAATCACTGCATGTGAATTAAATCTAATTTAATTCACTTGACCTTTCACTAGTACAACAATCAGTTACAACTAGTTAGACTGACTTTAACTCACTTAGTTGAGTTAACTGATTTCTCATGCATTAAAATAATACACTAACTGCAACTTAGACTCTAAAACAAATAGAATCACTCTACATGCCTCACCAACCACCCTCAACTCGAATTTCATGAGCTAACTAATTATATCACACTCATTTACCCATTACAAGTGATTATGAGATAAGATTACAATTTATTGTCCAATTTAATTAAGGGAAAATTAAATTAGACACACATTTCTTGTTGACTTTTCATATTTTTCTCAAATGTCAAATGTCGACACCTATTGTATGTTGAATTAAATTCCACATCCAACGAGTACCCACCTTGCACACTTCTGAGTAGACCCATATCAAAAAAACTGAAAATACATGAAAAAAGCATGTTCAACATGTTTTTTTTCTTTTTTTTTATGTGGGTCTATTCAGAAGTATGCAGATTGAGTACTCGTTAGATGTAGAATATAATTCCACATCCAACATGTGTCCACACTTGACATTTGAGTAAACCTATAAGGAGATAAGCCAAAAATACATTAAAATAAGTAGTTTTCTTCTTTTCCCTCCAAAATATTTTTTCGTTGGGGATGACATCATCAACTTGAACTCTATTAGTTCTATTAAAGGTAATTTTTTAAGTACAATTTTTGTTTTGAGGCCCATTTTTACCTAAAAATTCTGCAACCTCTCAATAGATTTTTGGCTTAGATACTCTAAATATGCGTATAGTTCTGATCACATAAGTTTCATTATTTGTTCAATAATAATTTTATGACCATAATGGTATATCTTTTAGGGATCTGATGCAGGGGCATTAGGCCCAAGACACTTTTTGTACATAAATAAACCTAAAGTGGGGTCTCATGTTTTGGTTCCCCATGTAAATATTCATATTTGAGTTATTTTAGTTAATTTGAAGGGTTAACATTGTAACTGCCCGAATGATTTATGGGCACCTAAAGAGATAGTCAGTTTCAGAAGCTAGGCTAGCTTTAGGAGTCCAAGAGTCATCAAGGAAGTGAATCAATTGATTTCCAATATGTATAAAAATAAACCTCTGTGATAGAGTCGGGGCGCTGCATAGACCTGTACGAGCCTGCACCTAGACCTGCCTATACCTGCAGAGAGCTGCATAGGGGAAGAAGGCCATCAGATTGAAGATCTAGCCAGCCAGTGGTTGTAATTCAATCCATTGTGTAAATAAGAAATGTTTCAGTTTATTTGTGCCTTGTGGATTTAATTTATGTGTGAATGTATATCTGCTTTGCTTGAATAAGCTCTGTGTGAACATATGCATGCATCCTGATGGAGGATAATCGAAATCCGTGATAACTAAGAACCCGGTGATGGGATTAATGGTGCTCTGTATACAGTTAGCGGAATCGATGTAAATACTGTTGACATTGTCGACAGGGGAGTGATACAGCCGTGAGTGTATGCCACAACAGAGGCATGGCTTTAATCCACGCATAAGCGATATTGGTGTTCATCGGACGAGCACTATATAACAAGGGGCGAAGGCACATTAGAACTACATTAATTTGAATAGGCGAAACCTGAGCGCAATGGAATGGAACTACGCTTGACTGAACCTTGCGCGATATAAGTGGAACCTAGAGTAGGGAACCGTGACCGAAGGAATAATAACGATGGTTTAGAGCTGAATGGTGGGTTTCATCGCACCACCTATCGTCGGCAAGCGGTATTTGAGGAGTTGGGAGCGATTCCACAGTTTGACCGACACGTGTCCCCGAGCAAAATTTCAAAACCGCCTTCCACTGCGCGCCATCACGCGTTATTTTTCACGCAAGTAGCCCGTGCGATATCTGTTGGATCAATTGGAGTGAGGCGACGTGATAACAGCTGTCGGATGTGGAAGGCTCGTCAGCACTGGGGCCCAGTTCTAAATTATATTAATTGAAACCTTTTAAACTAAGGTTTGCGGGGTTTTAATATAAGTATGTCCGATGTCGTTGGTTGTTTAATTCTTCCAATGACTTTGGAGAAGGCCGAAATATACACATTGATATATCGTAGCATGCGTATAATGTTTGAATTTGCGAATTGGGGGCCATACGAATTGTGATTCAGGCGCGTAGTTAAAAGACCGAGGTTTTAATATGGGAGCCTTACTATTTGGGTTCAATATAAGATTCGTCTAAAGTATTCACTTATCAATTTCTATGAAATTGGTAAGTAAATAAGAAAGAAGAAATTAAGTAGTGAGACTGTGAGACCTTGGCTTGGAGATTTATTTAATTGGCCAGACCAAGAAAAAAGAACAGAGAGTGAAAGCCAGATTGGGGAGATAATTTGGAAATAAATATTGGATGCATTTACACACACATTGATTTTGGGACCAAGGTAAACCGGGGCCATGGGTGGCCTAGCTGTCAAGTGGTATCAGAGCTAGAATTTAGTCAGCTCGTTGAAAAGTTTATTTCGGAAATGCACATGTATTGAAACAGAAAAAATAGTTGATGTTTGAATCTGTTTAATAGAGAAAATTGCAGATTTGATTTGACATGCAGTGAAGGTCTCCAGATGAACAGAAATTGGATTTGAAGACAGTGTGTCTTGAAGATTGCAGCAGGTAGAAATGTAGTGCAGGTGAGGAGAGAAGGAACGAGATCATTCAGGGATCTTGAGAGGTAAGATGATGAGCCTTATTTGAACTCTGGTTGGAAGGATTTGTTTGCAGAATACAGAGTTCAGACAATTGAAGACATCTCAGCAGGGGCAGATCACAAGCTTTGAGAGCAATGATAGAAGAGTCCAGCAAGGGACTCTGAGTGAAGAAGAAAGAGTGTGGCAGAACCTGAAATAATTCCCAACTGAGGAGAAAAGGGATGTTCTTGAGAAAGTTGCAGAGTGAAGCCTAGAGAACAGAGAGAGTGCTCAGAAGGTTCCAAAGAGAGGGGACCAGTACTTGCCAAAAGTCGGAGCTCAGGAGAGAAGCTTGGTGAGGTAAGCTGCAGCAAGAGAGCTTGTTTTTGCAGAGGCTTGGTGCAGCTTGTGAGTGAAGAACTCCTAGAGAAGGAAATGGATACTGAGAGCCATAGCAAGGATTGTAGTGATTGCAGAGGTTCTGAGAGAAGTCACAGCAGAAGATTGAGTGAAGATGCCAAAGAAAATGGCATGAGGAAGAGACCCACAGATGAAGAATATTGGAAAGAATTTGCTGAGATCAAGGAAGAGTTCAACGAACTGAAGAGATGGATAGAAGAAAGCCAGAGAGTTGGTTGGCTCATGAAGAAGAAGATAAAGTGGCAGAGGCTACAAAGGAATAAGGAGCAGATGATGAATGCTCAGAAGAAAAAGGAAATACTCATATTAATTGAGTATCTGGAGAAGGACTTGGAGACTGAAGCTTCAAGTGGGACCAAGGGGTCCAAGAGCCTTACATCTGACATATTTTGTATGTTTTCAGGAATAGCAGGTGAGAAAGAACAAATAGTTGATGTTGTCACTGAGGAAGAAAATGGAGCAGCTACATGTTTTGAAGATGCCCATGCACAGTTGGAGAAATATTCTGCTTTCCAACATATTGGAAGCAGAAGAGCTTTAATTTGTGATATTGGCCAAAAGCTGGAGGCTAAACAGCTTGAGGACTCTGAAGAAGAGACCATTGAAGGATCTCTGGAAAATATATAAGACTTGGAACAGAAGAAATATTTGGTGACCAAATCACCAATTGAGACCATGAGGTCTTGTGTTTTTTCATCTGACAAGTTGTGTGTGAATGCAGGTGTTAATGAAGGCAGTTCACATGATGAAAATGTGACAGATGAAGTTGACTGTTTCCAAGTAAAGTATGATGAGTATATTTCAGATGAAGAACAGATTGAACTACTGCAGTAGAAGGAATTCATTAATTCCTTATTTGGTAGAAGAGATTGTTTCAATGGGGTTGATGATGAGTTTGTCATTAATGCTGATAATGACAGGCTGTTTTTGTTAAATGGCCATGTGGAGAATGATGGACAGGTAGCTGGAGTCTTTGCAGAGATGGGAAATCAGGATTTCATTCTGATGAAGGCTAAGGAGATAGTGACAGAAGAAGATAGATAATATTGTGGTGAGATTCCAAGATTGTGGCATGAGTAGAGGACAGAACCACAGAGAGAAGGTGTTCAGATGGTAAGGACAGAGATGAATGGGAAGAGGAAATTTCCTTTTTATGAGCTAGAGAAGAAGGACATCCTTGAAGGGGATGGGGCAGAAGAGATACTAGCTGACAGTCTCAGGAAATGTTTGAAGAATTGGAATCAACATCCTGATGTGCTGATTGAGGAGAAAAGAAAGTTGGGACAGCATATTGAGATGTTGATAGAAGAAGGAAAGGCTCTGAGGCCTTGTAGACTTTGCTTTAACAAATGTTTGATGAATGTAGATCCTGCTGATGATGGAGATAAGTTGACAGCATGGGGCAGTCAATTGAAGGATAAGGAGAGTTCTGTGGAAGACTTTAAACCGTGGAATGGAGAAATTGAGCTGCTAGAGAGTATGATGAATCAGCAGGATTCCATACAAGAGAGAAGACCTCAATTTCATAATTGGGGGTTGCAGAATGTGAAGACACAATGGGATGAAGATAGAAAAGAATTGTTGATTGAATCATCAGTAGGGACCATTGGGTCTTGGGATTTTGGAATTGATGAAGTGGCCATGTTGATAGGCAAAGCAGAAGACAATCCATCACTTGGAGTTGTCTTAGAAGAAGAAGAGCTGTTGCAGAATGAGGATGAGCAGCTAAATGAAGATGAGACAACCATGTCTCATATGCAGGAAAATATTGTTGCTATTGATAGCAAGGAAGAATTGGCTTGTTCGAATAGCCCCGAGAAGATTAAAGAGAAGACTGTATGGCAGACTGTTGGGGCTGCTACAACAATGGAGAACCAAAGTTTCACTCTGACAAAAGATGAAGATACAGTGGCTAGAGAACTTGATTTGATTGTTGGAGTCAATCAAGAAGAAGGAAGGCAATTGCGGAATATTTCCAAGGCAGAAGAAGAAGATGTTGAACCTAAGTTGAAGTATGGAGAAGATTTGTTTAGCCAAAGGAGATGGCGAGAATGTTTGCTGAAGATATTCAAAAAATAAGGTGAAATGATAGAGCAGCAGCTTGGAGTGTTGCTGGAGAGAGTGCTGAAGCAACAAGATGAAGTGTTGCCAGAAGAGGAGCATAAGTTTTACTGTTGCAGAGAGGGCATGGATGATAGGGTGGAAAATAGGGCAGCAGTAATAACTGAAGAAATAAGAATGCAGCAAACAAAAGTAAGTATCCAGTAGTCAGAGGAAGTATTAGACAGAGAAATTGAATGGACAAGGAAACTGATGCAGAAGATTCCTCAGAGGAGGACAGCAGCAAGAAGACTTAGAATCGGCAGCAGCAAGAGCAAGATAGTCACAGACTGTGAGGGCATAGCAAGTGCAAAGATGCAGACCAAAATATGGAAGCCAGGAGGAATGCGAAAGAAGAATGTTGCAACAAATAACCAGTTGCAGAACAAAGTATGGGATCCAGGCAGACAAAAAAAATAAAGCACATGATCAGGAGATCATGAATAATTTGAACCTGGGGAGTCTGATGCAGGGGCATTAGGCCCAAGACACTTTTTGTACATAAATAAACCTAAAGGGGGGTCTCATGTTTTGGTTCCCCATGTAAATATTCATAGTTGAGTTATTTTAGTTAATTTGAAGGGTTAACATTGTAACCGCCCGAATGATTTATGGGCGCCTGAAGAGATAGTCATTTTCAGAAGTTAGGCTAGCTTTAGGAGTCCAAGAGTCATCAAGGAAGTGAATCGACTAATTTCCAATATGTATAAAAATAAACCTCTGTGATAGAGTCGGGGTGCTGCACAGACCTGCACGAGCCTGCACCTAGACCTGCCTATACCTGCAGAGAGATGCATAGGGGAAGAAGGCCATCAGATTGAAGATCTAGCCAACCAGTGGTTGTAATTCAATCCATTGTGTAAATAAGAAATGTTTCAGTCTATTTGTGCCTTGTGGATTTAATTTATGTGTGAATGTATATCTTCTTTGCTTGAATAAGTTCTGTGTGAACATATGCATGCATCCTGATGGAGGATAATCGAAATCTGTGATAACTAAGAACCCGGTGATGGGATTAATGGTGCTCTGTATACAGTTAGCGGAATCGATGTAAATATTGTTGACACTGTCGACAGGGGAGTGATAGAGCCGTGAGTGTATGCCCCAACAGAGGCATGGCTTTAATCCATGCATAAGCGATATTGGTGTTCATCGGACGAGCACTGTATAACGAGGGGCGAAGGCACATTAGAACTACATTAATTTGAATAGGCGGAACCTGAGCGCAACGGAATGGAACTGTGCTTGACGGAACCTTGCGCGATATAAGTGGAACCTAGAGTAGGGAACTGTGACCGAAGGAACAGTAACAGCAGTTTAGAGCTAAACGGTGGGTTTCATCGCACCACCTATCGTCGGCAAGCGGTATTTGAGGAGTTGGGAGTGATTCCACAGATTGATCGACACGTGTCCCCGAGAAAAATTGGAAAACCGCCTTCCACTGCGCGCCATCACGCGTTATTGTTCGTGCAAGTAGCCCGTGCGATATCCATTGGATCAATTGGAGTGAGGCGACATGATAACAGCCGTTAGATGTGGAAGGCTCGTCAGCGCTGGGGCCCAGTTCTAAATTATATTAATTGGAACCTTTTAAACTAAGGTTTGTGGAGTTTTAATATAAGTATGTCCGGTGTCGTTGGTTGTTTAATTCTTCCAATGACTTTGGAGAAGGCCGAAATATACACATTGATATATCGTAGCGTGCGTATAATGTTTGAATTTGCGAAGTGGGGGCCATACGAATTGTGATTCAGGCGTGTAGTTAAAAGACCAAGGTTTTAATATGGGAGCCTTACTATTTGGGTTCAATATAAGATTCGTCTAAAGTTTTCACTTATCAATTTCTATGAAATTGATAAGTAAATAAGAAAGAAGAAATTAAGTAGTGAGACTGTGAGACCTTGGCTTGGAGATTTATTTAATTGGCCAGACCAAGAAAATAGAACAGAGAGTGAAAGCCAGATTGGGGAGATAATTTGGAAAGAAATATTGGATGCATTTACACACACATTGATTTTGGTACCAAGGTAAACCGGGGCCATGGGTGGCCTAGCTGTCAGGATCTTACCTAGGTGACTCTAGGTGTGAAGTCCACATGGTACCTAAGGTAGATATAAATCACCATATCAATGCTCCTGGAGGGTAACACTCAAATCCAACAAGGTCACTTGCACCAATCAAGGCTAGTATAGGGATGTTAGGGTAATTGCTTCAGTAGTTGATTTTTATACGAGGGTCCTTGCGGGATTTATCTCCTTAAACGTATTGAATTTTAGGAGGTTCCTTTATATTTGTTTCACTTGTTGGATATCTTAGGTGTTTTACAGTGTGTGTTACATGGTTCGATTCTAGTTGGTCAGAACTATGTCTTAAATTAATTGATTAAATAATAATATATTAACTATGTCAAACCAAACTATTTGATTATTGAGAAACCTTTCTCCTAAAGAGGAGGGTCTACCACCAAAGATACATAGGGTAACTTTTTTATTAGAGGGATTAAATCAAATTTTATTTGGGAGGGACATATTTAGTTATAGGAAAGAAGACTACGTCATTATTGAAGTTTTAGACACAATTCCACCATTACACATAAACCCACCTTTAACTACTCCCATCAACCTCATATTTTTACAAATATATGCCTATTTTATATATCCTTTCTCCTTGTTCTCTCATCCAATGTCTAGTGAGGGTGGCGCATCTACCATGGACTAAATAGGTTCCTCGTCACCATCAATGTCAAGAGTCTCTTCAATGATGTCTTAATTACCATTGATTATTGTGATTGGCTCAAATTCTCTAATGTTTACAACACCTTTGTCCTCACATTGGGGCATCCCACAAGTTTCTCCTACAACCTCGAAAATTTTCTCAACCTTATCTGTATCCCTCCTTCCATCTAGCTTTATGTTTGGAATGGGGCCAATCCCAGGTCAACCTATAGGATTTGGTTGGTTCCCACCTAGTTCATCCATACCTATGGTCACGGTCCCATTTCCTTTCGGAAATTTCCAATGGGGTCTATATTCATTCCTAGTGATTCAAGGGGAGGGTATTTTTTTAGAGGAACTTATAATTCATAGGAGATTCCTTGTTAGGAAGAATGTTATTCTTTAAAGGTTTTCATTCCTTTGGAGGGGCTAATTTACCTAGTGGAAATGTCCCCACTAGTACTACTATTCCAATGATTTTTTAGGATTATGAAATTGCTTTTTCACTAAGACGTCTTCCTTATAGTGCTAGGTATAATCCTTTCAACAACTATGCTTTTGGGATTTCCTTTTTTCTTTTTTGTAAATCCCCCTAGGGGAAAAAAATCCTTTCATTAGTCTAGGGGTCCAATACCCTAGGTCTAGTCATCCCTTTTTCCAACCATTGTATTCTAGAAACTATTCATTAGAAGGACTACAAGATCTATTTGGGGGTTATTCTTTACCTACAAACCATTTCAATCAATATCAGATTCCATTTACATCACATTTCAACTTGTCAAATTTGGATATGTCAATGGATGACCCCATATTCAATTATCCTTGATAGCCTCTAATGCCTACAAAATTGATATTGGATATACCCAAGTTCAAAGGAAATATGAGAGAGAACCCAACCATGTAAATCACCACCTACCATATATGGTGTTATTCAAATCCTTTGGGGGGTAATTCTATTAGGTTGAGACTCTTCCAACACACCCCGAATGTGGATGTTGAAAAATGGTATATTTAACTAAACAAGCCATCCTATCATTAATATGCTTCATTGGTGCGAACATTCCTCAACCACTTTTAGTAGTCTTCATGGCAATAGATTTGAACTAATATCATGTCTGCATTCAAGAGTGACACCTCTACCCACATTTATGATCACATACATGAGTGGAAGTGAAGAAAGTGATTAATTGGTAAACAATTTTTGATAAATTTCTTCAATATTCATTTACCTGATCCTTGGTACCACCTATTTCCAAGGTTTTCATCATAGCTGAGGTGGATACAAAGAAGTAATATATTTTATGTTCCCAACATATTGACTAGATTCGCTCTTAGTCAAGAAGTTTGTATTACATTATTCCTAATGCTCCTTGATCGTCAATTACTCCACAACGACCTAAACGGAAACCACATTTTGATGATGCAATTAGTTACATATATTCTAATTCTATGATCCAGTTGGTTACTCAACTAGGTAAAATTACTCTTACCTTGCAAGCCATTGCAATTTGGACTAACTGTCAATAGGCTATTTCCCTTGAGAAAATTCTCAAGATTCACATAGTGTAGTCCATGCAATTGAATAGTTCTCAAAAATTCTAGTGGGAAAAAGAAGAAGAATAAACAAAGTAATGCATATACACCTTCTAAAGAGAAACAACAATCCCAACCCACTTTGGCTGGGTACATGAACAAGAATTGATGAAAATTCGATTTTCCTTGTAAGATTTGCTAGGGGGATCATTTAACACTTGATTTCCTAAGGATGGTTGAGATTCATCACTTTCTTGTGTATCAAACTACCACTCAACAACTAGGTTTATGGAAAGTGGACACATCCATTCCCCACCCAACTTCAACAACAAATGGTTGCACAACCTCCTCCACCTCCACTTAGGGGAATGGGAGGGAGACACTTTCAAGGATTTTTGGTACCTATTCTTATGTGAAATGAGAAAGTTCATTTGTCTACAAGAGAAAAGTTTTATGAGCCTCCAATATCTACTTCTTCTAAGGATCCAGTTATCCCCATAGTTCCCAATAGACCTCTCATACTAAATAATCATTTGGAGATAATACTTTTCCCACCTAAATGTGTTCTTCGAAAGTCAACACATAACCCCAATGTGAGGGTTGCCTAGCTTTCTAGTTTTAATAAGGATCTAGTCCAAGTACATTGTACCATGTGTGCCTTGGAAGTTTTGAAGAGATTTATGATTAATCATAAAGCCTCGCTGGCCACTATTGGATGGGTTGATCCTTTTGAGTAAAATTTTCTCATGTTTAACATTGATGCAAGTCAGTTTAGGTTATCCCATTAGCTCACTTTTTAGATCTTGGTGTTCATCCATAGTAGATATGTGTGCCACACTCTTGTGGATGATGGATATTCCACTTGTATCATGGCCTCATCATGCTAAAATATCTTGGTTTTCTAGTAATTTTTAGGTCAAGTACTACCATTCGGGCCTTTGATGGTCATAATTTTCTGCCTCAAATTTTTCTTCAAGCATTTTCCATTGAGCTAGGGGGAAATTCTTTATCGTGGATGTAGAATTTTTTGACACTCCACTAGATTTATCTAATTCTCAGACATATTTGGTTTTATGTTATAATTTTTTTCATTTAGTTGCTTCTTTTATTCTTTTATTTCCCCATGAAGGCAAGATCGTCACCATTGATCAACTTAGTTATTGTATGCTAGCGACGAAGTTTGCCACTACAAGCATTTTTGTGCCATTTATTGGAGATAACTCTCCAAATTATGAGAATTTTGGTGTGGGATTGTTTAAAATCCAATCACCTATAGGTGTTTTCTCTATACCCTAGCCTAATATTCTACCAATTTATGTTTCTCCCATGTGCATGATCTCTTTTATCACTAGTGGATCCCAAGAGTTTGTTAACCCATAAGTAGTGCCATCTTATTAGGATGTATATGTGTATAGTGAGCACGTACCCATTCAAGAGGAAGAGAATACCTATTTAGCAATCCCATTAGCACCTCCTAAAGATGGTCAGAAAATCCATACTAATATGTAATATGTGATAAGGATATTTTTCCCACACAAAATGTCACTTCACCTATCCCAGACGACTCCATCGATGGTGAGTTCTATTCACAACAAGACATCTTAGAGGTCATTAATTTGATTGATAATCCCAAGGAAATTATGTTTCTTGGTGCCTATCTTATCCTTCATATGGAAATGGTGGAGATTGGAAAATTTAACCTTGCATCGGGCTAAGGTTAATTTTCTAGGTCATCCATGGAAATGCCACCCTTGAACTGAGTCAAGTCTTGAATTTTGAGTCACAAAATTTCCATCCTATACCCAAGGTATGATTCACAAATTTAAATTCCCATACCCAAATTATCATCCACAAATTGTTAATGTGATAGATGGAAATCATCACCACATAGATACAATCCTTTTATTTTTTCTCCTCAATTACTACTTTGTATGCTCGATCGATACTCTCCAATACTATGATAAAGAGAAAAAGGTTACATTGAATCTCCTGGTCAAATATCGTGATCGCCTGAAAATGGTGCAATAGGTGATCATTTTAGCAAAATAGAGATGAATTATGAATATATAAACCTCATTATCCAACAGATAAAATAAGGGTTGAAGCTGAAGGTGTGGAGAATGTTGAATAGAAAGCTCCAATTGAGATTATATAATTCCTTAAAGAGATAAGGTTTTAGAAGCATGTCAGTTTTCTAGTAGGATTTTAAACATTAAATGGTTTCATGTGCAATCATTATACCATCCATGATTTGCACCCATCCATATAACCAATTGATTCCTTTGAAATGAGCTGAGGTAGGATGGGTTTGAAGCATTTGGCTATTATTTTGGTGATTCACTTCATATATTACATTACATAGAGCAATGGGATAGAAACCACTAGGGTCCTTTATCCCTTCTAGAGACTAAAGTGAAGAAGTTAGCATCTGGAGATTTTAATATGGTTTTCAATCTCCTTGATTCCTCCACTACATTTTAGATATCATGTCTAATTGTTGATCAACAAGCTTGAAAAAATTCAATTGTGAATCCATTTGGTGACGGGGCATTGTTCTAGGGCATATATTTTACTACCTCTTCCAGTTATTTGATAGATAACACTCTTAATAGAGCTATTTCTTCTCTTCATTAACCATAGGTGGAATGTCTTGAACTATTTTGTGTATGTCCTCTCAGCAATTTGGCTTGGGGTGTTGGAAATATGTTCTAGGGCATATATTTTACTACCTCTTCCACTTATTTGATAGATAACACTCTTAATAGAGCTATTTCTTCTCTTCATTAACCATAGGTGGAATGTCTTGAACTATTTTGTGTATGTCCTCTCAGCAATTTGGCTTGGGGTGTTGGAAATATGATTATATTGAGATTTGGGTAGTTGAATTAGTATAATGGCCAATTTTGACCTATCAAAAAATTTCAATGCATATACGATGCCAATCACCTCGGAAACATAAGAATACTGATGAGGGTCATCATTTGGTATATTTTAAGGGGTTATAGTGTTTCCTTTTTAGATTATTTACTCTCTCACACACACGTTTTATTACATGTTGTCATATTTTTCTTAGTGAGAATGGTGTAGGAGGATTGTCATGACTTGAAGCCTACCATGGTTTAATTGTAGGAAATTAAGGAAATAATGATATTTTTTAGTGAAATTCCATGTCAAGGCTCAGAATAGGAAAAAAGGAGAAATCATAGGAAGGTTGACCACCTTATTAACTCCTATAATCAACCAATATATCCTTAGATCCTCCTCCAATAGTTAGAAGTCAAAGGTAGTCGAGCAAGTGGATGATAAGATGGAGCCAAGCTTCAATTCTATCGAAGATCAAGGGAACAAACACCTAATTTTTAGGGATTTTTTGGTAGCTACCCTTTTGTATAAATAGACAATATCAAGGGCTCATTAGGATTCGGATTTTATATGCAGCTAGATTACTCTTGGCTCTGTGTTAGATATTTTTTACTATCATTGTTAATGTAAGAGACTCATTATGAAATAAGAATGAGTATTTGGTCTATTTCCCATTGAGTTAAGTTCAGAGGAATGAAGCATGTGGGTTAGGGCCCAATACATAGGATGCAGTCTCTCTTGTGTATATTCTTGTTTTCCCTTTATGCTTCAGTAGTTCGTTAATTTTATTGCATTTTGGTAGCATCTAAAATATCAAAACTGTGTTGAAAATATCCCACTCTCACCTCTTTCATTGGAGCTTAAGGAGGAATGACTTCCACCACAGACCAAACATACATAGTTTATGATTTTTTGGAAAAGTTAGGATATATTTGAATTTTCTTATCATGAATATGTTGTAGGTTCAAAGTTGGATTTATGTTTCAAATGTATGAGTAGATTTAGTTAATTCGACCACTACTACATTTGGGGGAAATTTTGACACTTGGTTCCGACGCTTTTGACCAAATGTCAGAAATTTCCCCAAATTTTTTCAATCCCGCCCAAAACTGTCGCTATACCGACGCTTATAGAAAAGTGTCGCAATACCGACACTTATACAAAGTCTCTCAATTGCGACGTTTGGAGGAAGACGTCACAATTGTGACACTATGCCCCAAAGCGTCGCTATTGCGACGGCTGGCTCCACACGTCGCAAGTGCGACACAATGTCTAAGTGTCACAATTGCGACGTTTGGAGGCATCCATCACAATAGTGACGCTTTTTCTGTCGTCGGTATAACAACACTTATATGCGCGCTACATAAAAATACGAAACTTATATGTGTGCTACATAAAAATGATTTTATTAAAAATACGAAACTTATATATGTCGCAATAGCTACATTAACATCTGATATCACGCGCATTCACCCTCCGCTCTTGCAGAACAGCATTCGCCCTTAGCTCTTGTAGAACATAATTTGTCCTCAGCATTCGCCCTCATCTCTTGCAGAACAGCATTCGCCCTCAGCATTCTCCCTGAGCTCTTGCAGAACAGCATTCACCCTCAGCATTCACCCTGAGCTCTTGCAGAACAGCATTCACCCTTAACATTCACCCTGAGCTCTTGCAGAACAGCATTCACCCTCAGCGTTCACCCTGAGCTCTTGCAGAATAGCATTCGCCCTTAGCGTTCGCCCTCATCTCTTGCAGAATAGCAATCACCCTCAGCTCTTGCAAAATGGTAAGTTCTTACTACAGACCCTTCCTCCTATAGTAGGGTTGACTCCATTTGGGTTTTTTTGGTCAATTCCATTGGATTGTGTTAGGCTGTAGGGTTCTCTCTAGATGTCAAGAATCAAGATTCAATACCCTCTATTATCTTCATCACCCAATACAAGATTTAAATTTTTCCCAAAGAAACGCTTATTGATTTGGCAACCATTATTTCTCCCTGCTTTAAAAACCCTACATTTAAATGAAAACAAGCATTGCATTTCAACTACAAAAATCTATTAGTGTTCGCCCTCAGCATTCGCCCTCAGCTCTTGCAGAACAGCATTTTCCCTCAACATTTGCCCTCAACTCTTGTAGAACAGCATTCGCCCTCAGCATTCACCCTCAGCTCTTGCAGAACAGCATTCACCCTCAGCATTCGCCCTGAGCTCTTGCAGAACATCATTCGCCCTCAGCATTCGCCCTGAGATCTTGTAGAACAACATTCACCCTCAGCATTCACCCTGAGCTCTTGCAGAACAGCATTCACCCTGCATTCGCCCTCAGCGTTCGCCCTCAGCTCTTGTAGAACAGCATTCGCCCTTAGCTCTTGCAAAATGGTAAGTTCTTACTGCAGGCCCTCCCTCCTATAGTAGGGTTGACTCTATTTGGGTTTTTTTGATCAATTCCATTGGATTGTGTTAGGCTGTAGGGTTCTCTATAGATGTCAAGAAGCAAGATTCAATACCCTCTATTATCTTCATCACCCAATACAAGATTCAAATTTTTCCCAAAGAAACGCTTATTAATTTGGCAGCCATTATTTCTCCCTGCTTTAAAAACCCTACATTTAAATGAAAACAAGCATTGCATTTCAACTACAAAAATCTATTAGTGTTCAAATGTACATGTGTGCATCACTTGTGTAGGGTATTCCTTTTCCACTTTCACATTATCCAAGAATGTGTGCAGTATAGTTCATATTTTTTTGTGATTTAGATTATCTTGAAAAAGGAAAGGTAAATTATTTCCCATGGAAAAAGAAGGTTTTCCCTTTTTACTACTGGAAATGGTACAACAAAGTTCCATTTCTACCCGAAACTCCTATGAAACAGGAACCAAATAAAGGAAATGTCCTCAATGGACATCATTTGTCTTTGAAAATGGCCATTGCACCGTGTTGTTTCTTATATTACATCACGATAGTTTCTTAGGTCATTTCATGTTTCTTGAGATGAAAAACAACCAAAGAAATCATGAAGATCCTTTCAAGAAATAAATGACCATTTATCAATCATATCTCAACTATTTTTTATTTTATTCAGTGGTTGCTTACTTTGAGAGAAATTTGACACTTTTATAAGGAAAATAACATAAAAACACAAAATGGGAAGGAATTGATGAGGTAGATGTCCTTTAGTTGTTGTCAATTAAGAATTGATAATACACGATGCATGTTCTGTACTACAAACTAGATTCCTTCCCGGAGTTAGGACACAGAGTATTGAATCAAAGTTGTAGTTTCTAACTTCTTGTATTGGTTCATCAATCTTGAAATTCAGACATTTCATGTCTTCATTGCTTCATGTTTGAATAATTTGCATCATATCGTACAATAGGAAATTAGGAATTATGATTATTATTACTTTATGGATTTGTCAAGTTACTTTTAAGTTTGCATGGTTTAGTGTGAAATTATTCTAGTGTGCCCCTAGGCCCAGGTGAAGGAATGCCAAGGACTGAGAACCCTAGTTTTTAAATGGTATTGTTTCTTATACCCAAAAACCCCTCAACATCACTTCTTATTAGTTCTTACCAATAGTGTTGTAAACAATTTGAGAATTGATATAGCAAAATCTCGCACTTCTCAAGATAAAGTCCTAAAGCTAAAGTGTGATACCATGTGTAATTCAATAGCCCCATTGTCACCTCACCAACCTCTTTTCACTTCGGGCTAGCTCTCCTCCAACTCAAGGGGGTTCTCCCTAGTAGATGTTAGGGATCTAATGGCCCAACCAAACCAAGTCAAGAGCCCCCTAACTCTCTATGTTTACTACTATCAATCAAAATATTGAACAATAGGGTCAGACATGCATCCTGAAGATAAAATTGCCAGGGTATTTTTGGATAATTTCAAAGGGAAAGTCCCCAAACACATATAATCAAGGAATTATAACTTGATTTCAAACATTAAATATCAACAAAATCGTTTAAAGGATATTGAAAGGAAAAAGGTGATGGAAGATAGAAAGTGCCTTACTTAAATGATCTAAGGATTTTTCAATAGTTGCTCCAAAAGCTTCACTTCAAGGCCCTTCAAGATCGTCTCCAACAATGCTATACCATTAGCTTCAACAATGTTGCTCCAAAAATGTCCTCAAGGTCTTCACAACAAGTTTACTATAAGTTTCTCCAACAATATATTCAATAAGGTCTTCATTTTCAACTTGTCTCTTGTTTGGGTGCCTTAATGTGCAATGACACTTTTCCAGGACTAAATTCAATGCAAGGCATATTTGAAACTCTAACTCTGTCTTCCGGTGTCTTATTAAAAATTATTTCAGTTTTCATTTTGTGTTTTCAAGTTAGATATTGTTTTCAAGTTTTTACATTTATAATTTTATTGCAATGTGGCAGACTGATCAAGGTAGTACAGGAACAACCCCGAGACGGGATGATCGTGGAAAGAGGCCAGCGGAAGAACATGTAAAGTGCCAACATTTCTCTATCTTCGGGTATTTTAGTTATTTACATAATTGAAATAATATTAATTTTGTTCAATAATGCAGACACCTAGCCATGGTACGCCTGATGATTCCCTCTTTGAGGAAGAGCTTTCTTCATCCCTATCTCCAGTGTTCTTGTTGCGAAAAAAGGCACGAGATGCAAGGTTGGAATTTAATACTTTGATAGACGCGCCTCAAACACCTGAAATAGAAGAGAGGATAAAAAAACTTATGAGCTAGCCAGAAACATATCAGGTAATAATAAAAAGTCAAAAGGATATTTTTTTTGTTCTGCATGAGATGAATTGTGATAGTTTGATTTTTAATTTTTACATTGACTAAACTAACAAAAAGTTCTTTTGTATGTAGCGTTTTCTGGCACTTTCTGAACCCGGTGTTGGTGGTAGTGGGACACAAGGGCAAGATATTGCCCAGCAACCCTCTCGTACACTTTCTACTCCTTTAGGTGCCAGCCAAGAAACACACCCTGCCCAAGCAGACACCCAGCCAACCGCTGAACATGTTGGCAATGATGAGGCTGATATGGCCAACTACATTATTGTGTTTCCTAGAGCTACACGTGTCAACTCCACAGGGACCATTAATGGCACGTTTTTAGTGAACGATGAAGGTGTCCCTATAAAGCACGTACAACTCCCAGGTAAATCTTAATATTTTAACTATTTCATGTACTTTATCTAAAACATATTTATCATGATTTTTATTTTTAAATTAATGATAATATCTTTTTTTTCTGTGTAGGAAACAATGAGTTCTACAGGTTTTTGGAGAGCCATGTGTTGGTAATTTTTGGCCCAACCATACACACAGGGTGGAATTCCCAGAATTCCAACCTGAAAAAAGAACTTCTAGATTATCTAGAAGCCCTTTTTGGGGTCGGCACATTTGACAGAAAAGCGGTGGCTCAGGTAGCCGGCAAATATTTGAAATATACCAAGGACACCTATAGGACGCAATTGCAATTTAACCCTAGATATGAGCGTCCTCTCGCAGTTTCAGAGAGTGAGTGGAGAGCACTCATCCATGACGGAAAAGAGAAAAGGGCAAATAAAGAAGGAAAAATGCCAACTGGACCCGCAAGGTAAATTACAACTTTAATTCAATAGCTTTAATTTTCTCTATGTCTAAAATAAAAGTGTGCTACGTCATATCTGACTTTAATCTTTTGATGCTAGGTTGCCTGACACCTCAAAGGAAACCAAAGCTAGGATTGAAAAAAAAGGGCCATCACAAGCTAGGCCAGGGCGGCTACTTGAAATTGGCCGCAAGAATTGTAATTAAGTAGCTAAACATCTTATAATTAATTGTATCGCCTTCCAACGTTTTTGTAATCCTATCAAATATGATTAAAAATACACAATCATATGTAATGTAGGGTGATGACTTCGGAACAGAAAATACAGAGGAAGATAAAAATATCACTTTCCATTTCGGTTATCAAGCCGTAGTTGAACGTCGTAGAAGCTTGGGGCAGGTCCCAAGATCCAGAATGCCTAATAAGGTAAAACATTAACCTTTCAATATGTTTGTTTTCGTCCATAAATTTAATGTCTAACAACTTTGTTTAAATCAGGGGAGCAACACTACCGACGAGGCAAATAACCCAGTTTTAGAGCCAGATGTAGATGATCCTCATGTGCAACCTGATCATTGTAGTGGGGACCAGGCCGACAATGCTACTATCAGTGAGGGCCGTGACGGTAATTAATTTCTACTTATAATTTTTTCTAATTATACCTTGATGGTTGTCCTTATAACATTTTTTGTTTAAATGACAGAGAATGTTTCCCTTGAGGATCTTACCACTAGAGAGGAAGACAGGGCAACAGTCCCAACGGTGACAACTGGTGCACCAGGTAAATAATCTCATTGCAATTTTTTTTATTAATATTACTGAACTAGTTCAATGATATTTAAAAACTGACAATTAAAATTTAATATTATCTATTTTTGTAGGCGATGCCCCGTCACTAGATGAGACCAAACATCGTGACTACGCAACTAGGTCAGCGGCGACAACTGGTGCACCAGGTAAATAATCTCATTGCAATTTTTTTTTATTAATATTACCGAACTAGTTCAATGATATTTAAAAACCGACAATTAAAATTTAATATTATCTGTTTTTGTAGGCGATGCCCCGTCACTGGATGAGACCAGACATCGTGACTACGCAACTAGGTCAGCGGCGACAACTGGTGCACCAGGTAAATAATCTCATTGCAATTTTTTTTATTAATGTTACCGAACTAGTTCAATGATATTTAAAAACTGACAATTAAAATTTAATATTATCTGTTTTTGTAGGCGATGCCCGGTCACTGGATGAGACCAGACATCGTGACTACACAACTAGGTCAGCAATGCGGGTCAAAAGGCATGAAACAAGAGCAGAGCACAATGATATTGATGATGTAATTAGGAGCTTTAGAAATAGGAAGAAGAAAAATAAAATTTGATAATGTAAAATATTGTATTATTATAAGACAAACGTTACCATACTTGGAACGTTTTTTGTGTTATATAAAAAAATCATTTATCATACTATTTTTATGTCAAGCATTAATTTCAATGTTTCCTTGCGTACTTTTTGTTGAATTGTTTTTTTATTAGTTATTGAATATTTTTTTTTATGCTCATGAAAGTAAAAAATGAAATATAGATTGGGTATTGGGGAATCGAGAGTGATGTGAGGGGGGGAGGGGCCATAAGAGCTTCCACCTTCACGTGGTTGGCCCTGTTTAGTAGAGAATAATTTATTGGAGCGATTTAATCTTGGAGCAAACCTCCCTCGATCTAGCGTAGCAACAAAAAAGTCACTGTTGACTTAGTTGCTACTCTTTCAGATCGTGGGAGGCTTGTTCCAAGTTCATGTGACTACAATAAATTGTTCTTGAAACGAAGAGGAGCTTATTCAGGTATGTTTTGACATTTTCAACATATGTTCTAACATTATCATAAGAATGCATCTTAGAGTAAAAAATACTACATCAATTACTTTTATTTATTGTATAGATAATGATGGATTTTGATTGACTTGGCAGTGCAGGTACAAATCCTCTTGCATCATGAGCAATACAACTTGTCAACCAAGGTCATGTCCATGATATTTTTGCTTGTGCGCTTGACCAGGTTCGTAATGTCACATTTTGTAAGTTCCTTTACAGTTCATAATTCAATATTAAGCTTGTTCATGATTATTATATAGGTTTTTTGTATGTGTTTTTTCATCTATTTGATTGTAAGCAACTCTACATGTTTCCGAGTGGTGCCACATTTCACCCATTTTCAGTGAGAGTTTAGGGTTTCTCTAACATAGCTTCAGAAATCCGATTCAGTGCCTGCTTGAATATTGTCACATAATACTCATGGTTTGGATTGATGAGCATGTTCTGAATGGTTGGTTGATTCATAAGAACCACCCATATAGTCATCTTGAGATATTTTAGAATTTTTCTCGGGTTTCCTTTTTCACCGTTTCTAGTGGGTGGGATGGTGTGGGGTGATCCATCAATACTGGTGCTCTTGTAGTAGGGAATTTGTTTTTTGGGATATAAAGGAGCATTTGATGTAGATATCCCATTGGATGCATTCATATATGGGCACGAGAGGTCAAGAATTTAAATTAAAAATATGCAACCTCTAGCATTGCAACCTAAAGGCCGCGAGAGACACTGGTTAAAGATTGTTTTGTGCTGGCCTTAATATAATCGTGATTTATTTCTATTATCTTAATGCAAATATATATTCCGGTCTCATTAAAATGAGGATTGTGGTTATATTTCTCTTTGGTTGTTTCTCTCTTAATGCTCCAAAAGTTTCCAAAAGTTGTGATAGTTGTTTAGTTTTCCTGTTACAACTTAAAAGTGGTTTTTAGCAATCGGAGTCATGTTTTTTAAGGTTCATAATAATATGAAGATCTTGTAATTCTATATTCAGGATAAGAGAAGATGGCCTCTTCTTTGGGCAGTATGACAACAATTGCCACATCTACCTCATTAGGTAATAATGGAAAGGGGAAGAAGTTGGGTGCAATATTTGATAACTATGGCAGACAATTGTCTTCTCTTTCAGTTTTTTCACCCATTTCCTTTAATCGCTCAAGCAGAAGAGGGACTCTGAGATTACGTGACAGAGAGAAGGTAGTTAATACAAGAGATATGGAAAAGGAGTTGTACTTCAACAAGGATGGCTCAGTGACAAAAAAATTGCAGGTCAGAGAAAAAATTATGTTTAAAGAAAGGTCACTTGCACGTGAAACTTCACTGCGGTGGATCTTTCCTTGTCCACTTATATTCGATTTTAATGTGTTATTTTAATTTTTCATGGAGGGTTGTTTTGGCATATGGTCTGGCATTCAATTGCACACTTACTGAAATCATTGCCAATTTGTCTTGCAGGGGGTGTGAACAAACTTGTTGATCTTGTTGGATTCACCCTTGGGGCTAGGAGAAAAATGTTGTCTTGGAGAGCAAGCATGGTTCTCCGAAAATATTTAATGATGGTGTGACAGTAGCTAAGGAGGTAATTTGTAGATGTGTGCTCTGGTTTTCTTTTTAACGTTGTATTAGTTCCCCCTCTTAAATGTCTTAGATTTGGCAGGCATAATTTGAAAACTCAAAGGTGAAAGGAAACATATTTGTTACCCAGTGGTCTACTTGGCCTATGGACTAGCCACATTAGAGTAATGCATAAAGCTTTTCACAAAAATAAAAGGAAAGGGTTATGGCTAAGTCAAATTTTATTGTTATTGACATTGTAATGAAATGTATCTCAATGCTATGGTTTTGGCCTTTTTATTGGTTGAATTAGAGGACCCAGTTGAAAATATTGGGGCCAAGTTGGTAAGGCAAGCTACGGAAAAGACAAATGATTTAGCTGGGGATGGAACCACAACATCTGTTGTTCTTGCACATGTTGGAATATTGAAAAATTCTAGAACAATGAATGGAGAATAAATCTCCCTTCCTCTAACACAGAGAAAATAAAAATTTCTTTGACATGTGACAAAGTTTCAATACTTTGAAAAAAAACTTCTATTCCCTTCAATAACTCAAGAAAAAACTATTACACTTCTTCCTCACTGAGAGGGATTAAAAAATTATGACTGCAACAAAACGCAGTGCATAAAACCAACTCACTTTCTGTTCAAAACAAACATACTCTGTCTCTAAAACACTCTGCTGTGTTTTTCACTTTCGCACTGCTATGCATACACACTTAAAAAGTTACACTCAGTCTTTCACTTTTTACACACTGTTGTGTAATAAAAAATTTACGTACTGTCTATAAAAAAAACTACCAAGATTTTTTGTCCTTTTTATTTTTATATGTCGTAACATATAAAACATATTATAATAAACCCTCTTTTTTAAAAAATAAAATTAAAACTAAATTCTATGGCCCACCTTTCATTTCGCATATGATATATATATAACATATGTTTAAAACATATGTATATATTAAAGCATACATAAAATTAAACTATCAAAACATTAAATAACCCTTTCCGTCGGACTTCAAAAGTCTGAATAGATTGAATTTCAAACCAAATTCGCATTCCAAAATGGGATGCTGATGTCTGCCTAATTTGTAACGTGAATTCTCAATCCAATGTGCCTTATAAAAAATTCGGGTCCGGTTTTCATGTTTTCAGATTCCCTTCAATTTCATGCGATTCAATATTAATGCTCCACATTTCCTCCTTTTGAATTTACAAAACTGGGGGGTAAATTTCTGTTTGTTTAATTTCTGGTTGGTGAATTGCGTTAATGTTGGTTGTTGTGTTTAAATACAATCCTGTACAGAAATATGGTTGCGGCCGGCTACAAAAAAAACTTGCAGGAATTTTAAATGCTGAATTAAATTTCTAGATGGTGTGCAAGCAACCTCCAAAATAAAATTTTGTTGTTGCATCCGTCCTTCTGCTGCAGCAGTTGAAGTTAAAATTCAACAGCACAGGGTTTAATAAGTGAGGGTGTAAAGGTAAATTTTTGTCGAAAGTATTGGATTAAGATCATCTATTCATTTTTGTAGGGTCTTATGGTGTTTGGTTTTTTAGTTTTGGGTTGGGCTTATTGAGTCTAAGATAGTTTTTGAGTGAAAAAATTGCTATCAGGTATTAAAAAATTTTGGTTATTTTGTCAAAATTTATGAGCTTGTTAGGAAATACAAAAATGACAATGGTTGTATCTTAAATTTGTGGAAAATAATTTGAAATGAAACCTTTTTGTTTAGTTTGTTGCAGCAGGTGCAAACCCCGTTCAAATTACTAGGGGCATTGACAAGACAATAAAAGCCCTTGTTTCAGAACTCAAAATTTTGTCAAAGGAGGTAAACGCTTGCCTTTTGAGTAGGCTGGTTTTCCTTTTTGCTGATGGTTTGGTGTATCTAATTGAATTAGTTGCCTAAGGTATTTTTGGTTACAAACTCATTTTCATTTTTCATACAGTATTGGCCTTGTGGAATACATTTGATTGTGTGGTCTTGTTAGATCTACAACATTTTTAGTTTTTTAGTCTTATGGCCAAGGTGCACTTTTATTATGGAAATAGTTGATGCAATATTTTCATTTAATCCTTACTGCAGGGTAGCATGTTGAGAATTTTCTTGTGAAACATTTGGTATTCAAAATGACACTTGATCCTATACAGCATCATGCACTTGACTTCAAAATTAATATTCAAAGTGTGCTAGACAATTCTTGCAAAATTTCAAATATTTATGTTGTTTTAAACCATTATCTTTTTCATGTATTGGATGCTGAAAATGAGAAAAAGACTTTGGTATGAAACCAATTGGTGAATAATTTCCAGCGAAACAACCACTTCCAAGACATGATTTAGAAGTAGAACATATGTACTTATGAAGCATAGAAAGATATCCTTGATGCATTGTCAATGTTTGGCTAGGGTTATTTTTGGAGAAAATAACTCCTTATTCCTAGAATAGTGATCTTCAATACAAGTAAATGCCAAAGAAAAGAGATCATCGTGTCACATAAACCTATTAAAAAAAGTGAACAGGGAATGATTATTAATTATGGCATACTAAGTTGTCAGTGATTTTGACTATTTGTCTTTAACATGTAAAAATGTTAAATTCCAAACTTACATCATCATGGTTTGGCATCATGAGCTTGACTAATTGTCCACCATGCTCATAATTTCATTGGTGTGTTCATATCTATAAACAATGTTTCAAATAATAATAAAAAAGTTCTATAAGAAAAATCCAGACCTCCATGCTGCTGCTCCTTGTGAGACAAAGTCAAAATTGCATTACACAATCTGACACATAAGAATCTCCTATATCCCGGTGGTATGTATCCAAATTCTTATAATAGTGTCTTCAAGACTTATTTTGAAATTGCCAATGAGATATTTAAGCAATGAAAGATGGAGCCTTCTTCATTGTTGTATATGTAACAGTCTTTTATTAATATAAAGATTGATGGTTTTGTCTTTCTGAAAATGAAATGTAAAAATAATTTATTGTGGTCAATTGAAAAGTTTTTTTTTAAAGCTTTTCATTATGGAAGGGCGACATAGATAAATGCCCTTCTAATTGAAATTTGGACCTGCCCTTCAAATTTGATCACTGTGTGGGACCTTAACAAACAATAAAACTATTCCGCCGCGCGTTATATAAAACATATAACAAAACCTTTGTCAAAACTTCAAACGAACCCTTTAGCCGTGGGTATTTCATCACGAACTGATCATTTTACCATGTACCTTCTTCTAGAGGAATATTCTTCCACTTGATTAGGTACTTCATAATGGTTATATGTCAAAGAGATACAAAATGTTTATCTATAACTTTTTGTGGTTCAAGAATCAACTTTCATTCTTCATCTAATTTTGGAATTTCTATTTACATTGTCATATTTTTTCCCAAAACCTTTTTTAGGCAAGATACATGAAAAACCTTATGAATGCAAGAAGAAGGAAAACATAACTTCTATAACGCTTGTGCAATCCTATGAATAATTATTTAGGGCCATAACATTTTTGAGCTAATTCTTTATTCTTATTTTTCTTGAATGAAGATTGCTTATAATGCTATAATCTAAAAAATACCCAATTACCCTCAAATTATCTTTCACTTCAATGTTGTTCCCCTTGTTGTTTTATCATGTTTCATGTCATTTGAAGGTTTTCCATAATAATTTTCAAAGTTTCTTTAGTATTTTCCATATTTGACTCTGTTTCCTATACTTTGGACTTATCTTGCAAAAAGTATGAGATACTAGGAATTGGATATCCATAAAGGGCCTTAAATGGGGAAATTTTAGTAGATGTGTGATAGGTAGTATCATATTACCATTCTTCCTTGACGAACCCACTTCATCCATTAAGATTGATTTTCTAAAGAGTAACATTGTATATAACCCTAAAAACGTTTGTTAACTATTTTTGTTTGACCATTTGATTATGTAGAACTCATGGCAGCTAGTGTTTCTCCACTCATATTAAATAATTATTTCCAAAAGTTTCTTGTTACTATTACTTTAGGAAAACCATGAAGACTATGAATTTCTTTCACGGACACTTCTACCACTTGGCTTGTTGTTTATGTACTTTGAGCTCTACAAAAAAAATCTACAAAATTTATCTATATAAATGACCACAAAAATATAATACTTACCTTTATATTTCAGTAACCCTGTAATAAAGTCTATTGATATATCTTCTAGTCTTTGAATATGTATGTGGAATGGTTGAAGTAACCCTAGAGATTTTACTATCTCTCTTTTATTTATTATGCAAACCTGGCCTTCTCTTACAAAATTTTGAATATCTTTCTTCATTCCTTCCAAAAATATAGTTTTTGATCCTTTGAGATGTTTTAAGGAACCCTGCGTCCTACCATCAGAGAGACATGGGACTCCCTTGATATTTTTTTATTCAAATATGCTTGTGTGCATAAAAATATTCTACATTTGCACCAAAGTATATCTCTCTTTCACTCCCAATGCTCCATAGAGTTCATCCCATCCTTTATAAATTTTAGTTTTTGTTTAGTACTATTGTCATTTTTCCATTATGGCAAGCTTCTTCTAGCCACCTAGGAACAGAAAATGTAATTGGATATAAATTTGAGGCCTCTTCTATTTTAGAAAGAGCATCATGTACTAAATTTTCCTTACCCTTTTTGCAGATTATCTCAAAATTAGAACTTTGCATTTTTTCTCCTCGTTTTTGTGAATCTTCTAATGAAAATCATAGCTTCAAAAAATAATTTATGCTATCATGGTATATCTTGACTTTAAAGTACCTCCCAATGACATACTATCCCCATTTTTTATTGCATGTAATATTGCTTCCATTTATTTTTCATACATAGATTTCACCAAATATTTTCTTTGAATTCCTTGCTTTTAAAATCCAATGATATCCCTTATTGTGTTAATGTTACGTAAATTCCTTGTCCTAGTGCCTCACACTCTACTATGAATGTTTTACCAAAAGTAGGTGAAACCGATGTTGGTGTAGAAGACATGGCATCCATTAAAAGAGAGAATGCCAAAGTAGCCTCATCATTCCATATAAATGATATTTTCTTCAAGAGATATGTTAGTGGACTTGAAATGCATGCATAATTCTTAACAAATTATCAATAATATCATGTAAGTCTAAGAAATCTTCTAAGAACCTTGATTTTCTTAGGAATAGGTCATTTTGTAATAGCTTGCATCTTTTGAAGCTCCAACTTCACTCCTTCCTTTAAAACAATATGAACCAAATACTCAAATTCTTATTTCCCAAAAGCACATTTGGATGTTTTTACATAAAAATGATTGTTCTCAATAATTTATATAACTTTTCCACATGTTTAGTGTGGTATTCCCATGATTTATTATAAATATGTGTATTATCAAAGAAAACCAACACAAATTTTATAAGATGGGATCAAACAAAATTGTTCTTAAGTCGAGCCTACTAGACTTCAAACGGCGATAAACCATAATTCAAACCAAATTCGCGTTCCAAAATATCCTGCTGACGTCGGCCAATTTTGTGACGCGAAAACCAATTGAATTCTACCCTAATCTTTTTCGGGTCTGAAGTTGGGCTGGCGTATGGAGGGAGAGTTGTGACGCGAATTTCATATCAAATTCGCCCTAATCTTTTTCGGGTCCGGATTTCCACTGCGTGAGTGGCCCAAACAAAGATCCGCTCCAATAAATTTCTGCCATGTGCCCTCAATCAAATGTTTCCCTGTTCCCGGATGTGGGTGCAGTCGATGGCGTTTAAGGCGATGGGATATGGATGTGGCGATTTCATATCAATCGCATTAAGTTTTAACGTTGTTCAATTAAGTTCCAAGGTTTTGACATCTAATCGCATTAAGTTTTAACACTGTTCAAGATCGGACCTCCACTCCTATTAGAAATTCCGCATGCTCCAATATGATCCGACCTTCGGCTCTGATTAATGATCAGAGATTAATTATGATAGGCATCCTTCGATTGCATTTCAGTCGGGTCGATAAAATGGCATTTCGCTATGGTTTTTCAGACGAGCTGGTTGCTGGGTTACACTGCCTGCTCACTGTGATGAGAAGGAGAAGTGGCCAGCTGAACTGCTGCTTAGACCTTGCTGCATATCTGCATTTCTCTCGGTCTATTCCTTGTCTATCTTCCTCTGTTTCTTGGAATTCTGCTTCTCCATCTCCTCTGGTGCCCACTGTTGAGACTGCACCCATGCCTCGCCTGTGTCAAAGGATGCGTTGCTGCATGGGGAGAACTAGAGGTCAACCCCTGCATGCTCCCTCCAGCCCCTCAACTGAGTCGTCTTCCTAGTCCAGTGATTATCATGCAGGTCGTTATCCAGATACTAGAAGTGGGTGGGGTCGGGTTCTAGGATCTTGCCACCGTATGGGCTCCCCTGCTCCTCATTTCCCCACCGCTTCACCTTCTCCCACGACGTTCACTGCTCTTTTTTCCTTTAATTTCTCTCTGAACTGCCCACGAATCATAGCTTCAATTACTATGGTTTTCCGTGAGGAGGCCCAAATGGAAGAACAATGCACCCGTCGGCGGGTCTGAGCTCAGAAAAAGCCGACCAGCATTCGGGCCTTCAGGAGGGGAGCGGTGGCATGACTGTGGAGGTAGCACCTAGTGATCCTGGACCTTCTGAAGGATGGTGCTGAATCGTCGAGGAGCCGGAGGAGTAGTTTGGTTAATTTTTTTTTCTTGCTTCGCAGCCCAGTTAATTGGGCTGCTTTTAGATTATATTACTGTGCTGGACCTCTGTAATATTTTTTGAATTCTGTAAACGTTCAAGACTGGTTTCCCCGTATGAGGGCAGTCTTCTTAATTTTTTTATTTTTTGATGACAAATTTTCCATGAGTCTGGGCAATGTTTTTGACTTCGGTGTAATTTTATTCCCACTGTTAATAGATTAACTTTACTTAGAAAAAAAAATGTTGCCATGTTTCTATTTTAAACCTATTTTTTGAAATATAGAGCCATGTTTATATGATTGTTTATAGTCGAAGCGCTGCGGGGTGGTTTATTATATTAATATTTCATGATCGAATTATGTTCATAACAATTGGAAAAAAAAATGTTGCCCTGTTTCTATTTTAAACCTGTTTTTTGAAATACAGAGCCATGTTTATATGGTCTATGTATTATACTCTTTCTCTGTATATCTACAGGAACCTTTTTGCTATGAACAGGGTGGATGTTGTAGCGGGCTACTAATGGAAACAAGCGAGCCTGAACCTTACATCTCGGATGCAATAGATGGTTACCAATTTTGGAATCAAGCGAGCCTAGGTTTCTGCAGATGGTTTTTATTTCCGGGAACAAGCGAGCCAGAACATACAATCGACCCTGGGTTTATACATATTTTTTCTCTATCATGGATGCTTTTTGTGTGAGGCGTATATCAAAAGTACATGTCTCTGCACATTTCCTGTATCCACTTTATGATACTATTTTATGTGTTGACAGGTTATCACTCTGCCTTCAAAACTAGCGATGCTGGTTTATTGATATGGTCTGATGGTATTTTTATATTTTGGACATATCACACTCCTCACATGATTAGCATTTTCTCTGTTCAAGGATTTTGGGTACTTTAATTTGTATTTGGAATAATGGACGTCGATACTCTACCTGTTGCTTTACTATTATACATACTGCTATTTCACTTTCTTATAGATGCCTCGGGCATATTTGGATACTTTCTCAGATTGTCGATAATCTCCATGTGGACCGTTACTGGGTTTTATATCAAGTCGCTGTATGTGACATGGGGTATTTTTCTATCATTGTCTGGGGTGGGACTTCCACTTTTCTGGATGGATATTTGGGTTCCAATCTTCAGATGTGAAAATGTAATGACTTCATGGACTGTTTTACTTCATATAATATATTCAAAACAACGGTTTTTCTCTTGTGAAAAAAAAAATGATTAATGTTTATCACTCTGCCTTCAAAACTAGCGATGCTGGTCTATGTTGCTGGTTTATTGATATGGTCTGATGGTCTTTTTATATTTTGGACATATCACACTCCTCGCATGATTAGCATTTTTCTCTGTTCAAGGATTTTGGGTACTTTAATTTGTATTTGGAACAATGGACGTCGGTACTCTATCTGTTGCTTTACTATTCTACATACTGCTATTTCACTTTCTTATAGATGCCTCGGGCATATTTGGATGCTTTCTCAGATTGTCGATAATCTCCATGTGAACCGTTACTGGGTTTTATATCATGTCCCTGTATGTGACATGGGGTATTTTTCTATCATTGTCTGGGGTGGGACTTCCACTTTTCTGGATGGATATTTGGGTTCCAATCTTCGGATGTGAAAATGTAATGACTTCATGGACTGTTTTACTTCATATAATATATTCAAAACAACATTTTTTCTCTTGTGAAAAAAAAATGATTAATGTTTATCACTCTGCCTTCAAAACTAGCGATGCTGGTTTATTGATATGGTCTGATGGTATTTTTATATCTTGGACATATCACACTCCTCACATGATTAGCGTTTTTCTCTGTTCAAGGATTTTGGGTACTTTAATTTGTATTTGGAACAATGGACGTTGGTACTCTATCTATTTCTTTACTATTCTACATATTGTTATTTCACTTTCTTATAGATGCCTCGGGCATATTTGGATGCTTTCTCAGATTGTCGATAATCTCCATGTGGACCGTTACTGGGTTTTATATCATGTCCCTGTATGTGACATGGGGTATTTTTCTATCATTGTCTGGGACGGGACTTCCACTTTTCTGGATGGATATTTGGGTTCCAATTTTCATATGTGAAAATGTAATGACTTCATGGACTGTTTTTTTTCATATAATATATTCAAAACAGCGTTTTTTCTCTTGTGAAAAAAAAAATGATTGTTTATAGTCGAAGCGCTGTGGGGTGGTTTATTATATGAATATTTCATGGTCATTAGAACACCCACAATTCATAACTTATATTGGAGATTTATTGTCCTGTTTTAAATTTTCATTTTTTTTTTTTAAATTAAACCCATCGTCGGTATACCGATGCCTTGTAAGCATCGGAATTGCGACAGCTTAAAAACATCGGAAGAGCGACAGCATAAAAACATCGAACCACATTTCGTCGGAATTGCGACAGTTTACAAACGTCGGAAGAGCCACATTCAAAATGTTGGACCACATTTCATCGGAATTGCAATAGTTTACAAACGTCGGAAGAGCGACATCCAAAATGTCAGACCACATTGCGTCGGAATTGTGACAGTTTACAAATGTCGGAAGAGCGATGCTCAAAACGTCGAACCACATTTCGTTGGAATTGCGAAAGTTTACAAACTTCGGAAGAGCGACGTTCAAAATTTTCGGACCACATTTCGTCGGAAGTGTGACAGTTTACAAATTTCGGAAGTGCGACGGTTTGGGAAACTTCAGAAGAGCGACTCCTGTTTGGAAGCGACGGAAAAAGTGTCAGTAGTGCGACACTTTTTAAGTGCATCGGAATTGCAACGGGATGGTAAACCACGTTTTTTCCATCCTCGAACTGTCGCTCTTGCGACGACTATGTGTCAGAATAGCGACGAATTGGCCGTCGGAAATTCTGCCAAATTTTCTAGTGGACTCATCTTTTCCACTATTTACATGATGAGTTTGTTGATGATAAATGCATGATTGGATGTACTGGTTGCAAGTTTGGCTATATAATTAGATAAGGACACCCTTTCATCACTATCACTTTGGGTTTCAACCCTCCTTTAGTCACCTTCCATTCTGTCACCCACATCCCTGTTTTAGAGACCATCATCACACCCACCGAGAGCAACCTTTTTGGTGCAAGACATTCCTTTTGAGGGTTCTGAGCTTGTCTAAGGGGGTTGGTCATATTCCATTCCCACAGATCCATATTTCCCTCACTCTTCATAACATCCTTTCCATTTTTTCTGGCCTCCAAACTCTCTCCGCCTATTTCTTGTAGCATTACAGGACTTCCTGTAGCACAACGGGAATTAGTAGAAACTTCTTGTAGCAGAGTTGGGAGCCCTCTCCTTCACTTAAAAACCACTCCTCCACCTCACCTGATCCTATAAAAGACATTATTGGACTACCGACTATGAATCCTTGGTTCAGGGACACCCTTAGGACACCCAAACTCCCACTTTTGTTACAGCAAAATAGAGTAATTTGAGTGTGATTAGTCCATCATAGAATACATCATTATCATAGTAGTTAGAATGCAATAGATATAAGTCAACCATTCTGGGAGAACTAAATAATCTGTGTGTAAATATACCCCTTCTCTAGGCCATTAAGGATGTTCCCATCTACAATAATCTTATTAAAGAATTTTTTTTCAAAACTCCTGGGATAAAGTAGAAAGACACCCCCACCATCAATGTTGTAGGTCATCTATCCAATTTGATGTTGGGAAGAATAAATGTTTTGAAATTCCTAGACCCTGGGAGTCCAGTAGTAGTTTTACACATAGATGGTATCATTTTCCTCTATACATTAATTTATCTTGGGCCTGCCATCAATGTGATGATTGGGGAAACTATGTTGAAGCTCAACCTCTAGGGATCTTTGAGAAAGACCACCACAGTTCCGAAACTTGCATATATATCCATAGTAGCTTCAGAAAGAGTTGTTGAGGATGTTATGGCCTCCATTGACTCCTGGGAGTATCCCATTGACTTCTTGGTACTTCAGACCAAAACCAAGTTTAATGGCTATCCTCTAATTTTAGGAAGACCTTGGTTAGCCATTGCCGATGCTTATATCAGTTGTAGGTCTAGAAACATGACTATCAAGAATGGGCCACTGTACAATCAATAGGTATTATATCCTCCTACCCATCCTTCCATTGACTATGATCTGCCTTTATGGTTGAAGGATGAAGAAGAAGATGAAGTGTACCATACCACACCCTTCCTTATTTACACCTTAGATATTGTTCTTAGAGGGGGGAAATGTGATGAAGATGACCTCGTTGACCATATCCTTCAAAGCCAACCCCCAACTTCCATTCCACTCGATGACCTAGTGGGAGAATCTGAGAGAAACACTTGGACTGATTTATACTTAGTTTACTCAATCTCTAAACCTGTCAAGGTTGTATAATTTGGCCCATCTCGATCCCTAAATACCAACCCCTCTCTCTCGGCCAAAGAAGAAGAGAAACTATGCTAGCTATTAAAGGAGAACTTAGATTATTTTTCTTGGGATTACAAGGACATGAAATAGGTGCACCCCTCAGTGTGCACGCATCATATTTACATCAAATATGGATGCAAGCCTATGTGCCAGCCCCAAAGGAGAATGAACCCATCCTTAAAGGACATAGTAATGGATGAATTGCAGAAGCTGTTGGATGCAGGGTTTATCTACCCTATATCAGATAGTTAATGGTTGTATCCTCTTTTTTTAGTACCAATGAAGAATGCGAAGTGGTAGATCTATGTTGAATACCGAGAATTGAACAAATCCACTAAGAAATACCATTTCTATTTTCCTTTCATTGGCTAAGTCTTGGATGGTCTTGCAAGAAATAAGTTCTTCTCTTTCCTGGATGGATTCAGTGGGTATAATCAGATTCATATCGGCCCTAAAGACCAAGACAAGACCACATTCACCTGTCCTTGGGGAACCTTTTCTTATAGAGTCCACTTTCCATAGAGCAGTTTCGAGCTTTTTTTTCCGAATGTGTCCATGATTTTGTGGAAATTTACATGGATGATTTCACTCCCTTTGGGTATGATTTCCAGGAGGCTCTCTCCAATTTGGTTAAGGTGTTAAGGAAATGTATTGAAATGCATCTCTCTTTGATCCCTGAGAAATGTGAATTCTTTAAAAAGGCCAGGATTGTCCTGGGCCACTCCATATCTCAGGAAGGAACACAAGTAGACCCAAACAAAATCTCCATTATAAAAAAGGGTTTCTATTCCTCAAAATCAGAAAGATGTCAGAGTTTCTTAGGCTTGGATGGCTACTATAGGAGGTTCACCAAGGATTTTAGCAAAGTGGCTTCCCCATTGCTTGGACTTCTAGCCAAGGATTCTGAATTTTGTTGGTTAAATATTTGCCAAGAGGCTTTTGATATCATCAAGGAAAAATGGAACAATACCCCTATAGTTCGAGGTCCCAATTGGACTCTACCTTTCCATATCCATATTGATGCATTGGGTAAAGTTGTGGGTGCATCCTTGGAATAGTTGTATGATAAATTACCCTATGCCATTTATTTCATCAACAAAAATATGTCTAAGGCCAAACACAACTACACTGTCACCAAGAAGGATCGTTTAGTTTTTGTCCATTCCTTAAATAAATTTAGGCATTATATTACTGGGTATCAAAATTTTGTGCATACTGACCATGCAAGAATTAAATATTTAATGAAAAAACCTTATGTCAATGGTAGAATTATTAGATGGCTATTATTTTTGTAGTAGTGTGATTTGACAATTGTTGATAAGCCAGGAAAAGAAAATGTTGTTGCAAATTTTCATAGGATGGGGAAACATGCCTCTACAACCTCAGGTGTCCCTGGAGCACTACACATAAGGATAATCTAAAAACTGGATTTGAGGCATGGAAAAAAAGGCCGATTTTGTGAGTGGACATTCCGTTGGTGAGTGCTCTAACATTGGTCACCTTGTCACCTTGGTCACAAGTGAATCCCCTGCAAGGCAAAAAAAATCAAGTCATTCATTTAATCAGAGGAAAAATGAAGCAAACTGCCCAAAACAGAGTTTAAAAAAAAAAGTGTCAAAGGTAAAGATTAGGAAAGTGGGTTTTTGGAGTGGAAAATTAAATCCTTTGGTATATAAGTCATTTTCCATGTTCAAAGGGCTCATTTTCATCCAAAAGAGCAAGAGAGATTGGGAGCTAAAATCGTGGTCACAAAATCGCAACCAATATTTTCAGTCTCAGGGGCACGGCGCATTGGCTGAGAGGCGCGGCGCATAGGACTGGCGCGACGCATTGGTTCAGCCTCCACAGTGCAAGAAATACACTGGCGCGACGCACATAACTGGCGCGACGCGTTGGGTTTGTGGCATGGCACGTAGAGTTGCTAGTTATTTTAACCACGATTTCATTCAAAAATCCAAATTACTCGGCTTCCTCCAGTCCAAATTAAGTCAAATAATTCTTCCAATGCCATAAATGTGTGTCTTATGATGTTTATGAGGATTTAATAAAAAAATTCAAACCCTACTTCCTTACTCAAGACATGATAGCCTAGGGTTTGAAAACTAGTTTTTGTGGTCATCACTCCCTCATCCTTTAGTCCTTCACTGTTTTTCTAGTTCCATCAACCCATTTCCCTATTCCCCATATCCCTAAATTCATCTACCCCTATCCCATATTCCCATTATCCCAAATCCTAGCTACAAAGTTCCCAAACCCCAATTGTTATCCCAAAAGCCTAGAGATTGTCCCTAAAACCTTTCAATTCCAAAAATTCCAATTGGAAATATTCCCAACATTCCCCTTACCCTCTCCCTTCATAGTCCCTCACACATTTTCATACACTTGGCAGCAAAAGACCAAAGACACCTAAAACTCTTCATACTCATCTAAGACAACACAAACTTTGGCAAACATGGAGACAGATTCCTCCTATGACCGAGATGAAGAAACACACAGTGACTCTACAACTGAATTGCATGCACCAAGGAGACCTCATAAGAGTGGTAAACATGTACGGGAAGAGCCTACTTCACTTACTGAGCTGCAGGCCTGTCCTCTTGCTATCACATGTTTTCAACAGCAGTCTTGTTATCAGTTTTGTGAGATGGTTGTTAGAGTCCAGTACCATCATGAGTTGGCCAGATTGTTTGTGCTTCATTTACATAATGGCCAAGTCACTCTCGCAGGTGTGACATTCACCTTGACACCTGAGTCTATCTCTCTAGCAACCGGTATTCCAAATGTCGGAGAGCAATGGAATAAAAGGCAGCAAGTTGACAGGGAACACTATGAGCCATACATCAGGCCTGGTTTTTTGAGACAACTCAGCAGAGTTTTTCCCTTTCGGTACCTGAAAGATTCATACACTCCTTTGATGAAACTCATAATCAAATATTTCAGCTTTCAGGGTCGGTTTTCTCGCCTATATGCCTATCACATCAGATTGCTGATGCATTTTACCAGGGTGAGAATGATGAATCTCCCCTACTTCATGTGCCAAAATATTGAGAAGATGACCACCCTAGTGCAAAATAAAACTCCTGAGTAGTAGTATAACAGTATCTATCATTTTTCACTCATCAAAATTGTGGTTATGCATCAGCTTGGTTTGCAGTATATTTCATGGGAGGATTTCATTTCTCATGAGTTCTTCACAGCTCCTTAGGTACCTGTGGAAGCTTTTCATGACACCGGTGGACCATCACATCAGCAGGAGGGTCATGAGACACAGACCGCTAGTGTGTCGGTGTTTGTCACCTATCAGAAGGGCACTAGAAGGTTGTTTGCAGCAGCCAAGCGAGTATTATCTCCACCCGGAGTGGAAGGGATCTCGCTTCCTCCATCAGCAGTGCAGGTACAGGACAAGGGAAAGCAGCCAATACATGATGAGGGGCCTTCATGAGGGCAGGAGACAGATTTCATCCTCATTCAAGATGATGACACCGATTTGGGCTCACCTAGCTCAAAGCTTAGAGAGATCATTCGGGAGCAGCGGGCGGAGATAAGTACTTTGTCCCTTAGCCTACAAAGAGTCAAGTGGATAATCAAATACCTTGATCAAAGGAACAAGAAGCTAGAGGATCAGCAAACTATTATGGAGCTACAAAACATACGAGAGAACCGGCAAGCCGCTAAAAAGAGCAAAACTAAGATGACATCACTTGAGCAAGAAATTGAAGCTGATCGTGAAACTTGGCTAGAAAGGGTAAATATGCATTTGAAAAAGCTGTTGGAGAAAGCCAAAAAAGAAAATAACATGTTGAGGCACATGGCCAATCATTATTGGGCGAGAAACCATGTTTGCAAAGCAAGGATCAAGATCTTGAAGGGCAAGTTGAAGAAGGCCTCAAAGTGTCGGAAAAGGCATGATAGACTTCAGATCTTGGCCGAGGCTTCCTTGGCCCAACATAGCACATAATGGAGGACACTCAACCCAAATTTCAAAAAATTTTGGACATTTTTTTCATTTTTGGAATTTTTGAGCTAAAAACATACTTTCCTACTCTATGCGTCGCGACACTTGGCGCGCGCTTTTGATAGGGGACTCGTTTTGATGTAAACTCAACATTTTTGGATTTTTCATGGAAAAATATGCATGCCTACCTATGGCCAAGAAATTTGACAGGTTTTTTTCTTCCAGAAGGGTCAAAAACACCCCAAAAATGGCCTTTCTACCCCTTTTTTGACACACTGGAAGCAGTGTTGGGAGAAATCAGTTTTGGAGGGGAAAATGAAAGAAAAATTCAGAAATTCCACTTGTTTTGGAAAGTAGACAGGTAGACCTTTCCAACAAGCCCACTTGGAGAAAATTTGGACACCGGGAAGGCCTCCAAAATTAGCTACAAACTGGCATGATGCATAGGGAAAACAGGCGCGGCGCATTGGAGGATTTTGCTCATTTTTTACCCAGAAACTCTGTTTTTTGCCTAGTTTTTGATAGTTTGAATTTCTCACTTCTAAATTTCAAATTCATGATGTAATTTAATGTAATTTTATGGATCTTGATGTAATTTTTCTAAATTTACACTCATAGAAGTAGATTCATCCATCAAAAGGTGATTTGCAACTAAATGAATCAGTTTCCTAGTTTATAGAGGCAAGCTATTCCACTGCCTACTTTCTAGTTCTCGGTTTAGATTTTGTTGGAACAGCTCCTAAACTTGTGAGCTCGACACCTAGAGGTTAGGATGAGTTATTTTTTGTCTATATCTTGTGGTTTTTCAGTCATTAGCATGGTTGGACTTTTGGGAATGCTTTGAGCATCATTGTACATTCATCTCTGAATTTTTGGCAAAGGAATAGACTAGGGTTTGCAACACTCTATGGGATTCATGTGGCTTCTTGCTTTGATATTTTTTTTCTCTCTATAAATTTAAGTCCACTGGTGTTCTATGTATACCATTTTCTCTCTTATTTCTTCTTAACTTAAACAAACAAGGATAAAGGTAGAATTCATTAAAATTTGCAGTGCTCTACCTAGGGTTGGTTTAATTTTCTATGTTTTCAGCTATTTGGAAAGGATCCCTGAAGGTTTCTTGCCCTCTTCAACTCCTCACCTGTCTCAACTCTCCATTTATTTCAAATTGGAAGTGTCAAATCAATTGCCTACCTTGCCCCATTTAGATCTCTGCAAAACTTAGCCTCATTCCCCAAATCCAAATCTGCCTTTCCTCTTGAGCCAACAAAATATCATTAAATTAAATTAAGACTCTTTTGCATACATACCTAGCCTAAAATCAGTTGTCATTCAAGTCATCTCAAGCCTCATTGATTATTTTTTGCTGATATTGACAAGGAGAGAGCCCTCTCCCGATCTGGTAGGGCTAGCTACCAGGTTAAGCGTGGTTTGATGTTACCCTAGATCCTACCTTTTTCAGCCTAAGTTAGATTTAGACCATAACATGCCTGACATTGTTATTTCTCTACCCAATTATGCCATAATTGGAAGGGTTCCAAGTCCCTTACGTAAGCGGAGGAGGGGATGAACAAATATGTGGAAAAATATTTTATATATTAATTGAATATGAAATTGTCACATTTTTTTTGTGCGGAGAAAGGGTGTTTGGGAAGTGCAGAAGAAACATTGTGTGGAGAAATGGTGTGCGAAGGAGTTTTATTAATGATTAAGGCCTATATCGACTCAAGATTTTTTCCTCTGTACTCAACACAATTTATATTTTAAAATTTTAATAAATTAATCCACACATCAGCTGTCTAATAAGCTTGTTCAAAACAACTAATAGTTAGTGTAGCACTCTATGACTCCCTCTAGGTTGAGGAAAGGGCCACAGAGGTAACCACCAACCACTTCTAGCTAGAAAAATGGTCTTTTCTAGCTGGAGGGGGCTCCCTCACTCAAGAAAACTAATTATTTGAGAATTTAAAGCACACAGAGACCATATATGAAGGGATTTATAATATTTTTTGGAAATTGATGAAGGTTTCTAGAATATGGGTGCATGTGATCATAAAGTTACTATTTTTTCATGCCTATGCATATACTAACCAATTACATGCACAGAGGACTGTCTATAACATACTTCGAATAAAGGAAACAAATTGTAGTATGGTGGGACATAAACATAAAAGATACTCATTCACATGTGATAGTATAGATGAAATCTTTGATGCTTCATATTGGTAACTAAGTATTAAGAGGAAACAACATAGAATAAGGGTATAACATATTTCATTTTCAACTGAAACATTAGATACGGCCAAATTAGAGCAATACGAGATGAATTCTAATACAATTGATCCATTACACCCATAAAAAAAGGACTGCGGAAGAAATTGAATAAGATAACTAATTCACAAGAAAGAAACAAATTTGAAGCACAATACCACAAGTATCTTTGCAAATGGTCACTGGAAATACTGAGCAATAAGCATTTCATTCATGAAAATATAATATCACATTAAATAAGTGTTTCTAAAAACTAGTTCACAATAATATCCAAACCTTTCTTACTTCAATAATTTGGCATTAAATAGCCATACATCATTCAAAAATGCCATGTCCAAATGCATTGCATCTCTGATCAATGAAGTGGATCGAATTGATTACAAAAGAAGTAAATTTAACATATCTTCAGTATTTTTATTTTAATAGAAAAAACAAAAAATTACTACAATCTTATTACACTATACTGTCTCAAAAAAAATATCCAAATCCATAAAATTCATCCAAATCATCAAACCATACTTTTTGACATAAAAAGGAGAAACAACATTGAGTTTCTAGGCCTCTGTTGCACAACATCTGGGTAGCATGACCTATTGGCATGATTTTCCACACAATGGAAGACACCTGGATGATGACTCGATGATAACCCAACTCCTGACTTAGCAACACACTCATCCATCCACCTCCTGATAGATGGTGCCCTCAAAAAACACATGTAGACATGTGTGCAGCGCTGCAAAGCATGATTTTAAAATTGTGTTTTATACTTCCTTCCCACCTCAAAATTTGATAAAATGGGTCATATATATAAAAAAAAATTCTCAAAGTAATATATCCAACCTTCAACATGCCAAAAAAATCCATACAGCCTCCACATTTCCAAACCAAATCACAAAAATTCATAATTTTGCCACCAAAAACTCTGAAAATAGGCCGCAAAAAGACACTTGTATCTCACAAACACTAGCACCTGTGTAACAAACTAAGGAGGTTATTGTATATGATATTTTTTTAAGAAAAAATTCTCTCATTATCTCCATATTATTCCCCATATTCTCATAAAATTCTCTGCAAAACAATGACTAAAACAGGAAATCTACAAATTGTGAAAAATGTGCTTTAAAGATGCATTCAAAACTCACGATCTGTGACACCTATGAAAAAAATGTAAGAGGTTTTTATTTGGCCCATCCTTGAGAAAAAATTATTTTTTTACATAATTCTCCTTCATATGATTGGAATCATCATTTCAAAACGATGTCAAATACAGAGTACGTTGCGCAGCACTCTATAGCGAGCAGGTTGGGTAGCACCCCATGCTCTATATGGTTGCACACCTCCTCTAGAAAAATGGATTGCATGGGTATGTCTGAAATGGTTGTGTGATGGTGTATAACTCTTTAAGTAGGTTCTCCAATTATTTCAAACCTCCTAAACGTTCGATACTCTCTTGCCCATCAGTTTCACAACGACTAGGTTGAGTAACACTTGTGTGCAGTGAATTTCCCATAGTGAGTGCAACCAACTTGTCACTTGATTCGTCGCCAGTATTTCTCACTTGATTTTGCATGAGTGTGGGGCGTATGGTTTATTTCATGTATAAAGTGTAATCATTTTATTTTGAGGTAATAGGTTTAGGATGGGATGGAGAAAATGAAAGTAATACGTTTTATGAATAAGGGGTGACTAATGAATAGGGGATACAGTACGAGATTTTATAAATGAATAATGGGAGATGGAAGATATAGGGTGTGGGTTAGAGTCTTAGGGGAAAATGATTATAATAGGAAGGGGAAATAAAAATTCATTTCTTAAATACCATGCTGATTGAGTAGCAGAATTTCGATTATTATTGACTCAAGTAAACCTCCTGAAAGATCCATTACTTACACATACCCTATGACTTGATTGCTCAAATTTTTTTAACCATGACCCCCAATAATTTGACATTGTTTCATGCTTCTCCTGAACCACTTGATGAATAAACTCATGGTGATGTCAGATAGTGACTATTTGAGGCTAATGATAGTAGCAGTGGTCATAGACTCAATTATTCAAAAACTGAAAATTAAAGGACATAATGAAAACTATTGACCCTAACATTGGCTCCAATGAGGATGGGAGCCTCCTAGTGAGGTTCCAAGAACAAAACCGCATACTAGTGGCCTAATTATACCATTGAGCAATGGATTCAACTGAAAACTAAACTTAATTGACATACTAAAAATTAACTATTGACTGAACTTACTTATGGCAGCAGACCATTGTGATCTTAGGGCCTTCACTTTGGGCTTCAAATCTTGATGATAACCGCCTACCACCCACCTGTTGAATATATATATATATATATATATATATATATATATATAATCATGCAAAATGAACCCTCAAGTGTAGCCAATAAAGAAAATGATTGTTTGACTTATGCTTGTATTCAACTACACTTGACATAAAGGAAAATTCTGAAAATGGAAACTCAAAGTGTCCATTGAACATGTGCTCATGATCCATAAATACAATAAAATTCATCTTCCCTCATGACTGCAGCAAATTAGCAAAATGATCCTCAATCATCTAAAACATTAACTTGTCTTGAAATTCGGCAGAAATACAAACACTCCCTTCATTTTCCAATGCAAAATATTTTTCAGAATGAAAGAAGACAATAGGTTCATCAATTTTTCCACTTGCATTAGGAAAAATAGAAGTGTGTTCTTGAAAATCTGCATTTGAGGCAGCCATATTATGAACAGAAAAAATATGTACATCCATAGGATCCATGACAACATTCTCTTCTTCAACAGAATCTACATTTTGTGATCCTGGATGAAGATCTTCAAGTGCAAGAGGCTCTAAAACAACCTCATATTTTTCATTGTTTTCCCGCAATTTATGATGGTAAAATTGAAGCCTAGCATCCTCAAAATATTTAGCTACATGAATATCTCCTTGAGATAATGGATTCATGAGTAAACCTTCATGTGAATCTGAAATGAGAGTTTCTAGAGCAACAGATTCATCAGATATTGGAAAATATTGCCTTCAATGCACTCTTCCACAATCGGCACAGTAAGATGCAATTCTATGTCACATGTATTTTTAATCCCATCTTCTTGGGCTTCATTCTCATGCTGCTGAAAATAATAATTTTCAAAAGATTTGTAATCTTCTTTTGCTATATCACTGGCCCAAAAGATTAAAAAACCAATGGATTGTCTATTTCCTTCAGTTGTTTGAAAGAGTTCTCATACTTCTGATCATGAAAATATGGACAAAGTTGTTGCAAATTATCATCAAATTCAGAGGACGTATCATAAACTGTCATCATTAAATTCTTTCTTGGTTTCATTTTCATCTGAGAGAGAAAACACCATTTATTCTTGGTGATGAAAAGGGTTCTCATGCAAAGCCTCCAGGATCTCTTCATCCAAGAACTCTTCATCGCCATAATAATTTTCCAGATTTTGAATGAAATCCTTAAAATGATCACAACAATTCTCAACCAAAGAAAAACAAGGATGAGATTCCCTGTATCTTTTAAAAAATGCTAAATGAAAATATTTCAGGGAACATAAACTAGAAAATAGCAATCCTTCATACCAATATCTCACCTTTTCCTCTAAAGTAGCCATGAACATCTTCATGAGACAATGTTCAGGAAACTGAACCCTCAGCTTGTGTGTGTGCATGTGAAATTTAACCAAGTGAAGAGTATCATCATCTCCATTCTCATCTTTGAACTTTGTAAAATATGATTTCCACTCTACATGAGGCATGTGGTTTGGAAAAACTAGAATGTGATATCATTTCATGGGAGCATAACTCGTAGTTGAATTCATTTTTGGCCAATAGATTTGCTAGTAAAGCTCTTATTTCTGGATCCTACAGCCAGTGGACTCTTTGGATCAAGTTAAAATTTTATTTGGAGTTGCCAGGAGAATGGTTCAGCCTTCTTGCTTCTAACCGTTGTTCACCATCAGAAATTAGATCTAATACTTATCATTCACACACGGGGAAAATGTGATTGTTCGCTCCCCGACAATGAAACCACTATGTTAGCACTCTATGAATCCCTCTAGGTTGAGGAAAGTGCCATAGAGGTAACCACAAAATTATTCAAGATAGAAAACTGGTATTTTCTAGTCGGAGGGGGCTCCCTCACTCAATAAAACTAAATATTTGAAACTTTAAAGCACAAAGAGACTAGATCTTAAGGGATTTATAATATTTATTGGAAATTGATGAAGGTATCTAGAATATGGGTGCATATAATCATAAAATTACTAGCTTACCATGCCTATGCAGATACTAACCAATTACATGCATAGAGGTCTGTATAGAACATACTTCAAATAAAGGAAAAAAATTGTAGTATGTTGGGAGATAAACATAAAATATACTCATTCACATGTGATAGTATAGATGAAAGCTCTAATGTTCCATATTTGTGAATAATTATTAACAGGAAACAATAGATAATAAGGGTATAACATATTTCATTTGCAGCTGAAAAATTAGACACAGCCAAATTAGAGCAATACGAGATGAATTATAATACATTTGATCCATTACACCCACGCAAAAAAATGATTGCATAATAAAATTGAATAAGATAACTAATACACATGAAAGAAACAAATTCGAAGCACAATACCGCAAGTATCTTTGAAAATGGTCATTGTAACAACTGAGTAATAAGCATTTCATTCATGAAAATATAATATCACAATAAAAAAGTGTTTCTGAAAACCACTTCATAATACTATCCAACCCTTTCTTACTTCAAACATTTGGCATTAAATAGCTATACATCATTCAAAAATGCCATGTCGAGAAGCACTTCATCTTTGATCCATGAAGTGGATTGAATTTATTACAAAAGAAGTAACTTTAACATATCTTTAACTTTAACTTACTATGATATTATCACACTATCCTATCTCAAAAAAAATTATCCAAATCAACAAACCATACTTTTTGACATAAAAAGAAGAAATAGCACTCAGTTTCCAGGCATGTGTTGCGCAACATCTAGGTAGCATGCCTTGTTGGCATGATTTTCCATGCAATATAAGACACCTGTCTAATGGCTCAATGATGATCCAACTCTTGACTCATAAATTCACTCATCCATCCACCTCATGACAGATGGCACCCTCAAAAAACACATGTAGACCTGTCCGCAGCGCTACGTGGCATGATTTTCAAATTGTGGTTGATACCTCCTTCCCGCCTAAAATTTTTATAAAATGGGCCATATATATAAAAAAAAAACATTCTCAGAGTATGTAATCCAACCTTCATCATTCCAAGAACATCCATACAACCTCCACATGTCCAAACCAAATTGCAAAAATTCATAATTCTACCACCAAAAACTAGGAAAAAAGGCCTATAAAACACACTTGTATATCCAAAACAGTAGCACCTGTTTAAAAACTAAAGGAGGTTATTGTAGAGGATATTTTTTTTAAGAAATACCTCTCTTATATTCTCCATATTCTGCCCTAGGTTTCATTAAATTCTCTGCAAAACAATGACTAAAATAGGAAATTTACAAATTGCGAAAAATGTGTTTTAAAGATGCATTCGAACTCCCAATTTGTGATGCATGTGAAAAAAATGGAAGAGGATATTGTTATTTGGCCCATCCTTGAGAAAAAATTATTTCCTTTATCCATAATGCACCTTCATGTGTTTGGAATCATCATTTCAAAGTGATGTTAAAACAGAGTACGTTGCGCAGCACTGTACAGCGAGCAGGTTGGGTAGCACTCCATGCTCTGTATGGTTGCACGCCTCCTCTGGAAAAATGAATCACATGGTTATGTCTAAAATGGTTGTGTGATGGTGTATAAATCTTTAATTAGGTTCTCCAACTCTTACAAACCTCCTAAATGGTTGATACTCGTTTGCACAACGATTATGCAACGATTAGGTTGAGTAGCACTTGTGCATAGCAAATTTCCCACAGTGAGTGCAGCCAACTTGTCACTTGATTGGTCACTTGTAGCGCTCACTTTATTTGGAATGAGTGTGGGTAGTATGGGTTATTTCGTGTATAAAGTGTAATCACGGTATTTTGAGGGAATGGTGTTAGCCTCTTTCATAAAGACAATTATAAATCCAAAAATACATAAATTAAATAATGTAAAGTTAGGATAAATATATTTATTAAATTATAATATTTAATAAATATTAGAGACACTTAGAAATAGAATATTGTTATAAAATATAGGTCTCTCGAATAGAGTCATATCTTAGGCTCTAAAATAGGAATAAAGTTATTAGAATGGTTACAAGGTCATTTATTGTAAATGGACACTTGTTGGTTTTCCAAGTGATCCATACCTAAATTAAGTTAGGACATAGAGCTTATAAATAGGTTAGTTTCCTAATTTCATTGTAGTGAGAGTTTATGTTTGTAAACTCCTACAATTTGTTATGTAATCTCTTTTCCATGATCAATAAAATTATGTGTCTGAGGACACTTCTGAATCTACATGTGGTATCAGAGCCATCGGTAATGCAGATGAGGTGAAGGTGGAGTTTTCAACTCTGCAGACTTTTGAGAAAAGAAATTGGTATGTAATCTATTAAATTTTTTTTGAGAAAAGAAATTTAATTGTGATTTATTTCTAAAGTTTTTAAATCTGAATATGCACCCTTTTCAAACATCTTGAATCCTGCATTGCGGCATTTCTACGTGCTGAATTCTGAATTTAGCATTTGAATACCATCTGTTGATTATGGACTGTATGCTTGTAAAGCTCATATAATATGATTGGAATATATGCTTGTTTTGCGGTGTTTTTGATGGCCACAGTCCATATTGGACTTAATATAAAGCTCATACATTAATGTAAGGCTTTCCAAAAAGTTTATGAATAACTTGTATATAAAGCTCTCCCCCTCGTTGCAAGTCTAAACAGCATTACAGCAAAAAGAGACTACAAAAATAACTTGTCCCTTAGCAAAGCATGGGTGAGAACTGCTTGATGTTTGATTTGCGTATTAGATGAGCCTGCATAAATCTCATTAATCGAACGGCATCTACCCTTGCCATTAACTGTATTCCTTCTTAATAACGCACGGGGTTCGTTCTTTACCCTTCAATAATCGATGAGGTTTGTGTTGTTCGTCGTTGTTGAAGTTGCATTCCTAGAAACATTATGCCAATGCCTTCACCTGGGAGACTGAGTTTTTATGTCGATGTTGTCTAATTCAATAGCCAAAACCCATGGTGAGCAGCGAATTCTATTTGGAGTATTTCACATTGTTTGGTGTGGCTACTGGGATCTCAAGATTGTTGTGTTCTGGAGAGGGCGTAGATCTGATGGTGCTCCAACAGACAGTAGTGCATCTAAGCCCGATGTGACCGGTGCGGCAATGCAACAGCTTCCAAGTCTTTTTATGATCCGTTTAAGCAGAGAGTGTGTGTGGGAGATGTTAACATTAGATTGTTATTGCTACGTCTTATAGTCATTGTTTGTGCGCTAGTATTTGATTGTTGAACGCCAACATTTGATGGTTAAAATCGTTTCGGTTGTCTACATTGAATTGGTATATATGCATTGGCATCATATATGTGCATTGAATGACACTTATACAGTGTTTAATTGACTTCCTCAGCTTCAGCCTTTAGTGGTGTAATAGTATTTTCCCTTCCAAGTGTTTAGTCATGAGAAGTTTGTAGCTGTGATAAATCATAATTCGCGAGTGAAGATTGTGGTTTTTGGTTGAAGCTTTCACTTGTTAACATTAATGGATGAGGAAGGCTCCAGATGCTCATTCCTGGACTCATTTTTTAGAGGGGAATCAATTATCTCAGTTCTAATTTCTTATGGTACGGGATTTTATAAATGAATAATGGGAGATGGAAGATATACTATGTGGGTTAGATTCTTAGGGAAAAATGAGTAGAATAGGTGAAGGGAAAAGAAAAATGTATTTCTTAAAGACCATATTGCTTGAGTAGCAAAATTTTGACTATAATTGACTCAATTAAACCTTCTGATAGATCCATTACTGACACATACCCCATGACTCGATTGCTCAAAATTGTGTAACCATGACCCCCAATAACTCAACATTGTTTCATGCTTCAATTGAACCACTTGATGACTAAAATCATGGCGATGTCATACAGGGACTGTTTGAGGCTAATGACAGCAGTTGTGGTTATAGACTCAAATAGTCAAAAACTGAAAAATCTAAGGACATAATGAAAAATATTGACCCTAACATTGGCTCCAATGGGGATGGCATCCTCCTAGCAAGGTGCCAAGAATAAAACCATAGACTAGTGGCCTAATTATACCATTGGGTGATGGAGTCAACTGAAAACTAAACTTAACTAACATACTGAAAATTAACCACTCACTGATCTTACTTATGGTAGCAGGCCATCAAAATATTAGGGTCTTCACTTCGGGCTTCAAATCTTGATGAAAACCACCCAACTATTGAATATATATATATATATATATGAAAAATGATCCCTCCAGTGTAGCCAATCAATCAAATGATTGTTTGACGTATGCTTGTATTCAACTACACCCAACATAAAGGAAAATTCTAAAAATTTCAACTCAAAGTATCCACTTAACATGTGCTCATGATCCATAAAATACAAGAAAATTCATATTCCCTGATGACTGTAGAAAATTAGAAAAATGATCCTCAATAATATGAAACATTAATCTGTCTTAAAATTCAGCAGAAATAAAAACACTCCCTTCATTTTCCAATGCAAAATATTTTTCAGAATGAAAGAAGACAATATGTTCATCAAGTTTTTCACTTGCATCAGGAAAAAGAGAAGTGTGTTCTTGAAAAAATTGCATTTGAGGTAGCCATATTATCAACAAAAAAAAAGTGTACATCCATAGGATCTGGGACAACCTACTCTTCTACAGCAGCCTCTTCATTTTTTGATCCTGGAGGAAGACCTTCATGTGCAAGAGGCTCTAGAACAACCTCTTTGTTTTCACCGTTTTCCTACAACTTATGATGGTCAAATTGAATCCTAGCATCCTCAAAATTTGAAGCTACAAGCATATCTCCCTAAGATAATGGATTCATGAGTAATCCTTCATGTGAATTTGAATTGATAGTTTCTAGAGAAACAAATTCATCAGATATTTGGAAAATATTACCTTCAATGCACTCTTCCACAACTGGCACAGTAATATGAAATTCTATGTCACATACATTTTTAAACCCATCGTCTTGGGTCGCATTCTCATGTTGTTGAAAATATGGATTTTCAAAAGGATTTGTAATCTTCTTTTTCTCAATCACTCACCCAGAAGATGAAAAAACCAATGGATTGTCTATTTCCTTATGTTGTTTAAAAGAGTTCTCATATTTTTATCATGAAAAGATGAACAAAGATGCTACAAATTATCATCAAATTCAGAGGATAATCATAACTTTAATTATTAAAGTCTTTCTTGGTTTCATTTTCATCTAAGAGAGAAAATATTGTTTCTTCTTGATGATGAAAAGCGTTCTTGTGCAAAGACTCTGAGATCTCTTCATCCATGGACTCTTCAGCACCATAAGAATTTTCCAGATTTTGAATGAAATCCTGAAAATGATCACATCAATTCTCAACCAAATACAAAGAAGGATGAGATTCTCTATATATTTTAAAAAATGCTAAATGAAAATATTTCAGGCAACATAAACTAGAAAATGCCAGTCCTTCATACCAATATTTCGTTTTTTCCTCCAAGGTACCCATGAACATCTTCATGAGACAATATTCAGAAAATTTAACCCTTATCTCGTGTGTATGCATGTGAAATTTAACCAAGTGAAGATCAACATCATCTCCATTCTCATCTTTAAACTTTGGTAAATATGATTGCCAAACTACATGAGACATATAGTTTGGAAAACCTGGAATGTGATCTCATTTCATGGGAGCATACCTTGCAGCTGAATTCATTTTTTGAAAATATATTTGCCAGTAAAACTCTTATTTCTTGATCTTGCTGCCAATGGAGTCTTTGGATCAAGTTACAATTTAATTTGGAGTCACCAGGTGAATGATTCAACCTTCTTATTTCCAACTAGTGTTCACCATCAATAATTATATATGATCCTTGTCGTTCACACCCATGGAAAATGTGACCATTCGCTCCCCGGCAACAACGCCACTATGTTAGCACTCTATGAATCCCTCTAGGCTAAGGAAAGGGCCAAATAGGTAACGACAAACCACTTATGGCTAGAAAACTGGTCTTTTCTAGACACAATGGGCTCCATCACTCAAGAAAACTAAATATTTGAGACTTTAAATGACATAGAGACCATATCTTAAGAGATTTATAATATTTGTTGGAAATTGATGAAGGTTTCAGGAATATGGGTGCATGTGATCAGAAAGTTACTATCTTTTCATGCCTATTCATATAATAACCAATTACATGCACAGAAGCATGTCTAGCACATTCTTCTAATAAAGGAAACAAATTGTAGTATGGTAGGAGATAAACCTAACATATACTTATTCACATGTGATAGTAAAGATGAAATATTTGACGTTACATATTTGTGACTAAGTATTAAGAGAAAACAACAGAGAATAAGGGTATAACATATTTCTTTTGCAACTGAAACATTAGACACAACCAAATTAGAGAAATACGAGATTAATTCTAATACAATTGATCCATTACACCCATAAACAAAAATCAATGCGGAATAAATTGAATAATATGACTAATACACGAGAAAAAAACAAATTCTAAGCACAATATCGCAAGTATCTTTGAAAATGGTCACTAGAACAACTGAACACTAAGCATTTTATTCATGAAAATATAAGATCACAGTAAACAAGTGTTTCTGAAAATCAGTTCACAATACTTATCCAAACCTTTCTTACTTCAAACATGTGGCATTAAATAGCCATACATCATTCAAAAATTCCATGTTCAGATGCACTACATCTCTGATCCATGAAGTGAATCGAATTGGTTACAAAAGAAGTAAATTTAACATATATTTAGTATTTTTATTTTAATAGAAAAAATAAAAACTTACTACAATCTTATCACACTTTCCTATCTAAAAAAAACTATCCAAATCGATAAAATTCATCCAAATCATCGAATTCCCTGTTGGAATTCCAAGGATGTGTTGCGCCACATCTTGGTAGAATTCCTTGTTGGAATGATTTTCCACGCAATAGAAGACACCTAGTTGATGAATGGATGATGGCCTAGCTCCTGACTTAGCAACACACTTATCCATCCACCTCTTGACACATCGCACCCTCAAAAAACACATGTAGACCTGTGTGCAGTGCTGCGTAGCATGATTTTCAAATTTTCCTTTATACCTCCTTCCCACCTCAAAATTTCATAAAATGGGCCATATATAAAAAAATTAAAAAAATAAATAAATAAAAATAATAAAAAAATAAAAAAATCTTATAGTACCCAATTCAACCTTCAACATGCCAAAAAAAATCCATACAAACTCCACATGTCCAAACCAAATTGCAAAAATTCATAATTTTGCCACCAAAAATTGTGAAAATAGGCCTCGAAAAGACAATTGTATCTCAAAAAAAGTAGCATATGTGTAAAAACTGAAGGATTTTATTGTAGATGAGATTGTTTTGAATAAAATTCTCTCTCATTTTCTCCATGTTATTCCCCAACATCTCAAATTTAAACTGATATGCAAAACAATGACTAAAAAAGGAAATTTACAAATTGCAAAAAATATTATTTAAAGATGCCTTTGAAACTCCTGATATGTGATACATGTAAAAAAATTAGATAGTTTATGTTTATTTGGACTTTCCTTGAGAAAAACCACTTTCCATTTTCCATAATTCGCCTTCATTTGGTTGGAATCATCGTTTCAAAATTATCTTAAAAATAGAGTACGTTGCACAGAAATGTGCAGCAAGGAGGCTGGGTAGCACTCCATGATCTGTATGGTTGCATACATCCTCTGGAAAAAAGGATCACATGGGTATGTTACACAATATTTTTGCACACTCCCCATTCCATACCCAAAGTGTCATCCTTTGTGTCACTCATGCCACAAATGTTGAAAAGTGAAAAAAGTTGTGAAAACATGTTCATCATGAATAACATGCTCAAAATATCCCTGAAGAAATGGATAATCAATGTGTTAAAGAAATTATGCAGAAAGCTTGTGAAAACCCTAATTTTCAGCCACAATGCGGTTCTCTCCTCCATGGAATAGCGCTTGTCACCCTATGCATAACCTATGAATAGCACTTGTCACCCTATGCATAACCTATGAATAGCGCTAACAACACGAGAATTAAAGTAAAAATTCATGCTGGTCCTATTTAGGAAGGTTCTCCAAAAATGGAGCAAAAGCTTCTTCCTCTAGAAGTCTCGAGAATGGAATTCTAGTATCAGTGGGCTAAAGGTTGAGTCTATTTCTCCCATTTTTATTCCTTGATCCTACCTTTAAGTATTTTCCCCTTTATATATGGACCTTCCTCCTTCTTTTATGGATCCTTAACATCTCCAACTTCCCTATAAATGAATCTCATGCCTTCCCCAAATGGTGGGTCATTGTTGGTTTCCTTTCTAGTTCTTTAATGCACCTAAACTCTTCCAAAATTCCAAGGAGAAGGAGTGCTTGAAGTCTTTGGCTTAGACTTGGAAACCCATCCCGAAAGGGGATTCCAATATCAAGGCATTGGTTGTATGCTTCTCTCTTTAATTCATCAGTAATATGAAGCATGTTTTAATTTCCATAAGCTTGTAGAAGATTACTTTCTTAGTATGATGCTCCTTAATCCGTCATATAGTTTATATTAAAATGCAATATACTATGCTTTCTTTTTTTGTCTTGGTTTGATCTCTTTTTCTGGTATTCGTACACAAAGGAATAGCAAGGAGCGAGCTTGAAAGTAAGGATATCAGGATTAACATCGAAAATTGACCGCAGGGGGGTGAGGTAGGCCATCTTCCTCTCTCATGTCATTTTGATTTAAGCTAGGAGAGTTTTCTTGTTTTTGTCTCGTTTGTTACTAGACCCGCTCGTTGGGCTAGAGGGGTCGCTTCTATTCGTATAAGAGATTTATTGGGTAACAGGGTATGTCTAAAATGGTTGTGTGATGTTGTATAACTATTTAAGTAAGTTGTCCAACTCTTGCAAACCTCCTAAATGGTTGATACTCGCTTGTGCAGCATTGGTGAAATGACTAGGTTGAGTAGCACTTGTGTGCAGTGAATTTTCCATAGTGAGTGCAGCCAACTTGTCACTTGATTGGTCACCTGTAGCACTCACTCGATTTGGCATGAGTGTGGGGAGTATGGGTTATGTCATGTATAAAGTATAATCATGGTATTTTGAGGTAATAGGTTTAGGATGGGATGGGGAAAATGAAATTCATATATTTTATGAATAGGGGATGACTAGTGAATAGGGGATAGGGTACGAGATTTTATATTTGAATAATGGGAGATGGAAGATATAGGATGTCGGTTAGATTCTTAGGGAAAAATGAGTAGACTAGGAAGGGAAAACAAAAATGAAATTCTTAAAGATCATCTTGCTTGAGTATTAGAATTTCAACTATAATTAACTCAAGTAAACCTTTTGAAGGATCCATTACTGACACTTACCCAATGAATCGATTTCTAAAAATTGTGTAACCATGACCCCCAATAACTCAACATTGTTTCATGCTTCACCTGAACCACTTGATGACTAAACTCATGGTGATGTCGGGCAGTGACTATTTGAGGTTAATGACAATGGTAGTGGTCATAGACTTAATTATTCAAAAACTTAAAATTAAAGGACATAATGAAAAATTCTAACCCTAACATTGGCTCCAATGGGGATGGAAACCTCCTAGCAAGGTGCCAAGAAAAAATTCGTATCCTAGTGGCCTATTTATACCATTTGGCGATGGAGTCAGTTGAAAATTGATCTTAACAGACATACTGAAAATTAACTACTGATTGAACTTAACTGACATATTGAAAATTAAATATTGACTGAACTTACTTATGGCAGCATACCATCGAGATCTTAGGGCCTTCACTTCAGGCTTCAAATCCTAATGATAATCGCCCACCTGTATGCTTGTTTTTAGATAAACTTGAAATAAAGGAAAATTATGAAAATGGCAACTCATCGTGTCCATTGAACATGTGCTCATGATCCATAAATACAAGAAAATTCATCTTCCCTGATGACTGCAGCAAATAAGAAAAAGGATCTTCAATAATATGAAACATTACCCTGTCTTGAAAGTTAGCAGAAATACAAACACTCCCTTCATTTTCCAATGAAAAATATTTGTTAGAATGAAAGAAGACAATATGTTCATCAAGTTTTTCACTTGCATCAAGAAAAAGAGAAGTGTGTTCTTGAAAATCTGCATTTGAGGCAGCCATATTATCAACAGAAAAAATGTGTACATCCATAGGATCTGGGACAACCTTCTCTTCTTCGACAGACTCTTCTTTTTCTGACCATGGAGGAAGATATTCATGTGCAAGAGACTCTAAAACAACCTCTTTGTTTTCACTATTTTCCTGCAACTTATGATGGTCAAATTGAAGCCTAGCATCCTCAAAATTTGAAGCTACATGCATATCTCCTTGAGATAATGGATTCATGAGTATTCCTTCATGTGAATATGAATTAAGAGTTTCTAGAGCAATAGATTCATGAGATATTTTGAAAATATTACCTTCTATGCACTCTTCCACAACTGGCACAGTAAGATGCAATTCTATGTCACATACCATTTTAATCCTATTTTATTGGGTTTCATTCTCATGTTGTTGAAAATAAGAATTTTCAAAAGGATTTGTAATATGTTTTTCCTAAATCACTAACCCAGAAGATGAAAAAACCAAAAGGCTGTCTATTTCCTTCTGTTGTTTAAAAGAGTTCTCATACATTTTATCATGGGAATATGGACAAACTTTCTGCAAATTATCATCAAATTCAGAGGATGAATCATAAATGTCATCATTAAAATATTCATTTCATTTTCATATAAGAGATAAAAAACCATTTCTTCTTGGTGATGAAAACGGTTCTCGTGCAAAGCCTCCAAGATCTCCTCATCCATGAACTCCTCATCACCATAATAATTTTCCATATTTTGAATGAAATCCTCAAAATGATCACATCAATTCTCAACCAAAGACAAACAAGGATGAGATTCTCTATATCTTTTAAAAAATGCTAAATGAAAATCTTACAAGGAACATAAACTAGAAAATGGCAGTCCTTCATACCAATATCTCGCTTTTTCCTCCAAGGTATCCATGAACATCTTCATGAGACAATCTTCAAGAAAATGAACCCTCATCTTGCATGTATGCATGTGAAATTTAACCAAGTGAAGAGCAACATCATCTCCTTTCTCGTCTTTGAAATTTTGCAAATATGATTTCCAGTCTACATGAGGCATGTGGTGTGGAAAACCTGGAATGTGATCTCGTTTCATGATTTCATACCTCACAAATGAATTATTTTTTGGCTAATAGATTTGCCAGTAAAACTCTAATTTCTGGATCCATTTTCCAATGGAGTCTTTGGATCAAGTTACAATTTTATTTCGATTTGCGAGGTGAATGGTCCATCCTTCTTGTGTCCAACATTTGTTCACCATCAGCAATTAGATATTATCCTTGTCATTCACCCACGGGGGAAATGCGACCGTTTGCTCCCCAGAAAAGGTGCTACTATGTTAGCACTCTATAAATCCCTCTAGGATGAGGAAAGGGCCATAGAGGTAACCACAAACCCCTTCTGGATAGAAAATTGGTCTTTTCTAGCCAGAGGGGGCTCCCTCACTCAAGAAAACTAAATATTTGAGACTTTAAAGCACACATAGACTAGATCTGAAGGCATTTATAACATTTGTCGGAAATTGATGAAGGTTTCTGGAATATGGGTGCTTGTGATCATAAAGTTACTATCTTTTCATGCCTATGCATATACTAACCAATTACATGTATAGAGGCCTCTCTAGCACATACTTTGAATAAAAGAAACAAATTGTAGTATGGTGGGAGATAAACATAAAAGATACGCATTCACATGTGATAGTACAGATGAAAGCTCTTATGCTGCATATTTGTGACTAAGTATTAAGTGTAAACAACATAGAATAAGCATATTACATACTTCATTTGCAACTAAAACATTAGACATAGCCAAATTAGAGAAATATGAGATGAATTCTAATAAAGTTGAGCCATTACACCCATAAACAAAAAGGACTACAGAAGAAATTGAATAAGATAACTAATACATAGGAAAGAAACAAATTCAAAGCACAATACTGCAAGTATCTCTGCAAATGGTCACTGGAACAACTAAGCAATAAGAATTTATTTCATGAAAATATAAGATTACAATAAACAAGTGTTTTTGAAAACCAGTTCACAATACTACCCAACCCTTTCTTACTTCAAACATTTGGCAATAAATAGTCATACATCATTCAAAAATGCCATGTCTAGATGCACTGCATCTCTGATCCACGAAGTGGATAGAATTGATTACAAAAGAAGTAACTTTAACACATCTTTGGTCTTTTTATTTTAATATTAAAAAAAAAAAAAAAAAAAAAAAAACAACCTACTATGATCTTATCACATTATCCTATCTCAAACAAACTATCCAAAACAATAAAATTCATCCAACTCATTGAACCATACTTTTTGACATAAAAAGAAGAAATAACATTGAGTTCCCATGCCTTCGTTGCGCAGCATCTGGGTAACATGCCTTGTTGGCATGATTTTTCATGCAATATAAGACACATGGTTGATGAATCGATTATGACCTAGCTCCTGACTTAGAAATACATGCATTCATCCACCTCCTGACAGATGGCACCATCAAAAAACACATGTAGACCTATGTGCAGCATGTGCACAACGCTACGTAGCATGATTTTCAAATTGTGCTTTATACCTCCTTCCCGCCACAAAATTTCATAAAAATTAATCCGTTAAAATCTAAGTTTGTGAGAAACAATTAAATTACCTGCACATTTTCACATCGAGGAGGCATCTTTCCAACGAAATACTAAAAACCAAATTTTCCCATTGTTTTTCAAAATTCGAAGTCCACACACTGAGAAATGGACGGAAGCAATGCGAGCAATGGGAGCACCAATGGCAGGGCACCTTATAGAAGAAAAGGTCACACCAGTGCTTGAGAGCTCTACAGCACTGTAATGAGTAAAAATTAATTTTTACGGCTGGTAATTTTTTTTAAATTAACCCTTTTTCGGTGTGCTCCAATATGGAACGCATTTGGGCAGTTATATCAATGGTGCACCACACTTCTTTATGGTGTGCTGGATTACTGAGATGCACTGGTTTGGTTTGTACAGAGCGCATAGTGTTTCCTTTGAATAAAAACCCTATGCAGGTTTTTCGTTGTACCTAAACCGCACCGGTCATCGTCGTTAATAAATAGCACTGAAATGTTGAAAATGCACCGGACTTGCAATATATGACCAGCATCGGGCATGTTATATAAAAAGAACCACATATTTTCATTAAATAAACACCCTATTCTGGGGCATCATATCACCATAAACGCATCGGGGCATCTTTTTTAGAGTATAGCACCGCAATGGTTATATAATGAGTGTCTCGGTGTGCCATTTGATAGTACGCACCAATGAGATTTATATAAAACACACTGGTGCGTTGTATGTATGAAGTACAATGTTGTTTTCGTAGTACTTAAAAATAACTCTAAAACACTTCTTTAGCCTCTATTGTGCACCGGTGCGCCACATATATATCAAGCAGACTGGTGCGTGTTATGATTATAAAGGCACCGCAAAAAAACATCCACCCACCAACCTCCTCCAGTGACCTCCGCTACAAACGGATGTTTGGGCTATTTTTATAAGGGCTTCCTCGAAAACATCCACTAGAGGCTCTTTTCCTTATAGTGTAAAATGAAATTTTTAGTGCAACCATAGAAGCTGCTCCCGAACTTTATACCAAAAGATATGATCCTGAAGAACCAAAATAGAAAGTAGTGGAGTCAAAAAAAGAAATCATGCAAACATGTGCACTGACGAATGCAAAAAATATGTGAAACCACAACGGTGTATTACACTCATCTGTTATATAAAAAAAAAACTTCACGAAAGCATCAACGACCCAGTTGATGACCATACAAGATTTTATGAAGATCCTACAGGTACAGGCCACAAGACATGGGTTCAGACTCAAAAGAGACTTCTAAAGATTCTACAATGGGATCATGAAAACAACCTTTAGGGAAATTTGAACAAGGAAAGGTCCATGTCATAAGCAATGTTATCAAGTTGACCACAATCCAAGTTGTCATGCATGTGGGATTCTTTGATGGATGATGAAAAAGATTCATTGCATATTACAAAATTTCTTAAGATGAGATGTATCAGTGGAAGTTTAATAGTTAAAATAAATTTCTTACGTGAATAAAAATAAGCATCCCTCGGGAGGTATTCCACATCCCGTGTGATGACATGAATGATAAAATGATGCAAAAGGATTATAAATTGAATAAAATCACGAATACCATCATGGTGACAGGAACCTGACATAACCATCATCGTACGCTGAAATGTCCTACTCACCTTATTTAACTTTGAGTTATGAAAATATTTATAATTGATATGAGAAAATACAAGCAGTTGATTATCAACAAAAGATTCATTATTGAAATCATGAAATTCTGAAGAGGATAGATTTTCAAGACTACTACAAAAATATTTGATGGTAAGCATATAATTTTTTAAGTAAAATGGAGATATACCTGAAATAAAATCATCGATAATTTCATCAGACTCCATTTGGAATTACTACAAATACAAATATTCATGTAATAACAACGATTCATCCATATCACTTGAAAAATCATGATCATATAATTCAAAGAGAAGAAAATCATCATAGTCATGATCATCCAAGGGTTCAATTTAGTTAATAGGTGAAATACCGACTGGTGGAATATAAAGATTGGGAAATGGTTGGTTTAGAATATAAAATGAATCACAATCGAGGGAAATATGTGAAATAAAAACCAATTCTTCATCAGATAATTGATCTTCCTATTTAATGATCAGTTGAGGTTCAAAACATAGAACATTAAAAGGAGGAGGACACGGGACAAAAGGCATGTCGGGTTCTTCCTGAGGATGCTGAAATTATTTTGGATCAGGACATTATGAATTAGATTTAAAATATTACCTTGAAATATGGACTAAGAAATGAAATTTCACATCTAAAAATTGTCATTCGACGTCCTCATCTAGGAATTCATAAAAAAATATGAAGAATCCGATCAGTGAAATGTTCAAGTGATTCATTAAGTTCCATTCTTAGTTGATCGATTTCATTAAGAACATCTTGATATTCATACTTTTCAAAGACTCGACAAATTTCATTAACCAAATGCTTGAAATATGTAATAGAAGCAGTGAGTAGAGAGTAACACCATTCCTGCACACGACCATCCAATGTAAGGGTGAATAAATATGCAATGATTTCTTCGAAATAAACGCCACTTGGAAAACAAAATTGGAAAAATTCAATCATGTAATCAAGTACAGTTGTCGTATCCTTGCCATTGAATTTAACATGTGAAAATTTATGTAAAAATTCTACATGGATTGAAATATTTAAAGCTTCATTAAAATACCTTGGGATTATGATTTTTGATGAAGCCATTGAAGGTAAGAGATTCGAATAGACTTCATCGGCTCATCTTGTCATCTGGCTCTCCTTCTAGCACCAAAAACGTTGAGGGTACTAGATGCCACCAACATTTTAAGGGGATCTCCCCGATGGGAATTCCCAATTAGATCTCACAACGTTTGGTGTAGGATTCCCATTTGGTAATACGGTCTAGAGAACGTTGGAATGGTTTTCCAAGATAAGCATTTGTTACGGTCAAACATAAGAGAAAAAAACGCCTCTTTTGGGAAGCAATAATGTGAGCTTTTTGAGACACCCAATGTAAGGTGTACGAGGTAGACTTCCATGGTTGGTGAGAGAAACGAGCCACTGGTTAGAAAAGTAATAGTATTATCCTAAAGGTGGACAGAGGATAAAGAGAAAGACTTGTTGAGTACCTACAGATTAGTCCACATAATAATAAAAAATCATTAAAGCATAAAAACATTCATTCAATAATAGTCATAGCTAATAAAAGAATTAATTCATTAACTTAGTATGTAAATTAACAAGTGCTCTTCTCACCGTGGCGTTCTCATTCAAAAAATACTCAAATTATCCTATGTCGTTGTAGCGAATGCAACATTTTCTGCCATAAAATATTTGGGATTCCTTTAAGTGTTTTAGGTTATCACATTCTTAGTTTCCACTGAGACTCAATTCTGAGGATCATTTGGGAAATATCTCTGTCTTTTCTACATGATCCTCTTCTTCAACTGATCAAATTTTATGCTACATACTTCCATGACTCTATCGGTTGGTGGAGGTGTGATCCCCATTTTCTCAAATAGAAGATGACCACCTGTAAGGGGAGGTTCCTCTGCATTTCCTGGCTCATCATCCATGGGCTAGATGGTATCGTCTCCCTCCAATGATTCTTCTTCCAGCTCCTAAGTCATCTGCTCTTATTATAGTATTTGTGTTGCTTCCTCCTCCCTGGAATGCCACTATTGCTCTTCTTCTATCATTATCATTTCTTCTTATTTTTCTTGTTGCTTCTGGAGCAAATCATCCTACTTTTTCTTCTCCGATTCTTGCATAGCTTCTCAGTTTAAAGGATCATATTTTCATTTCTTGTTTCTCTCACCCATCGAGGAATACCTTATGCTTTTCTTGAGAGATACTTTCTTTGCTTGAGGTGTTATCTCCTCATCCTCTTGCACCTGCAAGTCCTAATATGGTGGATTGTGGGGTGAACTGATCTCCATGGTTGGATGTGTATTTATTCTTTCATTGTACCAATTCATTATCTTCTCATATTATGTTGTGGACATCGATGAGTACCATGTTTTATGATCAATCCTTTCACAATGTTTCCTGACAATTCACCAGGGATCATATCCATGGAAATATTTAGTGATGAAATGTAGTCAGTCTAGCTCATTTATCTCTACTGGTGTCCCCCTGTGACTCTTTAATTTGTACAGTCTGATCCTGAATGGAAAGATGAGCCAAGGGTATTTCTTCCTCATGTGAATAATTCCTGACAATCCCTTGTCCAGCTGATGTGCAACTTATTTCATGGCCACCTTGTTGGTCTCATATCGTGGCATAAGAGGAGCGGATATCTAACAGCTAAAGCACCTAATGTATGTACCCTCAGGGGCTTCAAACCCTTCTGTGATATCTTAGAGTGACTCCTTGACCTTATTTGTCATGCAAGGAGGATTGATCTCAAATATCATGTGAAAGATAACTACAAAGAAGTGTTCAACCAATTTTTCATACATACCTCTAAAGCTTGCCTCTAATAATACTCTACAGTGAAAGTAAAATGGGAACTTCTCCTCAGGGGTATAGTTCCAATTCAATCGTAGGAACACATATTGTGCACTTATTTTCTTTAATACAAATGTAGACATAGATAATTATGGCGCCTAGTTCGTCCGTAAAGATGTTGTAGTCTGCCCCACTTGATGTTGAAACTCATATGATAATATATTCTCCTAATTGAAATCGCTTCCACGATTCACCACTATATTGAACATATATATCCAATTATCCTCGAACACCTTAGCATTCGTACACCCATACAATCAAAAATACATGGCTATCAAGCACTGATACAAATCTCTAAGAATATTTTTCGGGTATATTGCAAATGGGCGATGGTAAAACTTTTCAATTTATCGACACCATGATCTGATAACATCGCTTGTGTCGAGGGTATCCCATCTCATGTAGAATTTTTCATTTTCATATACATTGGGCTTGAGAATCTTATAATATATTTGCATGTCCTCACCATAATAGGTAGCAAGTTGACCGCCACTCTCACTGTGAAGCACAAGATGAGATTCATCCATATGTGTAATGATCCATTATATCACCTCTGCACATAGCATGACTTGTAACCTGCATCTCATCCTATGCATCTTGGACTTCTTGATGTTAATGTAGGCATGCACATCTTCTAATCCCTTACAAAAACTTTCTTGCATGAATGTGTCATATATTTTGTTCCATGTGACCTATGTATCTTTGTCAATAAATCAATGTGTGTCTGCATATATAGGTATGTTTGGATTTGTAACTTCTACAGGCTCATCATCACTTGCTACTTACGGTTCTCAGCAGTTTTCTTTTCAAGGAGGCATGGCTCCAACAGATGACGACAAAGTGACAATACTTGTAGCATAGACAACTATTTGGGGAAACACACTCATAGTGACAATATCATATTAAAACAGCCTAACTATGCAGCAGTACTTGTGAATCACGTACAAAGAGACATTACATATGATATAACATGAAAATATATGAATGAATATGAAAAATAACTTGCATGCAAGAGAAAATGAGCATGCAAACTAGGAGGGTGTACTTTCAAAGCGCAAAGGGGTGAGCAGGGTCATTCAGGGCTTTGTAGTGCTCTCATCTACTCAATAAAGTGAAATAAATCATTGAGGGAAAATAGGTGCACTCTAAAGGGTCAAAGGGGAAATATTATGGGCCTTCAAGTCTTCCTTATGTGCTCATGTGCTAAATAATTCAGGGAGGGCACACTTTCACACTCCGAAGGGACGAAGGGAGAGGTAGGAAAGGCTTCACACCTTCACAATGTGCCCATGCGCTCAAGGAAAATGAGGGTGCAATGTCGCATGTCAAAGGGTTGAAGGAAAGTTGCTTCGTTTCTTCGTGGTGCGCTCATGCGCTCAAAAGAGGGCAGAGTTCTTTGTGGTGAAAAAATGTGCTCAAGAGGAAAACATGGTCAAATAATGCATAGTTTTCAAGGTTGATCGGGCTTTGAGCTTAAGAGTGCACTCTACCTATTGGAAGCTTTGAAACAAGTTTGAATAGCGGGATTTGTTAAAAATATAAGGGAAACAAATATTTTCAAGGCTTTCTAGTTATTGTCGCATACATGGTGGAATATGAAAAGTTGAAGAAGATGAAGAGTTTATGCATGCAAGAAAATATTAACACTTATAACAAGAAGATTCAACATAAACACCAAAAAAAAAACTGAAAAACGAAAGGTCGATAGCAAGAAAAGTGAGAATGGTAGTGAAATCATGAAATTCAATTGAAATATTTGACATGCAATCCTTACTTGCAGCATTAGTTGATGAATAAATTATTGATTCTCAGTTGTGCTCCCAACTCAAATGGAATGATTATGCAAGCAGAATTATTAATTGAGTTGATTTAAGGAAATTCACATGCAAAAGTGCTTCATGCATGAGCTCCACTTTTCATCGCATGAAAGGGTTAGTTAAAGGTAGTTACGTGGGCTCCTATTTTCTAGGAGTGTGCCCACATGCAACAAGGTTGCCTCATGCATGCATCAAGAAGGGTTCATGTCTTCGACACGAAGAAGTGCGCTCATGGAGGGCACATATGTTCAGCGTGAAGGTGTGTGCTCAAGGAGGGTGCAACCCTTCAGGCCGAAGGAATACACTCAAGTTGAGAGCATCTCTTCACCAACTTAGAGTGCACTTTTTCTTTTCTTGAGTGATTTTCTTGATTTTGTTGAAATTTGTAACAAGAAAGAGTCAAATTGGAAACCATAAAGGACAAAAATTAACCACATACTAGTGTGGGATTCTAGTCACACATTGGTGAGGAATTCAGTTACACATTAGTGCCAAAAGTGGGTATCTAATTTATTTTTCCCTTAAATAAATTGGACAATAAATTGTAATTTCATCTCATAACAACTTGTATCAGTTAACTAAGTCATGAAGATTGAGTTAGCTCAATAATTTCGAGTTGAGGGTCTAAGATGAGGCATGTAGGGTGATTCTAATATTTTGGGGGTCTAGTTGCAGTTGTAGCACTAGTGTGGTGTGGGTGTAATCAGTTAACTCAAATTAATTAAGTTAAAATCAGTTTAACTAGTTCTAACTGAGTGATGAGCTAGTGAGAGGTCAAGTGAATTAAATTATATTTAATTCACAAGTAATGATCAATCAGATAATTGATGATTCACTATCAATATTTGCATGCATGTCAGTTCTGATGAAGACCAAGTTGAGACAGAGGTTAAAGGGGAGATAACTATCAGTTTTATTATTAGCAAATTGCCCGGGCACAATTATAAAGTCACTTGAAGCCCATGATGGATTGCGCAATCAAGGAGGGTTTAATTTCCTATTTAATAAGTATTTATTTCCATATGGATTGCATGAGCAAGGTTGGGCTTAACAGAGGTTGAGAATTGGCTAAGAGTTTGTCAATTTTGATGAAGAATTGCTAGTCAATTTTGAGCAGGATCAGAGTGAAACAATTAGGAGAGTGCGGGATTTTCTCGGTGTGAGAAAGCATTGTATTTTTTCATGATTATTTGACTTTGTAAAATATATGATAGAGGGGATTTGAGTAGTTTCTTTCCCCGGATACATTGTGTGTAGTGTGATTGATAATTTATCTATCTTACTTGCATGTGCTTGAGCGATCATGTTTTATATTCCACAAATATTGTAGAAGGATTCAGTATATTATGTTAGTACATCACAAGATTGGATTGAATCCATTAGTATAGAGATTCTATATAATTTCTACATGGTATTAGAGCACCAGGATTCAAAATAGAAGAGAATAAATCGAGTTTTTCTTGAACAGGTTCAAATTTGCAGATTTATTCTTCAAGATCCAGCAGTAGATCAAGATGTCTTTCAATGGCTTGAGACTCGAATATGCACTCAAGGGAAATTAGAATTATATTGAATGGAAATACGGGATGGAGGCAGTGGTGGAGAACAACAGGTTAAAGGAATTCATAGATACTGATATTCCAAAGCTCGTAACAGCAGGTGCCCAACTTCTTGATGCATGGTAGAAGAAGGTAGAAAAGACGTGAAGGATCTTGTTAGAGGGAGTTCGAGATCATATTGTCTCGAGTCTCCATGGGAAGGAGACTCCATATGATATGTGGAAGGCCTTGACAGATCAGTTTCAGAATATCAGTGACCACAGGAAGTTTGCGTTCAAGGACAAGCTCAGAAAGATCAATATGGAGGAGGGCGATATGGTACCAACGTACTTGGCGAAGTTCACTCAATGTCGAGATGAGCTTGGAAGTGTTGGTGTAACATAGCCCAGGATTATTTCTTGAGCCTAGCACTTCTAGGCCTTCCCAAGAGTTGGCATAGTTACCAGGACTTTGTGAATGGAAGTGAGAAGTTACCAGACTGGGAGTGTTTGTGGTCTGACTTGGTAATAGAAGAGATAACGTGGAGCACTAGAGACAGGACCTTCAGCACCAAAAATAATATTGTGCATTAGTCAAAAAAGGAAATAAATCCAATGGAAATAAGTCCCAAGGTGAAGATGGCAAGAGATACTTTTCCAAGATCAGGTGTTTTAACTCTCACGAGCATGGGCACTATGCTTCAAATTGTACACAGAAGAAGGCAAGAAAGAAGTAGCCTGCAGTTGTATCGGGTGAAGCGTTGGCTTCATAGTTCGAGCTTGATTTTACTCTCATTGCATGCATGACCAACACTGTAATGGGATGCATGTGGTATCTAGACAGTGTTGCCTCGTTCCATATGATAGGGAATAGAGATCTCTTCAGTGACTTGGAGGAGAAGGACCTCCAGCAGAACATAGACTTTGGAGATGACGGGAGGTATAGCACGACTAACATAGGTACAGTTACCTTTAAAAGGGAGTTTGGCTCCCCTCTCAGACTAGAAGATGTTTTTTATGTTCCAACCCTAAGGAATAATCTTGTATCCATGTGGGAGCACATGCAACTATACCTCCAGGTGTGAGGTGGGGTGATGTGCAAATATAATCCCAAGAATAAATTTGGCCAGGGTCCATTGAGATGGTGTGTCTCATGGGTCGAACTTGTCTACGAAGAGCCCACAGTACAATAGTAGTAGGAAGGATTGGTTAGATTGATGCAGTTAGATGTCAGGAAGACAGAAATCAGAGTGACAGATGTCGGATATTGGAGTGCAGATCAAAGTTGGCAGCAGTGCAGAGGGCACAGATGCAGATGTCAGCAGCAGCGCAGAGATTCTAGTAGATAGGTGCAGTAGGATCCAGCAGTCACAAGACTCTGATGACATATGAATCATACTGATTCAGTTGTTCGGAGGCTATTCAGTTTCAGGAGTTGCAGGTACAAACAACACTAGAGAAGTGTTGCATGTAGAACATTCCGAAGGCATCGGATCAGGATAGATTAAATTCCTTTCTTATTGAGAGGGAGTTTTGAAATTTGCAACAAGAAATAGTGAAATTCGCAACCAGAAAGGACAAAAATTGACCACATACTAGTGTGGGATTCCAATCACACATTGGTGAGGAATTCGGTTACACATTAGTGCTAAATGTAGGCGTCTAATTTATTTTTCCCTTAACTTATTTTGACAATAAATTTTAATTTCATCTCATAACAACTTGTATCAATTAACTAAGTCATGAAGACTGAGTTAGCTCAATAATTTCAAGTTGAGGGTCTAAGATGAGGCATGTAGAGTGATTCTAATATTTTAGGGGTCTAGTTGTAGTTGTAGCACTAGTGTGGTGTGAGTGTAATCAGTTAACTCAAATTAATTGAGTTAAAATCAGTTTAATTAGTTCTAAATGAGTGATGAGCTAGTGAGAGGTCCAGTGAATTAATTTAGATTTAATTCACAAGTAGTGAATCATATAACTGATGATTTTCTATTAATAGTTTAATGCATGTCAGTTTTGATGAAGACCCAATTGAAACAGAGGTTAATGGAAGATAACTATCAGTTGTATTATTAGCAAATTGTTGGGGCGAAATTATAAAGTCATAGGAAGCCCATGATGGATTGCACAATCAAGGAGGGTTAAATTTCCTATTTAATATGGATTTATTTCCATAGGGATTGCATGACCAAGGTTGGGCTTAGCAGAGGCTAAGAATTGGCTAAGTGTTTGTCAATTTTTCCTGAGAATTGCTAGTCAGTTTTCAGCAAGATCAGAGTGAAACAGTCAGGAGAGTGTAGGATTTTCTCGGTGTGAGAAAGCATTGTATTGTTTCGTGATTATTGACTTTGTACAATATCTGATAGAGAATTTTTGAGCAGTTTCTTTCCCCATATACATCTTGCGTTGTGTGATTGATAATTTATTTCTCTTACTTGCATGTGATTGAGCAATCGTATTTTATATTCCACAAATATTGTAGAAGGATTCAGTATCTTGTTTTAGTACATCACAAGATCAAATTGAATATTGGTATAGAGCTTCTATATAATTTCTACAGCTTTTTCATGTTTTTTAGTGTTTTTCAAGTGTGTGTGTGGCGAGAAAGTGATTTTCTAAGTCAAGAAAGATCATTAGTCCACCTAACCAGAGACTTACTAACTCAAGTGCTTCTAATGGTTAAGTGACGTCGCTTATGAAACATTGACTTAGGAGGATGCGACACTAGGAGAAAACACATAAAATAATGAATCAAAAAACATGACGACTTAAGAGGGGTTGAAATGAAAGCTATTGTGGGCTCCAAAATTGACATAGGAAAAAATTTTGGAGGGTTGTTGTCGCAATGAAAACTACACATAAACTCAATTTATTTTATTTTGCATTGGATTTTCGAATGCACAATTTTCCATCATATTATAATATAGAATTTTTTCTTCTTGACATTGACTTGCTCTTATCCAAAATAAATAAAGATAGTTAAAGTAAAGTAAAAACATTAAAAAACTAAAATTGCATATAGCCAAATGCTTTCAACAATGAAAAATATAAATATTAAAACCAAAGTTGCTTTATTTACATAGTTATGTCTTGTTTGAATTGATAATCATTTATTTTTATTATTAATATTTTTTATTGATTACTCAACCTACATTTAGGGATAGCAACCACGAATAGTTGTCCCCGCTGCTAATTTGACAAATGAGTTATGATAATTTTTCTCACTCTTTAAAAAATGCATACCCAACACCATTATTCTTTACTTTTTGACCATCTTAAATTGTATAAAACATACGCGATAATACAAGTTTTATGTAACTACACAATAATGAAAATTATGCACAATTTTATACAATTACAACATAGTGAATTTTTCAAATAATTACATTTCTAAAATTTATTCAAGGAAACTATTAAAGTATAAACACTCAAATTTAATAATATTCTTAAATATTAATTAAAATAAACTTTAACTATATATTAATTTGAAAAATATTCTATTAAAATTAATTTTATTTTACTATAGGTAATACATATGATATGTAACTTAAATACTTTTAATTTTATTTTACTATAGGTAATACATATGATATGTAACTTAAATACATTTCTTTAGTGTCGATAAGAGGAATAAAATGTTTACTGTGAAAAGTCACTCAGATATGAAATTATGCTTACTCTAATCTTTAAGATAATACAAACAGATGAAATTATGCTTACTCTAATATTTATGATAATACTCATACATGAAATTAGGCTTACTCTAATCTTTAAGATAATACTAACACATGTTTTTTTTAGTGATATGAGATTATGTTTAGTATAATTTTTAAGATAATATTAAGATATGTTTTCTTTGAAAGAAGTTAAAAGAGAAAAAGTATTTCTCACTTGTAAAAAGGAATTAAGGGATTATACATTAATGACAAAGATGGTGCAGGGTGACATAGCATTTATAATGTGAAATGGAGTTGATGTAGAGTTTTATTACAGACTAATTATAATATGAAAAACCAAAAAATATTGCACCCTTGAATAGAAAGAAGTTATGATCATAAAACATTTTTAAAAGCACTAATGGCATTTTGATCATTTTGATCAACCCGTTGTGATGACACAGCATAACATGTGATGATATGAAATGAAATTTCTACCAGCTTTAGATACCTCCTAAGTCGCCACTACCCAATCATGTGTCTGTATATATGTGTCATTTCCCACCACCTCACCACCGAGATATGGATTTTCCCTTAACTTTCACCTTTAAATGACATTTTGTTTGTTTGTGGTGGATAAGTTTTGTCGATTTGGAAGTTTATGTGCACTCATTATTGGGATGAATTATTAGACCTTATTTTCATACTTTTTTTCAAAATTAGTTTGCAAGTACACCGTGCATCCATTAAATAAAGATTGTAATTAATTTTTTGGACAGGTGTTATGTTAGCCACCTATAAAAAAATTTATAGCAAAAGGTGGCTAAGACTTTTTGAGCCTTCAAGGAACAAATTTCATTGTTAAAAATTGTTGGCTCTTGAAGACTCTTGAAGGCCTCATGCCTATCCTCTGTCTGAACTTCACTGTTGTTCCCATTTTACACTTAGCAATCCTGCTGATTCCCAAGAAAGAATACTGCTGCAAGACCCTTTTTCCCCTTTTCCCCTTTTCCAAAGATAACCTCATTTTCTATCCCTCTATTTCCCACGAAAATCCCTCGTTTTCATATTTTTCCCATTCCCCCTTCATCAAAATCCCTTTTATAAGGTTTAAAGGCTCCTTCTTTGCCTTATCCAAACCTCTCTAACCCTTTGAAAATCATTGAAAAACTATAAAAAACCCACATTTTGGGCATATATGGGTCCTAGCCCTTTTTCCCATTAACCCTCAGTCACATTATTTCCCATGCGCCCACGGCCCCGCAATCGAGCACCAAGCCATTTTTCGTATTAATTATTTCCGCCCAAAGATTAAAACCTTTGGTTTATATTAAAATCGTCGGTTTTATTATTTTATTAAATTTCCACCGGTTCAACTTTTAAATCGTTCTGCACCGTCAATCTGATCTGAAGATCGAACGGTGTAGAATCCGTCTCCCAGTGGTCCCCACATTCCACTCACCTGTCCAAAAACCGTGCGGTATTCATCGAACCGCCTTTGGGTGACGGTGGTTTTTTCCCGATCGCCAGCGATTCCACTCATCAGTTGACGCGTGGCCTAGGCAATGCTCATAAAACCGCCATCCATCACGTGTTAACGTTCGGACGTGGACCCCGCGCGATATCATTGTACACCGTCCGATCTAGGCCGGGCCATCCAACGGCTATCGCTCACCGAAGATGCCCGACAGTTAACCGGGCTACGGTGCGGCATCCAATTAATTTCCATCTTCGATCTGATCTGCAAATCAACGGTTCATATTTCATCGCCCATTTCCGTCGCCCAGTCAACATTTCTCGGTTTGACTTTCCATTTTCCGCTCCCAACCGTCGATCTTTGTGCGATCGACGGCCTTGATTCAAAATTTTCTTCCGCCTTCACTACGCCTTCTCCCGATCAATCCCGACCATTGGATGATGCCATCCAACGGACACGCTTCCTCCACGTGTCCTCCGTAGCAATAAACCTATATATGCAGGATTTTTTAATATTTGTTTACATATTTTGCAGGGTTTAAATGGTTTTCTCGCCATTTTTGAAGAAAATTCAAAGGCAAAGGATGACAATATTCATGCCTTCAATTCACCAAAGAAAATCATCACATGGTGTTAAAAACACGTTTCATCAGTGTTTTTTCAGGCATTGATGCCATATCACCCCTGCGCAGCCCTGTACATCAGCAAAAACCATGAATCGGGCGCAGTCAGAGAGTATCAGTGACGAAGACCAAAATTTATCAGAACAGAGGATTAAAGACAAATTTTGTGGGGATTACGGCTAAGAACAATTATCAAAAGCCTAATCCCCAAGTAAAACACAGTTTAAAGAAAATCTGAAGGGTTTTATCGACAGGAAAACATCCACCGCCATATCTGAGGCAAATTGATTCCTCCCAGCTACTAAAATGCCACCTGTGCCTCAAAGTACTCAATCAGAGGCCGAATTTATTGATTAAACGAAGATATTTGCCTCATTGCAGCTAGAAAGTTACTTCTGCAAGGAAACTTAATGCAAAGGATATCTGCAGAGTAACCCCGACGCCACACAAAGCCTCAAAGGTCAACAAAAGCTCCCTCCGAGCTTAAACTTTATGTAAAACATTTAATACAGAGTCCACCCATGTAAGTTTCCTCATTGAGCCCCTCAAAGGCCAAGAAGCCATTAAATATGTATTAATTGTAATTGGAGATCTTTGATCAGATCTCACCTCCTCATTCTTCTATATATACTTCTGCAGAAGATGAGTGAGGGGTTGGTTGCAGAACTTTGAAATACATTTGAGCTTAAACTTATGATTGTAAATACTGTTCACTGGCCCTTGGAGCTCTGCTTGTGATAGATTAGTTAGGTTGAATAGTGAAGATGATTGCTGAACTAAAACAAGCTATTTCTTGGGATCCTGGTCTATATCACTGGTGAAGCACCCCTTTCTTTGTTATTGTATTCCTTCTATGTATGTCATATTGTTCACTATTCTCTGATAAAGAATAGCATTTATAGAGTTAGGACCTACTGTATATCAGTAACCTTCTCTGACTGAAAGGCTTTATCTCAATTTTTTCCTCCAATTTGTTTATTTAAGAATGATTTAATACAGTTTAAGCAGTTAGGAATGATGGAGTTCCCTTGTCCTACTGTTTTCTTTAAACATTGTTCTTGAAAGTTATTTTCCTTATTTTCTTATTAAAGTTAGGCTAGAAAAGTGATGGTGTGCCCTGTTTCTAGCTTCTTTTCTCCAAATTCAAATTCTGAAAGTTTCCCTTGGTGTTGACTGAAAGCAGACTAGGTTTAAAAGTACTTTATCTAATCTTAAGTCTACACTTTGTTTTCTCTTATATGTTTTCATACTTTCTGAAGGTAATTATGCGGATTACTGGATTGTTTGTCAATTAAGTTGCTTTAATACAAACTTTCCCAAGAAGTCAATGGTTAGCCCTGCACTTGGTTGGTTTTAAACAGTTACTTAAGATGCTTTTCTTGTTTGGACTGACTATAAATCCCTGGTGAAATTATTATCAGTTTCCACCCCTCCAACACTTTATTGTTCCCATTCCATCATTTTAAATCTCAATAATCCTGTGATGTAGATGACTTTCCCCTTGGATCACTCTTGATGTTGTTGCTCAATTAAAGCCCTGTTATGACTCCATAGCCCAATGGACTAAAAACCAGTGTTATATCTATCTTTTTAGCCTAATTGTTCCATTCACTTGCAACTTCTAACCTTTGAAACTCTTTGCATTTAGGACTTTCCACCTCAAAGTAATCATGCTCAACCATCCAAAAACAAACAAACCCTTGGCCTTCATAACTAGCCTAATATCATCGCCCCAAACTTCAAAGACAAATCCATCTTTGCACTTATTGGAGAGATCCCTCTCCAGATTCAAGAGGTTTGGATCCTAGAATCCCAAAGTTGGTTGAAATAATGTTGCTTCTGCAGTTTTAGTCTCACCAATCTACTAAAATTATAGATTCCTAACATTTCTGGTGACTCCGCTGGGGAAAAACCTAGAATCATTTTCATTTTTATAAAACTTTGAGAGTAAAAAGCAGCCTTTTCAAGTGCTACCTAAGAGTGGTAATCATGGTAAAACTTGTTTGAATTAGTGACAAACTAGATAAACCCTAGGATTCTCTTAAGACTTTATCGAACCTTGAAAGATCGGTTGGCTTAGCCATAAGAGTAAATTGTCCTTTTCTCATAATTGTAGCTAAGTTTTGAAATAGAGTTAGGATATTCTTAGAAACCATACAACTAAAAAATAACTCGGAAAAACCTAAAAATATTTTAGATTGGTATCCAATAAACATGGTGGTGGACCATAAAACCTTTTACCTCTGAAAAGAGCTAAAAACTTCCACTTGGCGACACCACAATCATTAGAAAACCTTAAGACTCCACTGGGAAGAACCCTTACTATTATAATATCATTCAAACTTAGTTAGAGGACTGTAGGATTGAATTTCAAACAGACTAGTTAACCTCTTAAAGATTGTCACATCTGGTTGCACTTTTCTTGTTCATTTGGGTATGAAAAAACACAGCATAGTGGCTCCTAGAAAGATTCACACTTGAGACCATCCTGACCCTAATCCACCTAAGTTAGTTGATAACCCAGAAAGTATCCTTCGGAAGTCTCCTAGGATTAAATTATCAACTATTTTCAGATCACCCTTGAGAGCTAATTGAGTCCCTGAAAATCTTTCAGCTCTACAACAATCACAAGTTGACTTAGTAAATCCCTTTAGAACTAGGTCTCTTGGTGATTTAGATCAGCTAGATTCTGAGTCTTCACTTTCATCTCCTGAAACAAGTGAACATCCTGGCAGCAGAGAAACAACACCTCCTGATTTGAATTTCCTTCACAATTTAGGTGTCTCTCATCCAAGATCAGCTCAACAATCTATTCCTGGTCCATCCACTTCTATTTACCCTACATCCACTGTTCAAACCACTTCACTTCACCCCACTTTCCCTTTTGTTAATCCACCTCTTCTAAATCCACCCCCACCACATATCATGGCAACATGGTATGCTCCCTTAGTCCTTCATGCACCATTAGTAAATCTTCCACAGGACTATCAGTCCAAAATTCCATTATATGATGCTAGCAATGCTACAACTGCATCACAACATGTGGATAAGATGAATGACTACTTTGACGGAAATGAAATTGATGATGATTCTGTCAAGCTTAGGTTATTTGCTCAGAGCTTAGGGGGAGAAGTAAGAAAATGGTTCAAAGGTTTAGCCCCCCATAGTATTAATGATCTCCAAGCCTTCCATCAAACATTCTTAAACAAATGGGAAGTGAAGAAAAATCCTCTCCAAGTCCTTTCTGACTACAAGAACCTCCATAGAAACACTGGGGAAAGTGTGCAAGCTTATTGCACTAGATTCAATAGTGTGTATAATGCACTTTCCCTAGAACTAAAGCCTCCACAAGGCTCAAATTTAAACAATTTTCCTGAAGGGTTTGACCTTGAGATGGCCTATCAGCTGAGAGAGAGAGACTTTGCAACTCTTGAAGATATGCAAAGAGGCGCTCTTTCTGTGGAGGTCAACTTAATGGAAAAGAGAGCAAGAATGAAAAATGAAAAGAGAGTGTCTTTTAGAGAGGAATCCACACCTTCTACTTCCAACTCAAAAATGGAGAAAATTATGGAAGAAACGATGAAAGAAATGAGCATAATTAAGAGAGAACAAGTAAGCCAAAACCAAACTGCTCCTCAAAATAGAAATCAAAACCAGAATCAGACTTTTAGAAGGAACCAACCTCCAAACAGACCTAGGGAATATGATCAGCATATCACTCCTTCCTTTCATAAAAACTATGTAAGTGAGGTTGAGGAAATAGATGAAATAGCAGAGGAGGATGATATCAACATGTTGGGGATAGACAATGATGACTTTGAGATTCATTATGATAGAAAACAAGGTCTATACACACCTTATGATGACAGAAGAGATGATGATGAAAATCATTATCAAGACATGGAAAATGTCATCATAGAACCTCAAAAAGAATATGACCTTAGAAGAAAAACTAGTCAACAGACCCCCAACAACAAAACCTCTGACAAATCTTCACAAAACAGCACTACAACCAAGCCTAGATTTGTCAAACAAAAGGATAAAACAGTGGCTGTAAATTCTGGTAATGATAAAGAGAAAGACACTCAAAACAAAGAAAAACAGAGTGCAGACATTAGCAGTACTAACACTTCAGATAGTACTCCTATGAAAACAATTTTGTCAAGTGTAAATAAAACAAATCAGGAAGTTGATGTTGTTGATAGAATGACAGCTAATAAGGCTGAAACCAGCACTTTAAAGAGTCAAATTCCTTTCAGCCTGGAGCAGGAAATTTCAAAGATCAAAATCACAGTTCCCCTCACTGAGTTAGCTGCCCAACATGTATATAGAACCCAAATTTTGAAGGCTTTAAAAATAGAAGAAAATGAGGACATAGTCAATCTTAATGATGACCAACCAGAGCTGATTTTTGGTCCTAAGATTGAAGGTAGATATCAAGAGGGACCTGTTCCTCCCTTTTATGTAAGTTTAAACGTTCATGACAAAATTTTGCACAACGCTATGCATGATTCCAGGGCTTCTCATAATTTAATGCCAAAAGCTGTAATGGAGAGCCTGGGACTAGAAATCATTAGACCTCACAAAGACCTTTACTCCTTTGATTCCAGCAGAGTAAAATGTTTAGGATTAGTCAAAGACCTCTGTGTTCACTTAGCCCAAATTCCAGCCAAATGTTTAGTCATGGATATTGTTTTGGCTGATGTGCCTCCAAAATATGGAATGTTATTATCAAGATCTTGGGGGGCTAAGTTACAAGGGACTATGAAAATGGACATGATGCAACTATCCCTGTTTTCAATCAGAATAGAAGATTTACAGGGAGTCCCATATGCAATTCACAGTTACAAGTCAAGACAGACCACAAAACTCTCCTATGTATTCTGTAAATACAGGCCTTGATTCTTTTATCATGTTTAATGAGGAAACATTTAGTGAACAGGTCACTATAACAGGATTAATGGCTGATAGAGAGGAAGAGGAAAACACTACAGAACTGTCAAAATAGTTTGTTGAACCGTTAAGTATTATCAAACTAAACGAAGGTCTTGAACTACAAGTCATGTGTCCTTTGCTTTTAAACCTGGACACTAAAGAAAACGACCCTCAAATGAACGCAAATCTTGGAGAACCAAAACAGATGCAACTAAGTGATGAGTTTCCACAACAACCATTGAGCACGTTAGTTGAGGAGGACAATAACCAGGATGAAACTAAGAAATTTCCTCTATGGAGTATGTATTTTGATGGATCCTGCACTAAGAACATTGTTGGTGCAGGTGTCTGGATTACCAACACTGAAAACAACCACATAGAAAGCATTTCCTGCAAACTAAACTTTCAGTGTTCCAATAACATAGCAGAATATGAGTCCCTTCTCCTAGGCTTACATTTGTTGAAAAATATAGGAGCCAAAAGAATTAATGTGTATGGGGATTCAGAGTTAGTCATTAGGCAAGTCAATGGGGAGTATAAGGCAAATCATCCTAGACTTAGGGCCTACCGAAACGATGTCATGGACCTTTTGAAAACCTTTGAGGAGTCCAAACTTTTTTTTGTCCCAATAAAAAGAAATAATGCAGCCCACAATTTATCCTTTGCAGCTAGAACATGCTTAACACCATATAACACCAAAGACTGCACAACTCAGATAAAATTTAGACCAGTTGTTCCTAATAATGAGAAATATTGGCAGGTGTTTGACAATGATAAACAAATATAAGACTTCCTGCAATTAAAAAATGAATTCGAACTAAACAGTTAGGACTCAGACTATGAAATAGACTGTAGGGAAGAAAATTTTCTTGATGAAGAAGAGCTGTCTCCTGAACTTGCTAATATAAACCTGTTATCTAGCAAACTCGAAAGCGAAACAGAAATGAATGCAAAGTATGAAACAGAGGAGTTAGAAACTCTACACTCTAAAGATGAAAGTTTGCCTAAGGGTTTGGCCCCTTTAGAAGAGTTGTTCGATTTTAACGATGTGGAAAATAAACCAAAACTGGAACCTGTAGAGATTGAAGTGGAAGAGTGCAATATAGGTAGTGAACTTAAACCAAGAATGATAAAACTGTCTAAAACTTTACCAGCTCACATTAAATTTAAATACATAGAGCTGTTTAAAGAGTTTTCTGATGTTTTTGCATGGAGTTACGAAGATCTTAAATCCTATGACACTGAAATAATACAGCACAAAATTCCCCTCAAAGAAAACCAAAAACCATTCAAACAGAAACTGCACAGAATAAACCTTGTTCAGTTGCCTTTGATTCAGAAGGAGATCAAGAAAATGTATGATGCTAGTATTATTGTCCCTATTAGATACTCTGAGTGGGTATCTAATCTGGTGTCTGTTAGGAAGAAAACTGGAGAAATCAGGCTTTGTATAGACTTTAGAGACTTAAACAGAGCTTCATTGAAAGAAAACTACCCTTTACCCAAGATGGATCATATTTTACAAAGGGTGGTAGGGTCTAAAAGAATTTCTTTGCTGGATGGCTATTCAGGGTACAATCAGATTTTAGTTCACCCTGCTGATCAATTAAAGACAACATTTACTACACCATGGGGCACTTTCATGTATGTGAAAATTCCCTTTGGTCTAATGAATGCTGGAGCAACTTTTCAAAGAGCCATGGACATAGATTTCTCGGAGGAACTGGGCTTCTTCATCATTATATACCTTGATGATGTCACTGTGTTTTCAAAAACAGATGAAGAGCACTTAGAACATTTAAGAAAGGTTTTCAAGAAGTGCAGAAATTTTGGGATATCTTTAAACCCTAAGAAGACACTATTTGGTCTCCAAGAAGGTAAAATTCTTGGACACATCATTTCTAAAGAGGGTATAAAGATAGATCCAAAGAGGATTGAGGCCATATTACAAATCTCTCATCCTCGAAACATCAAAGAGTTGCAATATTTCATTGGAAAGATTAAATTTTTGAGAAGTTTCATCCCCAACTTGGCTGAGCTCCTTAGGAATATCACAAACATGTTAAAGAAGGAGCAAGGGGTAAAATGGACCTTGGAAGCAAAGAAATATTTTGAACTGGTGAAACAAGCGTTAACCAAAACACTGGTTCTTATAAGTCCTGATTTTTCAAAGGATTTTTATATTTTTTCATTTGCATCAGAACATACCATAGCTGTTGTCCTTTTGCAAAAAAATCCACAAGGACAAGAGCAGCCTATTGCATTCTTTACTAAGGCATTGAGGGATGCCCCTTTGAAGTATAAAATTATGGAGAAACAAGCTTTTGCTTTGGTTAAAGCTTTGAAATACTTCAGAGTGTACATCCTTCACTCACACATCATTGCCTTTGTCCCAAACTCAGTTGTTAAAGACATTCTAACACAAGACCCAGATGGTAAGAGAGGTAAGTGGATTGTTGTTATCCTTGAATATGATTTAGAGATAAAACCCACTAAACTCATCAAAGGCCAAGGTCTAGCTAGATTAATGGCTGAATCAAATTTTGATGTTCTTGATATTAATATGATTAATGCTTTGGATAACCAAGAATAATTCTCAACTCCTATTGTTGAAAACCATTTTATGAATTCTCCTTGGTATGCTGATATTGTTTGTGTTTTTCTTAAATTGAATACACCTCCTGGTTTGACAAAAACAAAGGCAAGATTCCTCAAATTGAAAGTTGCAAACTATTGCATTATTGATAGATGTCTTTACTGGAAAAATGCAAGTGGTGTACTGCTTAAATGTTTGCCTGAGTTTGATGCAGAAAAGATTAAATACCAATTCCATCAAGGAGAGTGTGGAGGTCATTTGTACTGGAAGACAACAGCCAACAAAATTTTGAGGGCTGGTTTCTATTGGCCTACTGTTTTTCATGATGTGCACAAGATGATCCTAGCCTGTCATAAATGTCAACTTTTTGAAGGTAAAAGAAAATTGCTACCCCTGCCTCTGCATCCAATCACTATTGAAGCCCCATTTCAACAGTGGGGACTTGACTTCATAGGAGAAATACATCCCCCATCTTCTGCCCAGCATAGATGGATTCTCACTGCCACAGACTATTTCACTAAGTGGTTAGAAGCCATACCTTGTAGACAGGCCAATGATTAAGTTATCATAAAACTAATGGAGACTAACATTCTCTCCAGGTTTGGCTGTCCTACCAAGATTATCACTGATAATGCAACAGCATTTGGATCAAAGAAGATGATTGAGTTCTGTCATAGATATCAGATAACATTGGGGCATTCCACGGCTTATTACCCCCAGGGTAATGGCCTTGCAGAATCCTCAAATAAAAGCTTAGTGAACATAATCAAGAAACGGTTGGAGGACAACAAAAATTCTTGGCACACAAAGCTGGTTCATGCACTTTGGGCTGATAGATTGACCTTGAAGAAATCTATTGGTATGTCACCTTTCCAGCTTGTGTATGGTACTGGTGCAATTTTTCCAAATACCAGTAATGAAGTTGATTCAAGAGTTGCAAACTGAAGATAATGACATGATCAGAAGGATAAACCAGACCATCCATCTTCAGCAAACCAGAGAGGAAGTTTATAACAAAGCATTGCAGAAATAGATCAGCATTAAAAATCTTGTTGACAAAATAACAAAGGCCAGAAATTTCAAAATTGGGGACCAAGTTTTAAAATGGGATTCAAGAAGGGAAGAGAAGGGAAAGCATGGAAAATTTGACAACTTATGGCTTGGCCCTTACTCTATTCATTCAGCTGCTGGTAACAATGCATTTTTCTTGTAGGAGTTGAATGGAGCAAAAAATTTTGGGGGTCCTGTCAATGGCAGGATGCTTAAGCATTACTTCTCTTGATCCATGTTATGTTCCAAAAGCCTTTTTATATTTTTTCCACTATAAATATTTCATCCACCATTGCATTCAAAGTTGTTAAAATCAAAAATACAAAAACAATGAAAAGAAAGAAAAGAGGGCAGATTGTGAAACAAGAAGGTATAGCCCCATACCAAAAAAGAGAAACAAATTCTGAAAGTGTGCAAGCTTAAATGCCACTCCTACAAAACACACTTCTAGTTATTCAAACAGCCTAATATTGACTAATTAGTTTTAAATTTTCTGCTGATAGGATAGTGAATTCGATTTGTCAAACTGTTTAATCTTGGCTTATCAGTAGATAGATTAGGATAGAAATTAAAGGTTAAAACATGATAAAAATCTGAACCTAAGGTTTAAAAAAGAAAATGACTCAAATCTGCTTCAAATCCTGAGTCAAGAGATGTAAAAACCTAGTTCCAATCAGCTAAAAATCTGAACCAGAGAACAAAGAAAAATAGCTCAAACAAATTCAAAATAGAGCTGTGAAAAGAGAAGGCCATGATGAGAAACTTTCAGATCTTAAGCCTTCCATTTTGATTTAATTTTCTGTAAAATAAATGTCTATGTGCAGCTTGTATTTATGCCATGGACCAGCATCAATTTAGACTATTCAATCCTGACTTGAGTGCTTTTCAATTTCTGTTGTAGAAATTAGAGAATAAAAATCTGTTGGACAGTTTAATCCCAAACAGATAGTAGAATAGGTAGAGAAGCATCTGAACTCAACTGTTTAATCTGATGTTCAGGGAGAAATAAGGAGTAGAAATAGATTATATTTCCTGCTTTTAAAAGAATAAAATGTTGTAAAATATTTTGCCAATCCAAGTGCACTCTAATGAAGAAAAAAATTTAGATCAGTAGGATTGGGTAGGTAGAAGTTTGTATTGATGAAGATCCATTGTTTTTATGGCTGCTAATATGTTTTCAGAGCACATCATCCATAGAAAGAAAGGCAGCCCAATGGATCAGGCACAGGTCAGCCTCCCAGAGAAAATAAAGGATGTGGCACAGGTCAGTCTCCCAGAGAATGCAAGTCTGAAGTTCTTGATGCCTTCAAGAAGGCACCATCCCCAAGTGGAGCCATTGTTAGCCACCTATAAAATTTGTTATAGAAAAAGGTGGCTAAGACTTTTTGAGCCTTCAAGGAACAAATTTCAATGCTAAAAATTTTTGGCTCTTGAAGGCTCTTGAAGGCCTCATGCCTATCCTCTGTCCGAACTTCACTACTGTTCCCATTTTACACTTAGCAATCATGTTGATTCCCAAGAAAGAATACTGCTGCAAGACCCTTTTTCCCCTTTTCACCTTTTCCAAAGATAATCTCATTTTCTATCCCTCTATTTTCCACGAAAATACCTCGTTTTCATGTTTTTCCCATTCCCCCTTCATCAAAATCCCTTTTATATTAAAGGCTTCTTCTTTTCCTTCTCCAAACCTCTCTAACCCTTTGAAAATCATTGAAAAACTATAAAAAAACCCACATTTTGGGCATATATGGGTCCTAGCCCTTTTTCCCGTCGACCCTCGGTCACATTATTTCCCATGCGCCCACGGCCCCGCAATCGGGCGCCAAGCCATTTTTCGTATTAATTATTTCCGCCCAAAGATTAAAACCTTTGGTTTATATTAAAATCGTCGGTTTTATTATTTTATTAAATTTCCACCGGTTCAACTTTTAAATCGTTCTGCACCGTCAATCTGATCTGAAGATCGAACGGTGTAGAATCCGTCTCCCAGTGGTCCCCACATTCCACTCACCTGTCCAAAAACCGTGCGGTATTCATCGAACCGCCTTTGGGTGACGGTGGTTTTTTCCCGATCGCCAGCGATTCCACTCATCAGTTGACGCGTGGCCTAGGCAATGCTCATAAAACCGCCATCCATCACGTGTTAACGTTCGGACGTGGACCCCGCGTGATATCATTGTACACCGTCCGATCTAGGTCGGGCCATCCAACGGCTATCGCTCACCGAAGATGCCCGACAGTTAACCGGGCTACGGTGCGGCATCCAATTAATTTCCATCTTCGATCTGATCTGCAAATCAACGGTTCATATTTCATCGCCCATTTCCGTCGCCCAGTCAACATTTCTCGGTTTGACTTTCCATTTTCCGCTCCCAACCGTCGATCTTTGTGCGATCGACGGCCTTGATTCAAAATTTTCTTCCGCCTTCACTACGCCTTCTCCCGATCAATCCCGACCATTGGATGATGCCATCCAACGGACACGCTTCCTCCACGTGTCCTCCGTAGCAATAAACCTATATATGCAGGATTTTTTAATATTTGTTTGTATTTTGCAGGGTTTAAATGGTTTTCTCGCCATTTTTGAAGAAAATTCGAAGGCAGAGGATGAGGATCTTCCTGCCTTCGATTCACCAAAGAAAATCATCACAGGGTGTTAAAAACATGTTTCATCAGTTTTTTTCAGGCATTGATGCCATATCGCCCCTGCGCAGCCCTATACATCAGTAAAAACAATGAATCAGGCGCATTCAGAGAGTATCAGTGACGAAGACCAAAATTTATCAGAAAAGAGGATTAAAGACAGATTTTGTGGGGATTACGGCTAAGAACAATTATCAAAAGCCTAATCCCCAAGTAAAACACAGTTTAAAGAAAATCTGAAGGGTTTTATCGACAGGAAAACCTCCACCACCATATCTGAGGAAAATTGATTCCTCCCAGCTACTAAAATGCCACATGTGCCTCAAAGTACTCAATTAGAGGCCGAAGTTATTGATTAAACGAAGATATTTGCCTCGGCGCAGCCAGAAAGTTACTTCTGCAAGGAAACTTAATGCAAAGGATATCTGCAGAGTAAGCCCGACGCCACACAGAGCCTCAAAGGTCAACAAAAGCTCCCTCCAAGCTTAAACTTTATTTAAAACATTTAATACAGAGTCCACCCATGTAAGTTTCTTCATTGAGCCCCTCAAAGGCCAAGAAGCCATTAAATCTGTATTAATTGTAATTGGAGATCTTTGATTAGATCTCACCTCCTCATTCTTCTATATATACTTCTGCAGAAGATGAGTGAGGGGTTGGTTGCAGAACTTTGAAATACATTTGAGCTTAAACTTCTGATTGTAAATAGTGTTCACTGGCCCTTGGAGCTCTGCTTGTGATAGATTAGTTAGGCTGAATATTGAAGATGATTGCTGAACTGAAACATTGGACCTGAGTACTGTAACTAGTTTGACATCAATAAAAAAGATGTTTCTTGGGATCCTGGTCTATATCACTGGTGAAGTGCCCCTTTCTTTGTTATTTTTTTCCTTCTATGTATGTCATTTTGCTCACTATTCTCTGATAAAGAACAGCATTTATAGAGTTAGGACCTACTGTATATCAATAACCTTCTCTGACTGAAAGAATTTATCTCAATGTTTTCCTCCAATTTGTTTATTTAAGAATGATTTAATACAGTTTAAGCAGTTAGGAATGTTGGAGTTCCCTCATCCTACTGTTTTCTTTAAAAATTGTTCTTGAAATTTATTTTCCTTATTTTCTTATTAAAGTTAGACTAGAAAAGTGATGGTGTGCCCTGTTTCTAGCTTCTTTTCTCCAAAGGCAGATTCTGAAAGTTTCCCTTGGTGTTGACTGAAAGTAGACTAGGTTTAAAAGCACTTTATCTGATCTTAAGTCTACACTTTGTTTTCTCTTATATGTTTTCATACTTTCTGAAGGTAATTATGTGGATTACTGGATTGTTTGTCAATTAAGCTGCTTTAATACAAACTTGCCCAAGAAGTGAATGGTTAGCCCTGCACTTGGTTGGTTTTAAACAGTTACTTAAGAGGCTTTTCTTGTTTGGACTGACTATAAATCCCTTGTGAAATTATTATCATTTTCCACCCCTCCAACACTTTATTGTTCCCATTCCATCATTTTAAATCTCAATAATCTTGTGATGTAGATGACTTTCCCCTTGGATCACTCTTGATGTTGTTGCTCAATTAAAGCCCTGTTATGACTCCATAGCCCAATGGACTAAAAACCAACGTTATATCTATCTTTTTAGCCTAATTGTTCCATTCACTTGCAACTTCTCACCTTTGAAACTCTTTGCATTTAGGACTTTCCACCTCAAACAGTAATCATGCTCAACCATCTAAAAACAAACAAACCCTTGGCCTTCATAACTAGCCTAATATCATAACCCCAAACTTCAAAGACAAATCCATCTTTGCACTTATTGGAGAGATCCCTCTCCTAATTCAGGAGGGCTAGATCCTAGAATCCCAAAGTTGGTTGAAATAATGTTTCTTCTGCAGTTTTAGTCTCACCAATCTGCTAAAATTACATATTCCTAACATGTTACACTAGGTTTTTGTCTTTAATTTTATTATTTTTAATTTTTTTGACAAATACAATTTAAACCTCATAAAAATTTTCTCAAAAAAGATTTAAAAATAATTTTTAATTTTCAAAAATGTGTTTTAATACCAATGTCTAAAAATATAATAAAAAGTTTATAATTTTTTGGTCTGAGTTGAAGTCAAAGGTTTTTGACTAAAAATTAATTACAATATAACTTGGCTATCGTGCAAATATAATAAAGATGTGTTAGCATGTTCATTTTTATTTTATTTTATGTAAAGAAAAAATATACATAAATTTTGAACTTGGAAAAATATAACCTACATCATGTGTCTCACCATAATGTCAAATTGTATTGATGAAGAAATTCGATGTGATTCTTATCATTTGAAACGTGTTTGGACAAAAGCATTTCTCTTTGACACTTTCATTTGATGGGTTGATGGTATGATGGCAGTTTTAGAAAAATATTTATTTTTTAAAATATTATAAATCAATAAAATTTGATTATTATATTGATCAATGTATGGATATTTATTATTAGATGAGTCTAATTAATAGACGAAATGGTTTTTTATCATAATCTAGCAATACAATTTCAAGTAAGATTATGATTTCTTCTTATTTAAAATGTATTTTTAAATGCATAAATAAATTCAACAACTTGAAAATTTCCTTGGGCACTCAAACTTTGAAAATAAATTGTTTGAAATTATGATTCTAAACAATAGTTTCCAAATTTTAAGCAAAATTAAAAGGGAAAAAAAAAACTAGCCTTCATCTCTTTTAAACTACATGGTTATTATTATAAAAAAAAAAAAGACATAAATTTATTTGTAAGATTAAAATATCTCCAATATAAATTCATTCATGTAATTCATGTAAATGGCACAACGTTGGATAGATCAAATATATATTTTTCCTCAAAAAATGAAGCTCAACAGATGCATTGGACCACACCTATTCAATACAAAGTAATTACAAGTAACGTTGATTTTGCTTCATTAGTGCTCAAGTTTTGAAGTTTATTGTCAAATTTGGGTTGATAAATATATCAAAGGTATTAGAGTCAAAGCTATGTAGAGGTAGTTATTGATATAAATAATGCTCAAAGACATGGATTCATTGTTGAAAGTCATATGTATTCATATCAATGTAAACATAATAAATAAAATTGCATAAATATGGTGTAGCATGTTTAAGTTAGACTTAATAATGTTATTACTGAAAATAAATAATGTTTTTGAGTGATTCAAACGAGTCAAGTATATATTCAAAAGAAATAGGATAGGGTTAAATGTGAGTCTTCAAGAAAGATAGGTGATCCTCTCCATCCATGTAATGTAAGTCAATTGGTTTCTTGCCAAAATCCATCGATATCCAATCAACAATATTTGTAAAATCCTAGTGCCAACAAAAAGAGTCATTTGTGTAATTGTGTTTTAATTAGAGCCTTATTAAGTCATGTCCTAGTCAAGTTGAGTCACACGTGTGAAGTAGGTTCCACCAAGAACAACGTGGAATATCACACAATAAAGGTCCCAGCTAGACCTATACTTGTTTCATGTGGTAATATTCATTGATATGTAGGCCCTATTACTTCTACAAAATGTTTTGGATGTAAAAAATTACCAATATAATGGAAAATATATGACCTAACACTAATATACGCTAGCTATATTAAATATATGTTTATATGTTCTAACCAAAATATATTATTATGTATTCTTGGATAATTAGGAGCCAATTAATAATGTTTTCAAACATAAATAGAAGGCTCATTACAAGATTCAATAAATAGTTCAAAAAATAAAGTAATGAATAAGCTCAAATATAATATTGTAACTATTTAAAATAAATAATTTGAAATAATAGATAATTTATCATGTATCTTATTAATTTTGTTAATAAATCATAAGAAACAAAAAAAAAAAAAAAAAAAAAAAATTGTTATAATATAAACTTCAATCATACATTTACATAAATGCATTGTGTTGGATTTCTAGTTCAAACAATCAACTTCCCAAAAAAAATAATGGCCTTCAAAGTTTATTATATCACTAATAGAAATATAAATCTACCATATAGAATTTTCCAATCATTGACTCATATTAAGATATGTCTAAACTAAATCCTATGAAGGCCCTTAATATTCCAGCAACAATGGTGTATCATTGAGGGTCTTAGCATTAATATATCATCTCGAGGTTTTTACTGTTATAGCCCTTTTTTCCACCTTAGAGGAACCTAAGTTCAACCTCCCAAAGTTCTTGTTCTAAATGCATCCTTCTTCCTCCTTATATGTGCTCCTTTACTAGTCCATCACTCCCATAAGCTTTCCATCAAGTCACCCATCACTCAATTTCAATGGAATAGCTTGGCACTTGAGTATGTAGCATGCCTTTAGCATGGGATCAGTGGAGGTTAAAATTCTAGAGTATGTCATTCCTAATGAAATAATCTTGACCTAACTTATCCTAGTTGGTTGGGGGTCAATTATTGGAGAAGTTTCCTAACTTCTTAAAGCCCTAGCTATCTAGATACATCTTCCTAACTTCAAGAAAATCCTATATAGTGAGACCCTCTCCAGGAGAGAGGAGAGAGAGAGAGAGAGAATAGCTCAGTAATTCTTGTGAATATTTTACATAACATTCTTCTCTTGCATGTGAGATGATCTCGACCTTCCTATAAGTCGAAGGAAGAGGAGTTCCAAGAATCATAGGAGAGTCTATTAGTGAACAAGGGAAAAATGTGTTTTTGTACATCCTTGTTAAGGAATGGAAATTATGAATTCCCTTCCATATTTCATGTTCTTTCGTATATGAATGTGATCTTATTATTATTATATATTTTGGTGCAGACTATTTTTCCTTCTGCAAAGGTAAACAACGTCTTGTTTGGTGGTGTGTGTGTGTAGGGGATTGGATTAGGGAGCTTAGAGTGAGATATTCAGATTGAATCAAGGTTTCCAAAAGCTCTATAAGTTCTGCAAACTACATCAACATATGTGGATACAAAAGTATGTTCTTCTCATCCTCTTTCATGAGATGAATGATATGTTATTCCATTAGATCTAGGGAGCTTAATTAGATCTGTCACACGTTGCCTGGCCCATCTTAAGGCAAGATTGATGGAGCAAAAACTCCTTATATTTTGAGTGAGTTTCAAGTTATTAAAAATGGTGACTCCACTAAGGAGCCTTTTCTTATTGTTTTGAATTCTCCTTCCTTGGTATTGATCTTTGGTTTTTTCCTATTGCATTCTTTAAATTTTTATTTTGACCATATCTAGGCCTGTTGTAGGCTTAATTGGTTTTATTTTGTTTATATTTGAGTCAATTTTTATTTTGAATATTTTCCTTAGGGGGAATGCACTCCCTATAGCTATAATACAGAGTGATTTTTGCATGTATTTTCTCCCTAGGAGTAGTCCTCGTAGCGACTCAGTTCCTAGTCTATGTGTTCCCTCAGAGAGATAGCTCCTCATTAGTGAATTTTTTGCTGGGTTTTGCTATATAATATATTGAGGTATCCTTAGATATTTCATCCTCTACATGTATCTGATCATATTTGATTCATATTTAATTTGGTTTCCCTTTTATTTGTACAATCTTTTATCTTGTTTGCAACTTTAGTTTATCATTTGAAGGTTATATGTTTAAGTTGATTGCTTCTAGTGGTGATTGATCTTTCTTTTGCTTTTGTGACATTGTAAAAATGATCTGAGTGGTATGGTGAGTATTTCTAACCTTCTTTCTTGCCTGAGTTGTAAATAAGTCAAGTTTTTTAGCCTCTTAAGTCATGTTTCCTTTATCTAGGTTTTGAATTAATTTTCTATGTGGGTCATTGTAAGTTTGTGTTTGCTGGCTACTCGAATTGAGTTGCAAATTAAAACTCTCTTTGAGTTTGAGCTTGTTGTTTTTCCAAGTGTGATAAGCTATAATTCATGTTTTTCATTTGCAAAGCCTTATTTTTGAGCTTTTGAGTGCTTCTTGGTGCTCTTGTTTTGGAAATTTTTAAGATTGTTTATTTTTGTGTTATAAGTTGTTTATTAGTTATCTGAATTGGAGAGTATCAAAAACATCATTGAGAGTGATTGTGATGTTTCTTGTTTCTCACTTGGAAAAACAAAGAAATTCTTTAACCTTCCTGAGCTAGTTTTCATCGAATTGGAAACAAGATCTCATTTTTAATCTAGTTTCATTTTGGATTGGCATTTAGTCTTTTTAAACACCATCTTATTTTCATGATGTGCCCCTGAGTAATCAACAACATAATTTTAAGTGTTAATAAAATAAATTAAACATTGTTTGTTACAGCAAACCAACTTTAGCCTGGGTTGTAGAGTATTAAAGTAGGATTGGAGAGGATACACTTTAAGGATATGAAACTAAAACTAGGTTCACTAGTGTTAGAAAATAATTAAAGGAGCAATGAAACACATACAATATTGCGGGAAAAAAAATACATAAATGCATAAATCAAGAGAGACAGAGATATACGTGGTTCACCCAATTTGAGCTACATCCATGGATAAACTCTAGTCCTTCCTTTTATATTATCCAGAAAAATGAAGAGATACATCCTACAGCATATACACTGTAATTTCCTCTTTTCTCTCACACATCCTTCTCTCTCTTTCTCCCTCAGAATAATCATACACGGCCGTAATAAAATTCCCTCATATAAACCGATGGTTTAATTATAGGGAAAAAAGCCCTAAATTAACATAGCTTCTATTGTTATATCATCCGCCTGATGAACGACCCATATTGACTACAAAATTACAAAATTTTACAAGGAAAAATTTCGTCTATTTTTAGCTTCAGGGGCCTACTAGCCCCCAAACCCCCGCGGGGGGACAGGCGCGCGGAGGGGGTGTAAAGTGTTACTGGGGTATACACCTACCTAAAATAAGACTTATGTATTAGGAATATAATCAGGCTCAACACCCAACAATCTACCAATTAGACACTGATTATAACAACCTCTTCGTTGCTTCACTTGATGGAAAATGCTTCCACTTTTAACCTGGTTGTTTCTCATCTTCATCATCATACTTGAAGACCAATTGAAACTAAAAATAAACTCAATTTCTCCTTGGTTACAACCTTTTTTAACATATATACAGGATTTTGGCTAGTGTGCATCTTTTCTAGCTTCAATTGTCTATCTTCCAAAACTAGGCGTATGAAATGGTACTTGAGATGTATAGTTTTAGTATTGGAATGAAATGTTGAGTTATTTTCAAGATAAATGGAACTTTTTTTATCACTGTATAACCTTCCCATCTCCTGCTTATTTCCTATTTCATCCATAAACCTTTGTAACCAAATCATTTCTTTACTAGCCTCTGTAGCAGAAACATACTATGCTTCCATTGTTAAAAGTGAAACAATCTTTTGCAACTTTGAAACCCAAATGACAGTTGTTCCACCTCCAGTAATTACATACCCTATGGTGCTCTTCATGTTACCTCTATCACCTACCATATTTGCATCAAAATATCCCTGTATAGTAATGTTTGAACCACCAAATTATAATGTTTGATTTGTGGTACCTCTCAAATACCTAAGGATCCACTTCACTTCCATCTAATTCTATTTTCCCAGATTTTTCATGTATATTCTTACAATCCCATGGCATGTGAAATATCAGGCCTTGCGCAGACCATTGCATACATTAATCTTCCAACTGTTGGTGCATATGGAACTTTACACATATAATCCATCTCTTCCTGAGACTTGGGACACATCTCCTTACTTAGTTTGAAATGGCTAGCCAAAGGTGTACTAACTGGTTTTTCATTTTGCATATTAAATCTTTCCAACACCTTATCTATGTAATCACTCTAAGACAATATCAATTTGTCATTTTTCCTATTTCCAGTTATTCTCATACTAAGGATTTGTTTTGCAGCACCCAAATCCTTCATTGAAAATTAATTTGCTAATTTTCCTTTTAGCACATTTATTTCTTGCATGTGTTAGACCCTGAAACAAGCCTGGAATATACATACAATAGAGATATAATATAGGTTTCATCATTTTTATTTTTAAGATAAAAACAATGGTCAAAGTGACATCTAGTATAACCGTATTCAAACATAAACCTGTCAAATTTTAGATACCACTTCCTTGGAGCCTTTTTTAAGCCATACAATATTTTCTTCAATTTTCACACTAATTTCACCTTTCCTTTGACCTCATACCCTTATGGTTATTGCATATATATTTCTTCCTCCAAATACCCATGGAGAAAGGTTGTATTTACATCTAACTGCTTAAGATGCAAATATTCTACTACCACTAGACTTAAAATAGTTCTTATTGAATTCATTTTAACAATAGGAGAAAAAATTTCATCAAAGTATATACCTTTCTTTTTTTCAAACCCCTTCACCACAAGTCTAACCTTATACATTTTTTCACCTCCATCTTCTTCCTTCAACCTCTAAACCCACTTATTCTGCAATGTTGTTTTATTTAAAGGTAACTTTACAAAGTTGCAAGTTTGGTTATGCATCAAGGATTCCATATCTTCTTCCATGGATTTCTCCCACTTATTCTTGGTTTCTACCTGCATTGCTTCTTCATATATTTCTGGTTCACCAGAATCAGACAACAATACTTAATATAATGATGGGGATTATCGTTCAGGGAGTCTACTTATCTTGGTAGATCTTGTAACACCACTTTTAGGTGTTTGAGTTGCATGTTGTTGTCGTGGTTGTTGTTGTTGTTGTGGCTCTTGATAATTATTATTTCAGGGTACCTTTACTTTTTTTGTGATCTCATCAAGCACTGTGTATTCTTTTTTTCCTTTTCCTGCATATGATCCTTATACACGACCTTTTCATTAAATATGGCATCCCTGCTCCTAATGATTTTTTTATTTTCATAATCATATAAGTGATAAACAAGATCATTAATACCATATCCAATAAAGGTACATTTCTTTGATTTTTTCTCAAGCTTTGTTCTATTTTTTGTATTGATGTGGAGAAAGGCTTCACAACCAAAAATATTTAAAAATGAGTAGTTTACCTTTTTACATGTTGATGCCTCCTCAAGAATACCACCCTCCAAGGAACTTGAAGGCCATCTATTTATTAGATAAACATCAGTATTTACAGCATCTGCCTAAAATTGTAAGAGACATATTGCATGCAATCTCATGCACCTTGCACGATCCATGATTGTCTTTCTCATCCTTTCTGACACACTATTTTCCTGTTGTGTTCCTAGAACTGTCTTCTCTCTGTGAATTCCATGTTATGAATAATAGTTATCAAAATCGTTGTTGCAATATTCACCTCCATTGTCTTATCTAAGACACTTCAACTTCTTTCTTGTCTCATTCTCAACCAAATCTTTCCATTATTGAAAGTATTAAATACATCATATTTATTTCGAATACAATAAATCCAAGTTTTCCTACTTGCATCATCAATAAAAGTAACATAATAGTGAAATCCATCAAGAGATAATACCTAAGAAAGTCCCCATACATCTGTATCCACAAGATTCGATTTTTCTCCCTTCTTTTCCTTCCCAACTCTGAGAAATATGATTCTCTTTTATTTTCCATAAACACATTTTTCACATAAAACCAAATCAACATGATTGAAACCTGGCAACAAATTTCTTGAGTGAATAATTTGCATCTCATTCTCCCTCATGTGTCTAAGCCTATGATGCCTCAATGTTGTATCTTCTCCTGTGGAGGTTAAAGCATTAACATAATTATAAATACCATTGCATAAATATAATTTAACAACCTTTTCTCACATTGGTATTAACATGGCTCCTTTAGTGATCTTCTAATTTTTGTCTGTAAAAGTAGTTAGAAAATCTTCACCTCCAAATTTCCCTATTGAAATTATATTTTTCTTTAGATCTGGAACATGCATTACCTCCTTTAATAGTCATTGGTTTCCATTATTTTTCTTTATAAAAACCTTGCCCATTCCAATTATTTTTCATGGTTTATCATCACCTAGACGAACCTATCCAAAATATTCTTGAACATAGTCATGAAAATGTTTCCTATCAGGTGTGGCACTGAATGAAGCCCCTGAATCTACCACCCATGCATTAATAATATTATCTAATGAAAGAATCAAATCATCTTGCAACACATCACTTGTCACATTTGCTTCATGATTTTTTTCTTGTTGTTCATATCCTTCTTTTCCCTTCTAATATTTGCAATCTTTCTTCAGGTGCCCTTTCTTCCCACATTTCCAACACACTATCCTTAATCTGGATTTGGATCTTCCTTTTCTTGACTTACTAATATTTCTCGAGCTCCTTCCACTTTCCATTTTTCTTCCCCTAGTATTTTCAGTCAAAGCATTACATGATGTCTCACGGGAGCTTTTCCATCCCATTTCCTTACTAAGGATGGCACCAACAACATCATCAAACTTTAAAGTACTAGATCGAAAGAGATAATTACTAATAGCCATAACTAAGCCCTTCCACATTTATGTAAATGAGCACATAAATAATAGAGCCCTAACTTCATCATTAAAATTTACCCCTACATAACTCAAATGGTTGGTAATCGTGTTAAATTCATTTAAATGATCAGCAAAAAATCCACCTTCTGACATCTTCATATTAAATAGATGCTTCATAATAAATACCTTATTTGAGGTTGAGGGCTTTTCATATATTTTGGTCAATGTCATCATTAAACCTTCTGTTGTAGTTTACTTTGAAATGTTGAATGTCACTGACACTGCTAAAAACAATAATATTGTTCCTGGTGCCTTTATGTCGAGAAGATCCCATTCTTTGTCTATCATACTCGTCAGCTTCTTTGATTTTCTACTCAATGGTAGGTACATATTTTCCTGATACAAATAATCTTCCAGTTGCATATTCCATAGCTGGTAGTTTGGCCATTAAATTTCTCAACCCTAAAACTACCATCTTCCACCATTTCTCCCACTCAAACCAGGAACCCTTCTCTCTTGTGATTTTATCAACCAAATATAACTTCTACTCGAATACTAGTTATTATAAAATAATTTTCGGAGCAATGAAACACAACAATATTGTGGAAACACAAAGACAGAAACACACAAAACAAGAGAGACATAAATATATGTGGTTCACCCAATTTGGGCTACATCCATGGAGAAACAACTAGCCCTTCCTTTTATATTATCCATCAAAATGAATAGATACAACCTACAGTAGATATATTGTAATTTCCTCTTCGCTCTCACACAGTCTCCTCTATCTTTCTCGCTTAGAATAATAATACACATATGCAATACAATTCCCTCTTAGAAACTGAGGGGTGCATTCTAGGGGAAAAAAACTTAAATTAACATAGCTTCTATTGTTAAATAATTTCCCTAATGAACGGCCCAGATTTTCTATGAAATTACAATATTTTACAAGGAAATTTTTCATCTATTTTTAGCTTCAGTGGCTCGCTAGCCCCCGAACCCCCAAAACGGGGGGGATAGGCCCCACCATGTGGAGGGGTGTACATTATTCCTAGGATATACACCTGGCTGAAATAAGACCTTTGAATTAGGAAGATAATTAGGCTCCACGCCCAACAACTAGTGAGTGCAAATCCATTTTCACGTCATATACTTACCATAAATCTCCTCTCGCACATGATTTAAACTAGTCATTTTGATAACCTAAGGAGTGACATTCTCACTCTCATACTATTGGTTTTCACTGAATTTTGTGTGTTGTATGGGTATCTCTTTGAGAGGCGTATGCCTCACATTGAGCAATCTCTAGATATGTTTCATGCTTAGTTACCATATCTATGTGTATGGTTTTGATCACATGTGTTATGTTGATTTTTTGGTTGTGAGGTGGTGAACATAGTGGCCTATATTCTAGTGCTCATACCTAGGTGACCGTGGGTGGGAAGTCCCCACGGAACCTAAGGTAGACACAAATCACCATATCATTGTTCCTGTAGGGTGACACTCAGCCCCATCAAGGACACTTGCACCAATCAAGGCTGATGTAGGGATGTTGGTGTAACTATTTCTCTAGACCTTCATTAGTCCAACATCCTTGGGGATTTCATCACTTTGAGCGTCTTGGATTTTAGGAGGTGCCTTTTTATTTATTTTTCCTATTGGGTCTCTTAGAGCTTTTATATCGCATGTTGTTTGCTTTGAGTCTAGTTGGCCATGGATTTTATAAACTTAATTAATCAAACAAACATATATTGATCGTGTCTAACCAAATTATTTTTCATTGTCGAAGATTGTTAAGCCTTTCTCCTGAGGAGGAGGGCCCACCACCATAAATACATTAAATAACTTTATTATTGGAGGGCTTAGATCAAACATGATTCAATAGGGATAACCTTGGCTCTACAGGGGAAGACTAGGTCATTGTTCAAGTTGTAGATGAAATATCATCATCGCACATCAACCCACATTTAAATAACCCTCTTAACCCTGTAATTTTATAGTTAAGTCCCAATTTTATAGATTTTTATTCCTTTTTCTCTCATCAAATGTCTGGTGAGAATGGTGCTTCTACCATGGGGGAAATGGGTCCCTCATTTCCATCCATGTTAATAGTGTATTTTGTTATCTCTTATTTACCATTGATCATTATGAGAAGGCCCACTCCTACAATTTTGAAAACACCTCTACCATTTCTTTAGGGAATCCCATCGATTGCTACTACAACCCCAACAAGTTTTCTAAGTTTTTTTTTTTCCCTACCTCCATCAAAAATTTTGTTTTTAATGAGTACAAGCTTGATTCAACCAATGAGAGCTAGGTGGTTTCCACCTAGCTCATTTATCCCTATAATCATGATCTCTAACATGGGATAATCATATTCTAGGAACTGGACAGGGAGATCTATGTTTATCCCTAGCTATACTAGGGACAATATTGTTTCCATAGGAACCTTTAATCCTTCGGGTAGTTTTGTGTTTGGAGGAACACCATTACCTATAGGTTTTCAATTATTTTTAAGGGATAATTTACCAAGGGGGAATATCCCCTCTAGTGTCATTATTCCCATGATTTTTCACACTTATAGTGGTTTTTTTACACTAATAGGTATTCCTTCTAGTTTTGGGTTTAATCCCATCGACGGACATGATTTTTGGAGTTCCTTTTTCTCTGGGGGAATTCCCCTTTGGGGAAATAATTTTTTCACCACATCAACTAGTTTAGGGCCTGAAACTCTGGGTCGAATCACCCATTTGACTAAAATTAGGGGAATTTTGAAGTCTAAAATGGGCCTCCTAAGAAAATTATAAAATAATAATGGAAATAATAAAATAATATTAGATTATATCATCAAATTTTAGAGGGAAAAAAGAAAAAACTACTTTTCCAACTCACATTTGCAACTTATCTCTCTATCAGTTTACTCAAATTTCGAGCGGGAACACTCATTCGATGAAAAAATTAATTCCTCATCCAAGGAGTACCCATGTTGCATACTTTTTATGGACCATGATATGCGAAAAATAAGAAATACAAGAAAAACGTGATTGCAATCATGTCTTTTCATGTATTTTTCATTTTTCGTGTAGCAGGGTCCATCGAAAGTATGAAACGTGGGTACTCCTTGGATGAGGAATCAAATTTGCATCCAACGAGTACTCCCACTCGAAATTTGAGCAAAACCTTAGGGAGATAAGTTGAAAAAGCAGTTTTATTATTTTTTTTATTTTTTTATTTTTTTACCCAAAAAATGGTGAATCACCCCCCATGGTTTACATCATAATTTTGAATCCTATTAGTTTTTATAAAGTTTATTTTGGTTGTACATTTTTATTAGGAGGCCCATTTTAGACCTCAAAAGTTCTCTAATGCCTTCATCTTATAGAAACTTTGTTATCGATGGATCACAAGGTTCATCTGGGGATCCTTCTTTACCTTCAGACCCATTTAATAAAATTGAGCTTCCATTTCTAGTGTCCCTTGACATGGAAAACTTGGAAAATTTAACCAACGACCACATATGCCATCATCCAAGGTGGCCTCCAATTCCTACCATGTTACCTTTTTATATTCCCAAGTTTGAATGAAATCCAAGAGAGAACCCAACCATGCATATCACTGCCTATCGTCAATGGTTTTCTTATAATTCCTTAATGATGGATTATGTGAGGTTGTGACCCTTCCAAATAAACCTGACCGAAGATGACATAAAATGGTATATCAAGTTATATAAGGAATCCTATAGTGATTACTCTTCCCTTTTGTGAACGTTCTTGAACTTACCACAATATTGAATTCAATTAGATGTTATATCATTAAGTCTCTATCCTTCATCCTCAGGTTGTACAGTTTTTTCCACAAGGAAAAAAGTTTCACTGGGGATTTAGACTGATACAAAGTCCCTAACTTGTTCCATAAATCCTTTATTGTAACTTATCCTTAAACGTTAAATAATATTGAACCTAAGAGAAAAATCACATTTTTTTATGTCCCTCAATCCAATTTTTTCTAGTCTTCTGTTGACATCCTTGTTGGTGTAGTACATGGATCCACTATGATCCATTAACATTTTTCCACCAAAAAATATTCCATTTTGAGCTTCCACATCTCAAAATTATTCCCATTGAATTTCTCAAACTCTATTTTTGAACTACTCACCATTTCCTTTCGCCAAAAGAGTGAAATTTGAAGATCTCCCACTATAACAGGGTCTACCACAAGCTTGAGCAAAACTCCTTAGCCACAAAAGCATCCCCTTGAATCCAAAACTACTTTGACACCAAATGTAGGTTTAACCTTGTACAATTAATTTCTACAAAAAAATTCTTAATAAAATTTAAAAGATGCAATTTAAAGCACATAAATTAACCAATATATTTTACCTTGGAAACCCAAAACTAGGAAAACCATAAATAATTTTTAATATATTATTTTACAATGTTACAATATGATACACACACACACACACATATATAATGGCATCAATAACCCACCAATTCATTTACCCTGTATTAAAATATAATTATAGTTCCTTAATCAAAACTATAAAACACGGGTTAAACCACCATGTTCCACAAAACCAATAAAGGCGAAAAATTTGTGTCGAAAACTGCCAAAAATGAAAGGAAAAAATGACCAAAAATAAAATAAAAATTATTGGGGGAGGCGAGAAAGGGGGGGTTTCACCCCCACTAAAACTGATGTAATGTGTAGAGCACGGAGATAGTCATGCAAATAATATAAAATGTACTCAACAACTGTCCTAAATGACTGCTATAAAAATCTTATTCCTCCTTTCTTTTTCTCTCAAATCCCATTGCTTAAAGCTCCACTCAATGATGGAACAAGTGCAATGCTAAAACAATGGAACTCCCTCTCCTCTTAGCAACCATAATAATATTTAACATAACCTAATATTCATCAAGGGTGAGGGTTTTTCCAAGCCTCAACCCTCAAGTAGTCTTAGGTTTTTTACACTCTAGAATCTTCTTAAAAATCCACATATGGATTGAAGTAGTGTTTTTGGGTAATAAGTTTTGGGAGCTGCGAAGAGGAGAATCACACAATAAGGATACCACGTGGAAAGAGATTCAAGGGATAGCATGTAAAATTCACAAAGAGAAGGCTACAAAGAAGTGTGATGAATAATAAATGTCGTTGGGATAAATTTTTCTTAGTAAAAACCATTCCTAGTTTACTAGCTCGTAGTAATATTTTGCTACTAAGGGGTTTTTTCTTCGATTGGATCCAATTGTAAACATATAAATAGATCAAGGCTAAGTATTAAGAGACACACATCAAGAAACATAAAGATAGATATAGATAGATATATGTGTAATGAAAATATGGTGAATGATCTATGAAGGTTGGTGAGATGAGATGGGTTTGATAGTAATGGAAGATCCACAGTAATAATAAAAAGATATATTTTACAACCTATTCTATATTTTTTCATATGTTGGAACTAGGATCACTACTGAGGGTGGGGGGGGTGAATGAGTAGTGATAACAATTCCACATTTTACAATTCTTTCTCCAATATATTAATCCATTCATTATTTAACAAATAAGCAATATGTCTGAACATGTAACTTCAACTATAATCAACACATGAGAGCCATAACATATGAAATAAAAGTGCATAATGAGACACAAATCATCACATCACATAGGAACACAAGATATCTGGTGGAAAACCCCCTTCAGGTCAAAAACCACCCTTCTTGTTGTTGCGTTCTCAATATATTCTATTATATTTCAAGAAAATCATTCCATATAGAGTAAAATATGGCAACTATCTGAAAGGAACTCTGATCTCCATCTCACGAATCTACAGACACCCATATGATCAAAAATCCTTGCCCAACAACCATTGGACTTATGAAGAAATGTGTTCTCAATACTTGTCTTGCTGGAGCAACCACCCCATTTCTCTATGTGGTTCACTTTTCATACATTTTCAAGCCGTAACCCTTGAGTTGCTCAACATGAACATCACAATAGCAATATCTTCACATCACATAATCAAAACAAAAACATCAATCACTGAACCAAACTAAAATCATATCCATCTCTCACTTTCATACATCATCCTCAACTCATATAGCCTCAATACATTTTCTGCAAATAAATTAGATTCATAAACTCAATGATGCAATATATAACTGCCATATAAAAACATGATACAATCTTGAATCCAATCCATCACAATCATATCATCAGCATATATAACTCAAATAAAAAAATGTCCCCTGCAATCACAAATACATTAGCAAACTCCTTTGTAACCATGTCACTTTTCTTCTGAATATAAATATACTTCAGCCATGCATACTTTTGTATATGCTACATCTATACCTCATGCACACTCTGCTACAGAAAATTCACACTCCTCATCATTGGCTCTCCAAAACATAATGACAATTTTCCCACACAAGAGAACCAAACAAATGAGAAACATTTCTCCACATATTTTTAATTTATGAAGATTATTAAATCAATTAATTCCAATTTTGTAGTAGAGATATCTTCATATGTTGGAAGTGGTTTGGTTCAATGCTTCTTGACTCACAAGTATATATGTCAAAATATTTTGAAATCGGATGTCATGAATTCAGATGCAACCTCTCTCAAGGCCCAACCATGGGAAGCAACAAGGATGAAGGAAGAAATGGAGAATCAACTAGCAAAGAAAGATGATTAATATGAGAAAATGAAAGAAGAGACTATTTCTCTAAGGAAAGAAGTGGATCAGATGAATAAGAGTCTAAATAGATCTCAAACCTAGATGACATCCTAAGTCATCAAAGATCCCCCCTTGATAAATCATGTCTTGGTTATGCAGGTGAACCCTCAAGAAAAAATGATTCAAACCCTAATGCATCAAACAACAAGGATGTGGAAAATATTGGAGGAAATGTGTATGCCCCTAGTTCCAGCAAAAGAAAGGAGATTAATCAAGATAACCTTAAAAGGAACCCTACTCCAATAAGGTGTGCAGAAGGTGTCAATAATGCAATAAGAAATGGATATCATCAAAGGATCTAAAGGAAGAGAGACTTCAGAACTACATAAAGGCAAGCTCCATCCCGCAGGTACCAAAGTGTATTTTTTGGCTATTGTCACTCTTGCACAAATTTCAGACACATGGAAAAGGATTGTAGGGCTTACAACAAGAATAAAAATAATGGTCCTAATCAACCTCATAGAAGAAGCTTTGCAAGAATAATTCATGCTATCTCATTGATGAACAATATGGAATGCTTCAAATGACGTAACATTGGACATACGTCTCATGATTGTAACTTATTTTGGGATCCTAAACAAGCTAAAACCAGGACTACCAAGCAAGAAAAGAAGGTTACGCAAGTTTGGAGAAGGAAGAAATATGAATTAGAAAGTGTCTTAGACACTCAAGGCATAAACTCGTATTGTTGATCTGATGAGTACTTCTTTGGAAAATATGATATTTCAAGTTTTGATGATAAGATTTTGTCAATTAAGAAGAATACCATGCATACTGACAAGTTGACTATTCTTACAAGATGCTTACTTGGCAAGCATTGGGAAACCTTTGACAAGTCACACATCGACAATAATTTTATGAGACACATAGATATATCTCTTGATGAATCGTATCTCATAAATTTTTCAGAAAATAGTGTTTGACAAGTTGGTCTCTCTTGCATAAAGAAATCATCTACTTAATTCATTTCCATGAAAGCATGAAAAGGCTTACGGGGAGAAATTCTATTGAAGAACATGATCCTTTGTCCCCACTACACATACAATGGACCATTGTTGAATATTCCTTCCACTTGATCACAAAGTAGTAATTATTTTTGGGTTCCATAAAAACAAGGGAAAGAGGAGTTTTTAACAGGCAGGGGGGTTATTTGATGCAAACTATTGGCATCTCTCTTGTGCCACATTGTCAAAACAAGGAAAGCATGATGACAAGGGGAGTTGCATGTAAATTAAAAAAAGTAGTGATGGAAAGCATGATAGGGGGAGCAACATGAAAATAAGTATGATAAAGTGATCACTTGCTAGGAAGACATTGACAAGAAAAGTACTCCATTTTCTATTGATGTCAAAGGGGGAGAGAATGTACAAAGGGAAAGAATATTGCCATCAATAAAAGAGGGGGATATTGTTGGTAAAAGTTGTCATTGATGCTAATATTATGATGCCATTGTTGAAGATGATGATTACAAGTGTTGGACATGTAATCTTCTAAGGGTTGGTGTGGAAGTTGAACAGTCAAAGGGAGTCCAAGAGACCACTTGGAATATGAAACCAAGGGTCATTAGACTTGTATAAATATGTATCATTGTGAATATTAATGCATTCAATGCTTATCTTTCACACTCTTTTCTTCGCAATGGTTGTGTCTAACAAGGTATCAGAGCCTTGATGTGTGTCCTTTGTAAACCAATGCTCTCCTCCTTGTGGATTATATTCAATTATGCGCATTTGTTAGAAAATAAAATTGACATTCTCTGCTCCCATTTAGATTTTTCTTCCTGGAGATGTTGAACGCATGAGGGTGTCAGAGATTAGTTTCTTGGAGGATTTGGGGTGTTGTGAGAATAGTTGAATGGAGGTGAATTAGAATTGGAGGTGCATTAGAGCCGGAGGTGACCTCTTCTGCACGAATGGTATGCCGATTTTTTCAATGATTGTGTTAATGGTATTGATATGGTTTTTAGAGGTTGCATTGAATGGTATTGATGTGGTATTATTCTGAATGTGTTATCATTATCGTGTATGTGATGTATTATATGGCGTGATTTTTATCGTGTTGTATTGATCTATGTTTCGGCATTACCATATCGGTTCCTCCCATACTCTATTGTGGAATTACCATACCAATTCACTGAAAAATTGTCTGCTAAGAACATATAATACTGGCTTCTCCATACCACCTTCTTTAATACCTCCCATATTCATATGTATTGCAGACCTGAACCTCATCCTCCCAAACAATTTTCTCCCCACACCACCATTTTTTAATACATAACACTAACCGATTTTTAATATATGGCACTCATGTATAGCATCGATTTCTCCATACCACCCATCATGGCCGCTCCAAACCGCCTCCTCCTGTGTTGATACATATCTTATGATTAACACATGTGGTTTTTAATATATAATTCTGTGGTTATAACGTATACCATGCTGCTCTCCCCACTACGCAACAAAACATATTGCCTCCTCCCTAAATTGTTATACTATACCACTATATAACGCCGGCCTTTCCACCTCACCTTTATGTTTTAAAATGAACTGTCGACATACACGAGAGGGATTTCAACCTTTTGACTTCCAATAAAACATTTGACTCATATTATCCCCAACTCCCATCTCTAATCAACTGAGAAATATGGTCTTTCATCGCCACACCGAAAATTCGGCTCCATCATTGGACGCAGACTACACACCGACTGCAACTCTCATACCAATCCTCTCCCAAAAATCTGATCTAACCAACTGATACCTCCCATGTCACCCTCAGCCCTCACAAGCTCTTTTCGAGCCAATGCTCCATATCACAGTTTCGCTCAGAGACACAGCCTCTCTGCACCCTTTCTTGACTTGGTCATGTTAAATTACGAGATAATCGAGTAGCGATTTCCAAATTATCATCACTAAATCCAATTACTAAATATATTTTGGAATTGGATGCATGATATGAGGCTTTACCAACAAGATTCATTTCATTAGTTGTAACATTATCCTCCCTGGGCAGAACCATTTTTTTGGGAATTCAGGACTATGGTCTCAATGTTGATCAGGGTAGTCATCTCAATACTGAACTTGGGTTTTGTGAGGTATATTATCAACGCCATCATTTCTATTATTCATGCAGTGGGACTTGTAGGTTTCTTAGTTGGGAACATTATCAAATTTTTCTCTTCCTCTATTATTGGGGCAAGAGTCGCAGATTTCCATGAATATTAAAGATGACCTCTGAGAAGGGGGGTCGTAGATACTATTACATTTCTATCGGATCTTATTTTTTTGTTAGTTCAATTGTGAGTTGTATCCTCCATTATATATAATAATTTTGAGATTTAGAGCCAATATTATTGCAGAGTGGTTTCTCAGTTGAGCCAAAAATTTCATGCAAATTAAAACTGGAGTAGCTTCTAATTTAAATTGAATAGGTGCATTTTCAAGTTAAATTAACAATCCTCATTTATAGAGTTTGATTTGTTAATATAATGGACAGAATTTGTGGATTATTAGAGTTACTAAATACTCTAAGACATTATAGTGTCGACAATACAAGTATGGTTGAAAAATTCATTCTCACAAACATTCAATTCTGTTTGCAAAATGTACGAGAACAGATAGATTTTTTGCATCTTGAGTCACAACTTCAACAATATGAGTTACAACACAAAATATATAATTCTGAACTTGGTATTTTTCAGAACAATCCTATTTTTTAGTTTGAATTATTCTCCCATCCATCAAGTGATAAAATCAGTGACATTGAGGTTGACTCCCATCATGTGCCCATTTCATGAACAAATTTACATGTAGATGCAGAAGTTCATTCTACACTTCTCAAGCCCATCATCAGACCTTGGGAAGAGCTTGTTAGCAACAAGAACAAAACATGCATTAGAGAAATTTTGAAGTCTAAAATGGGCCTCCTAAGGAAATAATAAAATAATATTTATGAATTTACAATTCACTTTTTGCACCACAATCAATGTAACCATGGTTAAATTCAATTCAAAAGTTGTACCAAAATAAAATTAATAAAAAAATTGTATTGATGTGACTATAAATAAGAATGATTTTTTCAAGAAAAAATCATTATCATTGAACAACTAATGCATTTGTCCTTTGTACTTAAATAACTTAAAATAAAATATAAATATAAATTCATAAATTATTAATTATATAATATGTTATTAATTAAAATTTATATTATTTAAATTCTATAATAACATGTAATTAATGTACAATATAAAAATAATATAATAAATGTAATATATTATTTTAAGTATGAATTTTATTCAAAAAATGTGAAATGACATTTATTATGAGTACTTTAATTTGACTTTAAAAATGCTTAGAGCACTACCATGGTTAACCATGAAAATAATATAATAAATGTAATATATTATTTTATGCATGATTTTTATTCAAAAAATGTGAAATGGAAATTATTATGAGTACTTTACTTTGACTTTAAAAGTACTTAGAGAATTACCATGGTAAACCATGAGTTTTTATCAACCATTGAGAATGTGACAAGTAAGTACCTTTAATTCAAGCAATGCCACCTCAACCATTAGGGATGATGTCATATCCTAAAATGTGATTGGTTCTCAGAAAGTGAATTTTGATTGTACATTTTCCTTAGGAGGCCCATTTTAGACCTCAAAATTCCCCTAATGTATTGTATATAAAAAGGATATTTCCTTTCATATTTCATTATATTCCAAACCTATTCAATTTCAGAGTGTTGGATTCCTTCATGACAGTTCACCTTCAACTATTCCATATTCTGCTCCTCGACATTCACAACTAGAATTTGTTAAATGTCAACATTGTGATCAAGTTGGCCATATGAAAGATCATTATTTTTATCTTCATCCATGTAATAATTATCATAAAACCACTCATTCTTCAAACAGATGATTCAAAAATAAGCCTCCTGTAAGAACAAATATTCATCTTGGATGGATCGCTTCTTGGCAATGGGCTTCAACAACCAAGAAGATATTTCAGTCGTATGTCAGAACTTATTCTAGAGTATTGAATAGTCTTGCAATTTAGTTTTATCCATATTCTCACCTTATATGTTGAATTCAAACAATAAATTGTAGCACCTACACTAGTGTGGGACCAATAGCTCCTAACAGAACCTACACTAGTGTGTGCTAAATTTGGTGCGGTGTCTATTTTAATTTTCTCTTAATTAAAATGGACAATAAAATGTAATCTTATCTCATGATCACTTGTAATATTTAATTGAGTGTGATAAACTCATTTATCTCATGTATTTTGAGTTGAGGGTGGTTGGTGAGGCATGCAGAGTAATTATATTAGTTATAGAGTTCAAATTGCAGTTGGTGCATTAGTTTAATGTACGTTTAATCAGTTAACTTAGTTAGGTGAGTTAGATTCATTTGAACTAGTTGTAACTGTTTGTTGCACTAGTGAGAGATGAAGTGAATTAAATATTATTTAATTCACAATCAGTGATCTACCATGCAACTGATTATTTACTAGTATTAGTTGCATGCATGTCAGTTCCAGTGGAGACCCGGTTGAGACAAAGGTGAAAGGGAGGTTAATTATTAGTTTTGTGATTAGTAGGTTGCTTGCATACAACCAGAAATCCATTAGGGTGCCCATGATTCTTGCGAAGTTTAGGAAGGAAAAAATTTCTAAAGAATAGGGATTTCATTCATCAAGAATTACGCAAGCAAGACAGGCTATTTAGAGGCTGATAATTGGCTAAGTGTTGCTCAGTTTTGTCCTGGACAGTGTGAGACAATTAGTAGAGTGAAAGAAACTCTTGTGAGAAGAGTGCATTTTCATTGTTTCATGATTCCATGGTAAATATACAATAGAAGATAAAGTGGTTTTGAGCAGCAAGCTTTCCCCGGGAAGTTATTTGTGTTGTGGTTTGATTGATTCTTTCTTTGCTTCATGTGATTGGTGATTGTGTTTAATTTCCACAATTGATTTGTAGAAGTGATTCAGTATCTAGCTTTAGTACATTGTTATATCAAATTGAATCCATGATATACATATTGTTTGTATAATTTCTACATGGTATCAAAGCACAGGAAATCACTATAGTGGAGGAGAAGCTAAGTTTGTGACTTAATAGAATTCGAATTTGCAGAAGACTTTCTTGGTGCTACAGCTGAATTAGGATTGAAATGGCTTTCAATGGCTTGATATTGGAGTATGAACTTGAGGGAATCTCTAACTATATTGCTTGGAAAGACATAATGGAGACAGTACTATAGGACAATGGGTTGAAATAATTCATTGATAATGATGTTCCCAAACCCGCTGTGACAAATGTTGTAAATATTGACGCCTGGAAAAACAAGGTTGCAAAGGCGAGGAGGATATTACTGGAGGGAGTACAAGACCACATTGTCTCAATTCTCAATGGAAAAGCGACACCATATGCAATTTTGAAAGCTTTGATAGATCTATTTCAGAGCAACAGTGATCATAGAAAATTGGCACTGAAGGATAAACTCAGGAAGTTCAAAATGGAGAAAGGCAAAACCATGCCGAAATATTTAACAAAGTTTTTCCAATGTCGGTATAAGCTTGGGAGCGTCTAAATTACTGTCATTGATGATGATTTTGTGAGACTAGATCTTCTAGAACTTCCCAAGAGTTGGCATAGTTATCAGGACTCTATCAATGGAAGGGAAAAGCTGCCATATTCGGAACGACTTTGGTCGGATTTGGTGCAAGAAGAATTCAGGTGGAATACCAAGGATGGATCTTCATCTAAGAATAAAGATGAAGAAGATTGTGTTTTGGCTGCCAAGGAGAAGAAGGGGAAAGGAAAGAAATTATATTCCAAATATGAGTCAGGCAAATATGGCAAGAAGCACGACATGTCCAGAGTGAAGTGTTTTCATTGTCATGAGCATGGACATTATGCCACTAACTATCCACAAAAGAAGAAGAACAAGAAGGCTTCGGTATCTACAGCTAGTGAGGCTTTGGCCTCACAATTTGAGCTTTACTTCTTGCTCATTGCATGTATGGTGTCAGGTGTAATGGGATCGGTGTGGTATTTGGATAGTGGTGCATCCTTTCACATGACGGGATACAAAGAAATTTTCAGTAGCTTGGAAGAGAAGGACCTCCAAATGCATAACAAAATGTGTGATGACGGGTGGTACAGTGCTACCGGGATTGGTACCATTATCTTCCAGAGACAGTCAGGTAAACCCTTTCAATTAAAATATGTAATTAATGTACCAGGCTTGAAGAAAAATTTAGTCTCAGTTGCAATTTTGGAGGATGGAGGTTATGATGTTGTTTCAGTGAAGGAAAATATTTCCTGCGACACAAAACAATAGGACAAGCCAAGAAGATTGGGATTCGAATTAAGAATCTCTATAAACTTGATGTAGATGGTTCTGCAGCATTGATGGGTAAGGTGGACAAAGTGGTGAGCCAGAATGAGGGTGAGTTATGGAACAAGAGATTGGGCCATCTTCACCCATAGAGCCTTGAAGGTCATGCAGCAGATTTCTATGGGTCTTCCCAAGGGTACACTTGTGCTGTCAAACACATGCAAGGGATGTACTATGAGGAAGTATGCAAAGGCCACTTTTCATGAGAAGGAGAACCGAGCTTCAGAAATCCTTGAGAGATTTCACTCAGAAGTGTGTGAACCATTCTCTACTACTTCGACAACAAAGAATGAGTACTATGTGATATTTTTTATGAATTTTATCAAAAGTGCTAGTTCTACTTTATGCAGAAGAAATATCATACGTTATCAAAGTTTCTTGAGTTCAAATCACTAGTGGAGAAATACACGGGGAAGCATGTGAAGGCTCTTAGAAGCAACAATGATGGTGAGTACATCTCAAATGAATTCAAGAAAATCTGCAGCAAAGAAGGAATTCGAAGAGAACTAATTTTGCCTCATAACCCATAGCAGAATGGGGTCGCGGAGAGAAAGAACAGAACAATTGGGGTGCAGCACGAGCGATGTTGCATGATGAGGGCCTACTATTGCATCTGTGGGCGGAGGCATGCAACACAACGGTATTTGTGAAAAACCGTTGTCCTCATAGGATACTTGGCATGAGTACACCATAAGAGGCTTTTACTGGTAAGAAACCTGATGTTTCACATTTTAAGATTTTCGGCTCATTTGTTTATGTGCATGTGACCAAATATTCCAAGAAGAAGCTGGAACCAACAGCTAAGATTGGGATATTTGTGGGGTACACTAAAACTCCCCATAATTATCAGGTGTATTTTCCAAAAAGTAGAATTATTTTGTGCGACGAGATATAAAATTTGATGAGGATAAAGTCATGTGATTGTCCCTTGAGAGGGGACTGGATTTGCATGCAAAGGAGTAACTTTTGGTTCCAAAGAATGAACCTCAAGATGTGGAGCAGCCACATGCGGAGGATCATGGAGTGGCAGAAAACACTCATGTAGAGCCATCCACCAAAAATAGTATAAGGCACACCACGAAAGCTGATAGATTGAGACTTGATGCAGCTGAGAATGTAGGAGCCCCTACTTCACTGCACAGACAGAGACAGTCTCCAGACAGGTTTACTAGATACATGGCTATTATGAGCAAGTGTATTGTGACAGAACCATCTTCCTTTCAGGAGGAAGTGTAGCAACCAATTTGGGTTGATGTTATGGTAGAGAAGTATGACTCCATCGTTAAGAACAGTGCATGGGATATTGTCCCAAGACTGGTAGGAAAATCATTGGTTGGATCTATATGGATATACAATGTAAAACAAGATGCTAATGGGAGTGTGGAGAAGTACAAGGCCAGATTTGTGGCCTAGGGATTCTCACAAGTTGAGGGGATCGGCTATGAGGAGAATTTCACACTAGTCGCTAGATACTCTTCAATTATATATATCCTTGCACTCTCAGCGCAGATGGGGTGGCGCATTCATCAGATCGATGTGAAAACTATGTTTATTAATGGATTTATTGAGGAAGAAGTGTACATAAAGCAAACATAATGTTTTGATATCTTTGACAGTGATTCGCATGTGCATCGACTCAAGAGAGAATTGTATGGGCTGAAGCAAGCACCGCGTGCTTGGTACACTTGGATTGACAGCTATTTCACCGAGTTTGGCTTAACCAAAAGTGAAGTGGATACAAACCCGTACAAGATTGTGGTTGATGGTAAGATCTTAATTATCCTACTTTATGTTGATGATCTAATTTTGACAAGTATTGAGCAACTGATACACTCATCAAAAGATGATCTTGCAAGGGAATTCAAAATGAAGGACATGGGACTCCTCCACTATTTCCTTGGTTTGGAAATATGGTAGCAAGATGGTGAACCTTTTGTCTCTCAAGGCAATTATGCCAAAGAGATACTTAGTAAGTTTCACATGCAGAGATTTAAATCCATGGATACTCCTCTTCCAGGAAATTGGAGGAAATAGGATGTTACTTCTAGAGAAGTAGTGGATGTTACTGTCTACAGGTAGCTAGTAGGTTCACTGATGTACTTGGTGAACACCAGACCAGACATTTTTTATGTATTTAACCAGCTAATTCAAGCTACGGTTAAGTCTACCAAGCTCTTTTGGAAGGTGGGGAAGCATGTCTTGAGATATCTCAGGGGCACTATAGAGTATGGATTATGGTACAAAAGGACAGAGGGAGTGAAGCTTCAAGGCTTCACGGATGCAGATAGGGCATGAATTTCATCAGAAAAAAAAGAGCACATCAGGAGGGATCTTCAGCATAGGATCGACAGCATTTTCTTGGTACAGTAGGAATCGATCTATAGTACTCTATTCAACGGAGGCAGAATACATCGCTGCAAGTCAAGCTACATGTAAGGCCATCTGGATGACAAAGATCCTGGTTGGTTTTTTTGGTTCTCAAATGGATCCGACAGTGATACATTGTGATAACTAGAGTTTCATTAAACTCTCGGTTAATCCTGTGTTTCATGATAGGTCCAAGCACATAGAAATCAGGTACCACCATCTTAGAGATTGTGTTCAGAGGCGCATAATGTTACTTCAATAAATTCCCACGGAAGATCAGGATGTAGATATTCTGACGAAGGCGCTCACCAAGAGAAAATTAAAATACCATAGAGGCAGGATTAGGGTGGCAGATAATCCCTTTATTTTCTAGAGGGAGTGTTGAAGTCCAACAATAAATTGCATCACCTACACTAGTGTGGGACCAATAGGTCCTAACAGCGCCTACACTAGTGTGTGCTAAAATTGGTGCAGTGTCTATTTTAATTTCCCCTTAATTTAAATGGAAAATCAAATGTAATATTATCTCATGATCACTTGTAATAGTTAACTGAGTGTGATAAACTCAGTTATCTCATGTATTTCAAGTTGAGGGTGGTTGGTGAGGCATGCAGAGTAATTCTATTAGTTATGAAGTTTGAATTGTAGTTAGTGCATTAGTTTAATGCATGGGTAATTAATTAACTCATTTAGGTGAGTTAGAGTCAGTTGAACTAGTTGTAACTATTTGTTGCACTAGTGAGATATCAAGTGAATTAAATATTATTTAATTCACAATCAGTGATCTACCAAAAACTAATGATTTATTATTATCAGTTGCATGCATGTCAGTTACAGTGGAGACCTAGTTAAGACAAAGGTGAAAGGGAGGTTGACTATCAGTTGTGTGATTAGTAGGTTTCTTTCATGCAACCATACATCCATTGGAGTGCCCATGATCCTTGTGCAATTTAGGAAGGAAAAAATTCCTAAATAACACCTCCCTAAATTCATAAATATGTGTAGTTAACACCTCCCTTTTCGGGTTGAGCTTCTCCCTCTTCAAAGAATTGGGGACACTTCCTCCAAAAGAATACTTTAGCTTCTTGCCAGTTTTGGAAGCGTTCCAGGATTTTCATTAAGCATTAGAGAGTTGGTGGTCATCCTTAAACCACTGCAGGTTGAGGCACTACAAGTAAAATACCCTCTAGTGGAGGTTATAAAGGAGGTTTTTAGTGTTATAAAATTGGCCAAAATTGCCAAAAAAACATTTTCTACAACATTCGTTTATGATTACGAAGGTTTTGGCAGAGCTTTTAACGAAAATTCAACACAACTAAAAAAATTTGGCGGATGGAGGTTATTGCAGATGTTTTATTCATCGGTGCGTTACTAAGGTTTCAACGCACCGGTGTGTATCATCTAGACGGTGGCCCCGGGGAGCAGTGTTCCTGATACAACGCACAGGGTCGTACCAATTGGTCTTGAGATTTGTGGGGTGCACATAGGTCATCTCAATGCACCGGTATGTAGACTTATAGAAACACACCAGTGCACCATATCAGACAAACGCACCGATATTTATAATTGGTATTCTATTTGTACGGTGCCCATACGTCGTACAAATGCACTGGTGTGTAGTCTCACATAAAATCACCAATGCGCATTATTGCACAAATGCACCGAGATTTTTAATTGGTTTTGGTATTTTTGCGGTGCCCATAGGTCGTAGAAATGCAGATGCACTGGGGTATAGTAAATAACATGCACCGGTGTTCATTTTGTATTTTTTAGAAACATCGACCTGTGACAGTGCAATTATTGTGATTTTTCTAAATTCATTATTAATCAAAAGTCAACACATCTTATAACAATATTCATATTAATTAATTTTTTATTAATGCATTTGAATGTGATGTTTGGATTAATTTGTTATATCATATCGTAATTATTGTGATTTTTTAAAATTCATTATTCATCAAAAGTCGACACATATATATCTTATAAAAATATTCATATGAATTAAATTTTTATTAGTGCATTTGAGCAGGACAATGGAGAATGCAATAGCAACAATGGAGAACGCAATAGAATAAATTAAAACATACTTTATTATTATTATATATATATGAATAAGACAATCTTTGTCATACAAAATGGGACAGTTATCGGTATCCCTTTGTCTTTCAATTGGGACACTATGTCCATTACATTAAACAAAATGTCTAATTTCACACACAAATATTTCAAAAAATACAATGCCTTGCTTTGATATCCAAACATAGTGATCATCATTCTTCGCTTGAATTGTTGTCACTGCTAGAGCTACTTCCATGACTTGGGTTATTTTCAGGAATGTTTTGTTCACGGTGTTGATTATTTTCTTCTTCTTCGCCTTCCATCTACAAACATAAAAATAAACTGAAATGAGTGTATATACATTGGTGAGAATAATGAAATATTAAATATTAAATAATATATATCAATGTAAATCGAAAATAAAAATGATATACCATAGCAACAATCGACTCATAAAATATACACATTCTTTCAAAACCATGTACCATGTCATCTTTCAAAATTTCATCTATTGGCGTAGTTCTATACTTTGTTTCCTGTAAGTTTTATACCCCATAACAAATCATATATTTAACATAAAAATTCTTTTTGTTCTATTAATTATAGACGGAGCTAAGTAAAACAAGATTGATAGATGCTTACAAATTACACAATTAATTTTTGATATGCCAACATATACTCACAACCCATATTTAACCCAAATTCAATCAATTCATCTGATGGTTCTTCTTTGTATGTTAGCACCTGTTTGAAGACATTCAATGATGATTTTTGTAAAATAACTTAAAAAATACAAAAATGAAATCTAGTTAAGTTGTTATAAGGAAGTAACAATTACTCACAAACTTATATATCAACCCCTTTCTTCCTTGTCGTCCTGTTTTATGTGTTGAATGGGTTCCATTTTCTTTTCTAATCTGCAAGAAAATTCTTGAAAATCAATATTTAATGCTAAATTGTTTATTTATTGTACCTAATGATCAAAAAATTCAAAGATTGCATATTACATGTGAAGCACACTGTTGTTGAGATGGCTCCTCCTACGATGCAATTTTGTCCATTTCTTTGACCATCTCCTTGTACACCTTTTTGGACATTACTACTAGAATATTTCTGATATCAGCTCGTTCATCTTTTGAGATTTTCATAATCTTCCTGAAAATGTAACATGACAATAAACTATTTAATTTTTATATTGATGTATAAAAAGTAAATATAACAAAGGTGATATTTATAAATAATTCTAGACAAACATTTAAAGGAATATTACTTTTTCATTCCTTCTTTTTTGTTTTTATATGTTTTTGCTACTAAAAGTCTGACATGTCTCATTGATCAATTCTTTGGAAACTCTTCCTGTAGTTTAGATAAAATTTGGTTCTTGGAATCATTGGATTGGTTTTTGTATTGTAAGTGGAAAGAACAGTTATACATTTGTTCCACTAGATCCCTCAAACTTTTGTAAAAAAATTTCCCCCTTTCGTTAACCTCCAGCACCACTCTAGATGAGCTAAGAAGCAATTCATTTTCATTTGCATGTTCTTTTTTTTCTTTTATTAGAACAGCATTCCTTTTCTGAATTGTTGGTCCCTATAGACATATGTGAATTAATATATTTTTTGGCACGTGTTATCTAATAATTTTAAGTATGTTATTAATGAAAATTTTAAAAAAGCTCATATTGGATCGATAGTATTTTTTCATTCACCTGATTCATCCTTTTCCAATTTTTCCATCAATATTTTAAGCTCTTATGGTCCTAGATCATAATAATCTTATCGAGCTTCATCATTTTGTGGCTCTGCATGATACATAGTAAACAATACATATTATTTAAGCTTACATATAGCTCAAAAATAAATAAAAAATTGTAAAGAATTTACAAAGAACTTGTCTTTTTTACTTTTCTTGGTGTGTTATCAGTATTTTTGTTACTTGATCTCTTGTCAGTCATTTCTTTATCAATCTGAAACATGTACCATATCATTCACTAATATATTTATCAATAAATTGTCAACTTTTCAGGTAAAAAATAAATCTTAAGAAACCGGTGCGCCTTTCACAATGTACGCACCGACGTCGGTGCATGCGGGTATTATAAACGCATTGCACAAACAGTATAATAGATTGTACGATGCATGGGGGTATTATAAACGCATCGTACAAACAGTATAATAGACCGTACGGTGCTATCCTCGTAACAAAGAGCATCGGTGCCCTATTTTAGATATGGTGTACTGATTTTAAAAAAAAAATGTTTTTAAATTTTTTATTACATATTACTTGCATGGTGCGATGTATAATACAGTGCACCGGTGCGCTCGGTTACGCAGGGCGCACCGATAATAAAAAATTCCATTTTTTTCAAAAATTCACGCAAGGGTCGACATGGATTGGGATCTGACTATGCAAGTCGTCCCATGGGTTGGACATCAATCTAAAATGAAAATCCCTAATTCTAAAATCACAAAAATAGGGAGAAGAAAGTGCAGAAACAAAAAAATGAAGGGTTTAGGGTAAAAATGGACAAAACTGCAAAAAAAGTTAAAAAACTGCAGTAAAAAATAAAAAATAAAAAAAAATAAAAAAAAGGTAATCAAAATTAATCACGAGATAGTTTGAAATTCTATGCTACAGAGTTTGAATCACCAGAGGTTTTGATTCTGATTATCTAAATACTTATGTTCGAACGTATTTCACTACTCCACAGTGCTCATGTGCTCTCTTGCTCCAGGTCTGTCTCCTGCAAATCTCTAGCTGAAAATTTTAGCAAAAATAGTGAAATAATGAAAAGTGTTTAGTATTTAAAGAATTTTTTTATGAAATTAAATTTTTGAAAATATTTTTCCACCCATTTTTCAATTTTCCACTTCTTTTTTCACTTAAATAAAATAGAGTTGCGCTTTTTTATTTGCATTTATTCGTCACCGGTGCGTCACTTAATAGCACCACACCAGTGCGTCCATTTGTAACATGAAACCAGTGCGTAGTAACTAAAATGCACTGGTGCATAGTAACTAGAATGCACCGGTGTGGTTATCTGTACATTAGCACCAATTTGCGGTTGAGGCACCGAAATTACTTTTACGTGTGTACACCAAAATTAGACATGTTGGAAATGTACATTTTGTTGTGAAAATATTTGGGCCATTTCTTTTCAAAACTACACCTCTTCTTCTTTCAAAAAAAGAAACTTGAACCTTTCCATAACCTGTAACAAGAAAAGGTGCCCCATGATCTGCTTGCTCATTTGTAAGTTCCTCCTCCATCCTGGCATCGAATTTCCTCTTTTATCCTTTGTGATTTCTATCTTGATCTTAACCAAATTTATACAATATTTGTTTTACGAGAAACTGACCTTGAATGTTTTGGGAGCAATGACAACGGGTCCTTCATTTTGTATTTGTTAGAAGAAGAAGACCAATTTTCGACTAGACGATGAATTTATTACATGTGGAGGCAATGGTTTCCTATATACAATGAATATAGGGTTGATCAGAGGAAAGACATTGCAAAATGGGCTATTACATTAGCTTTTCCAATGGGAAACTGATTTGCAAGTGGAAATATGGTAGTTGCAGGTATCTATGCTTTTATTCCCACAGAAATGGTCACTGGATTTCCATTTATAATACAAGCAGAATTTTTATTGGTTTCATCCAGAGAGAGCATCATTTTCAATAAAAAATGGAACCACAGAATCCTTAAGTGTATCACATTCACATTTTGTTCGGCATTTCATTCTTTGATAAGTGCTAATTCACTTATACTTTCAAAAATTTGGATTTTTGGGTACCTTTCATGTGATATTCCTCGTTATCCATAGGACCACAACACAGACAAGTTAGAGATGCTTTTCAGGTTCAATTGAAAGCGAAAGATGTGATTTTATGCGACGTCATATTTTCCGGTAAAATTTTATGTAAGCCAACCGAAGCTCGGACAATACTCCCAGCTACTTTTAAACGCATTCTGGAGCATCTTTCCCTTCATGGGACCTACCAACCCAATCAACAATGTCAATTGATCTTTCTCTGTTGTCCTTAAAGGAATGAGAATCCTTCCCTTCATGGTTCCTCTTGGCTTTATCGAATGCCTCGATTGATCTTTCTCTATTGTCCAATCTTTCCCTGCCATCCTTATAAGAATGAGAATCATTACCTTCATGTGATCTCTTAGCCTGTTCAAGAGACTCAATTGATCTCTCTCATGTGCATCTGATAGTTTTCATAAACCTTTTATCCTTTTGTACTTTGTCGAGATATGTATTCGTTTGCATCCCTGTAAGCGTCTTTGTCCGTCTTTCTATTTGAATCACTCATTTCTCTATTATAAACTTCTTAGCCGAAATTTGAACTCTTGTCTTTTCAAACCCTCATCTCCATAGAAAAATTCTTGCCCGCGATTCGAACCCTCTGCTGCTCCAATACTACACATTAAAGAATAAATTTGCCTTCTTAGAAAATATATTTCAATGACATACTTGGTTCGCACGAGGTTTTATTTAACCCTATCCGGTGCACAGGGTTTTATAAGCGCACCAGTGCGGTTCATAAGATCGCGGTTTCTGTTTTGGCGTGGTGTTTTATGGCGCACCGGTGTGGAAGAGTTGTGAAGCACCGGTGTGTCTTAGTACTAAGACGCATCGGTGCGGGTTATGATTATAGGCACACTAGACGAAAAACCAGGAATCTCGGCTAGAAATGGCATACTATATAAGGTTCTCTTTTTTTTGTATGTAAGATCATAATAAAATAAAGATAATTCTAAATTACATGAATTATTTGCATTATTTTCTAAACTTTATTATGTTACAAAATTTTATATTATTCAAGATTTATTATTTTACAATTATTTACAAATTTAAAAATTTTAATAAAATCATTTCACATCAATACAACTAAAATTTTACAAATATTTTACATACAATTACAATTACAAATACAATTACAATTTTAGAATTTTACATACAATTAGAATTACAATTACAATTTTACAATTTGTCATATATGCAATTATAATTACAATCATTTCACAATAAATTAAATATTACAATTACAATTAAAATTTTACATCAAATATTTTACATACAATTACAAATACAAATACAATTTTACATACAATTAAAATTTTAATTTCAATTACAATCACGACATAATATTTAATAAATATCATGGTCATTTAATATTAAATTAATTAATAAACATCACGATCATGATAACCATCGTAAAAACATCATATTTGACTAAAAACACATTCAAAATCGCTAACTGCATCATCGTGATCATGATCATCTAACAAAACACAATTAACATTATATATTAACATCATCTAAAACACAAACATCAAATATACATCTCATGCTATCACATACACGTCTATCTACAAGATGCACATTAAATGAACATATCTAACATGACCTAACAACATACACATAATGATGATCACTAGCATGTAAATTAAGTACAACCGCAACATTATATATATATATATATATATATATATATATATATATATATAGAGAGAGAGAGAGAGAGAGAGAGAGAGAGAGAGAGAGAGAGAGCTGAATAATATTAAAAATATACCACTGTAATATAAATGTCATGGATCAGTTGGTGGTACAACATCAATAGCAGTACTAGTCGAGGTCTGCTCTGTCAATGCTGCAGCCTCGACGGTCGATGGTCCAGCCTGCTCATGATCATGAGTACTATTGGATGTTGCAGGCTGTTGACTGGACATGGCTAGTGTTCCAGCCTCATCTCCGTGATGACTAATGCTAGATGCTAATGGAGGCTGCTCATTTGGCGCAGCGTGAGGTGAACGATCATGATATGATGAGTCGCTGCTTGCTGACAATTGATCACATGCTGCGTTTCGACCACGCCTATAACGTGCAACGGTCCTCCTCAGCGGCATAACTAAGGTCATAGCTCCTACGACATACCAAATCAACATGTACATGTCACGCGGCATGCCTCTCCACATCTGTAATAGCCTACCATCAGCATGTATGTCTCTCATATGAGCGGGCCTGATGCCCGACTCAATAATCAATGTAGTGATTTAGTCGCCCAACTCCATCCTGTATCTAGTATCAAGTCGATCGCGCCTAGCAAAAGACGGTATCAGCGCACCAACAGGAGCAAGTCTCTCTGCACTGGCCGCGTGATGATCCTCGGCATCTGGCATGCCCTGATCTTCATCAAGATCCACACCTAGATCATGTGGTGGTGTCGGCATGTCCTCGCCATCAAAATACCCAATGTCTACAAAATATATACAAGTACGCAACAATAATTAGACAATTTCATTACATAATTTAATAAAAACAAGTTAAATAACGTGTTAGAATAAATTTAAATAAAATAGTAATATTACCTTTATCATCTAGAGGCTCATCATCTGTGAAGAGGATGTTGGGACACCCTCACCAATCCAATCCAGCATAAGGACAGGGGACCATAATGAATGGATGCAGCTCTTCAACACTAGCCAGCAACTCCAGTTCATCATGCAATATACTCACTGGAAACACAGTCTCGCCCCTCTTGGACATCATCTGCCCCCACATGTGCATTTGTGCCTCGAACATCGGCCTACGAGGCTACCGAAAAAAAGTAGGCCTCGTCTCTGGAAACCTCTCAAAAAATAAACAAAAAATCTCTGAATCAAAAGGGAAGTTGACCCTCCCTTGTGCATGAGCACGACATCTCTCTAAGGCTGTACAAAACTGCCACAAAAAAAGGGCTGACCACCTGACAAGTCGTGGCTCTTGTACTAAAGAATCAACATAATATAGAAGTGAGCAACTAATGTGTTTCCCATCACTGGTGTTGTGTGAAATGGTCGAAATGAGAAGTGAGAGGCACTGCACCTCCTCACTACCAAATGCACCAATATGTAACTGACCTCCAGCTACCTAAAAATCTGAAGGAGATAGTACATTTGCTTTAATGTATCTTTGGGAGTACACTAACTGACCCCTTGCTACAAATCCAGCTGGAACCTCTAGGAACGAGGTAAAATATACCCCTCTCCTCGATAGCCCTATAATGAAATACATATCCTCCTCAGTGGGCATGTACCACTGGTTAGGACCAAATTGGAAAGCTTGTCGTTGGGAATTCCACCTGCAGATAAGATGTCTCAAAAACACACCATAGCCTTTTAGGGAAGTAGCCTCCTCATAGAATTTGAGGAGACCTACCTACCTTAGAATCCCCTAGGTATTTTTTGTAATAAGGTGAGGGTACGCATCTCTCTCCCTCTCTCGTGCCTCCCACAGGAAAACCATGTCATATTGCTCCACCTGTTGTTGTTGTTGTTCCCCCTCTTCTCTCTGAATGATTGACATATTAAATAAATAAATAAATAATTATTAAATGAGACATGTATTTAGGAATATACATATACAATTTTTTTTGAAAAAAAACAAAACAAAATAGTCATGCACCAATTCTGGTGCACCTTTTGTTTGTCGCGCACTAGGGGCGATGCCCTTGATGACATTCAACGCACCTGAAAATTTTAAGAGCACCATTGACTATGTATGGTTTCAGGAGTGCGGTGCGCTAACTAAACTCTACGCCCCAGCACGTATAGTTGTGTCAGTGCACCGACCTCCTGACTAATTACATAGTCAACGGTGAGGACCTTTGACCCTGTCGGAATGCTGAATGCGGTGTGCTGACAAACACCAGGGCGGATATTTTTGTCAACGCACTGCGTTGCCGCTATTCCATATGGTCAACGGTGCAGCCAGCTAAATGACCACACCACATTTTTTTTAATTTTAAAATAATGTGGTGCACCTTTCAATACCGGCCTGGAAATAGTGTGGATACCATTAGCACCGGTTGCGGTGCAATCTGTAAATTTTACATGCAGCACCGTTTACTAGTGCAAGCCGAACGGCTCGAGCGCACCACGCAACAAAAACAAAAATTTAAATTAAATGGTTAATTTTAAGGTTATTAGAAATTATAATCTGCTAAAAATCTTAATTATGGAAAAACAAGAAAAATACCTATACATTTGGCCGTCGATGAGGCATATTGGTTGTAGAATTTGAAAAAGAAAATTTGACCACCGTTTTGCAAAATGCAAGCTAGATATTGGTGGCCAAAGAATAGCAGCAGTGTGTGCAATGGGTGCAATGGGAGGATCGATGTCAGGGTGGCTCAGACAAGGATAAATTGCACCGGTGCTTGAGAGCTTTGGAGCACTTAGAAAAGTGAAAAATGTGGTTTTTTTTCCATAATTTTTTTTTTTAAACCTTGTTCCAGTGCGTGGGGTTTTATAAGCGCACCGGTGTGGTTTATTAATACGGCATTGTGCGGTTTCGGTTTTGGCGCAGTGTTTTATGACACACTGGTGTGGAAGAGTTGTAAAGCATCAATGCTCTATAGTAATACGACACACTTGGTAGGTGTGTACGGAGCGCACAATGTATGGTGTACCAATGTTTTGTGCGCATCGGTGCTTTCTATCGTTGAGCACACCTGTGCGGTTTTGGATGATAAGTTCACCAAGTGAAAAACATCCGCAAAACCCTCCTCCCTCCAACCTCCTCTAGTAACCTCCGGTAGAAATGGATTTCTAGGTATTTTTATAAGGGCTTCCTCAAAAACATCTTCTAGAGGGTCCTTTCATTGTAGTGAGGTTCTCCCTTTTTATGAAGGTTGTAGACCTCTCTTTTCCAAGTTGAAGGTCTCCCTCTTCAAAGCATTAGGATCACTTACTCTAGCAGAAGACTTCATCTTCTTTCCATATTTGGAAGAGTTATGGGAACTTCATTAAGCATTCTCATGTTGGTGGTCATCCTTAAACCATCACCTTACACCAATATTTCATAGAGCACATTCATCTTAGTGCTGGCATGTGTTTTTTCACATTTTGTATTACAACTCTCTTCTTGGACTCATACATACCCCTTTGGATTAAGTGGGGTGATGTTGGCCACCTAATCCTCTAAGGTTTGGTGTGGAAGTTGAACAGTTAAAGGGAGTCCAAGAGACCACTTGGAATATGAAACCAAGGGTCATTAGACTTGTATAAATATGTATCATTGTGAATAGTAATGCATTCAATGCTTATCTTTCACACTCTTTTCTTTTCCATGGTTGTGTCCAACAACAAGAACCCCTAGAATGGTTGGTTAGAAAGCCTAAACCCTTATTGTTGAAAAAAACCCTAGGAGAAAACCCTAAGTGCATATGTACATAATTTCATAACCCTAAAGTCACTTTTAAGTAAATATGATGACAAGTTATTGTTGAATTCAACCCTAGGGAAATTAATAAATATGAATAAATATTAGATGGAAATCCCTAGTTTCATTATGCCTCAACCTTTCTAGATATACTCCAATTTATATGCTCACGCCCTAGCATAAATAAATGAAGTTCTAAATAAATAAATTCCATAGTCTGACCCTCTACCCTAAGTCCTGTAACCATATCGTATTTCATAAATTCCTTAAAATCCTAATAGAAAATCTTAATCACCTCAAAATTTTAATTACATTTTCTAATAAAAATAACATTTACACATATGAATTAATTAAATTAAAATAGCCCACATACCTCTTATCACGTCATGTTATTCATTTATATCATGTAGCCTCTCCATGTAAAACATAATACACAACACCATATTTATCTATGTAACGTGTCTACTTAGGAAGCATATCCATATATTATCACATATTAAACAACTAGAATATTTGAGATATTTTATCCATTGAAATCAATTTCATCATATGTTAAAATCTCCATAAAAAAAGGGAGTAGTATAATATCTTCTTCATGATAAAATAAATTAGTTTCATCATATGTTAAACTCTCCATAAAAAAGGGAGTCGTATTATATGTTCTTCATGATAAAAGACGAGTGTGTTTTTTTTTATTTTTTTACTGATCGGCTGAAAATTGATTATTTCGGATCCCCATAAAGTCGTTTTTCTTCATAATCATAAAATTACTATAAATTTGGCTTGAATTCCCCATTCCAAGTCATTCAATTCGATCAAATAAACTAAGATAGCCGCAGATAAAAGAATCTCAGCAATGGAGATATACAGATGGTATTTTTGACAAGTGCATGGCTTGGATTTTGGTCGAGGTGTCCTTCGCAGGGGGCCTTCCTCCACTTGTCGACCTAGTCTAGGATAATCTGCTCAACAGTCAGATTTTAGATTATTGGTGGGTTCCGTTTTGATGCCATAACTTCCATCAAATGGGCCACGTGCGTAGTTCATGTGCGAAGGGTTTGGGTAGACAAACTACATGGTCCAGGGAGTACATGAAGCCTGTGGAATCTGATCAAGCATGCTCGATGAAAAATTTCAATCCAGGGATTCCCTCTCCACATTTCATAAATGGTATGTTGTCAATCAAACCTCACTCTCCTCTTTACTCAATGCAATCTTATGAACATGGGGGAAATGGGAAGGCTTCTCTTAGGGGCAGAGAATATCACTGTTGGACCTTGCCTAACTAGAAGCAAGGTAGTTCTAGGGTCGGGACTAGTTATCATTTTGTGTATCCTTGTTGTGTCGGTCATGTCCCCTTATTTATCCCGGATGTTTCCTTTTTGATGGAGCAAAGGCCTCGGACACTAGAGGACCTGGATTCACATGCCCAGTTTCCCTCTCCCCTACTACATGCCCTAGGCGTTGATCCTGTCAGCCTGCCTCTGGTGTCGAGTGACCCTGCGGTCCCTCCTCCTCTACTACTAGATGATCTGAAACATGACCCCTCTACCCTACCCTCAGGGTCCCCCCTATATTTCGACGTGCCCTCATCTCCACAAAACTCTGTGGTAGTGATATTGGGTTCCTACTACATAATCTGGAGGCTGATCTGGTGTCAACTGAGGTCCACTCATCTTGACCCATATCCCTTCTCGTCCACCTCAGCCCGTCATCTATTTCTAATGTTACCATCTGGAAGGGCAAAGGTCGACTGCATTTGAAGAAGCGATCTATGGCATCTGGGATAAATGACATTGACTTACAACCTGGAAAATTTCACGACATCCCTGTCTTGCAGGCTATTCATCGGGTCCTTTGAGAACTGGAGCCCAAACGGGTTAGGTCTTAATGATGTTCTGCACACTGAATATCTGAGGTTTGGCGGGGAGGGACAAATTTCTTTCTTTGCGGGAATTTTGGAGACATATGGACCATTTTCTTATTTGTTTTCAAGAAACGATGACGACGGCCACTAAGTCTTTGTCCTATTTTCGTGCCATGTTTCCAGCCTGGCATGTCGTTGTAAAGGATGTTGAGGGGAGGTCTGGAGGGCTAGTTGTGATATGGGACCCCGGGTGGGCGAATTTTGTGGCTTTCAGCTTTTTTGGGGGCATTTTTTGATAGGTTTTATTCGGGGCCACAGACATAGGATTCAACTAATTAATCTCTATTCCCCTTACAGGGAGCATGAAATGTTCTGGGGTATAATGGAATCTAGTGGGGTTCTATCCATTAAAAATTCCATCTTTGCAGGTGACATGAATTTCACACTGGAGATGGGGGAAATTTTGGGTAATGGCCACAAACGGGATACTCTTGTAGACTATCTCAGAGACCTTCTCAGAAGTGTGAACCTCATTGATCTAAGGCCTAACAATGATTGTCCTACGTGGCATATCGGGCGCAATGCTAATGATTTTATAGAAAAAAGGATTGATTGTTTTTTAGTAAATGATGCCTTTCTGGAGAGTATTGGTAGAACAAAGTCTCGGGTGGAATCGTTTCACATTTCAAACCATCGACCCGTGACTCTCGAGTGACAGTTTGAACATAAGATCAAGGGTTTCCCATTTAATTTTAATAGAACTTGGCTTGACAATAGTGAGTTCAATGAAATTATTAGGTTATTTTTTCAAAGCCACAAGAGGGAGGAAGGGACCTCGGCCATGTGTTTTATGTCAAAAACATTGAAGAAACTTAAGCGGGTGGTCTACGAGTGGGAAAGGGAGAAAAAATAGAAGTTGTTACAGGATTTGTGGGAATTGTTTAGGAGACGGAGCATATTTTTGCCAGCATGGACAGGGGTTCTTTGTCTGGAGGGGACTGGTACAGACTCAATACTTTGGAGGAATAAAAGCGGAAGATCTTGCTCATACAGAAGAAGATGTGGAGACTAAAAAGTAGAACTATATGGCTCAGAGAGGGTGACAAGAACACAAAAAAATTTCATAAATATGAAAATGGTAGGAAGAACCAAAACGTTATTTGGAATATTGAGTTTGATGGGCATGAACACTCATCCACCATAAGCATACAAATGGCAATGGTTAAACATTTTGAGTTGTTGTACAGTGCTAGGGAGATGGATTACTTGGAAGAACAGATGTGGGAAATCGAGGACTATCCGAACATGTTTACAGAGATCGACATAAAGAGACACAATCGGAAGGTTAGCAAGGAGGAGGTGGAAGAGTTCTGAGATCCTTCACATTGGACAAAATTATGGGTCCCAATGGGTGGACGCCTAACTTCTTTTTACAGTTTGCTAACTTTTTGTTGTATGATATTGCAGATATGGTTGAAGAAACCCTCAACATGGGACACGTTCATGGGGCTATAAACACTAATTTCTTGGCACTTATTCCTAAAAAGAAGGGTATGAATATGTTTGAGGATTATCGGCCTATATTTCTATGCAATAAATTATATAAATTCATCACAAAACTCATTGCGGATAGACTAAAGGGAGTCCTATCCACGCATATCACCAGAGAGCAGTATGGTTTCCTTAACAATCGCATCATTCATGATGTTGTTTCTTTAACACAAGAGATTGTACATACAATACACAGTCGAAATATGGAAGCGTCCATTATGAAGATAGACCTCAGCAAGGCATAAAACCATATTTACTGGGTTTTTCTGAGGATGGTTCTTATTAAAATTGGGATTGGCAGAGGTGTGACGGACTGGTTCATGGGGTGCATTTCCAATGTACACATGGTTGTCATTATCAATGGGAACGCATCGAAGTTTTTTAGGACTAGAAGAGGGTTGAGACAAGGATGTGCTTTATCTCCATTATTGTTTATACTTGTGATGGATGCCTTCAGCATTAAGATCAACAAGGTTGTGGTGGGAGGCACTTTTTGTGGGATAAAGATCACTGAACATCGTGATATCTCACATAGTTTTTTTGTCAATGATGTATTGATATTTGGTACGCTCATCTTTTCAATGTGGAACAATCTTAGGAACATTTTTCTTAGGTTTTGTGTGGCTACTGGCATGTTGGCCAACAAAGAGAAGTCATGTTTGATTTTTTCTGGGGGGGACAGAGTAGTTAGAGATCAGATGGGAGAAATTTTTAACTACATGACTGGACACATTGAGGATGGGTTAACATACTTGCGTTTCAGACTTAAACCCACCAAATATAGGGTGGCGGACTAGTTTTGGATCATTGATAAGTACAGGAGGAGAATCAATGGCTGGTCCTCAAGGTGGTTGTCGAAGGGGGGCAAGTTGGTCTTGGCGCAAGCTGATCTACAACAAATATCCATTTACTAGGTGCATATTTTCCTCATTCCAAAGGCTATCATCCACATAATTAACTCTTTAATGGCTAATTTCATCTGGGAGGGGTTGTGGCAATGGGAAGATTCATCTCATTAAGTGGGATCAAATCATGAAGCAAAAGGAGCTAGGTGGGTGGGGCATTCTGGATATTGACATCTTTGGGAAATCCCTTCTTATTAAGTCAATTTGGAGGTGCTTACACACACCTAGGGTATGGAGAGATATCATCTAATACAAATATATTAGATCACAGAATTTAGAAACCATACTAGTGGATGGCTGGGAAAAGGATCGTGGGTGGTCATATATTTGGTTTGGCTTTCAGAAGGTCTGGCCTATCCTAGCAAAAAAAAAAAAATTGTCATTTCGGAATGATAGGAAGATCCTTATCGGTAATGGTGGCATTAGAGGTCATCCGGACATCAACCATACCAGCGTTCAGCTGAACAGCTTCTTACAGAATAAGGGTTTTTTTACCTTGGGAAGATTATAAAATTTTGGCAGGAAGGCACACCGAAGTGGATGGACACTGAGGATATTTCAATTACAGAACACATGGCTGAGGAATGGAGGATTTTTACGAGGGGATTATTGTCCGTGGGTTTTACTCATAACAAAATAGGTGATTATATTACATGGGGAGGTATAATGCATGAAGGTATCATTAGGCCGAGGGACACTTACAATTTTCTAATAACACAAAATGGGGAGCCCGTTGTGACATGTTGGATCAAGGACATCTGGAAAACAAGGGCGCAGACAAAGCAAATCACATTTTTCTGGCTGGTAAGTAACAACAGAAATTTGACCTAGATGAATCCAAGGAAAAGAGGCTGGAGTGGACTGGGCATATTCTCTTTGTGCAAACAAGCTGAGGATGATAATGATCACCTCTTTTATCAATGTATTTTCGCTAGATCCATCTGGGAACACCTGAGGATAGTGTTCAGATTTGAATAAAAGTTATACTCGAATGCCCAATAATGCTTCATGTGGTGGTCAAGAAAATGATATAACCTCGGGAACATTCCCATCATTGCACACTAGAGGATTTGGTGTTGTAGAAACAAGGGGGTTTTCGAAGAGAAAAAAATTCACACCTCAATGGGCTACGGGACTGATTCTTCTGACTTGGGGGGGACACAAGATTATGGATGGGCCACCAAAATATCTTTCACACAGGCTTATGCATTTGGAGATCCAATTATCCGGTTGTTGAACCTCAATTAAACCCAGAGGTGGGGGGAGGGGGGGTGAATCAGTTTAATACATACATGGACTTTTAAAACTTTCTCTTAAAACTTATTTACACCTTCACTTCATGATCAACTTAATATGTGAACAATCTTTATTAGTGAGCAGCAAGTATCAAACAGATTTGCTAATGTAACAATAGTCTTAATATGTGAGCAACAAGTATTAAGTAGATTAGATAAACCACATCAACACATAGACATCATGCACAGAGACACCAGATATAAAAGGAAACCCATAAAGGGAGAAAACCACATCTTATTATTGTTGTGATGCAAAGGCAAGCTCCAACTTTCTCTCACCACTGATTTTCTGTAGGCACCAACCTACAGGAGGCTCCTACCTCAATTCTGCAAGCTACAACTTGCAAGGAAGCTCCAACTCCCATCAATTTTCTGCAGGCACCAACCTACAGGAGGCTTCAACCTCAGTCAGCTACAACTGACATCTATCAAGCTACAACTTGATAGAGAAGCTCCAACTTCCTCACTCTTTCAAAAGAGAAACAATTGCTTATTTACCTTGGATATCAGCTCTGTCTTGTTCCAATTGCTCTGCTATTCATCTATTCTCATATCTGCCCTGTATCATCTCTGCATCTTCTCAGATTCTCTATTAGCTTCTCCTTCTTCTCTGCTCAGCTCCACTTTCTTCTCTGCTTCACTGCTTTATTTCTACATTATTTTTACTCACTCTTTCTCTCCCTTATCACTCTCTTTTTGCATATCAAAATGATATTACTTATAGAATTTCTTGATGACTGTTTGTTTTCCTCTAGGAATTCGAAATGGATGGTCATACCCCTTGGTCTTCTGCCTCCTCATTTCTTTATCCAACTCAATTTAAAATCATAATAATATGTACAGAATTTCATGCTACAGTGGGATTTTGTCTTTTCCTTAGGATACTTGCCTTTGCATCACAATCAATAAAAATTAATTACAACATTTACATTCACATTCTTAATTACATATTTCAATATCACTCAGCTCCTCTTCTGAACTTTGGCTTTACTGGATTTTTTCTTTTTCTACTACAGTTAAGAAGCTGTTCTGCATCTTCTTTGTTTACTTTCATCTGCACATTTCACCTGTTCACTGCTCTTTTGAATCCCTGTATTTTTCTTGTTCACGAACTTTCATCTCTGTGTTTAATCACCTGTTCACTATCCCAGTACCCACAGTCCCAGTAAATTCCAATATTTCACTTAACTGTGTGTAAATGCATCCCAAACTCATGCCCAATCATTTTCCCAATCCAGGCACTCTCGCATGTTCTCTTTATTCTACGCTGGAAATCTTTAATAAAAAAAACAAGTCTGCTCATTTTAATATCTCAATTCTTCAGTTATAATCCGACAGTCCATTACATGTACATGTATTAGGCCCCGTTCACATATTTCATATTTCATACTGCGCTAATTAACCATATACAACTTGTTGGAATGTAATTCCAACTGCCCGAACGAGAGATCAATTCGCAGGCGGTAGCACGGTGAACAGGCGCAGGTTAAACAACGCATAGGTTGATTGGAGATCGACGGAGTGCGGGGGGTTGAAGAGCGCGGAGGTTAACACGGAGGGTACCCCCCGTAGTTGACTGGCCGATCACACGTTGACCGCCGATCAACGACTATGATGAACTGCGGGGCCTCACCCCATTTGATGTGTACGGAGAAATGGGAGCCCCCGTAAACACCACTTTGTGGTGGCTCCACCATGCACCACCAATATTAAACTTTGATCGACTCTTTTAACATACTCTCGAACCTTATATTAAGATTATAATACGTCGAAAACATTAATAAACCGATTCATTATATATGACTCCGCCAGGCCCCACAATTCAGTCAAACGACCAATCCACGGAACGCACCGTACCTGGCTTAATCTCCGTGCGCTTTTATTAAACCTCGCGCATCTTCGTTCAATGATCTCCGTCCGATGCTCCTCCGCCAGATCGACGGTTTATATCCATTTCGCTCGGCGTCTTTGGTCGATGTATAACGCGCGAAATTGCAAGTTAAACGGTGGCTTCCAATACCGCCTATGCCACGTGTCACGAAGTCTATGGAATCGCTGTGATTTCTGCAAAACCACCTTACGGTCGAAAGGTGGTGCGGAATTGGGAAATCTGCCTCCGTGAACCCGCTCGTGGTTTCAGTCCCCTCATGGTTCCTCCAGTCAAGGTTCCAGTTCTCCTTTATTATTTATATATTTTGTTACGACTATGGTTCCGCCTTTGACTTTGGTTCCACCTCTGACTATGGTTCCGCTCCTATTCACGCTGGTTCTTCGGTGTATGCATATATATAAACCATATATATATAACGCACCTACCATATATACAATCTCCATGTCAATCGAATACAAGTGCTTTGTTAAAAAATGGTGATAATTTCAAACATAATTCAAACAGTGAATGCTAACTGATTCAAACGCCCGGAATGTTATGTGTAACGCCCGACTGTATAAAAGATTCTCTGAATTTATATATATATGTACATATTCTTGGAATAACATCTGTGGCTCTGCCTCTGCCGCTTCTGTCACTCTGCCTCTGCCTCTACTGCTATGAAAACGGCTCTGTCTCCGTATTTTCTTCCTCTGCTTGTCTCCTTTGCTTCATTCATTTGCTTCTTTGCTTCCATTATCTGTCTTTGTCTCCTTGTAACTGTTCCTATCTCTACATCTGTTGCCTCCTTTGCCATCAATGACAACATTTCCAACAGTCTCCCCCTTTGGCATTGATGGCAATATATTTTCTCTGTAGCAATACATTTTCTCTGTTTTCCTGCTCTTTCTCCTGTTGCTTGCTCTTCCTCCCCCTTTGACATCAATGGCAAAGGGTTGCTTTTTTCCCTTTGACATCAATTTTTCTCTATTTTCCTGTAGCTTTCTCCTATTGCTTGCTCTTCCTCCTCTCTCTGAGTTATGTTTAGGCCCTCTTCTGCTGACTTTGTACCATGTTGCTTCATAGTGATGTATAAGACTTGTTGTGAGAACACTTTGAGATGTATGATTGAATTCAGCAATTAAAATGTTGAGAGGCTTCAAATGATAATTCACTACTTGTCTTTTATGTTTCATATTCTTAATATAATGTTTCAGATTCACTACTGATCCTTTTGCTCTGTAATTGACCTTTTGATGCTTGAATAATGCAGATAATTTTAGGATAATAACTTGGTGTTCTTTTGCCTTAATCCTTTGATCTTGAGGATCTGATTCATGCTTTCCTTGCTGGCTGTTCTCCCCCTGGAATGGTATTTTTGTTTTTGTTCTCCCCCTAAAATTATGCTTCCTCTTTATATTAGAGAGTAGCATCTGCAGATACTACCCCTAGTTTATCTCTCAAGTATTGAAATGGTTCTCTAGCAAGAGGTTTGGTAAATATATCAGCTGTCTGTTCTTTCGTTGGTACATATTCCAGCTTTACTATCTTCTGAGCCACTTGTTCTCAGAGGAAATGATACTTGATTGGAATATGTTTAGTTTTTGAGTGAAGTACAGGATTTTTAGATATACTTATAGCACTTGTATTATCACATTTGATTGAAATAGGTTCATCAATGCTTACCTTCATGTCTTGAAGAGTTTTCTTCATCCACATGACTTGTGTACAACATGCTGCTGCTGCTATATATTCTGCTTCAGCTGTAGATAGAGAGATGTATGTTTTTTTCTTGCTTAACCATGCCACCAGGCTTTCTCCTAGATAGAAAGCACCTCCACTCGTACTTTTCCTGTCATCAACACAACTGGCCCAATCTGCATCTGTGTATGCTGATAAAGTGAATTTTTTGGTTTTAGGATACCAAAGTCCGTATTGTGCTATTCCTTGTAGATATCTGAGTATTCTTTTTATCGCTCGTTGTACTATACAACAACCCTCCCTTTTTTCTTAATTTTAGAATAAAATTCATTTAGAAATAGGGTCCCTTTTTCTTTTTATAGAAATAAAAGAATTAGAAATAAAGATTCATTGTTTTGAAAAAAGCTCATCTTTGTTTGTTTACAAACCAAATACAACATTCAAAACTTCCGATCCGATCAAATATAGAAGACCTTATCATAAAAAACAAATCAAGTTTAAAAGTCCAATGAATAACAATCGCAATCGGAAATCGGAGAAAACCATAGAAGAAATTTGACATACAAACCCAAATCCTCCGATGCGATTAGTTCGATCGCAAAACTTCAATCGCAAAGAGTTTAAGTTATTTATTCACGTACTTCCAATGCGATGCGACCAGTCACAATCGCATGATCGGGATACTCTTTAATAAGCTCTTTGCGGTCAAATTAAAATTCCTCGATGCGATGCGCGTTATTACAATAAACGCTTTTCAAAAGAAAACAAACATTTGTTCATTTAAATAACAAAAACTTTTATATGGTGGACCCCACCATCAGAAATCAGAAAATTTTTCAATCGCAATCGGCCATTCGAAGAAATCTGTGTTGTAATATTTATGTGCCATTTGAAAACTTTCGATGCGATTGATAAATGATATTTATTACATTCGAAAAGTTCCGGATAGGTGAATATTATAATATTTCACAAGCGCCAAATCTCCATTTGTACGTAGGTATTTATTAGCAAATCGAATGAATATTGGTTGATGATTTGGTTTTTAATACGTGAGTGTGACCCAAAAAGAACATTTATGTGCTATACGAAACCAATAAATAACGAATCATTTGTTCATAAACGTTCCGTTCAAGTTGCTTGTTTGTCACAACTGAAAGTTTATTGTTTTGCAGAGCCAAGGAACACCAAGCCCTTTCATTCACAGACAAAGGGAAGTAATAGCAAACGCAGAAATGTCGAAGAGAGCGAGAAGAGCCAAGACCGTTGTTCCTGTTAAGTTTGTTGAGACTCCTACGGTTTCAAAAGAAAAGCCCACAAAACTAAGATTAGTCACAGATACATCATGCCAAGGGCTCGGGAGAATGACGTGGGAAGGAGTCTACAATCTATTGGAGAAAGAAAACCCCAAAGTCACAGTGGAAAAGGCATCAGTTCCAGACGAAGATAGCTCAGATTCTGACTCTGAGATTACTGAAAAATCACTTGCAAATTCATTTTTGCATCGAATTGCAGCCAGAGCAAGCATCATGCCTTATTATGATGTAATTCGATGGGTCATCGATAGTGTGAAGATAAAGGACAGAATGTTTGTTTCAGCTTCTGGAGTGTCTTTTGGGTCGTTTAAAGCAGAAGACATTAAGGCAATGTATCATCTTCCTGATCCGCAGAAGGTTTATAACAAAGAATTTATCAAAGAGTTTGCTGATAATAATAAGGTTCAATCTGATCCTATCAAAGATTGGAGGAAAAATCCCGAGAAGCACAGAAATGAAGCATCCGGTATGTATTCAATAGATTCCCTCTTACCTCCGTATTGCTATGCCGCTGCCACGATGTGTAGATTATTTGGTAATGACAATTCTGCTAGGTTTTCTATACAAATGGTCCCATTAATCTTAGCTGCTGTCAATTCCGACATTATGGACTGGGCTGTTATTCTCTCTGATAGAATGGCTAATAGAATACTCGAGTACAGACAAGAAAAAACTACTGGAAATTCCACTCCTTTTTTCTTTTGTGCTTATATTCTAGATGCTTTTTGTTTTAATTCCGAGTTTCCCTTGTTAGGATGGAAATGGACTCCCAAATATCCTACCCCGATTCATATATATCATAAACTTCTTTGGAAAGTTCATTTCCAAGATAATGTGTATAGAATATGCCATGGTTTCCTTATCCCTGTCTTTCAAACCATTTTCAATCGCTTCCCTCCTAGATTCTCCGATAAAGCTAAAGCCGACTTATCCTCAATAGGAGATTGGTTTGGAGAGGAGAAATTTACATACATCAGGATTTTTGGGAGTATTGTGGAACCCCATGTTCTTCCTCTTATTGTTCCAGACAAACTTCTCGCCCAGGAAATTTCCTATCAATTAACAGTTGAAGGAATATCCAGAGCTTTAAACAACAGTAAGAAGAGAATGTGGCCTCAATTCCCATTCAATTGTGGTCAGTTTACTTTAAATGACTTCAAACATGCAGAAAAGGAAGTCGCTAAAATAAAGGGTTGTAAATTTGCAACCATTCCAGGGAGACAGTATGATCCGCGACAGATAGCCTTTAATGTTACTGCTTCAGTTTCAATTGCTCGATTTGAGCATGAACCAGATGAGTTTGATGATTTGTTTGTTTCGTTGAATGATTTTCCTCAAATTTACGATTTCGCCAAGTCTAAATTCAAGAAGGAGGAAATGAATAAATTTTTGTTATTCAGAAGTCAAAGATTGTTGAGAGTTCCTCTGGACCAACTAAGAATTCCAATACAAGGGTCAGAGAAAGAAGGTACATCTGGCAAAACGTCAGGAGAAACATCTGCCGGTAAAGTCATTACACAATCGGCTGTTAACCAGCCAACTGTACATACTGCAAAGGTGGGCACTGTTGGCAAACCTGATGCTCAGAAAGGAAATACTGATGGTAAATCCGATCAAAATACTGGTCAGCAGTCCACTGCTCAAACAACAGAAAAATGCACAAGTACTGATGCTGATGTGCATAATCAAAAAGGAGGATCGGATATCAAAACCATTGAGCAGAAAACAGATACAGGGAAAGCAGACATGCAATCGGGAGGAAAAGAAACTACTGAGAAGATTATAGATTCTGCTGATCTTAATGTTTCTTCTCAGTTATTGAAACAATATGATCAATTCGCTCAGCAATTGGGACTACAAGATAAAGATAAAGAGCAAGTAGAGCAGGATGTCGAAATCATTCCTGAACATCCTACAGGGTAGATTGTATTGAAGATCGAGGAGATCCCTCCTTTAGATGTATTTTACAGCCCTAAACATAAGGCTGTTGTTAGAAGACAAAGAAAAAGAAGGAAGATGGATCAGGACATGTTTTCTACTCCACAGGAAGAATTTATGAATATTGTTTACAAGAATACTGAAGTGAATCCTTCTCAGGATCTCACTAAGTTGTCTCAATATGCAGGAGCTTATAGTGCTGCAACAATTGATAAAGTTGTAGAAGTTTCTCAGATGATGACTCAGAAAGATCTCCATATAGCTTCACTTGAAGAACAAGCTAAGGAAAGTCAGCAAAAGATTACTCAATTGCAACAACAACTACAAGATCAAGAACTCAGGTCCAAAGAGTTAGAAAAACAACTTGCCGAAGAAAAGAAGAAAGTTGATGAGCAGGTCTTAGGCAAACAACAACAATTGAATGAAGAAATTTCCAGGTTACAAGGTTTGTTACAAAATGAGAAGAATGCGAAGATTGTACAAGAAAAGGAATTTCAAACAGCTTTAGATAGGTTCAAAGATTTCCCTAAATTAAGTGAATTCAAATCGAAAGCTCTTGAAGCTAATAAACTGTTGTCTCAGCAATTGAATGAATTTTGTGCAAAACTATCACAGGCAGAACCATTTTGTGATATTACCTCATCCTTGATCCAGAACATTATTACTCTCAGACAAGAAATTGATGATGCTGATGAAAAGATTTCTGAATTTCTCAATTGGCAAGATACAGAAAAAGGAAGAGAAGCTAATCTTCCTAGAATAGAGGAAAGACATAAAGAAATCTTGTTTACAGAATGGGAACATCAGATAATGAAAGCTGAGAGAGCAATATCAAGAGCTAGGGGCATGATGAGTAATATCACGCAATTTATAAATGAAAGCTTGTACTCAATCAATCTCATTTCAGACTGTGTTCCTGGCAGTTTGCCTAAAGTGAAAGAAACTAAAAACAGGTGGAAAGAAGAAATGGTGAATAAAAGTCAACAAATCGACAAACTTCAAGCAATATCTTGGGAAAACATGTGGACTTATTTAATTAAGCCAAACAATCAACAAATGGCTATTAAATTTCTTTCAAATGCTGTCGATTGTTTAATTCTAGAATTTTCCGATGCCACCTACGCTGGACAACTACATTCCGAGATGAGTCATCCACCGAGGCTCCAAGATATGCTGAAGATTTGTAACTTGGCTACATCAAGCGAGAAAGAAAAGCAATGAATCAGTTTCATTTAAGATAGCATTTCTATTTTTAATTTGATAGATTGTAGCAGTAGTAGTAGGATTTTGTTATGTAATTTCTTATTTAAATCCCTCTCATGCATTTAGAGAGGGATCCGGAGTTGTAATATTTTTTGGACTTGGAGCTTACATTTCTGTACTCCATTCCCTCTTATATTTTATAAAGGATCACATATGGTGATTTTGTGCTGAAATTATCTTTGAAGTGTTGCATTTCTGTACCTTTGGATTTGATTTTACATCAAAGTTACTGGATTAGAGTATCAGATTTCATTTGAAAGTCTTCAAGATGAATGAGGTATTTCTATCTGTTCACTGTTGATTTCCTTTGTTATATGATATTCGCTTGAAAATTTGCTATCATTTATATATATTTGGTCTTCATAACGTTTCCTTTTATATATCATTTCTGAGTATAATCGAAATGTTATCTTTTATAAGCATATATAGATGGTATACAATGATGAATGCAATATGCTAATATAACTCTGTTTAATTTCTTAAAGAGAGTTATCTTTATTCGTTTTTGCACATTTCAATTTAAATAATAATACATTTTCATGGTTATTGTTAAATTGGAACAATCTTAAGTTGTATTCACATATAATTACCCAGGTTAGTGTTAGAATTTCTTTATCAGCATTTAGTTTAATTAGATAGTTTTATTTCAGTCAATTTAGTCCCATTTCCACTCATCCAAATCAACCCCTCACCAACCCATTTAGATATAAGGAAACTGGTCCTTTAAATCCAGTCGGAGCCACCATACCAAACGGAAAAGGAGCTGTCCTAAGGTCCCGACCAGGTGGTTTTCCCCAATGTTTGAAGCATATATTTTCTAGGCTTCAACATTGCCAAAAGATGGTTTTGTTTAGGTGCTGCTTGATATCTTGCCACTAGTCCTACTACTAGCATGATGTCTGGTCTTGATGTAGTAAGATACAATAGACTTCCAATCATGGATCTGTAGAGTTTTTGATCTATATCAGCAGACCCATTCTCAATGCATAGCTTGCATCCCGTGGTCATGGGAGTTGACACAGGTTTGCATTCCTCCATTTTGAAATTTTTCAGCATTTCCTTTAAGTATTTTTCTTGTGAGATGAATGTACCTGTGCTCCTTTGCTGAATTTGAAGTCCTAAATAGAAACTGAGCTCTCCAATCATGGACATTTCAAACTCTGATTTCATCTCTTCTGCAAATCCTTTTTCTAGCTCATCTCTATTGCTTCCAAACATAATGTCATCAACATATACAACAACAATTAGGAGTTCATTTTCATGGGCTTTTATGTATAGATTGATGTCTACTCCACCTCTTTTAAAACCCTGTTTTTGCAAATATTTATCCAGTCTTGAGTACCAAGCACGAGGAGCCTGTTTCAGTCCATATAGGGCCTTTTTCAATTTGCATACATAGTCTTCTTTATCTGTCAATGAGAAACCTTTTGGTTGTTCCATGTACACTTCTTCTTCTAGATCGCCATTAAGAAAAGCAGATTTTACATCCATTTGATATACCTTGAAATCTTGGTAGCATGCAAATGCCAGGAACATTCTGATAGCTTCCATTCTGGCTACAAGGGAAAATGTTTCATCATAATCAAGTCCTTCTATTTGTGAGTATCCTTTGCAGACCAGCCTAGCTTTATTCCTGATTACTTGTCCTTGCTCATTCATTTTGTTTTTGAATACCCATTTTGAGCCTATGACATTTTTCTCAGCAGGTCTAGGAACTAGTTCCCAAGTATTGTTTTTCTCAATTTGGTCCAATTCTTCATTCATTGCATTTACCCAAGACTTGTCCTTGCTGGATTCTTCAAATTTCTTTGGTTCTATTTGTGACAACATGGCTATGTATACTTCTTTTGTCTGTTCAGTTAGCTGCCTTCTTGTTTGCACTCCTACATTCTTGTCTCCTATGATTTGATCTTCTGGATGGTTCTTTTGAGTGTATCTTGAGGGGTTTTTTGAGTTTAGTCCAGCATCTTCTGATGTTTTGCTTGTTTCATCATCATTTTGATCTTCTTCTTCATTGTTGTCTGATGTACTGCAGCAGTCTGTATCTCTAGTATTGTTTGGAAGTTCTTCATCAAATCTCACATCAATACTTTCAACTATCTTCCGAAGGGTCTTGTTGTAGCACATGTACCCTTTGCTTTTGGAAGCATATCCTAGAAATATCCCTTCATCTGCTCTTGCATCAAATTTGCCAAGATTTTCATCATTATTCTTTATGTAACACTTGCTACCAAAGACTCTAAAGTGCTTGATTGATGCAGGTTTACCATGCCCATAGCTCATAAGGTGTCTTATCACTGTTAGGTCTTAAATGAGCTTTGTTTAGAATATGTACTGTTGTGTGTACAACTTCTGCCCAAAAAGTTTGAGTAATGTTATTCTCTTGCATCATAGCTCTGGCTATTTTTTGTACAGACCTGTTTTGTCTCTCTGCTACTCCATTCTGCTGAGGTGTCCCTACAATGGTAAATTGCTGTTTTATTCCATGTTCATTACATAGGTCTGCAAAGTCATAATCTGTGAATTCTCCTCCTCTATCTGATCTGATACACTTTAGCTTGCATCCAGTTTGATTTTCTGCTAATGCTTTGAATATCTTAAACTTTTCCAGTGCTTCTGATTTGTTCTTGAGAAAAGCAACCCATGTCATTATGGAGAAATCATCTATTATCAACATGAAGTAGGATTCTCCACTTGGTGTTTTAGTTCTTGCAGGTCCACACAGATCCATGTGCACAAGCTGGAGTGGTCTTCTAGTTGATAGCTCATCTTTAGATTTAAAGGATGTGCGAGTTTGTTTCCAAAATTGACAAGATTTGCATATGGTATTTGAAGGCCTCTTTATTTCAGGCATATCTCTGACAGCTTTCTTCTTACTCAGTCTGATGATCTGGTCGAAGCTGAGATGTCCTAATCTCCTATGCCATAACCATGACTCCTCAAGTTTGCTCAGATGGCAGGCTTCATCCTCCTCTTTTACTATGTACACATTACTCTCTGTTCGGACACCTTTGAGCAGAGTCTTTCCTGTTGTGCTTGATCTGACTTCACAATCTTGTGCTCTAAAGAGAACTTCACAGCCTTTGTCACACATCTGACTGACACTCAGTAAATTTGCTTTCATCCCATCTACAAATAGTACATCTTGGGCCTTTCCTCTTCCATTATCTATGCTAACTGAGCCTTTTCCCTTGATCTTACCTGATTTATCATTGCCAAAAGTAACATTGCCAGATTTCTTTTCATCAAGAGTAATAAACTTACTTTTGTCTCCTGTCATGTGTTTAGAGCAGCCACTGTCCAAGTACCATTGAATTTTCAGATCTTGAGCAGTTAGAGCCAGGTCACATTTATTCTCCTTCTTTATCCACTGGAGGCCACCTTTTGTTTGGTATCTTTTGTGAGATGATGAATTATATCCTTTTAGAGAACACTTGGAGGATATATGTCCAACTTGATTGCATATACAACATTTGATTATAGTTTTTGCAGAATTGTGAGCATGAACAAAATTACATTGACTCGTAAACCTCCTTGAGGTATTGAACATCAGTCTTTGTCCATACTTTCTACATTCAATAATTCTATGGCCAAAATCCTTACAATAAAAACAATAACCATAGAAATTACTTGCATACCTGATGTAAGGTTGTCTCTTCCATGCTTGCATCTTTTGCCGGTTTGAATCATTCCTCCTTGCATGACAGTACGCAGCAATGTGTCCCAGCTTGTGGCAGACATAACAGGCGGCATTCTTCATAGGAGGCAAGAATCTCCTTTGATGGCTTCCAAATTTGATATACTCTGGGGTATATGATCCTTTCTCTGTTGTATTAGTATTTGTTACAATCTTTGTTATTAGAAGTTTCTTCTGGTCTCTTTCTTTCTCATTACATGTTTCTTCCTTTGTAGGAATTATTTGAGCTGCTTCATCAGCCTTCTTTGCTTTCACAAAAATTATATTTTTGTTTTCCTTTTCTTTGCCTTTACTTGATTCTCCTTCATAGCCTATCCCGGTTTTTATTAGAGGAGATCTTTGAACATCTAAGATTTCATTCAACTTACCAGAACTTGTCATTTGAGAAGGGTATATAGAAACTTTCTGTTGAGCATTTTCTAATTTCTTTCTCAGACACAGAGTTTCTTCTTCCAGCTTCTCTTGTTCTCGAGTTTTATCTTTGATTTGTTGAAGTAACATATCTTCTATCTTCTTGGCTTCTTCAAGCTTTACCTTCAGCTGCATGAGGACTTCTGAATTTTGTTCTTCTTTCACACATTTTAGGAGAATCTCTTTTTTTTTTCTGCATTTTAGTTTGAGTCTGTCAATCTCCTCCAGAGCACTTCTTAGCTCCCCCTCAAGGTCGACTTCCCCTTCTTCTTCTTCTTCTTCTAGCAAGAGTCCTTCAAGATCTTCTATGGCCATTAGTAAAAATTCAGAGGTTCCCTCTTCTGAGGATTCATCTGAGTCTTCAGATGCACTGCTGTCTTGCTGAGCATAGAAGGATTTTCTGCTGAATTTCTTTCCTTTCTGCCAGTTCTTTGATGTGTCTTTCTCTGATTCTTGAGCTTGATTTCTTACTTTCTTGTGAGGACACTTAGCAACATAGTGTCCCACTCTTCCACAGTTAAAGCATTTGAAGGGGAGTTTACCTTTGTATTTACCTGAGCCTCTATCCAATTTCTTGACAAACTTTGCCTCTTCTTCATCTAAGCAAGAGCATATGTCTCCCTCTTCTTCTTTCTTCTTTTCTGTTTTAAAGGTTGCTTCCCTCGTACTTGGCTTCTTTTGTGGGAGCCTCATTTCACAAGCTGTTAGATTTCCAAGTAGCTGGTTCATGGTCAAGGTCTCCCAATCAACTGTTTCTTCTATTGCAGACACCTTTGGATTAAACTTGGATGGAAGAGATCTTAGAATCTTTTGCACAATTATACTTTCTGGCATTTTTTCTCCAAGAGCTTTCATATTGTTAATAATTTCTGCAGCTTTTAGGAAGAAACTGGCAATGTCTTCATCATCATTCATTTTTAAGTTTTCAAACTAGGCTCTATAGACTTGAAGTTTGGCAGTCTTTACTTTCTGGTCTCCCTCATGTATGTTTTCAAGAGTATCCCATATTTTTTTGGCAGTGTCTTTGTGCATTACTTTAATAAACTCTACTTCACATAATCCATTCAGGATGGCATTCATGGCTTTTGCATTAGCCACAAAATCTTGTTTTGAGTCTTTTTCTGTGTCAGTTGCCTTCGGGGCATATCCTAATTCCACAGCAACCCAGACTTCTATTCCTAGAGACATTATGTATGTCCTCATTCTGATTTTCCAGAAAGCATAATTTTCACCAGTGAAGAAAGGGGCTTTGTTGGTTGAGTATCCTTCTTTACTAGTCATCTTGGGAACCTAGGATCTCCTTTCAGCTGTTAGACTGGTACAAAAGAACCTGTTCTGATACCAATTGTTGAACCCTTAATTAAACTGAGAGGGGGGGGGGGGGTGAATCAGTTTAATACATACATGGACTTTTAAAACTTTCTCTTAAAACTTATTTACACCTTCACTTCATGATCAACTTAATATGTGAACAATCTTTATTAGTGAGCAACAAGTATCAAACAGATTTGCTAATGTAACAGCAGTCTTAATATGTGAGCAACAAGTATTAAGCAGATTAGATAAACCACATCAACACATAAACATCATGAACAGAGACACCAGATATAAGTGGAAACCCATAAAGGGAGAAAACCACATCTTATTATTGTTGTGATGCAAAGGCAAGCTCCAACTCCCTCTCACCACTGATTTTCTGTAGGCACCAACCTACAGGAGGCTCCAACCTCAATTCTGCAAGCTACGACTTGCAAGGAAGCTCCAACTCCCATCAATTTTCTGCAGGCACCAACCTACAGGAGGCTCCAACCTCAGTCAGCTACAACTGACATTTATCAAGCTACAACTTGATAGGGAAGCTCCAACTTCCTCACTCTTTCAAAAGAGAAACAATTGTTGATTTACCTTGGATATCAGCTCTGTCTTGTTCCAATTGCTCTGCTATTCATCTATTCTCATATCTGCCCTGTATCATCTCTGCATCTTCTCAGATTCTCTATTAGCTTCTCCTTCTTCTCTGCTCAGCTCCTCTTTCTTCTCTGCTTCACTGCTTTATTTCTGCATTATTTTTACTCACTCTTTCTCTCCCTTCTCACTCTATATTTGGCATTTCAAAATGATATTACTTATAGAATTTTTTGATGTCTGTTTGTTTTCTTCTAGGAATTCGAAATGAATGGTCATACCCCTTGGTCTTCTGCCTCCTCATTTCTTTATCCAACTCAATTTAAAAATCATAATAATATGTACACAATTTCATGCTACAATGGGATTTTGTCTTTTCTTTAGGATACTTGCCTTTGCATCACAAATAATAAAAAATAATTACATCATTTACATTTACATTCTTAATTTCATATTTCAATATCACTCAGCTCCTCTTCTGAACTTTGACTTTACTGGATTTTGTCTTTTTCTACTGTTGTTAAGAAACTATTCTGCATCTTCTTTGTTTGTTGTCATCTGCACATTTCAATTGCTCTCCATCCCTGTGGAAATCCCCTCGTATTTTTCTTATCTGCCTAACCTTCACATATGTGTTTAATCACCGTTCACCATCCCGCACTCCACAAACTCAAAGAATTCAAATATTTCACTTAATCGTGTGTAAATGCATCCCAAACTCATGCTCAATCATTTTCCCAATCCGTAATTCTCAAAGATGTTCTCTTTATTCTATACGTCATAATCTTTAATAATAAATTAACAAGTCCGTTTTGCTTCAAAACTTCATTATCTCAATTCTTCGCTATAATCCGACACCATTACATGTATATGTATAAGGCCCCGTTCACATATTTCATATTTCATATAGCGCCAATTAACCATATACAACTTGTTGGAATGTAATTCCAACTGCCCGAATGAGAGATCAATTCGCAGGCGGCAGCACAGTGAACAGGCGCAGGTTAAACAACGCACAGGTTGATTGGAGATCGATGGAGTTCGGGGGGTTGAAGTGCGCGGAGGTTAACACAGAGGGTACCCCCCGTAGTTGACTGGCCGATCACACGTTGAATGCCGATCAACGACTATGATGAACTGCGGGGCCTCTCCCCATTTGATGTGTACGGAGAAATGGGAGCTCCCGTAAACACCACTTTGTGGTGGTTCCACCATGCACCACCGCCAGCGCGCAACCAATATTAAACTTTGATCGACTCTTTTAACATACTCTCGAACCTTATATTAAGATTATAATACGTCGAAAACATTAATAAACCGATTCATTATATATGACTTCGCTAGGCCCCACAATTCAGTCAAACAACCAATCCACGGAACGCACCGTACCTGGCTTAATCTCTGTGTGCTTTTATTAAACCTCGCACATCTTCGTTTAATGATCTCCGTCCGATGCTCCTCCGCCAGATCGACGGTTTATATCCATTTCGCTCGGCGTCTTTGGTCGGTGTATAACGTGCAAAATTGCAAGTTAAACGGTGACTTCCAATACTGCCTATGCCACGTGTCACGAAGTCTATGGAATCGTTGCGATTTCTGCAAAACCACCTTACGTTCGAAAGGTGGTGCGGAATTGGGAAATCCGCCTCTGTGAACCCGCTCGTGGTTTCAGTCCCCTGATGGTTCCTTCGGTCAAGGTTCCGGTTCTCCTTTATTATTTATATATTTTGTTACGACTATGGTTCCGCCTTTGACTATGGTTCCGCCTCTGACTATGGTTCCGCTCCTATTCACGCTGGTTCTTCGGTGTATGCATATATATAAACCATATATATATAACGCACCAACCATATATACAATCTCCATGTCAATCGAATACAAGTGCTTTGTTAAAAAATGGCGATAATTTCAAACATAATTCAAACAGTGAATGCTAACTGATTCAAACGCCCGGAATGTTATGTGTAACGCCCGACTGTAGAAAAGATTCTCTAAATTTATATATATATATGTACATATTCTTGGAATAACATCTGTGGCTCTACCTCTGCCGCTTCTGTCACTCTTCCTCTGCCCCTACTGCTATGAAAACAGCTCTGTCTCCGTATTTGCTTCCTCTGCTTGTCTCTTTTGCTTCATTCATTTGCTTCTTTGCTTCCATTATCTGTCTTTGTCTCCTTGTAACTGTTCCTGTCTCTGCATATGCTGCCTCCTTTGCCATCAATGACAACATTTCCAACATCCAATGATTTCGAATGGGGTGACACAAGAATATCAAGCTGATTATGGAGCATGGCCTTGCGATATCAGAGACGTGTCATTACAAGATCCACTGGTTCGGTGGATTGGGGAACAATACTAGGGCTGAGGTGTTGGAGCTTTAGGGAATCCTCTAGTTCACCAGACAGCTCTACATATACAAAATTTTTGTATTTGGGGACTCCAAGGTACTCATTGATTACATGAATCACTGCAACACATTAGCACCAGGGAACCTCAATTACTGGTTGGAAAGGATCAATGAGCTCAACAGGTCAACTTCTCCACTATATCCTATACATATTTACTGGGAAAAAAATACTATTGCAGATAGAATGTCGAAGAAGGGACTGGAGGGCGTATTCAGAGTAATGCATTACACTTTGACAAATTTTTCTAGGGTCGGGGCTACTGGAACGGTAACATTTTTTTGAGCTTTTGTTTGGCACTAGAGGATAGGCCTTGTTGGTTTACAAGGATGGATTTCCAGCACACCAGATTGATCTACTACATAAACATTGCTCTTGTCTTTTATTTCTTGGCATGGCTGGCTAGCTCCGTGATGATATATGATATATATGATTTTCGTATTCAACGATAACGCATGGGACAAGCCGATTATGTTTCATTGACTTGAGGTTCATAGGGGCATTTCGATGCCGCGGTATGACTGTATTTTTGAACTGATTAAGACATTTTTTATACACATGGACTGTATGTTGAGTCTTATCTTTGGATACATACTGGTTTTTTTGAATTGTACTGGTACACAATATAAACCAAAGTTTTTTCTCCCTCAGAAAAAATTTTAAAAAAAACGACAGACAGTCTAAAGCGAGAGCACAGAGGAAATAGTTCACACCTCGTGAACTCACTTAAAATCATCAGAATCTATTCTAGTGATATTTTTACAATTCCATGGAGACTAATTTAAGACTACCATATGGAATTATTACAGACCTATTTTTTTCCTTGTGACGAATTTGATACTGAGAAATATTCAAATTATATTTTATCCTATGTGATTTTGTGAAATATTTTGATACATATGCATATTATTGCAAACTTCCTTCTTTTTTTGGACTAATTTTTACAGTTGGGACGAGATCCTCTTGAAGAAAGAGGTAGTGAATCCCTTCATCTTGGTGTTGGACGAGTGTTCCTCTTGCTTGGGTTGTATTTCCACCAATGGGGATGTGTTACAACTGCTATAATACCACAATTATTCTCCTGAACATGTACCTTGCCTAAAGGGTTGATTTATTGTATGGAGGATGTATATTTCTTATGACTAAACTTGTTGTTCATTAACTCAATTTCTGAGACTTGGTTGAAGATTAACCTTGGACTAGATATTGGAGCAACATTTTAACATTTTTTAGAATATATTGACATGGCTCATTGAAAAAATTTGGAATAATTTTTTAGGAATTTTAGAATTTGTGTTGGGTACATTAGTGGAGACCTCATAATGCATTGATGGAAGTCCTCATGGTGTGACCTTGAAGAAAATTATTTGGGTGACATGAAGAGTCATGGAGACACCTTCTGAGAATTATAAACTTGTCATTGATGAACTAAATGAGGACATTTTTGAAGGAAAACTTAAGGTACGGTTAAAGCTTGTTTTTGAAGTTCTTGGGAGGCCTTGAAGAACCATTCAACCTACACTGAAGATTTGAAGCAGATTGATAGGTTTTGTGCCCTAAAGGATAGGTGTCCTCAAAAAATATGAGGTTGGATCTTGTGCCAGTGGAGAGGGTTGGAGCCCTAGAGGTTGGAGCCTCATAAAGACAAGGTTCAATCCTTTCTGAAGATAGGTTTGGAGCCCTAGAGATTGGAGTGTCATAAATACCAAGTTGGAGCTTGGCACCACACTGGTTGGAGGTTGGTTGGTTGAAAGATTGGTGTCTTCATCTAGGGTTGGAGCACTAAACAGTATTGTACTTAATTTATTGTAAAGAAGAGGATTTAAGTCCTCGTTACTTCTGACTAATAAAATTATTTATTCTATATTGTTCTTTTTGTGTTATGTTTATAAGTAATCTAAACTAGAAAATTAATGATTGTAAAATAAATATTGATTCACCCCGCCTCTTAGTATTTCCAAAAATAAATGGAAAAGGGAAAAACATAAAACCATCAACACTCTACTGAAAAACCAAGGGATACATAGTAGATCAAGTAACAAACACTATCACCCCTTTATGAGTGCATGGAAAAAGGAAGTAGCAACAACTCACTTTCTCCTGAAGCAGCAACAGCAATCTCAAAAAATATCTCCATCTATATCAACAACACCAATAATATACTATGGCTCTCAGTAATAGCAACATATAGTAAGCAGCAGTAGTAAATTCCCATCAATATCACTCTCAAATAGTGGCAACATGATCATTAGCATGAGTAGCACTCTCTCCATCAAAATCACCAGCAGCAACAACAAAGCAATTGATCACCATCATAAAGCAGGACTACACCACATCCATCAGTAACAACATAATTGTTAGTATGAATCTTTCGTCGTAAAATACCACTTTAGCTATGCATAAAAAATAGCACTAACATCAAGTATGACTACCAATATCTTTAAGTCTGCAGTTAGTTGATCTAAATAATGCTGCACAAATACAGATCTAAGCATAAAAGACATTAAGCAGTAAAAATGAAATATGGCTCCATGTATCCAATAGACAAGACAAGAACAATGTATTTGAAAGAATTTTTTATATTATATTAGAAGGAGGCACCTAAGAGGAAAACAAGAAAGGTGTTTTCCGGTTCTCCTCAATGGGATGGGTTCTTGACAGTTCTCAGCACTTCAGATCTAGAATCTCTCTCTCTTATTGGTGTGGAAAACCCAGAAGAACATAGAACTCAATGTGAGCTCACAAGGCAAAAATGGAGAAAATGTGACCAAGTGTATAGATCCAGAGTGATCTAATAGGCAACAAAAGGTGACTAATGAATGGGGAAAACCCTTCTATTTATAACAAAATATTAGGGTGATCTAGAACTTGGTGCATGAATAAAATATTATTAATCAAATTCTAGAACCACCCTTTAGGAATATTTTATTATATTTGTTGGAGGGAAAATGATTTTTTGACTTGGGTCAATTCCTTTACTTATAAATAATAAATAAATAAATGATTTATTTATTATTTTAAGGAAATGGTAGGAATATAATTAAATAAATAATGATTTATTTAATTATTTATAAATGATTTAGTCAAATTTAACTAGGAATATTATTTAAATAAGGATTTAAATAACTTATTCCTAGGAAATAATCAAATAAATAAGGATTTATTTAATTTATTTCCTTGTTTTGGGTTAAATATGACCAAGAAATATAAACAAATATAGATTTGTTTATTATTTCCTTTTGGGGTTTCCTGTTTAGACCATAAACAACTTAATAAAGGTGTTTTACTAAGTTATTTCACATAGTGAAAGCAATTTTACTTAGGGTAAAATTGATCTTACATGGTGTACTTGGGTTCATCTAATGATAATAGGCTAGATGACCAAAAAATGGTGTAACAATAATGCAAAAAATGGCAACAACATCCTCCCATGCAGTAGCATATCATAACTGGGAAAAATATAAGCAAGGCATATGATGACCATCATCATCAATATAGTGTGATAAGAAACACATCATTTTTTCCTTGTGACAAGCATGAGGCTACTCCAAAAGAAACAAGGACTTGAATCAAAAATATTGAAATGAAAGTACAAAGCTTCATGATCCTATTACATGGCTACAAGAATGATAGATTTTAATTGAACAATGCTTCCCTAAGGCTGAAATATGACTCCTCACATGTACATGAACATCAGTCATATGACTCTACCAATGACCCAAAAGTTATACATGATATTACATGGCTACATATTAATTTTGAAAGCCCACACATGCCTGCAAAACATAACATATTTCGGCTGAAATAAATCTCATGAATTGTTATCTCAAGAAAATCTTGACTTGTGACCATAAATACAACCCATTTCATGGATCACTCAATCAACACAATAACCTTGCTTTTTCCGGCACCAAAAACACACTACATTACGAGTAATATGAAATAAATATTCAGAAACAGCATATGAAATAAATATTCAAATATAATCAGGAGTAGTGACCAAGAAAACATGTTTCTATAGCACAACCTCTAGGAATAAGATGGCCATCAACAAAGTAAGGAATCTACAATACAAACTTAATCCACTCTCTCTTGATATCATATGTGCACTAGCAAGCACAATCCTCATTATCAATAAATAAATGTGGTAGTATTCAAGTCCAGATCCTCGAGACAATATGATATGAAAATAGGATACATGGCTTCATGATAATACAATGTGAGATACATGACTCATGTATATACACATGCAATGGAATATTAACCATACTACAACCACAAACATAAGGACTTGGTGATTTACTGAATGATGTAGCAATTTTCTTCAAACAACTCACAAAATCGATTGACAACTCTCTAAGGCACATGCATACATCAATTAACCTTCCTCATATGAAAGATGACTATCTAATGAAGTACAAAGAGTGATGGTTTTAATGATAGAAACACCACTCTCTCAAACTATCACCAAAATTCCCATGGAATAATTAGTATCATGCATGGCATAAGTATTATACATGCAAATCATAAAGCCATATCAAACTCTCTCTAATAATATGCCATATTTCGATCAACAATTGTTGCTTACTGCATAAAACTTTTTTTAGTGTGCATAGACAGAAAAATGATCTTCACACAACATGGTTGGAATTATCAACAAAAGGATATAAAAAAATGTAATAAATAAACTTTGTATAACTCCCCCTAGACTCATATGCTCTCGTTATATGCCTCAAATTGATCTTGTGGACTAGAAATGAGTAGATGCATGAAGCTGAAAAATTACTCTTTTTAATCACATGCACCTATCAAGTTTGGCTTCTCTTTGAATCCATTTCCTATTGGGAACAAGATAAATATCTACTCCTGTGGGTAGATTATCTCTTTGCAAAACAAAACATTCTTCCTTGATGTCCTTTAAAGAGTTAGTTCTTTTCATCTCATATTTTCTCCTCCATACCGTATTTGTCTTCAATGGTGGGATTGTTATTTTTGTTAGCTTGATCTTGTCATATCTACAAGGTAGAGCTTTGTGGCCATATTTTCCACACTTGAAACAACGGATATCCAACAAACTTTGTTTTTGTGAAATAAAATTACATTCTCTAACACGATGACCATAATGATTGAAAGAAAAAAAATACCCATAAAATAAATTTGGATACCTTTTGTTTTGATTTGTTGGACCATGAATACTTGGTTGAATCCTTATCTTTTTAAGTTGTTGCATGGTGTGATTATGATCTTCTTTTCTTTTCATCTATTGATAATCTCTCTTCTTTTTTGCCTTATTTTGATGATGTTTCTTCCTAGGTCCTAGATTGACTTCAAGGGTGGTGGACTTGTGATTGTCTACAACATAAATGTCCTCCAATTTCTCCTTTTACTTCACAAGGCATGATTCCTTTTCAAAACACAATCCAGTTTTAATAAGTGGATATCTTTGAGTGATGAGGATTTCATCCAATATTTTGGTCCTTTTCTCCAACTTTTGATACTGGGTAGCTGATTATTTTCCTTTTCAATCTCATTTAACATTGTTACCGATGAAATAGGTAACCTGGCCTCAAAACGGGAACTCTAGCCCAAAAAGTCTCAAAAAACATGAAAAAACACCCCAAAAACAAAAAGTGTCTTCCAGAACGCACTTGGTTTTTTTTTTAAGGTCAAATTTCAACATTTTATAAAATTATGCTAAAAACAAAATTGTTTGTTGAAAAAATGATTGAAAAAACACCCTCAAAACAAAACCAGTTGATGCTGGAATAACAAAAAAAAAAATTGTGTCATAATTTTGACACTTGTAACAACGAAATTAAAGACAACATCTTAGGACATTTTTTTAAATCGTAAATTTCTAACATTTTTTATAGATGATGTTAAAGATAAACAAATAAATGTCCGAAGGGCTTATCATTTCGAACAATTTTCATCCATGTTGTTAAACATAAAATATCTTGACTCTAAACAACCCCAAAATTGTAATTATTGTCAACCATAACATTAAAGATAAAATTTGGTAGCGCATAAAAACCTTAATGACAAGTTGTAAATCTAAAGTTTTTCAATCTTAAGTGTTCAACATTCTTGAACAATGAAATTATGGAGAAATTATAAGACTTAAACAATTTAAAAAAATAAACGAGTAAATGAAAAAAATTTCATTGAACAGAAATAAGTAAGAGTATTTTTAATTTTAAAGGATAAAAACTTATCTTTTTTCAAATCTTAGCATAAGACAAATTTAAATGTAATGTCAACCAAAACCTAAAAATCAAGCATCAAAACAAAGTGTTCCCTTTCAATGACACATATAATTATTAAAAAATTTAAAAGTATCTTATACCAAATGGTAACAATACATAATATCATGGTAATATCAGTGCATAATCTAAAAATTCAACATTAGTTTCTATTTTCTATTTTACTTATAATTAAAATATCAACATTGGTACATTGAATATAACATAAATTATTTTTGTAATTCATTGTTGCATTTTCGATATTCTAAAGAGATGAATTCTTCATAATTAAAACATATAATCCAACAAACATAGAAATGTCTCATAACTTCATGAAAAATGAGATGGAAGTCAAAATTTGTATTTCAAGTTACCATGCAAACATCAATTACATAAAAGTGTCTTAGATAGTTATTCAAAATCAACCATAGGTTCTAGCACACCATCATAATCTACATCTTCAGATGAATGGCTCGATGCAGATGAAGATGATCCATATTCTTCTCTTTCATCAACTAGTGCTCCATCTGAGTTAACATGCATGTCCACCATTTCAGAGTTCAAAAGTCTTGTAGATCTACGTCTACATTCTGCAGAGTCCCATTTCAACAGTAATTGTTCTGGTAGCAATTTCTTCAAAATATTTATGGTCTGCAACCGAAGAGTTCCTCTCTTTGTCAAATTGAAGTCATACACAAGTATGTCAACATCCTCCAATTTTAAGACATTTGTGCGGCGACAATTTATATTTGTGCCCTTTCTTTTTCTCTTTCTGCCAATTCTTTTTTCCACTACCATCTCTGGCTTGTACACACCATTGAAAGGGTGGGTACTTGTGGCATACCAATGTACATCAACAGTTGTAATCTCTTCATTTTCAATAATGACCTTTATAACCTTAGCAATCCAGAATGGATAGCCAAGTGGATCTTCATCTGCTAACACTGCTATCATGCAACCCTCCTTAAGATCCTGCACAGAACCCTTGTAAAGGTCTTCCATGGCTTCACGTTGTGCATGTGATCTTCTAGAACCAATATAGATTTCTATTTCCTCTACCTGTGGTGAACTAATAATAGCTTGAGGCTGTTTTTGTTCAACATTGTGTGTTTCCTAATGTTCATGTTCATTTGACATATTTTGTGGCCAAAAAAAAGGATTCTTCAAAAGCGTATCCTCATTTATTGATCTTGAAATCATATCACTTTGATTACTGAAAAAAGACTCCCACCAAACTGAATCAGCAACATCAAAGTACTCATATGTATCTCTAATACATCTTTTAATTTCCTCTAGACATTCAGAATAATTTATGTCTCTCTTCTGCCTTCGTGCATTATGGAGTTCAGCAACTGACTGTAATAATAATATCTTTGATGAAAATATTGGACGCTCTGGAATGAACTTCAAAAATGCTAAACCTGATGATGGTCCCCATTCTTCAACAGTTGAATACTTCTTGCCCCATATAAGTGTTATCCTATCAATTTTTTTGATACAAAACTGATGCTGGAAGCTAATGTCATTAAGTTGTTCAATGCATTTCTCCTCACCATGCGATCCAAAAATAAACCTTTGCATGTCAATAGTTTCTTCCAACACATGAAAAACAGGCTCTGGAATGTACGATTTCTTAATACATTCAATTAATGATGGCAGACTCCCAACACCTTTCCTCCTCAATGTTACTGAAAAACGACTGAACATTTGATCAATATGATCATGAGTATGCCCAACAAGAAGGAAACCAACCTTTATCTTTTTAAAAATCCTCAATTCAACGAGCATGTTTAGATACCCAAAAAGAACTTGATTTTTGTTCTCACGACTTGTGTTGTCTAATTGTAAATACAAAACTTCAGGAAGAATCCCAGACCAATGAGTAACCACATCATGGATTATAGTTATGGTCATATTTGCATCATTGTGAATATTTGGATTTGTGAAGAAAACTCTTGGAAACATCTTCTCATTAAATACCATACAACCAACCAAGTGAAACCGAATGAAATTTTCCTCATTTAATTTTTCTGGCGTGCGGACAAAATGTGGAAGAAGTGTTTTCTTTTGGTCCATACCATCAATTATCAATCCCAGATATTTATTTGGATGATCATAACACTTCTTTTGATGTTTATACAAATTTTGTCTTTCACTTGTTTGTTGATTGCGATGGTCTTGACATTAGGGGAATTTTGAGGTCTAAAATGGGCCTCCTAAGGAAAATGTACAATCAAAATTCACTTTATGAGAACCAATCACATTTTAGGGGATGGCATCATCCCTAATGGTTGAGGTGGCATTGCTTGAGTTAAAGGTACTTACTTGTCACATTCTCAATGGTGGATAAAAACTCATGGTTAACCATGGTAGTGCTCTAAGTACTTTTAAAGTCAAAGTAAAGTACTCATAATAAATGTCATTTCACACTTTCTGAATAAAAATAGATTATTGTCATTTCATATTTCTTGAAAGAAATAATGCATATCCCTATACATTTATTATATTATATTATATAGTATTGTATTGTATTGTATTGTATTATTTTTATATAGTATATTAATTACATGTTATTATACAATTTAAATAATATAAATTTTAATTAATAACATATAATATAATTAAAAAATTGAAAATTTATATTTATATTTTATTTTAAGTTATTTAAGTACAAAGGACAGATGCATTAGTTGTTCAATGATAATGACTTTTTCTTGAAAAGTTCATTCTTATTTATAGTCACATCAATACAATTTTTTTATTAATTTTATTTTGGTACAACTTTTGAATTGAATTTAACTATGGTTACATAGATTGTGGTGCAAAAAGTGAACTGCAAATTCATAAATATTATTTTATTGGTTTAGCTATTATTTTATTATTTTCTTAGGAGGCCCATTTTAGACCTCAAAATTCCCATAATGAGTTCTTTGACAATGGAATCTGTACATAAAATAAAAGAAACATATGAATAAATATATTTTCATAGTTGATAAGTATCAAATTTTAAAAAACAATGTTTTGAACACATACCTCTTTCTGCCCCTTGACATTTATCTCTTTTTGCTTTAAGAGAATCACATGTGCTGCAAATCCCCATCCTTGTCTTCTTAGGAATATGAACATTGTTGAATTCAGTTTTCCATATCCTTGTAAAATAAGAATATGTAATAAAATTACCAATTCCTTCAACAGCTTCTGCATAATCTTTGTATAGCATGAATATTTCTCGTCTCGAGAAATTATCTGGAATATGTATTGCGTCTTTATTTGGCATACACTCTCCATGATTTGAAAAGAAGTCTTTCATCCATGTCTTAGCAGTATTTGCAAACAGCCCCACCTCCCGTTTATAACGTGCTTCTGAATAATATGTGGGATCCCTTTCCAATCTATCCTGGATTCTTGACAAACGACAATTACCAATTGAATGCAACATTTTGAATGCCTTTCTGCAAAGCAATACATTCCCAATATGATAATCATAACCTGCTAGTGTAGATTGCATGCAACCCACTAAATATGAATTTTGCATGCTTTTATTCATTGACATATATGTTTTCCTTTTCTCCAAAACAAAGTTGAAATCCATATTTTTCAAGAAATCCCTTCGACAACATTCACTTGAAATCAAATGAACGACAAAACTTCTTTTTGTGAGATATTTTGTCCTCGCCCTTGTATAACTGAAATGCTTTGGATTGATATGAAAAAGTCTACTCCTACTCCTAGTTGCAATATTTTCTTGCAACGGCTTCATCATTCTATCATCCTTTGTAAAAGTAGTTTCATCACCATTAGGAGGAATATTATCCCCACTATCATCATCCTCAACATAGTTAAGAAATTCATCAACATCATTGCCTGGAAAATTTTCTTTACCATCATCAGTTGAAAAAAACATTTCACAAGAATCATCGGCACTTTTGTAACCCCGACTCAAAAGAAATTCTTCACCATCTTGACCCATGCTTTCAAATTCTTCCCTGGGAGGATTCAATTCTTCATCACCATGAGTGTCTTTGAAATGGTCACTTGGAGAAAATGCAATATTCAGATCCGTGCCTCTAAAATTATCATTTGCAAGAAACTCTTCATCCTCCCCTTCCTCAATGGTGCTCTCATAATCCTTGGGATTAGGCATAAGTGGAAGCTTTGAATTTGTATTCACTATAATTTCTTCATCCTGCCCCTCCCCTTCCTCACTGAAGCTCTCATAATCCTTAGGATTAGGAATAAGTTAATGCCTTGAATCTATATTTATTGGAAATTCTTCATCCCCCACTTCATTAGTGGTTAAATTATAATCGTTATGATTAGGATGGAGTGAAAATTTTAGCTTTGTAAATTCATCCCTCTATTCATCAGTGGGGCTGGCACGAAGTGGATATTTTGATGCTGCAAATTCTTCATTCCCCTCTTCCTCAGTGGTGCTGACATAATCCTTAGGATTAGGACGAAGTGCATATTTTGACTCTGCAAATTCTTCATTCTCCTCTTCATTTGTGGTGCTGACATAATCCTTAGGATTAAGACGAAGTGGAAATTTTGACTCTGGAATTTTTTCGTCCCCCTCTTCATCAATGGTGCTTGCATAATCCTTAGGATTAGGACGGAGTGGATATTTTGACGCTGTAAATTTTGCATTTCCCTCTTCATCAGTGGTGCTGGAATAATCCTTAGGATTGGGACAAAGTGGATGTTTTGACTCTGAAACATTGTCATTCCCCTCTTCATCATTGGTGCTCGCATAATCCTTACGATTAGGACGAATTTGATATTTTGACTCTAGAAATTTTACATCCCCCTTTTCATTAGTGGTGCTGGGATACTCCTCAGGATTAGGACATAATGGATATTTTGACTTTGAAGATTCTTCATTCCCTTCTTCATTTGTTGTTCTCGCATAATCCTTAGGATTAAGCTTAAGTGGATATTCTTCATCTCCCTCTTCATCAATGGTTTCCTCATAATCCTTGAGATTAGGATGAAGTGAAACTTTTGACTCTAGAAATTTCTCATCATGCCCTTCATCATTGTTGCTTTCATAATCCTTAGGATTAAGAGTAAGTGGTATAACTGGCGCTCGATTTACAGAAATTTCATTTTTCTGCGCCTCATTAATTTTGTTCTCATCATCTTTAGGATTACAACCAAGTCGATTTTTCGACTCTCTATTCATGGTGAACGAACTCCCATTAAATTCATCACTCTGAATAGAGTTGCTGCGTGATGAAGATGTTGATGTTGTACAAAGAAAAACTTCGCTATTAGAAGAAACCATGGCTTTCAACAAGAATATGTTGAATGATACAAATTCCTCTCCCACTTACAATATATAGCTTAAAGACAGAAATTTTCCCTCCAAAAAAATTCACGAAAAAATTTCCCTCCAAAATTCCCCCCCAAAAAATTTCGCTAAAAACTTTCCCTCCAAAATTTTCATTTCAAATATTTGCTACAAATATTAGTCAAAAAATGTATTTAACATTTTTTTAATAAACTGTTTGTGTTGAAATATTTTACCGATATTTATATTCAAAATATCCACAAAATATTTTTATCATGGATGCCTTCCAAACTAAAATAATGTTTTTATTTCAATGATTTAACATTGACTAGATGTAAGTATTAACTATAATATTACTATAATATCTACATGCAAATATTAACTATTTTAACTATAATGACTACATGTAAATATTTTAAATTTTAAATTTTAAACTTACGTTATATTCATCTAAAATATATTTCAAAATTTATTAATAAACCGTTGGTCTTCAAATATTTCACCATACTTTCTATTCAAAATATCCACAAAATATTCCTTTCATGCATGCCTTCGAAACTAAAATAATTTTCTTATTTGAATGGTTTAAGATTGACTACATGTAAATATTTACAAAAATAACAACATGTAAATATTAACTATTTAAACTATAATATTAACTATAATTAACTACATGTAAATATTTTAGATTTTAAAATTTAATTCCATGATTTTAAACATTGAGTACATGTAAATATTAACTATGATAACTAAATGCAAATATTAACTATTTTATCTATAATATTAACTATAATTAAATACATGTAAGTATTTCATATTTTAATTTTTAATCTGAGATTATATTTGAATTATTCAACATTCAGTACAGGTAAATATTAAATAAAATATTAACTATGATAACTACATGCAAATATTAAGTATTTTAACTATAGTATGAACTATAATAAACTAAATGTAAATATTTGAAATTTGAAATTTTAATGCCACATCTGTTAAACAGTAAACCAATCAGACAATATTCACTATATAATAAGAATGATTGTTTCTATTCATCACATCACATCAAGTTTTCTGGTATTTGTTAGAGCAAATTTCTAGAGGTGTTGCATTGGCACTTGTAACTTCACGGAGGCATTGCATTGGCATTGGAGGCGTTGTGTTGCTATTGGTAATTTTGTGGAGGTGTTGCATTGGCATTGGTAACTTCGTGAAGGCATTGCATTGGCATTGGAGGCATTGTGTTGCTATTCGTAATTTTGTGGAGGCGTTGTGTTGGCATTGGTGACAACAGCTTTTTGCATTTCAAAGGTTAGTTTTCCTTCTATTCTGTCAATTTAAAGACGATTTTGGGGAAAATCTATTTTTCTATAGTTTTTTGTGTCCAAAAACTATTTTTTTTTAAGGTTTTTAGGTTCAAAAACCTTAATTTTTTTATATTTTTTTAGTGAAGAAAATGCAAAAAGAACTAATTTTTTTAGGGTTTTAAGGACAAAAATTTAGATTTTTTATTTATTTTTTAAGACTTATAGGTTCATCTAGACAGAAAAATCCATAAAACGACCATGCACATAAAAAAAATAGTAATATTATAAAAAAAATTATTTGTTTTTTTTATCATAAATATATCAGTGGTTTCATTATTTAAAATGTTTTTTTTTTTTTATTTGAGAATTTTTTTATTTTATATTTTATTTTATTTTATTTTTTTTAATTTTAAATCTTAGTTTTATTCTTTTTAATTTTAAATCTTCAATTTTTTTTTTCTTTATTGTTTTGTTATATATCATTTTTTTTTTTTTAAATTGTATTGTTATATAGTTTCTTTTTTTAATTTATTGTATTGTTATATTAAAGCAAATGTTTTTTTTATTTATTATATTGTATTGTTTTTTTCTTTTAATTATATAATGTTTAAAAACAAAACATAATTGTTATTTAATAAATTGTTTTTTTTTATATATATTTGTTATATTTTAATATTTTTAACAATTATTTTTTCTTTTTATTAAATAATGTTTTAATAATTATTTATTAATTATATTATAAAAAAAATGAAAAATAAAAATAAAAAAATCATGGCGCTGCCGTAGACCGTGCTCGCGGGGCGCCAGAGTCGGAATCGGCCTCCCGCCCAGCGGGGGCCCTAAGGCTGGTTGGGCCACCCCCATGGTGCCGCTCAGCCGGCCTCCGGCACCCCGCGGGCACGATCTAGGTCTGCGGCAGCCCCATGATTTTTTTTTTTAATTTTTTTTAATTTTTTTTTTTAATTTTTAATTTTTTTTAAGTTTTGTTTTTTAGTTTTAATTTTTTTTAAATTTGATTTTTTTTTAATTTTGTTTTTTAATTTTTTATTTTAATTTGTTTTAATAAAACATTTTTTTAAATTTTTTTTTAAAGTTGTTTTTTTTTTTTAAATTTTTTTTTTATAATTTGTTTTAATAAAACAATTACAAATTAATAAAAAACATTGTTATATATAAAAATAATACAAAAATTGTTATATAATATAATAAAAACATTGTTATATAATAATTGTTAAAAAAAAAAATTATTAAATAACAATTATGTTTAGTTTTTTAACATTATATAATTAAAGAAAAAAACAATACAATATAATAAATAAATAAAAAACATTTGTTTTAATATAACAATACAATAAATTAATAAAAAAAAACTATATAACCATACAATTAAAAAAATAAAAAAATATATAATATTATAACATTTGTTTTTAACATTTAAATATTTACATTTCTTTTTTAATTATTTTTTTTAAATTTAGGTATTAAAACAACATTATAAAAAAATTAATTTTTTCTTTTATTTTGTTTAATTGCTTTTATTTTATTTTGTTTATTTTTATTTAATTACTATGTAATGTGAAATAGAAATTTGTAATTTTCAAATATATTAAAAGATTATATAAATTTATAAACTTTTATATTAATTTTTTATAATTTTAAGTTTATAATTTTTTATTTAATTGCTATGTAAAGTAAAATAAATTTTTATTTTATTTTGTTTTGTTTATTTTTATTCAATTGCTATGTAATGTAAAATTAAATTTTAAAATTTTAAAATATATTAAAAGATTATAAGTTTTTTTAATAAAATCATTGCCTTAAGAAAAATAAAATTTGATTTTAACATTTGTTATAAATAGTTAGTAATTTTTTTGTTTTTTTTTTTAAATATTAAACAAAAACTCAAGTTTGAAAATAATAGTTTATTTTTTTAAAATTGTTTTATACAATTTAAACACATTTTTAATTTTTTTATAAAATGTATTCAAAACATATTATATAGATATATATACATATGATTTATAATATTTTGTTTTTAAATGAAAATTTTTATAGTTAATTTTACTGCTTTAATTTCAAACTATTTAGTTTTAGAAATAAATTTTGTTTATTAAATTTATTTTATCCGCAATATTTTTCCATTAACTAATATATATATATATATATATATATATATATATATATATATATATATATATATCAGTAAAATGGCATCAAAAAATATTTATGTGAATGTTTCTGCACCTAGGGCAGCAGCGCCCAAATCTACAGCTGCAGCTTGACGCACTATGGATACAACTCTCAAATCTAAAATTGCAACTAGATGCATTATGGGCAATGTTGGATGCAATAAGGACATTGTTGCACACACGAATAAAAGTCAAGCAAGTGGGGCACCAGGTTCATTAACGTTTATTTCTGATTGGAAGAACGCCGAGGAAATAGATAAAATTGTTTTCTCATGGTATCTTGAAGACAGTGAAACGGAGGCTGATATACACATCTATCTGATTTGTGGTATGATTGACTTAAATGAGCCATATGATGTGATGGGCAAAGTACGAGACATATGTATGGTCCCGAATACAAACACTATTTATGTTCTTGCAAGGAAGGCTCAGAAACGTGAGAAGGTTAGATATCGTCTATCAATCATCAAGTATGACACAGATGAAATATCTTCAAAATTTTCTGAAGAAATATCAAGCAACATTGCAAATAAAATTGTAAGTATGCTTATTTTTATTTCCTCTATGCATTATTGTAAGGATGATTCAATTTTTTATAAATTATTGATCATTGACATGTTTTATTTTGTTTCATAGGATTTTGTTCCGAGTCTTTCAAACATGTTTGAAGGTATTTATATGTTGGTGCCAAATGTTATGGATGTGATCAACACTTTCCACAAAGACAAAGCAGAGGAAAGGAGATTGAAGCAAAGAGTAATAGCTCGTGACACTGCAACAGTACAAAGAGGGGATCAACCAAGAGTCACTAAGGTGGGTCAATATAGTAAACTTAAACATGTTTCTTTTGAAGGTGTCGAACATGAAACAGAAAATTATGATAGAATTAGTGAGGAGGAGATTAGAACTGTTGTGCAAAAGGAGAAAACGGATCAGACACCAAAAAGAAAAATCGCCAAAGATGTCTCTCTTTTACCTCATGAAGGAGAGCTTGTTTATAAAAAAACTGATATGTTATCCAATAAGACTAGGAAATCAAATATTGGTGAACCTGTAAAGGTCGTGAGCAGCAGTGAAGAACAAACTGAAAGCTCTCATGGAAGCAGAGAAATCATAACACCAGGTGCTGAGTTAGAGGATGGCATTATTAAAACAAAACAAAATGTTATTCGACAAGAGTTGAGGAAGAATAAATTAATTCTTGGTGGCCAAACATTTGAGCTTAATGTTAACCAATTTTATGGCCCAGATGAAGGACAATCTCAATATCAAATTAGAAAGGCCTATCACCTACATGTACATAATCTAAAAACATTGTTCAGGTTCAATCCATATGCGCATGTGGTGGATTATGTGGTTCTTGTCGATCCATGTCAGGTTCCCAACAAACAAGCATTTAACAAGACAAAATGTTTTGATTATAAATATTATGTAATTGGAGGGAACCATTCAATAGAGGCTAAGAGACAATTGATTGCAGAATATCCCAATAACTATCTTTTTCAAACAGTGAAATGCATCATTTACGTTGGCTTAACAAAAATAGAATCAAAGTTATTGGCATGGGATCATAATGCAGATAATGAGTACAGAATGAAAATGAATTTCATCCAAAGGGTCAGATTTATTCATAATGAATTCATAGAAAAATGTGGTGGGGATAAGACACAAGTTAGTGTAGCATTTCGAAAGGAATGTTTAATGGAAACAGGTTATCAAATTGATGAAAAAAAAGCAAAAGATGGAAAATTGAATACAAATTTCTTCAAAGGCAGAAATAACATTTTTCAATTGGCATTTAGAACTGGGGAGGTATGGGATTTGATTGATGAGATTTTTGATCGGTGGGAGAATATTTCCATAAAATATCAGAAGGTTAGAAAGAGTAAACCCATAATATGTACCAACAGTAAGGCGGGTCCTGAAATGAAGCAACTTCCAGAGGATATGATTATCACACCTTGGAGAACAATGCAAGGTGTGAAGGATGATAAATTAGTCAAATCAGTATTAGCTTGTGTGAAGTTGGGTGAATTATCAATGGAAGAAATGTGTGCAGAATTTCAAAAGTAAGTTTCTTGAATTATTTCTTATTTTTCTTTCATTATAATTTTCTTTTTAAATATTGGTGTAACTTTGTTTTACATGTCAATATATTAACGTTTTTAACTTGATTTATTCAGACAGAAATTTTTTATGAAAATACAAGAATACATGGTTAAAATGTTGAATGAAGACAGTTGGGATGATGTTGTATGCAACTACCCAGAAGCAAGTTCTACATCAACACTAAAAGAGTTTTATATTGCATTCAATAAGGCATGTTGATTTCCCGGATGCGGGTGTATCCAGTTGATATGGGGAAACGCAGTGGTCTGGCTGGCGCGTGGCAAGGCCACATGGCCGCCGGCCACCTGCATTCAATTCACCCCAGTTGCATTAATATCATGGTTCATCACACAACTCGGCATTCAAGCCGGTGGGGAAGACGAGGCCGCCACCATAACTCGACGCCGTCCTCCAGCTGCAGACGCATTCTCGCCTTCTCAATGCTTCATCGTTGGGCTCTGCATTTTATTTGGTTTATCACTATGCATAAATTCATCGCTCCGCTCGGCTCTGGCTGTCCTCCGGAGGCTAAGATTTCCAGTTCTCGCACTGCTCTGAGTCGGAGGTGCAATCTCCACTGCTGTGTGGAATTCACTCCTGGCTTTCATCACTGCCAAAGATCTTTGTGCCCCTAGCTTCTTGCAGGTCCGCCTCAGCATTCTCCGCCTGGTCTGTCTTTGCCTTTTCCGCCTGCCACTCTGCATTTTTCTCCGACTCGTCTGCATTCTCCCAGTGAGGATATGCCTCGGCTTCGGCACAGGCTCAGATGCTGCAGAGGCAGCACTCGAGCCAGGCCTGCCTCTAGGCGTCGCTCCCCCTCCAGCCCTTCGAATTCTTCGGCTTCAGACTCACCTCCTCGCGCTTCTCCTAGAGCCCCTAACAGGCGCAAAACTTTGCATGGCCCCTCCACGCTGGTCAGTCACCCGCCCTCTCCTCCGCGCGCTGCTTTCATCCCTCCGCCTCCCACCGACCCACGCAGTGCTGAGTCTGCTCATCTGGTCAACCCGTCCACGGCTTTTTTTCACTTCCCCTGCCTCACTTCTCAGCCTTTGGTGGTGGCGACGATCACTGTGACTTTCAAGGAACTCCCTCAATTCGGCTCGATGACCCTGCCTCCTGCGCATCCGAGAATTCAGCTCCACACCCCTGGGTCTGACCAGGCTATCCATATTGATTCGCAGAACTGCTCACACGACGCTGAGGGAGGCAAGCATGGCGGTGGCAGCTCCAGTTTCAAAGGCACGTCACCGGACCAGCACGAAGCATGCGCGACAGCGAATCCCACCTAGGATGATGAGGATTATGGCTATGGATGCAGAATCGAAGAAGAACCCCCCTCCGATGATTATGGTATTTAGGACTTTCAGCTTTTTTGTATCTTTCAGGTCAGATTTTTTGTTTGGATGGAGTCTTCAGAATTCCTGGCCTGCCGGCTTGACAAAACACTGTTACAGTCCTATGTCTATGTTTAATGATGGTACATACTGCTACAGTTTTCAGGTTTTTTTCTTAATGCTGGTTTCCTCCTTAGAGGCAGCAATTAAACTTATATCACGCTGGTTTCCCCCTGTGGGCAGCGCTTTTCTGATATTTTGCTGAACTCGTCATGCCTTTGAAGGCACACCCCTGTATGTACCATATTTTCTTACAATAATAGAAGCTAGTCTTATTTAGAAAAAAAAACAAGGTATGTTGATTTACAAATTCATTTTATTCATATTTAAACTATTTTTATTTTATTACTTTTATATATATATATATATATATATATATATATATATATATATATATATATATATATA